>JANHMN010000021.1:40278762-40344380 GCA_030674055.1 Rhabdomys pumilio
ACACACACACACACACACACACACACACACACACACACACACACACAAATAATCAAGTACATTTTTAAAAGTAAAATCAGGCCCTCCAGAACAAATACTTAAACCAAAAGAAATTGCATATGCTATTGGTAAGTGATTTCCAGGCATAAGACAGCTTAAATCCAAGTATAGAGAGAGCACACCTACCTAGTCAGGACCCTACTACCTAAGCAATCAAGCAATAAATAAATAAATAAATAAATAAATAAACAAACAAATACATAAATAACAACCAGCCCAGGGGAAGTTAAACACCTGCCTCAGACTTTCACTGCATCCATTCAGATAAGACTTTGGGACAAGCAGAAATACTTCAAATGCATCTACATTGCATGTGTGTGTGTGCTTGGGTTGCATCCTGAGGTGAACAATTACTTCCCTACACTGGTACTAAGTAGATGGGAAGGATGGAGATCTCTATCTATCGGGCCCTTGCCCTTGAAGCTTGGGGAAGCCTGTGGAAGAGGGGGAGGAGGAATTGTTGGAGTCAGTTGATACCATGAGAACATGGCCGTCGAATCAACTAAGCAGGGCTCCTAGGAGCCCATAGACACTGAAGAGACAGTCACAGAGCCTGTATGGGTCTGTGCTGGGTCCCCTGCATACACACTGTAGTTGTTAGCTTGGTGTTTCGTGGGACTCCTAAAGGTGGGAGTGGGCGCTGTCTCTGACCCTTTAGCCTGCTCCTGGGTCCTGTTTCCTCCTCCTGAGTTGCCTCGTTAGACTTTATAAATACGGTTTTTGCCTAGTCTTACTGTATTTTGTTATACCATGTCCGGTTGATATCCCTGGGAGAGCTGCTCTTTTCTAAAGAGAAACAGAGGAGGAGCAGATCTTGAGAGAGAAGTAGGAGAGGGACTGGAGGGGGGGGGAGGGAAGGCTGCAGTTGTGTGTTGTAAGAGAGAAGAAAAAAACAACAACAAAGGAGAATATCCCCCCACCCCCAGGAAATCACTGATATAAGTCCGTCATGTAAAAACGAGCACAAATTTATCCCAACTGGATGCTCCAAGAACCTCAAAGTAAAAATTCAGTATGCGGGGGCGGTGGGGGTGGGGGGACAACAGACATTTAGTGCCCTCAATTAGGTGATAAGAGCGAGTACAAATTCACAACGGAAGAACCTCCGAGAAGTTCATCCTATAAAACCCAGGCAGCTTCCAGTAAGAACAGAAGGAAACAAACAAGTGAACGGAGCCAAAAGAAACCACAGACCGCGGATCGGAACCTTAGTGACTCCAGATACAGTGTCCACGGGACCACAACATCAAATGAGAGCGCATTTAAGGGCCTTTTGTAAACAGAACGCTCTGGAAAGAACCGTCCCAAGAGAAGCAAAACAGAACCGTCTGCAGGCGGAAAGTTCAGTCGTTGAAATTAATTCAATAAATGGATCCAATGCCTACAGTACACATCTACAGTTGGGGGGAGGGGGGCGGGGAAAGTAATGACTTGGGAACAAGAACTGAAGAAATACTCTAAAATTCAATCTGAAGATGAAATAAAAAGGAAGATTAAGGTACACAGAGGAGTCTTCCAGCATCGTGGAGGAAGATACTAGACCTTGGTGTTATTCTTATACAGATATGTGGACAAATCCAGACAGATGCTCAGACCTGGGAGGTCTTGAAGGATGACGACATCTCGTGACTCACCCTAGGACCGGCTTTTAAAGAGGTGGGGCAGGCAACAGCTGAGACAGAGTATTTAAAGACCTTGCTTGGGTTAAGAAAGGTATTTCACTGAGGGTTTCAGCTCTTTGATTCAGATTTTATTGAGATTTTCAAAGGGAATTTAAAACTGGGAAGGAAATAACTGCCTCACAACTATGAAGCAATTTTCCCCCTTGAACGGATGCCTCCCGGTTTATTTATTATCGGTGGGTGGCATGCCTGTCACATGCTTGTGGAGTTGAGATGACAACTGGGCTCATGATTTACCTACTTCACAATTCTTTTAATTGATTAATTGATAGATCGGTGATTGACTGATTTACTTAACATCTCAATCCCAGTTTCTCCTCCCTGTTCCCCCTCCCCCAACCATTCCTCCTCCTCTCAGAAAAGGGGAGGCGTCCCATGGAAACCGACCAGCCTTGGCATATCAAGTTGTAATAAGTCGAATCTTCTATTGAGGTTAGACAAGGCAGCCCAGTTAGGGGAAAGAGTCCCAAAGGCAGGCAACAGAATCAGAGACAGCCCCTGCTCCTGCTGTTAGGAGTCCCACATGAAGGCCCAGCTGTATAACTGTTACTTATGTGCAGAGTGCCTAGGTCCATCTCACGCTTGCTCTCTGCTGGTGGTTGACATCTCCCCAGCCCCCTCACCTCTTCATACCCCTCCCTGCCCCCCTGAACTCCTTCCCCAAAAGTCCTCACTTAATTTTCATATCTTTTTGTTTTAAAGTGGACATACACTATAGGCCAGACTGACCTGAAACATAGTATGTAGTCCAGGCTGACCCTCCTATCTTAGCCTCTAAAATGCTGGGATTACAGGCACGTGACCACATCCAACTTCACAATTAAATTTCTGGATATTATTGACCGCATAGGATTGAGGTTCTCCAAAGCAGGGAGATTATTCGAAGAGCTATGTAGTGTACAAACTTTTCATCTTATTGGAGGAAGAAACCAAGGAAGAAGTATTAAAATAAATAAGAATTCAAAATAAGTGTGTTAAAAGTAGAACCTGTTGGAAAATACAACGGAGCATTGGGAATTGTAATTTTATGTAAGTAGGCAAACTCATCAGATCAAAGGCAGAGACTGGTCTGCATGCACGTGCACGTGTGTGCACATGTGTGTGCCTCTGTGTGTGTGTGTATGTGTGTGTGTGTGGTGTATGAGTTGGAAGAGATACATGTTTTTTTTCATAGTAGAAGACAGTCTACTCTCTCTGCTCCTTGCTCTGCATACATAATAGAAAGGTTTCTTCATCTTCAGTGCATCCGTTTCCTCTTAGGAAGGTCTGAAGGTACCGTGGAGTGTGCTTTGTCTTCACAACCGCCCTTGTATTCACAGACCTGCCTCCCTCCCTCAGAGGGATATCTGCCAGGCATCCCTCAGACACAGCCCTGGAGAGCAGCAGCAGCCCCTGTCGTCTCAAAGATGGAGGAATTCTTGCTTGTACTTTTCCCAGCAGCCTTCTGGGCTGTTCCTGTCCAGACACTCCCTGGTATATAGAGATAACACACAGTGGTGGCCTGTTCACATGGTGCCCGCAACTGAATAGAGCCATGTGAGGACACAGAGACACATGTGGCAAATATAATGCTCACAGAGAAGGAAGGGAGGAGAGGAGAGGGGAGGAGAGGGAGATCAGAAAAAAAGAAAAAAAAAGAAAGAAAGAAACGGCATCGATGTGACCGAGCCACAATGCCTGCTGGGAGTAACAAGGAAATGTCTCCCACAGAGCTACAGAGACTGCTGCTCACAGTTCCTAGAAAGGATCTAGCCTGAAGGAAGCACTTTTTGAAGTCTATTCTTCCTCCTTTCTCTGGGACTTGCTTCCTCTGATTTAAGTCTGGATTTTTCCTTCCCTCCTTTTATTAACTTAAAGCAGTGAAACCGCAGTGTGTTAGCTGGTAGCCGAGAAAGGCTTGACCTGGGCTGACAAACCACAGCTACCCTTAAAAGCTACTGGCCTAATGTCTCAACTCCACACAGAGTGGTCCAACCTGAAGAATAGTTGAATAGGATTGGAGATCTACCCAGCAGTTGCCTGGGCCCTGTGTGTGTGCTCTCCACACCACTGATAATTCACTTATCCTGAACATTTAAATGTATTATTATTATTATTATTATCATCATCATCATCATCATCATCATCATCATCATCATCATCATCATCGGTTTGTTGTATAGATAAAGTGAGCACACAGTGATACTTTTGAAATGTCAGGTTAGAACTCTCCCATTCATATGCACACACATAATTTTCAGTAGGAAAATTATGAAAATTTCTATGAGAGTCTAGCACACTTAGTCCCAAGCACACTATACGCTACAGTGTGTCAAACTATAGCAAAGTAGAGAATCCTTTTATTTCCCTTCGGGAGATTGGCTTTCTTAAAATAATAACAGCAAATAGCAGTTAAAAGTTTCTGAAGCTCACAGCAGCCAAACACTCTGCTTTGTGCTTTCCATTAATTAGATTAGTCTAATTTAACTGAAATGGATTTAATTGGGATGAAGAAACTGAGATATACCAAGATTAAGTAACTTATTCATGATCACAAGAGTCTCAAGCTGAGCTGCTTCATACCGAGACGCACTCTCTCAAGCATAGTAAGGGAAGTCCTGCTCCAGGACTCTTTTGAGCAGTGCGGTGGGGTCTGCAAGCCCAGAACTCAGTCTCCGCTTCCCTCGCCTGCTCCCCACACCTGAGACATGTTTAGTGTTTACTGTTACCACTGGATCTCCTTTCTCCTTTCTTCCTTCTCTGCTGACTCCAGCTCAATTTGCCTCTTTAAACTAAGACAGACTCGGGCTGGAGAGATGGCTCAGCGGTTAAGAGCACTGACTGCGCTTCCAGAGGTCCTGAGTTCAGTTCCCAGCAACCACATGGTGGCTCACAATCATCTGTAATGAGATCTGATGTCTTCTTCTGGTATGTCTGAAGAGAGCGTACAGTGTACTCATATACATCAAATAAATAAATCTTTAAAGAAAAAAAAAGTAAAACACACTCATCAGCACACGCATGCCGTACAGTGTCCAGTTTGAACCAAAGCTCTTGTCCGCTGATCAGACCGTCTCTCCTGACCAACCTTCTTAGCGTGTGCTGGATGAAGTCTTTGGAGTGATTATGGAGGAATTCAGTGCTCCAGAGATAGACAGAAAGGCATATTCATCCCGTCCTTTGAAACCAGAATGAGCATGACGCTCGGCTCCCCTAACTTTTATCGAGCTAGAATGCATATTAGGTCGATGATGTCCTCCTCTGCCACTGCTTCAACAGGCCAACGTCACCTCTGCCATCTTTTCTCTAAATGACCACATCCTTCCTTTTCTTCCTGGTTATGTACAACAATGGAATTTATCAGGAAAGTGGAAAAGATGGATGTCAATACCGTACTTTGGGAGGAGCAGGGCAGTGAGAAATAATGTCCAGAGCCCCTTTGGAGACCCGTCCCTCTCAGGCACTGATAACCAACAGGCATTAGAATGACCCATGTCACCAATCAAATTCTCCTGCCCATTCTTGTGTTTCTGAATCCAAGCAACAGATTTTCTGAAAATTCGTCATTCCAATACAGTGTGTTAATTTTATTTTTTCCTATTCCAACCTAAATTGCCCCATAGAAGACTGGGCAAGAACAAAGTTAGCACATGTTACTAGAGCAGAAAATCTACACAGGCATGGTGGAGAACACAGACTACTGTACCTCACTTTGGAGATGAGACTAAAACATAGGAAGGTCCACGTGGGCTTTTGAAGAAGGACAAATGTAGTGAGACCATTCAGTGAGACAACGTTGAACCATCCGATGCTGCTCTCTCTAACTGCTCACAGCATACTCAGCACAATAAATACGGCTGGTTATTGGCTCAGTATTAGAACATTCTTTAAGATGACTACGAAGGAGTATAAATGCCTGCATCCAAGTGAAAAGAAGGGACAGAAACAAACATGCTTCCCAGAGACAGGTCATTTATGGGTCGCATAAATGATAATTAAAAGGAACCATTTTTAGCTGGGCAGTGGTGGCGCACGCCTTTAATCCCAGCACTTGGGAGGCAGAGGCAGGTGGATTTCTGAGTTCAAGGCCAGCCTGGACTACAGAGTGAGTTCTAGGACAGCCAGGACTACACAGAGACACCCTCTCTCAAACAAACAAGCAAACAAACAAAGCACTGTATCCTAAAGCACTGTGATGGTTTGTATATGCTTGGTCTAGGGAGTGGCACTATTAGAAGGTGTGGCCCTGTTAGAATAGGTGTGGCCTTGTTGGAGTATCATTGTAGGTGTGGGCTTTAAGACCCTCATCCTGGCTGCCTGGAAGTCAGTCTTCTGCTAGCAGCCTTCAGATGAAGATGTAGAACTCTCAGCTTCTGCACCATGGCTGCCTGGATGCTGCCATGCTCCCACCTTGATGATAATGGACTGAACCCCTGAAGTCAGCCCTAATTAAACATTGTCCTTACAAGAGTTGTCTTGGTCATGGCATCTCTTCACAGCAGTAAAACCTTAACTAAGACAGGCATATTGGTCACAGTAACATAGACTATATGCTAGATGGTGCATCAGAAGACTGTCCTTGACTGAGAAGTCAGATGCCTTGAGGTCTAATAAATTCAGCTTTCCACAGCTGAGAGAAAGAATGGAGGAAAAGGAGTCTGTAGTGACAGGTCCCTCCTCACATAGCAGGTCAGATATTGAGGTAATCTTTCTGTGATTATTCTTCAGTCCCTAGGGTCCCTAAAAAGTGTAGCTTCGGTCATTGCAACTCAAAGGGCTTTGGACCGTTCCTGTGTTTGATGTAAGCTGGAACTTCATCAGATAGCTGTGATAAAGAGTGCATCTCAAGGGTTTAATCTAACGGAGGCTTTTCATACTTCTGAGGAAGGACAGAATGAGAAGCAGGCTTCCTCCACTGTTATTGTGGCTGCTCAGACATTTTCCATTTACTACACGAATTTTAATCTGAGTCTATCGTACAAAACTCAGGTTGGAAACACATGGTCTGACCGATGTTTTTTGTTCTAGAAAGGGCACGGAAGAAACAAATAAGTAAAAAGTTAGTTGTTACTAAAAGAAACTCAGGCATGATAGACCCTTAAAACATTTTTAAACACACATTGACAGTGTTTGGCAGAGTTCTCTGAGTCCAAGAGGAACAACGGCAAATACAGATGAATAAGTTGTATTTAGTCATCTTCTGCTGAGTTCAGATTGTCTCTAGAAGGATATAAAAATTCTGTTTCTTCTGCTTTCAGATGGAGGCTGAGAACCAAAGAGAGGATGAGAGGAAAGTATACTAATAACAAGAGCATTTCATTGGCACAGGAGACAATTTCCTGAACAGGACACCAGTGGCTCAGGCTCTAAGATCAACAATTGATAAATAGGACCTCATAAAACTGAAAAGCATGTGTAACCAAAGGACACTGTCAATAGGACAAAACAGCAGCCTACAGATTGGGAAAGGATCTTCACTGACTCTACAACTGACTGGGAACTAATATTCAAAATTGATAAGAACTGAGGAAGTTAGACACCAACAACCCAAATAACCCAATTTAAAAATGTGATGCAGAGCTGAACAGAATTCTCAACAGAGGAATCTCAAATAGCCGAGAAGCACTTAAAGAAATGTTCAAAGTCCTTAGTCATCAGGGGAATGAAACTCAAAACAACTCTGAGATTCCATCTTACACCTGTCAGAATGGCTAAGATCAAAAACTCAAGTGATAGCACGTGCTGGCAAGGATGTGGAGCAAGGGGAACAGGTCTCCATTGCTGGTGGGAGTACAGACTTATACAACCACTTTGGAAGTCCATTTGGCAGTTTCTCAGAAAACTGGGAATAGCTCTACCTCAAGACCTAGCTATACCTCCTGGGCATATATACCTAAAAGGTGTTCCACTATACCACGAAGATGCTTGCTCAGTTATATTCATAGCAGCTTTATCCATAATAGGAAGAGAATAGAAACAACCTAGATGTCTCTCAACTAAAGAACGGATAAAGAAAATGTGGTACATCCACACAATGGAATACTATTCAGCTAATAAAACAAGGACATCATAAATTATGCAGGCAAATTAATGGAACTCGAGAATATCATTCTGAGTGAGGTAACCTAGTCCCAAAAGGACATGCATATGTACTTACATGTGGATATTAACCATGGAATACAGGATAAACATGCTATACTCCACAGACGCAAAGAAGCTAAACAAGAAAGAAGGCACAAGCAGGGATGCTTGGTTCTCACTTAGAAGGGGAAATAAAATAGTCACAAAAAGACCGATGAAGGGAAGGAGCTGGGTGAGAGAGAGGATGGGGAGAGAAATGAGGTGTTCAGGGTCGGGTGTGGGGAAGGACAGGAGAGATAGCTAGATGTAGCCATGAAAGTAAATCAAAATCTGCAACTGATGGGAGTAAGGAGAGGGGGGTGCGGAATCTCCAAGACAAGACGGAAATCTGGGATAAGGGAGGCACACAGAATCAATGACAGTGACCTTCTGTGACTCACAGCATTGGGGATGTGGAACCTGAAGAGACCGCCTCCTGTAATCAGGCAGGTATCCCAGCTGAGCGATAGGGACACCAACCCACCCACAAACCTTTCCACTCAAAATTTATCCTGTCTACATTAAATGCAAGAACTGGGGATGGAGCATAGACTGAAGGAATGGCCAACCAATAACTCACCCAACTTGAGACCCATCCCATGGGCAAACACCAATCCCTGAAATTATTAATGATTCTCTCCTCTGCTTACAGACAGGAGTCTAGCAAAGGCTGTCGTCTGAGAGGCTCCACCCAATAGCTGACTCAAACAAATACAGATACCAATAGCCAAACAGTGGATGGAGCTTGGGGACCCTTATGGAAGAGATGGGAGAAGGATTGCAGGCCCCAAAGGGGATAGGAACTCCACAGGAAGACAAACAGAGTCAACTAACCTGGATCCTTGGAGCTCTCAGAGACTGAATCACCAACCAAACAATATACACAGGCTGGACCTAGGTTTTCCCACACATATGTAGCAGATGTGAAGCTTGGTCTTCATGTGGGTCCCAAACATCTGGAGTGGAGGTTACCCCAAAATCTTTGCCTGTCAGTGGGATATGTTCTTCTAGCTGGGCTGCCTTCTCTGGCCTCAGTGGGAGAGGATATGCCTAGTCCCACAGAGACTTGATATGCCAGGGTGGGGGGATATCCATGGGGCCTCACCTTCTCAGAGGAGGAGAGGGAAGATGGGAAGAGAATTGTGGCAGGGATGGCTGAGAGGGGGGCCAGTGAGAGGGATGTAAAATGAATAAATAATAATAATAGTGTTATCTATTGTTTATAAATTTGTATGGAGTTGGTGTTTGTTTAAGGCCTAGGTAAAATGTTAACGCTTAGGTGAAATATTAAGGTCTAGGTAACTGTTACCTGGCTAGCCTGCCATCATAAGGAAACTTTCTTATATGGTTCTGCTATCACTCAAAAACTTTCTAATGCCAAGATGGATTATATATTCTGTTATGTTCTGTACCCTTGGAAGCCAATCATGATAAAAATCAGTAGAACTGTTTGTGGATTTGGGACTTAAAAACCCTGCAGAATCTTAACTCAGGGTCACGGTTCAGTTTCTGAATCTGGACCATGGCCCTAGTCAACCAGTCCTGGGCGAATGCTCAATAAACCATCACTGTTTGACTGAGATCAGTGTTCATGTAGTTTGTGAGTCGGATTCCTGGACCCCCAACAGTGTTGTTTCTTTCTTAACTATTTGGGAAATTTTAGTAAGTAATGTATCTGTGCATAATTTTTTTCCTAATGGAAGAATTTTAAATCATAAATATAATTTCTGTAATACATATAGAACCATGCAAATATCCTGTCTACAAATAATTTGTGTTTTTAATAGAATTATTTAAATTTCATCTGAAGCGTTTGCCAGCATAACATTGACTGAAATAGCTACTTGTTACTGCTTTAAACTGTAGGGTCTCTAGTAATGTCTCACTTTTACTCTCTTGCTATTGATAATGCTATTTGGACTTTATTTCTTTATATCACATTTTCAAATGCATTTACTTTTAACTTTATAACAGCCTTTTGTTATTGAGTCAATGTTTTGGTAAGTATTAGAGTTTTTATAGTAGTCCTCTCTGTTCCTCACTATGTCTTGCCTTCTGCTTTTTACTTAATTTGCCTTCCTCTTCATCCATCTTTAAGAGTACTCGATTCATTACAAGCTATTAAAAATGTGATCTTACTGGGTGTCACGATGCATATTTTATTTATTTTTTTAATTCTGTCACGAAATTAATTCTTTAATTCTGTCACGAAAGAGACACAGGCCAGACGATCTCATTAAGTTTGCAGTGAGCCTGGTTAATATAGCGAGTTCCAGGCCAGCCGAGGATGCATAACGAGACCTTGTCTCAAAAGCATTTTTTCCTCTTCTTCCTGTGACTCCTTCTTTGAAATGCATTGTTTAATTTCTAAATACTTGACAACTTTTACATATGTCCTTTTGAGTGTTTCCTATCTTATCTCAAGAACATATTCTGTACAAATTCTGTCTTTTTAAGTATTGCTTTTGCCTGACTTAGTACAGTCTAGGTGTACTTGAAAATAACAAGCATTCCAAAAATATAAATACAACTGTAAGAATCATGCAGTTGTTGGGTGTAGCTGCTTAACAGCTATTAATATTATTAATGATAGTGCTGTTTATATTTGTCTTGTTATTTCTAACTTTTTGTCTACTTATCACTTAACTATGAGTGTCTGATGCAGGAGGCAGAGGCAGGTGAATCTCTGTGAGTTCAAGGCAAGTCTGTTCATATAGCAAGTTCCAGACCTATTTACACAGAGCCTATCTAAAAAAAAAAAAAAGTATATTCTACTCCAACCATTTAAACTTGTGCATTGTGATCTCTTTATCTGTGTGCTTTCTTCACATATTTTGAAGCGGAACACACATTTAGAATTATTGTCTCTTCCATTTTTTCCTTTCTTTCACTATGAGAAGTTCTCATTCACTTGGCTATACTTCTTATGCAAACTTCCTGGTCCAAACCCAAACAAGCTGCCATTAATTATAGACACATCACTCATCCATCTTTAAGGACACCGACTTTTTGCTTCTGTAATGTTTGATCTAATGCTAAGCCAATATACTGAGTTTCAATTCAAACACTGTTATTTTTTATTTTTTAATTTTTAAATTCTATTCTGTTGGAGTTTTCTGTTCTTTTGTTTTGTTTTGTTTTGTTTTGTTTGCTGGTGGTGGGCAATACTTGGTTTTGTTTGTTCTTTCTTGGTTGGGGGGGGGATGTTTTTCTGTTTCTTTTTTCTTAAATACCCTTTAAAAACAATAGAAAAGCATACAACTGTTGCAGTACCTGGCACCATTTTTTAAAATTAGCTTCTCAATCATCTGGAAAGAAAAGATTCACTGTAAAAATGTCAAAAACGTCTCTTGTAAGTGGGGTCACTACTCTGTATCACACTACTTGCTTACACACTATTTGACACTCCCAGAGGTCTGACACAGGGCCAACCTACATCTCTAATACCAGTGAACAGTTTAAAACACACTGAGACTCGTTTCTACTTTTCCAGCAGGGTGCCCAGGAGCTATATGACGCAATGCTTTGAAGAAACGCTCCCTTAAATAGTTGCTTTCGGCAGTGGCCCAATTCTATGGCCCAATTCTATGTACTCCCTCTCTTCATGAAGGCCAATTTACCGCCTTATCACTCCACAATAAAGTTAAAATCATGTATTTAGTAGTTGCTTCAAGGTCCTGTCCGCCAATGATCTGGGGATCTGTTGCCAATGGCTACCTTTTCTTCTGATCCTAGATTCCGTTTTCCCATCTCTTACTGCTTACTGTCTACTCATATCTCGATAGCATGCGCAAAGAGCAGTAGCGGATAAAGTCTGATATTTAGTAGTTCCATTGTTTTTCTCCGAGAGTACGTCCAGGCCCCTCGCTCCCTCTAGCAACTACTGAAGAACTGGCCATTCATGTTTCTTTTAAAATCCAGTGGGCGCTGGATCTGCGTCCTAACATGAAATCATGCAGAGTTCGTCTAGTTCTCAACTTCCCCCAGTCACAGCCTGTTTATGATGTCAGTAGCCGAAGTGGGACGCGGTTGGCTTCTGCTTCCTTTTCTGTTGGTATCTTTGGATCTATCTCCATGAAGGGTCTTGGCATCCATCAGCACAGGGATACATACGACCGAGCCAGGGAGCAGTTTTTCCATGCTTGCTCCTTTCTCGCCTCCGTCACTGTTTCTTCCTTAGCTAGACTGACAGTGTAGGGCAAAGACTGCTAAGACTAGACATTGGCCATACGATCAAGGGCTTCCTCAGCTCTGATTTATCGTGACAATGCCACTTGGCACAGGGCCTGGCTTGCTTACCTTTGACGATGTGAGTGTCTCTGTCAGTCCTCCCTTAGCTAGACCAGAAATCTGCCCCGGGTACCGAGGGATCCCTGGGTCATGCTCATTTATAAAATCTCTTCTGCACTAATCATTATAGCTAGAAAACAGAAACAACTTAAATATTCTTCAGCCAACAAATGGATATGACAACGTGGTGCACACACACTGTGGAACACACCAGCTGCAAAGAAAAATAAAATCATGAACTTGCAGGTAAATGGATGGAACTAGAAAATATCCTACTGAGTGAGGTAACCAGATGCAGAAAGACAAACGTTGCCTGTTTCCTTTCATCTTAGGTTCCTACCTTCAAATCTTCGGACACGAGCACATAGCCCCTAGTAACTGCAAAAACCAGGAAGTAAACAGGACCATTGCCTGAGTCCGGGTGAAGGTAGGGGAGCGACAGAGATATGGAGTCCAATCCCAATGGATATATCTACATAATAACTCTCATACCCAAGGCTCTGGGGTCATTGCAGAAGAGGAGTGGTAAGACCGTAAGAGTCAGAACATCAAGGGGTTGCCCTGAGACTGTGTCTCCTAGTAATGGCAAAGCTACCTGGATAGGATCTCACTAACGTGACAGCCTGAACAAGAACTGAACAAGAGCGACAGCAGTAACGCCAGAGTGGTAGTGTTGCCCATAAAAATGCAACACTAAACAAAGAGTTCTTGGCAACTAGCTGAGAATGGGAGGAATAGTCTTCCCTAGAGGAGAGCACGCCAGCTGGTTATCCAATACCAAATGGTAAGCGTTGAAAATGTACAAATCATTATCTGTATATAGACTGAGCAGATTGTATTCTATATGTAGGAGTGTGTGTGTGTGTGTGTGTGTGTGTAACAATAGTTATTGAGGGAAGAGGTCATGAGTTTGAAGAAGAACAAGAAGGAATACCTGGGAGGTTTGGAAGAAGGAGCAGGAAGGGAATACGATGTAATTATAATCTCAAAAACTAAAAGAAATACTTCTAAAAAAAAAAAAAAAAAAACAGCTCTTCTCTCTGGATTTCTGTTCAAGGCTTCCTTGCACGAACAGCAACTTTCCTTAAGTTATACAGAAAACTTTCTTTTTTAACTTTTCTTGCTTTTTCCTTGGGAGAGATGGCCTTTCATGTTCTCCTCAGTTCTCCCCCAAACAGGAACATCCACAAAGACTGAGTTAACTATTGTCTTACACCGATTACCATCCGTGAAAACAAAAACCATTGGCAGCTCATATTTCAGCAAGACAGTAAAGGAATAAAATATAGTCACAAAAGATGGTTGAAGGGCTAGCAAATTCATATTAAGACTAAGAAATTTTGATAGATATTACTTTAAGCATGAACAAAAGGCAGTACAATAATTATTTTAAACGAATTATTCAGAGGATGCCCTCAGCCTCCCAAATATTCATTTATTCATGGGAGCAATCCCACCCACGCTCTCCATGGGCCTGCTGAGTCATTATCTTTCTGCAATATTCTAATTAACTCTATTCAACAATAAGTTAACTGGCAGATGGCACTAATATGCTCTTTAATCTAGAAAAATAGTTTATATAAATTTCAAACTAATTTCTAAATTTTTTCTCTCCAATTAGAATTTTGGTGACAAACTATAATAAAATCCTCTAATTTATTTATTTATTTATTTATTTAGTGCGTGCGTGCGTGTGTGCGTGTGTGCGTGTGTGCGTGTGTGCGTGTGTGTGTGTGTGTGTGTGTGTGTGTGTGTGTGTGTGTATGAGACAAGTGGGGACACGTATGTGCTACAGGCATGTGGAGGTCAGAGAACAACTTGCAGGGCTGTGTTCTCTGATTCCATCATTTGGGTCCTAGGGATTCAACTCAGTTGTCAGGTTTAGCAGCAGGTGCCATAATCCACTGAGTCATTCTGCTAGCCCTGTTCATATATTTATTGCCACCTAATCTGAGGAGTCCAGCAATGGCCTTCGTGGGGGTGGTATAGCATGGCTCCCAACTTTGGGACAGGGACAATAGGGAATGGGTCTCCAAGAGTGTCAATGGCTACTGTGGGTGTAAGGTTTGTTTATCTAATAATGTAAATATTTTATGTTCCTCCTTCAAGAAATGTCCTCCCTGTTGACCTTAATGACTCCATGATAATCAGAGACACCATAATTCCGGGAGGCAGACTCAGCAAATGGTAAATGCTGGAACCTTCAGGACAGCCCTTAAGGTTGTGGAAAAGAACTCTAAAAGCATGGGTTAATAAATATATAATTTCTCAAAATATAAGGATGCGATATGAGTTATATGAGGGGCTTCATGAATCTAAAGAAACAGAAGCAGTTGCGTAGTGAGCCTACTTGTCAGAGAGACACTAAGGAAGGAAATACAGAGATTTAGGGAGTGGCTAAATTTATTGTTTATGCTTACAAAGGCAGACAGAGTCCCGAGTTCAGGGACAGCCTGGGACAGAGCTAATTTAAGCCCAGGTGTGGTAGAAATGGTAGTTTTGGGATGGGATCCCACCCAGCTAGCTTACTGTCTGTGCCTAACAGAGGCAGGCAGATCTCTGAATTCTTCCACAGTGTTAAAAGAAAATGTGTGCTTGCTGTCTCCTAAGAGTTCAGGGGATGGGGTTACAGAAGGCTGATTCATAGGATGATAAGGGAACCTGGAGTAAATGACTGCATTAATATGTGAAATAAAAGATTGGGTTTTTGAACTGAAGGAGATGAGCTATCCAGAGAGTTTTAGAATAGCAAGAGAGCAATGCTTGGAAAACTGTCTGGAGCAGAAAATAGAGATGGAGCTGTCTGGAGATCTTCAGAGAAGGCAATCTGGAAAGCTGTCTCAAACAGAACATTGGCCACCAGCTGGGATCCACGATTTGACTTCAAGTCATTTGTTTACACGGCTCCCAGACACCCCTTCTCTCAGAACTCATCTGCCAGCTGAGGCTGGTCCTTGGCACTAATCTTTTCCACAGATTTATGAATCTGCTAATGCTACCATCCTACATACCAAAGCAACAGTGTAAATCACTCTTCTCATGGCACACTGGAAGTACAAGTTCAAAGTTCTAGCCACTTGATTTCAGATGAAGGCCCTTGTCTTTTCTGGTAGACAGTCATCTTCTCCTCATGTGACCCTGTCTTAGTGTGTATAATCGGAGAAAGAGTACTAGAAATATACCACTTCTTCTTATGCAGAATACTAATCCTTTGGGCTCAGGCACAACCCTACGACCTCAGTGAACCTGAAGGCTATTTCAGTTCATTCAGTTAATTCCTGCAATGCTCCCACTCTCAAACTCAGCTACACTGAAGATAAGAGGGTTTCAGCCTAAAAATTCAAGAAAGTACAAAAAAAATCCCATCTTCAGCAAAAACTATTTGAGCCTAGAGCTGTGTGGCCTTTGTTGTCGTTGGGTTTCGCACATCTCTTTATAACTTTCTGTCTTCTACATGGACCAGACTCACACCCAATACCCATACACACAGTTTTACAGAAAACATCCAGCATCGTGATAATAAAGTTTCAAAGCATGAGCTGACCACAGCACAATATGTGAAATGTCAGCCTGTGGTCTGTGGTTCACGCTTTTGTCTCAGAAACACAGATTTATGTTGTTTTAGAGTAACAGCAGTCCAATGACTACCAAACACGATTTCAACAGAAAGGTTTTGGTTTTGCCCTAAAATATAGTATATTAGTATATTCAGTTGTGTCCAGAGGAATCTAAATTACTAACCATCTCCTTCAACTTAAATATCCCTCTCCTAAAAGATACGGCCCAGCCAAGTGTCCTTGGAGCACCTTCAGCACCAGTTCAAACCCATTTTGTCAAAAACCTCAGACGTCACCATACTTTAACAGATGTCTTCGGTGGCACCAACTCCATCTTGCTCTGGTTTTCTCATCTTCCCATGTCAAGGGTTGAGGGAGACAGTATAATGGCTATGAATGTTGCCCTCGGCGACAGATGTGGAGTAGAATTCTCATCACTAGCTATGTGTTTCTTCAGCAAGCTGCAAGTGATGGCTAGCTTTTGTCAACGTGACACATGTTAGAGTCCTCTGGCACGAGGGAACGTTATTTGAAAAAATGCCTCCATCAGGTTGCTGGTAGGCAAGTCTATGGAGCATTTCCTTGATTAACGATGTATGTGAGAGGCTCCAGCCCACTGTGGGAATTGGTCCTAGGGTGTTTAAAAAAGCAAGCTGAGCTACAGCGAGCCAGTGAGCAGGCGTCCTCTTTGGTCTCTTCCAGTTCTGCCTCCAGGTTCCTGCCTTGAGTTTCCACTCAAACTTCCATTCATAATGGACTCTAAGCTACATGCTGATATAAACCCTTCTCTGTTCCAAGTTGGGTTTGGTCTTTTTTTTAGTCATAACAACAGGGAGTAGAACTAGGACTGTTTAATGCCTCAGCTTCCTCACAAGCAAGAATTTATTGAGTGGCAAATTGTCCATCAGTTGTGTTATTGCAGAGGCTAAGCACCCGTAAAAAGGCCATGTGAGTCTTTACCCCCCTCCCCCGAGCTCAAAGCATTGTTACCAAGACCTATTTCAGGAGATGATTTTACAAGGGGTTGGCTACACTATCCTCAGATCTGACTGCACAGTCGAATCCCCTGTGAATCTCTCTTTAGAAAAAAAAACAAAAACAAAAACAAAATTTATGTTTGAGCTGAAATACAGCATTTATTTATTAATCACACTTCAAATGAAAACAGTTTTATTTCTCGTTAAGGGTCTTGGTAGAGTGCTTGCTACCATGCATGAAGACCCAGGTTTGATCTCAGCACCTGAGAAAACAGGGCTTATTGGTGCACGCCAGAAACCAAGCTGTCAGGAGATGAGGACAGGTGCCAGAAACCAAGCCATCAGGAGACGAAGACAGGTAGGTAAGAAACTCATCTTCCAAGATACAGTAAGTTTGAAACCTGGGCTACAGGAGAACCTTTCAAAAAATAAATAAATTGTTAAGAAGATAGGAATCCTGTCAAGTGCATTTAATGACGACAACAACAACAACAATAAAACCCCCCCAAAAAAAAACTAACAAAGGCCTGAGAAAACTTTTGGAAGTGACGGACAGGCTTGCTGCTTTGATTTCCTGGATGTTCACATGTCCAAATTCATTAAGTTATTATATACATTAAGTGAGCTAGTTTTTGTATACTATAGTAAATACACCATACTAATGAGCATAAAATAAAAATAATTAATAATAATAATATCAAATAGGTCCCTACAATCCAGTTCATAATTTTTAGAGTTGAGACCTAGGTCCAATGTGTCTCTTTATCTCTCACCCCAAGAGTTTCTGTGTGTAGAATTGACAACCAACTGATCAGATGAAGCCGTTACACAAAGATGAATTATGTTTCTAAAGATCTAGACAAACGCAACATGTGATGGGAAAATAAGACTGAAGCTAACAGGAGAAAAGAAGTCAAAGAAAAAAAGAGAAACAGTGGGATATGGGAGCAGGGGGCCCCAAGATAGGAGCAGGGAAGGAGGCATAGGCAAAGTAGGACTCCCATGGTCTAGAGAGTGTTTTATAGAGTCCTAAGGCAGGTTGGGAAGCAATGGCTGTGACCTAGGCACTATGAACTACACTAGGGTAGATACAGGGGAGGTGAGGAGAATTTATCACACCATAGATTTGCTGCAGTGAGAAACAGCATTGGATGGTACTGGATGGTACTGGATTGTGTTGGATGGCGTTGGATGATGCTGGATGGTACTGAATGGTACTGGATGGTACTGGATGGCATTGGATGGTACTGGGTGGTACTGGATGGTACTAGATGGCATTGGATGGTACTGGATGGTGTTGGATGGTATTGGATAGCATTGATGGCATTGGATGGTACTGGATGGTACTGGATGATAGTGGATGGTGTTGGATGGTGCTGGGTGGTGCTGGATGGTGTTGGATGGTGCTGGATGGTGTTAGACGGCATTAGATGGTACTGGATGGTGTTGGATGACATTGGATGGCATTGGTTGGTGTTGGATGGCACTGAATGGCACTGGATGGGATTGGTTGGTGTTAGATGGCACTGGATAACATTGGGTGGCATTGAATGACATTGGAAGGCATTGGGTGGGGTTTGTTGGCATTGGGTGCCATTGGGCACCATTGGATGGAGTTGGATGAAGTATTAGGAATGGGGCACAGGAGAGGAGTGGGTAAAGACAGCACCAGACAATCTGGACTGAGTAAACGGCAGACTCAAGCAGCTGTTAATTGAGATGAGAGGTCTGTGAGTGTTACAATTGGTAAATCTTCTGTCCTCATAGAATGGGAATGTAATCAACAGGCACGTTCTTATTCATAGCAAGTGTTGATGAGTAATTAAGCCTTTGTACTTTTGTGTGTTAACAGTCATTTATTGAGATTATGATGTGCTAGGCTTTGCGGTAGGTATTCTGAATCCAAACATGAAGTAATTTGACCCAAAAGATTTACAGGGACAGAATGAAACCCAAGTGGGAACTGGTCAGGCCTCAGAACAAAGCTGCCTTTTGGGGAGATTTGCTTGGAGGCAGAGGATCTTGTTCTAATTTTTAAAACTAATTAAGTAACTATTCTCTTCCTGGCTGTGTGGTCTTGGGTACATTAAGCTTGCTGGATCACAGTATTGTAATTAATCTATCAAGAAATATGATTACTCTGTAATTATTAATTTCTTCCCTCCTTACAACTTATAAAATTATAAATTGCCCAAGTATAAAACCCAGGCCTTGTTTGTCCATAAAGGAAGCAATGAAAATTCATTTTGACTCCCCTGACACTCTGTGCAGATCAAAGAATAGTGCTTCTGAGATGGGCTGCAGGCCTCTACCTCCTCAACTTGGTCCTTCATGTGGATATAGTTTCTTTTCTTGTTGCTATGACAATCCACTGGACAAAAAGAGCTTAAAGAAGACAGCAGTTATTTTTGTTCAGTTTGAGTAGATATAGACATCATGGTAGGAGAGGCTTGAGGTACCCGGTCACATTGCCTCCACAGTCACAAAGCTAATGGCTGTGCTTGGCTTGACTTCTCTATTTTAGTCAGCCAAGAACCTGGACACACAAGATGGCGCTGCCATTTTTAGGGTAGATTTTTTTCATCTCAACCAACCCAATCTAGAACCTCCCTTACAGACATGCCCAGAGGTACGACTCTTAGGTGATTCTAGATTCTGAGAAGTTGACAATCAATAGTTACCATCAGGGTCAGGGACCCGCTCAAGGGTCATGTACTAAGCTCTACCCCAGGCAGAGGCTGCTCACACTTCTGGAACTAAAGAGTATACAGTTTTATACATTTGCAGTTAGAGAAATGTCTCTAGCCAGATCCCTGGCCTACAAAGACTTAGCCATGAGCTGAAGATGTAGCATTCATTATATAAAGACAGCGTGAACATGGGGACCCCACAAAAGCCTAAGGTTAACCTAAACATCTGAGTAGACTCACCTGGTTTCTCCTTTTTGCCGAGCTCCTGTAGTTTTGAGCGAATGTCAAGACAATAGATCATGGTAGAGGGCATGTCATGAAGAAGCTTTCTTACACCTCAGGATGGCTAAGAGACAGAAAAGGGTCTGGGTTCCAACATCACTTCATGGACATTCCCCTAATGAACTAACTTCTTTTCAGTAGGTCTCACTTCCCATCAGCACTATGGATGGAGGCCCAAGCCTTCAATACAGGGACATTGAGAGACACGTCCAAACTGTAGCAGTTGATCAAGAATCACAAGGAACATGCCTTGGAGGGTCAGAGTAGGTCACAGCTAACATGATGCTTGGGGCGGTTCAGCCGCAAGCAGGATTCTCTGATAACATCTCCAATAGTGAGAAGCCACGTGTTCCGGAGAGAAGCAATTCATGTTTTCAAGGGAAAACTCAGATATACGTGCATGGTGACTATGTGGCAACAGCTGAAGAATGGTGGGTGACACAAGAGTCACTCATAAACAAGCAGATTAGCTGCTCTGACCCTAACAGGAGGAAGTGGGGAGATCCAGAGCTCCACCCCACCCCACACAACTGGCTTCCTTTGCTTCCAGCACTAGGCTTAAACAGCAAAAATAGGGTGTGGTGAGCAGCCAAGCACACCACAGTAAGATTGGTTTTGAGATAAGCGTTGATCAATTGCAGGCCCCAAGAAAACGGGCCACACAAGTGGAGATGCCCTCAGCTTTGGCCTAATACAAATCTCTACCTTCATCTTTGCCATCCAATGTTCTCTTTGTAACCTGTTCCTCGGGGTCACCTGAATTTTTCTCCTAGGACTTGGACTGGATGCTTACTCTGCATGGCATGGCTCTCCCAAAACATGTATTAATAGATACTCAAAAAAAAAATTTTTTTTTGGTCATTTAAAAAAAAAAATGACATAAGGTCATTTGTACATCTTCCCAAAACACAGTTGTTGTTGTTGTTTTAATCACTCCTAATCCACCACCCAGATATACGTTTGTCAATATTTACATGTATTTCTGTCAGCTCTTTGGTTTCAGACAAGTAAAACTACATTTCATATATAAACATGCAATTTGTTCTGCCCAGCTAATAGTCCTTTATACGCCTTCCCCAGTTAGTTTTCAATGTTTCTCTCATAGCTGCTTCAGAGGACTGTGTCATTTACTCCTCCATGTCCCAGGAAGTTCTGAGTGGCCTTGGGTTCTACACTGACTGAGGTCTGACAGGAACAGAAGGTGTCAGTCCAGTCAGCAGCAGCCTTCATCCTGAGTGTCCTGGTGACCCTGAGAAGTGTGCAGACCAGGGAGTGCGCACATCATCTTGGAATCTTACCTATCAGCTCTTCTCTGCCTGCTCATTGGTCTTCATCGACGGTCAGGGGAGTCTCCCTGGTTCCAACACAGAGCCAGGTCAGACAGCTGTCAGCAAACTGGTAACAATGAATCAGCAAAGAGAAATAGAGCCCGACTCTGAGCTCTTTCAGCTCAGGCTGTAGAGCAGTGGTTCTCAACCTTCCCAGCACTGCGACCATTTAATACAGCTCCTCAGTCGGGGTGAGCCCTCCACCATAAAGTTACTTCTGTTGCTACTTTATAGCTGTTATTTTGCTACTGCTATGAAACTGTGTTTTCCAACGGTCTCAGGTGATCCCTGTGAAAAGGTCACTTGACCCAAAGGTTGAGATCTGCTGCTGTCGAGTCTACGTTTCCAAGTCTGCCTCAGCTTCTAGTTTTGAGCCATTCTAACACACGCAAGGAACTTCAGGACCACGGTGGGAAAACCACAGTGCAGCTCTGTCCGTGCTGTGATGGTCAACCGGGGAGACTGGACACTTTCTCCCTGGTCTTCAGACTGAGCTGGTTAGTAGTAGAGGTAGTTCACAAATCTTTTCTGTGATTTTCGCTGTGTGAGTATTATAATATTGCTATTTTTGTTGCTTTATATTAAAAGTTTGTGTAAGTTCAGTCGGCATCTGTTTGTATACAATTTATTAACCAAGACTGGTTTTTGTACTTTTAAAATGTCCTAGTGATGAGGAGGAGGAGAGAAAGAAGGAAAAAGAGGAAGACGAGTGGAAGGATGAGAAAGAGTGAAGGATGATGAAGAGGAGGATGGGGAGGGAGAAGGGAGGGAAGATGAAGTAAAGAAATAGAGGGAGGAGGTGAAGGATGGTGCGAGGAAGGAGAGAGAGAAGGAGGAGGAAGGAGAAGAGGAGGAGGGAGACAAGGAAGAGAGGAGGAGGGAAGAGGAGAGAGAGAGGAAGGAGGAGGACATGAAGAAGTAGAGGGAGGAGGTAAAGAATAATGGGGAGGAGGGGAGGAGAATGGAGGAGGAAAGAGAGGAGGATGAGGAAGAGGACAGGGATGAGAAGGGGGAGGAGGAGAGGAGGGGGAAGAGGAGGGGGGGGGGGGGGGGGGAAGGGAATAGACAGAGAAGGAAAACCAGGGGGAAAGGGAATGGGGAGAGGGACGAGGAGCACTGTCTGACATCTGTAAAGCCTAAGATACTTATCTGGGTGATTTAAGGGGAGGCACGTGTGTGTGTGGACCCATGAAGGGCAGAAAACAGTATTTGGAATTACTCCCCAGGATCTGTCCACCTTGTTTTAAGATAGGACTTCTCATTGGCCTGAAACTGGCCAGAAAGTCCCAGGTACCCACCTGTTTCTGCCTCTCCAGCACTGGGGTTGTAATCGTAGAACAGCACACCCAGCTTTTAATGTGGGTCTGGGGTCGAAACTCTTGCGTGTGCCAGCAAACACTTGGCCAGCTGAGCAGCTCCCTGGTCCTCATCAGTCCCATTTTGAGAAATCTTTTCTGCGCCTCTAGTTAGAATAAGCCCCGAATCTTCATGGCTTTGCACATGCAAGGGTTTGGTTTGCTTTGGTTTTTCTTATTTTGTCACAATTCTGTGTAGGTAGTCCTGGTTGACAGGAGGTTTTCCTCCACAAAGTGCCTCAGAGAACCAGGCTGCTTAGATCTTGAGGTCCCCTGCCCCCTCCAAGAGCTCTGAAGTGAACTCTCAGCACATCACCAGGAAAGGAACGCATCTGCTTCTCAGAACACAAGTGGAACATACTGACTCACTTCTGGTCACCAAGAGGCAGTTGCATGGCCACACACAGGGCAAAGGAGCCAAGAACTATAGCCTCTGTCTTGGTGGTTTCTCTGTGATATTTGTCTCTCAATGCTGCAAGACATCATGGGCCTCCTCTATAGACAGAAAGAATATCTTTTGGGGAGGGTAAACCTTTTGCTAAGGCTTGTGAATATGTATATATGTGTGTTTATATCAAGACTATCTGGAGACATTATTAATTTTTTAAGTGACTGTATTGTTAATTTCAAGTGAAGAAAAGGGAGGAGGGTCTAACTTACAAGGATTCAGTCAATAAACAAGGAGTTTTTACAGAAGCAAATTATCACTGCCGCCACGCTGGGTGGAGACCTGAAACATCACTTATAAGCGAAAGACAGAATGAGACAAAACCTGTCAAGAAACCATGGAGCCAGAAGATGTCTGCATAATCTCTGTGGTCTCCCAAGCCTTCGAACAAGGTCCCCTTCATAGCTTGCCCAAATGAGAGCCTACTCTTCCTAAATTATGGGAGAGGATGTAAAAGATCCCCCGCCAAATTGCTCGACACAACCGTCTCGTCCCCGCACACTTCTCACATATAAGCTGCAATTACAAAAAGCATCCAACCAGGGCTTGGGAGAGGCCACCATGCCTTGCCACTGAGTGTCTTCCAGACTAAACAAGACTTGCTGGTGGTGAAGCAGATGAGAGCTGAGACCCCACGAATTCCCAAAGCATCTTAACACCATCAAACATGTGCCCCTCGCCATCACTGGAGCTGGGTGTGGGAGGAATTTTATGTTTGAGGGGTTACCATGACATAAGGAGCTGTATTAAAGGGTCACAGCACTTCAGCTGGACTGGGACGGGGACTATGGAACTAAAAATCTATTCAGTAGCTACCAGTGAAGGGAAATAGCATGGGGATTTTTTAGTTTGGTTTATAAAAAGGCACTAGTCTTATTCCGTGTGTGTGCACACACCACAACCTCTGACCTGTGTGGAGATCAGAGAACAATTTGCAGGGGTCTATTTCTCTCTTTCTACCATGTGGGTCTCAGGGATCAAATCCAGGTCATTGTTTATAGTGGCAAGTTCCTTTCCCTGCTGAGCCATCTTGCCAGCCTACAATTGAGTTTATTCTTAATGCATAAAGTATATGTTAGATGCGTTCAGGATAATCATACAGAGTGCCTTATCGTGTGTCCCTGGGGACAAAAGCCAGTTGCATTTTATGGCACTGGTCCCAGAAAGCAGAAGCTCAAGTATTTGTACCTACTGGGTATATTGTAAAGTGATAGACTCATTCTTCTCTTGAGAGGCTTGAATCCAAAAAAAAACAAAGATCTGGCAGTATAGGAGACAGAAAAGAGAAACTGAGTCACAAAGAGATTGGAATGAATAACATGGTGCTCTGGGTCTCAGCAAAGCTTTATTAAGAAGTTTTGGTCTAGAACTATCAACGGGTCTGCTTCTGTCATCTTGATAAATCTTAAGGTTAAATAATATCCTACAGGGAAGACAAACAAAATTGTGGGTACTTGTGTTAAAGCGACCCTCAAGATATTCATTTTAACATCATTGTGACATCTTCTTATTCTTTGAATCATTGCTAACATATCAGTTTTTCAGACATATCACGCCCCCCATCATTCCCCTATATGTAACCTCTACTCTTGGATCCTTGGGAAAACTCATAATTGTCATCTGGGTATTGATGTTCATTTTATTTTAATTATCCCGAAATAAAACTATGGTGAGGTTTGTCCTGGATAACCTGGTAAGTGCTTGCCTTCACTAGACATAATCTGAAGACACCAATAATCCCAAAGTCCTGCATCAGCACCACACTGGCCTTGAACAAAGCTGCGGTATGAATCAGTTGTCTTGGTAATTCTTCCTTTGTCCTCTTTCCTCTCCTAATGTTGTGTGACTTTTCGGGACATCCTGTACCCTTGTATTACCACGCCTTACTCAGACATGTCCTAGCCAAGTACCCTGCACCCATGGCCCCATCCAATGTGTCAGTGAGATAAACCAGCTGATACAAGATTACAAATGAATGTGCTTTTACGGTGAGTCATCTTTTTTAAAAAAAATGTTTCCATTTTAGGGGGAGGGGCCCTCGAAGGAGGTTGATGGTTGCTGAGGGAGGAAGAATCAGTCTTCCTCTCTCTCCCTCTCCCTCTGAGATGTGGTTGCTGGTAGATTTTCATGCCTGGTGTGCATTTGCTCCAACTTTGTGCCTACGGGCAGCGCTAGGGGGTTATTAATCAATTAATCAAAAAATGGAAGACATGATGTTTGGGAAGGAGATAGAGTGGAGGACACTAGGGTGAGTGGGAGGGGGTAAGAGTATATGGTTTGATCAAAATCATTGTCTAAATGTACATCATTTCCAAGAATTTTTTAAAATGCTTAAAGCCTGCATGGTATAGAAAGGTGACTGAGTCGAAAGAACCCATGTAGATTAGTAGCATTTACAGCCAGTTGTTCATAAACGTGGAGGATGGGTTTCTGTTTGCCCAGGACAGAACGATGGGACAGAACTCTTAACTGAAAGCACGAGTGTCTGTAGGGATAGATCCCTAGGCTTGTGGCAGGGGGGCCTCATGGGACTGCGATGTTTGCTGAAGAGGAAAAGCGAGAAGAGACCATCCAAATATCACAGGGGCAGGCTCTCCACAAATTGAAACTTTGTGTCCTGTCAGTGTTCTTGAGTTTCTATCTAGTGGAAAAACTGTGCTATTCTCAATGTTACAAAACAGATGGAAGTATAATTTATGAATCGGTTTATGAAGCTGACTTAATAATCGGATCATGCTTCATACTGTCTCATGTTTCTCTCATCTCCAATATGTTTCCTTCTAGAACATTTGTCATAAGACACTGCAATGCTGAGACAGAAGGGAGTTAGGCGTTACGAAGTACCGGGAAGTTCTTCAGAACACCGCAGGATATTGTCTGTGGTCCTTTACTGTGCCAGACCCTTCTCTGGGGACTAAGAATCCAGTCAACCACATGTCAGAAAGGTCAATATCTATGATGGAGAAAAGCAATAATCAGAAGTAAGCACACAGATATGGGAGGTTTGTTTCGGAGAAGCAGTTTGAAGAAAATTAATTAAGGCAGTTCATAAGATTGTCTGATTAGCCAGGTGTACACCTTTAATCCCAGCACTTGGGAGGCAGAGACAGGTGGATTTCTGAGTTCGAGGCCAGCCTGGTCTACAGAGTGAGTTCCAGGACAGCCAGGGCTACACAGAGAAACCCTGTCTTGAAAAACCAAAAACCAAAACCAAACAAACAAACAATAAAGATGTCTTACTCTTTCAGCAGGGCCTTTTACTTAAGGTGGAACTGGTTTATCAGAAGTCATAGGGAATGTGACCCAAGAAGACAGACAGAAAGAACAGATGTCCTGAGCTAACAAGTTTGAGACCCACCCATGTGGGAAGGAGGGACTTAAGGCGATCCTTCCCACCCTTCTGTACACTCCTCTGCCCTGCCTCCCATCCAGCTGCTGCTGTTGTTACTGACTGATGATGACGACACCGACTCCGATGATGAAGGCAGACGCAAGAGCAGAGACTGTGGGTAGTGCTTCAGGTTTCCTGTTTTGTTCTTGTTTGTAGATGTCAGGATGGCTTTTAGATAAGTCTGACAGTATCACCACAGTGAAGGTACAGTATATTCACGGCTTTCTAAGATTTCATCCCAAACTCTAGATGAGGCAATAAATGAACTGGTTCATGAATAATCTTCACTCCTGCTCCGGGTCTGTGACTTCTTACCTCTAATTCTGAATTGCTTTATAAAATCTTTAAAAATCAGATTCTTTTCACAATTCACTTGGTCATGATGCAAAACCACTCATGTCCTGTCATCAGGTTTGGCAGTGTGTGCATCTCTCCAGTTGTAGGGACACTAATAAGCTTAATGGGAGATAACGGTACCTGCCAGAGGCAGCACAAAATCTGTAATGCTCCTTCCATTTTAGCTGTATGAAATCAGGCATTATACATTCTAAACAAAATCTGACCCAAAGTCTATAAGGGCAGATGACCACCTACAAATACCTGAGGATCTCTGGCCTACTGCACAGTAAACTCCAGGCCTTGAGAGATCCTGTCTCACTAAACTAAAGGTGGATGGCTTCCTGAGGAACCATATCTAAGGGTGTCCCATGACCTCCACACTCCATAACACGTATGCACGTATTACATATACTCAAACACAAACATACACACAGAGAGAGAGAGAGAGAGAGAGAGAGAGAGAGACCTTGTCTCTCAAATGAATCTTTCATTTTCTGTAACTACAATATTTTTTAGGCTGCCTTAGAACAACAACAACAAAAATCACATGTACCCTGCCAGATCTCTTTGCAATTTACAAATCAACGTGCTCCTGGTGGGAACTTAGGCACTTACAGACTCCTGAAGGGCCTTTTTTTATCCTGTGAGGTTTCTGGACATCCAAAAAGAGGAAAAGTACAATTTGGGATGGATGATCAGAGCCCCAGGCCTCTGACAGTCCTGCCTTTCCTGAACCTGGATTCACTTTGTCATTGGGGAGTGGCTCCAGAATTTGGGCAACAAGTTTTAAAAAACAGTTATTGAAGTCGTGTTTTAGCTCTAAGGTTGGCTGTCACTTGGGGAAATAAAAATGTCCTTCCTCTTAGAAGATATGCAATCCTTAGCTAAGTTGAGTGTGGTGGTCTTCGTGATGCTCAGAACTGTGGCAGCATCTCAGCACCTCTAGAAAGAGAGGAAAGGTGAGAGAGGGGAGAAGAGAGAGAAGAGAGCTAGCAGCAACATGCTTGCCGTAGATGAAGCTTTACGAAGGAAACAGAAGGTAGAAATATAGCATGTAGTTTCTACTACCTTGCTTTAAGCTATGTGCAGACCACGCTCCCAGCCCCGCCCTGGTTCCCTTGGATCCATGGATGAAAGACACACGCACATTAGTTTATTTTTAATATGCTTTTTAGCTCAAAGGCCGGGTACTTCTAAGCCTCCCACGACTAACATGCTCTTACCTTCACTCCCAGCTCAGCATGCTAAACCTACCCTCAGTTTAGTTCCTCAGTTACCTTTAGTCCTAACTCAACACCCTTAAGCTGCCCTCAATTTAGTTGTGTTTCTAATCTCCCTTCTGCTACCCGAGGCCCAGTCGGGGAAGTGGCCAGTGGCCACTCCACCCTAGATCTCACATGACTGGTGGCTCTCTCTCCCTCTTGAAGCATAATGAATCTCCTTTCCTCTTCTGTGTCTCCTAGCCTGCCTGCAGGAACCTGGAAGTCCCGCCTCTCCCACCCAGCCATGGGCCAATAGCATCTTTATTGATCGATTGAGAACCAATTAGCAAACAGGACCTTCAGCACTAACAAGCAGAGTCCAGATCAAAGCATCCGAACCACCCCTTACATTGAAGTGTTTTTCCTCCCCGTCGCACCCCTAAGCAGGTATTATAGACCAATGAGGTCATAGAGAAGAGGCCTGGTAGAGTTAACTGGATCACAGCCCCAGTCATGACAATAAAATTCAGCAAGGGAATAGATCCCAAGCATGACTGTAGCTAATATGAGCTGAGGGAAGAATTTCTTGAGGGAAAATGATGTTAAATTGCTTTGCCATTAATAAAACTACAGAGCAGAAAGGCCAGCTGCACCATTAATTAATTAATTAATTAACAAATAATTCCTCCCACACCTCTGATATAAATCCATCAAACTGCTTGGCACTTCCGTAATTTCCAATGTCCGTGGGCAGTCATTCTGGCTTTCAGTCAAAACTTGGCTCTAAATGTATTACTATGAAGTTGGACCAGCTAGCTCCTGCTCGATGGAGTACATGTATCCATCGAGAAAGGACAAGATGAAAAAGGACAGGTCCTTCAAAGTAGGACCATTTTTCTCACGTTCTGAGATGCTGTTTCTCAAACTAATGACTACTGATGTAGAGACAGCGCATTCTCCTCTCAGGATATTTAAGTTTCATAACCTCAGAAGGAGGATGGGGATTGGAAGTAGAGTGTGTGTATGTGTGTGTGTGTGTGTGTGTGTGTGTGTGTGTGTGTGTGTGTGTTAAACTATAGTATGTATAGCTGTGTGTGCATAGAGGTATAAAGTCAAAGAGTGGGTCACAGAGGAAAGCATTAAGCCTAGAATTTGACATTAGAGCAAGCAGACTGGAATTAGTAAAGCCAACCCAGTTTGTACAAGAAATTTAGAAAGGATTTTTGGAAGATTTCTCTCCAACTTCTTCAAATTCAGTGACAGGATCAAGTATAGAATCTTACTTGGTAAAGTTGTCTTTAAAATCTCATACTTGCATGCCAGCAGCGCTGAAAAAGACCAACGACACTGGTGTGTTATCCTGTGAGAAAAGTTGATGGAATGGAATGTGTGGAGGCCTTGGAGTGACCAGCATGAGACTCTGGACAGCCATGTCGGGTGCAGGAAAGGATGACCCTAAGGAAGAGACCACTAAGAAGACTATCCATCGGTGCCTCTAATCCCAGACTTCTGAAAGTCCCAGGCCCGTCTATAGAAGGGCTTCTGGCCGAGACAAATGAAGCTCCATGTTGTATGACAGACTTTCATAGGCAGAATGCAAAAGTTTGCATAACAAAAATTTTGCCACCATAAATAAGGTACACTACAGGCATGTACCCATGTGCACACACATACTCAGTTATAACAACCACCCCATTGCTTCCAGAACGGTATCATCACCCAAACACTATGAACAACACCAATCTGGGTGGTCCTCGGGATGCTTTCGTTTCTCAGCCACAGTCCTATGACTCAAACCACTTAAAAAATCACCTGTCTGGACAGGTAGGTTTGGTGGCACATGCTTGTAATTTCAGCACTTTGAAGGTAGAAGCAGGAGGATCAGGAGTTCGAGGCTGGCCTCATCTACACAGTGAGTTTAAAGGCACCCTAAGCTACATGAGACGCTGTCTCAAAAGGAAAACACCTATCAGCACATGACTTCAACATGCCAGTCATGTTGAAATTATTACATCTTTAACCCCAAGTAGAGAAACCATCCATCTGTGGTGTCAGGTCTAATAGAAACACAGGACAAATGCTAACTGTGATGGCTATCGGCCTACCAAAGTGTGACCATACTCTAGGCTCACTCAGTGCCTGTGGCTCCTCTTAGCTCCTCAGCTGCTCCCTACCCTGAACTTCTCCAGTGCATGGGCTTCTCCTTCCCCAGCTTCCCAGTCCTATACAACCCTGTCATTTCAGACATATGCCCTATTGGCTGCCTCTTTTGCCCCTCTTTCTTAATCCTCCCTTTGTCTTTCTCATCCTCCTCCTCTCTCACCTTCCTCCTCTCACCCTCCTCCTTTCTCACCCTCCTCCTTTCTCACCCTCCTCCTTCCTCACCCTCCTCCTTCCTCACCCTCCTCCTCTCTCACCCTCCTCCTCTCTCACCCTCCTCCTCTCTCACCCTCCTCTTCTCTCTCCTCTCATGGCCTGGTTTAATCTACTGGCCATGTTTAATCTACGTCTTTCTCCCCCTGCTCCAGGCTCTTGCAGATGCCTCTCGTTGTACTCTCCCTCACATCTACAATGAAATCCTGCCCCTCAGCCACGCTTTACTCTATACGTGTGTCTCCCTATGAAGAGACTTAAACAGAGAGGAGAAAGGCTGATGGTTTAGACCTCCCTCTCGTCTGGAAATTAAGACTTTAGAGAAAGGCTATGCTTCATCCTAGAACTGGGTGTGTCTGTGTCCCGATCCTTTCTTCAAAGTAAGTACGCTCCTTTGTTTATTTAGATCTTGGCCAATTCCACTTGGAATTATTAAGACCTCCACGTGGAATCAGAGGGTCTTCCCAATAGCATCCAAAGCCAGTTATGTCCAGGATGGTGGACAGCAGAACCCTCTGCAGGGACTGTGTGTCAGAGATACCCAGTGAAGACCCACACCTGTTTATACTGCTTCTGGCTGCCCATCCACCCCGACCCCGGGGACAGCCTGGATTAGATGGCTTCTAGGATGCCTCCCTGCCTAGAATTCCAGAAACGACTGGATAAAACCGGGACTTGTCTCCAGTCAGTCTACTGCCTTAAGGCCTAAGTCTACACCCAAGACGCTACCACAGCCACTGCAGAGCATGTGTGTCCTGAAGGGTAAAATCGGGAATGAAGGGTAAATGACACAATACACCATCCCTCCCGGGAAAACGCTGAGTGACTCAGAAGTCAGTAGAGGATAGCATTTTAGCCGAACTTTTAAAAATTATTTTTAATTATATGTTATTATATTGTTACAAATCATTATAATTTTGTATTATGAATTATTATACCCAGGGATTTGGGTGGCCCTGGTTTTTAGCCCGAAGACTGCGAAAACACAAAACCTAAAACAAAACATTCATCCCACCATCTTTTTCCTTTATACACATGCTGGGCTATCTTGAGGTTAGTACACCAAGTTTGGCAGGTTCCCACTTTTACCTGGCTTATTGATCAACTCCGGTGCTTGCAGATCCTGATACCATTACAAATTCAGGGCTTCTCATCACAGAACCCCCTGACAAACAGGCATGATAAAATCATGCCGTTATTAAAGAGGATACAAGAGGTAAGTGAGGTATTTAACCTGCCACCTCCCTCTGAGGGAACTGTCATAGGTCGATCTATATTAAGACACAGGTACACAGTAAACTAGAGTGCACAACAGAACGGCCTTATTTGTACTCGCGGGCAGGTCTTTGGCAGTCTCTGAAGGACTGCCTTCCATCTCCATCCAAGGCACCCCAGAGCTCTCAGCCAAGGGCTCATATTCACCACACACACAAAACCAACACAAACCCCATCCCAGTCACCCCCTCCCCTCTCTTGGCAGCCATGGCTCCAGGCGGCTATAAAGACTCCCAGAGGCCTTTTGTCAATTGTCCCCTGAAGAGAATCTAAACATCCCCATGCTGCCATTCAGTGGACATCCTGTTTACATGGTGAATGGCGAGCTTGCTTGCTTTTCCCCTGCTCCTTTTCAAGCCTGTAATTATGTTTACCCAAGTTCAGCGGTAGGTGCCAGGAGGGCTCTGAGTTGATTTCCCTGGCTAACAATGTAGACGACTGGCGGCAGCCCCGCTGACCCTTGAATCCAGGCAGAGAGCCAGCCCTGTGCACACCAACCCTCTCTACACAAAGAAGCCATTCTCGCCCGAGCTGTTTTCTCTGCGGGCACGCTGGGATGCTCTGGGTAATTGTCTAGCAAATGTCCAAATATGTTAGTGCTATATACTTTCTGGTCAACCAGATGATAGAGGAGAGGGAAGAGAAAAGCTCTGGGCTCTATGGTAGGCCTCCCACCCGCAGTGCCTAGTACTGGAGCCATCTGGCATAGGCTGTTTGAGGGAACGCCAGCACTGCCCAGAGAGTTACGCATCATTACCTGGTTTTCCTAAGAGAGGAAATGTGGCGTGTGAGTGTTCTGCTAGAGTCTTGTAGACTGGGAGTCTAAGCTTGGTCCATCTTTTGACTGATGCAGAGGGGTGAATTTTAGAGTCCTTACATTCCTTTATAGGATTTAATATAGATATATTGATTTAATATAGATATATTGCTCTGGGATCAATGAATCAGGAGTATCTCCATCCTTTCTTCACCCACTCTAACATATTTTGGAGCAACACATTTAGCATAATGTACAATTCTGCCTCTTAGATGCCAAAGCCTGCCTATGGTTATTGAACTTGGAGATCACAACCTCTGCCCCGAGTCAGTTCCACCTGTCCATCCTCAATCCATCAAAGAAAAGAGCTACAAGGAAAGCAGAAATAGGGGATTTATTCAATGAGCTCACATTGGGAAGAGGGAGCCAGAGAATGTCCCATCCCCCAGTTCCTCTGTGGGATCCTAAAATGATATCGAAGATTAAACAGAGGGCCAGGACCATGTGCACCGAAAGCAGTTCTGGTCAAATGTTCCCACCCACCACCCTCCCACACTCGTGGGCCTCAGTCTCATCCTGTCAAGTGGTCTGACAAGTTCTTACAATTGTGTGGAATCTCTTTGCAAGAGACAAGTGCCCACCCCACCTGACAACTGTTCCTTCTCCAACACCAGATACACAGGGAAATTCCCATTTCTTTAAGGTTCATTGTTTCAATCATCTTTGAAACAAACTGTTTCAAATGTTTTACAATGTTTTTCAAATTCTTTACAATGTTTTTATTTGTGCCCAGCCAGTTAAATACTGGTGATGGCTGAAAAGTCTGAACAAAATTTTTTTTTTTTGAAAAAAATATGAGGTTTTGGGAAATAAACAGTGGATAGGTTGTTCAGAAAGATGAAATTTGGAATCTAGCAAAATATTAGCATGGAAATGAATTCTCCTTAGTTTGGTTGATTTGGTTGGATGGATGGTTGGTTGGTTGGTTGAACTGGCCTAGTTGGTTGTTTTCAAGGTTTGGCTTGTTGAATTAATTCAGTTGGTTGGTTGATTTGGTTTAGATATCAGTTAATTGGTTTAGTTGGTAGTTGGTTGGTTGTTGGCCGGATTGATTTGATTGGTTGGGGTGGATTGGTTTAGATTGGTTGGTGGGGTTGGGCTTGTTGTCTGGTTGGTTGGTTGATGGGTTAGATTAGCTTAGTTGGCTGATTGGTTAGTTGGTCTCATTAGTTTGTTTGGTCTGGGTGATTAGGTTTGTTTTGGCTGGTTGGTTGGCTGTTTTGATTTGGTTCTTGGTTATATTGGTTTGGTTAGCTGGTTGGTTGGTTGGTTGGTTGGTTGTGTTGGGTTCAGTTGATAATTGGTTTGATTGGTTTTATGCTTGGTTGCTTGGTTTGGGTTAGTTGATTGGTTTGTCGGTTGGTTAGACTGGTTTAATTAGCTTGTTGCTTGGTTAATTAGTGGGACTAGTTGCTTGTTTGGTTGATTTGGTTTCCATTTTCCTTGAGGGTTGGTCACTGTCCTAAAGTGATGTCTTATGTGTAGAAAAGTTCTGATGGAAGGTCTGCTACCTTTTAAGTGAGGGGATCCTGGGAAAGGTACAAGTATCAACTGTACTGCTGCTGTGGGAGGAGGGACTCAGAATACAAGAGGTCCAAATACAAGGCTCCCCACATTCTGAGTGTGTGAGCGCACGCTCACACACACATACACACACACACATCACTGAAACCAAAGCATCGAAGACAAAGTTTACACATCAGGTTATTTCTATAGTAATTGTCTATTAAGGCAAAAGCATCATACTCTTCAGGGGACTAGAATAAATCATGGAGACCACCTGAAGGCAGCAGTCCAAACCAACATCATAGCAAACATGTGACCTAGCTCAGAACAGGCTATCATCTGAGGATCTCATGGTCCCTCAACTTTTGTTCCTCTGTCCCCTTCCGGTAGATAGTACTTATTGCTAACTTCTTCCTAAGGTGTCCCGGGCAGATTTTAAGATTGCTTCCAATGATCCCGGTCCTCTTTATCTATTCCCCATGTAATCCCACCACCACTGCCGCCACCCAAGTATGGGCTGAATTCAGAGACTAGAGTCTAACAGGTGGAATAGAGTGAGAGGTGTCACTTCTAAGGTTATAAAAATATCATATTCTCTCTGTGCCTTAGTTTGCCTTCTGTTGCTGTGATAAACAGAGTGATTGAAAGCACCCTGGAGAGAGTTAAAGGGTTTAACTTTCCTTACAACTCTCAGGTCACCTCCTGAGATAGTCAGGGAAGACACTGGAGGTAGGAAATGAAGCAGAAGCCCCCTCCACCCCACTCCCACCTCTACCAACGCTACTTATTGGCTTGCTCCTCGTTTGCTCAGATCTTTTTTTTTTTTTTCTTATATCACCCAGGACCACCTGCCCAGGAGTAACACCAATCACAGTGGGCTGGGCCCTTCCACATGAATCATTAATGAAGAAAATTCCGGACAGGCTTGCCAGTAGGCTGATCTTATAGAGGCATTTTCTCAATCGAGGTTCCCTCCTCTCAGATGACTCTAGGCTGGGTCAAATTAACTCAGAACAAAACAAAAACTCCCTCTCCCCCTCCTGTCTCTACCTCCCCTCTCTGTCTCTCTGTGTCTGTCTTTCTGCGCTTGCACACCCGCCCTTCCCTTCATTCCTTCCTCTCCTCACTCTGGGGAAAACAGGCTGGCTGTCACTGTGGAGAGTCCTGTGGAGTAGTTCACAGGTCAACAGGCAGACTTTGCAGACTTGCAGACTTTCGGGTGAGCCTGGAGCTCTGGTGGGGGAGATGACCCCCCACCCTGGGTAACATCTTGCTTACAGGTTTGTAAAGGGTGACAAATCAGAGGCAACTTGGCTAAACCCCTGAACACAAATGATTCCTTATCCACAGGGGCAATAAAACAACCTTTGTTACTTTAAGCTATTATACTTATGGCTAATTTATTAGATGGCAATAAATAACGCCTGGAATAGGGACAGACCCTATAGGAGAAGCTATGGGAGAATACCAAGGTAGCCTGTCACTCCCTCTAATTCCTGTAGACCCCAGCTGAGACCTTCAAAAATAAATAAATAAATAAATAAATAAATAAATAAATAAATAAATAAGAAAAGTTAAACTGCTTAACATTTCCTAACAGGACATTTGCAATTTGATTGTAAGCTATCGAGCCATCAGAATTTCTCTTTAGGGAAAGGTAAGACTTGAAGAAAATAACCTAATGATAATTAAGAGGTGTGCAGTAGAGGCTGGGACAATGCAGAATGGAGTCAGATATGGCCATGGTCCTCAAGGAAGAAAGAGTGACCAGCATTCAATAATACTATAATGTGTCCAGCAGGGTTTGGGGAGAACAGCTTGTGCTATACCTTGTGGAGAGAACTCAGTTGGATAACAGCTTGTGCTATACCCAAGAATATGTTACCCATAATGCATCACTGTGACTCTGGGATTCAGTCCACAGGAAAGACACCCATTGTAAGCTGCCAGGGTTAGTCAACTACAGACTTTATGAAAGAAAAGAACCCAAGAAAAGACTAATGTGGACCAACATGACAAGCCCTAAAGGAAGACTGTGGTTTGATGGGCTTGTGGAATCCTCAGGCGGGGCCGCAAGCATAGCAAGAGAATGTTGGTTGCGAAACAGCAAAACTAGGCCTCAAAGCACTGTGGGATACAGGCTCAAAATGTACTACTCCTTGCTGCGGTTAGGAACCGTGGCAAACTGAATAATGGTTCCCACACCCACATCCTGATTCCTAGAACTTGTAGTGTAACCTTGTATAATGACAAGGACTTTGTGAAGATGACCAAACGAAATCCAGGAGCTCCTGGATTGCCTGGATGAGCCTGGCATCATTGCAAGGTACTGTGAGAGTGGGGTGGGAGAAATGGACCTGGAAGACGACGTAGTCCCCGCCCTGTAGTCCCCATGGGAGCTGAGGTGAGGGAAGCAGGACTGATTTACTTTGAGAACTGGGAATTGAGGGTCACAAGACAAGGTAGACAAACAGTTCCTAGCAGCCATAAAGGGGAAAAGGACAGACTGTCCCCTTGGAATCTCCAGAAGGAACCAACCCTGAGGAAACATTAAAATTCACCCTGTGAAATCCATCTCATCATGCTGACCTCCAGAAGAATAATAGGATTAATTAGAGTTGTTTCTGCCACTAATGTGGCTAGAACTTGTTGGAGTCGCCACTCGGGAAGCTAACGGAAACCATCAGGTAGTAGTCATCGAACAGCATGAAAGGGAGTTGCTGGAACTCAGCAAAATTACAGAAAACAATGGCAAACCAGTTAAAAATCTCTGTTCCAGGGCAATCTAGTTAAAAATCTCCATTCCTGGGCAATCCAGTTAAAATCTCCTTTCCAGGGCAAACAAGTTAAAATCTCCACTCCAGGAAACCCACACTTAAATTGCCTCTGTTGCTGGGGCTGAAGACCACGAGCTACAACTGTCCTTACCCTAGGCATTCTCTTCCAATCTCAAGAGCATTCCCTTTAATAAAGGAGATAAAAGCAGGAGAAGAATTCAGTGCAATTCAAGTGCACCAAAGACACTGCTGTTCCTCAGGGCCAATGCTTGTCACAGAAATTTTACATGGGAAGATTTCCAATCAAAATGAACCTTGTCTTTCTCTAGAATACTTATTCTGTGTGACTGACAGATGGCTCCTACATAGGCAAGTATGTATGTAGAAGGTAGGCCTTTACCTGAGCTTTGCTTTACAGTACAAGGAAACATAATACTTTGTGACATACATATGTGAATACTCCAGATTTATACAGATTTAAAAAAAAAAAAAACACCCTTAAACTAAAAATTTAAGCAACAGAGTTAAAAATATAAATTTATAGCTAATATAAATTATATAATAATTGCGGCTTATGTATTAATGTTTGCTGATTCACATTATGGAATATGAAGAGTTCAACCAATTACACAACTGTGATTAAAACAATGATCATAAAAAAAGTTAAACTTCAGAGACAGATAATTCTTTAAAAGTACAACCTCGGCTGGTAAAGATGGAGATGATAGTATCCTTCCTGAACTCACGGGGAGTGGTAAGCTGAAGCCGGACGGTCCCTGTCTTTGGGATCTTGGTTGCAGAGTCAGACATATTACTCAGTGTGGCTGTGTTGAATGTGCTCTGTGTTCGTGTGTATCACTTCTATAACCTGCCTTCTCCATAGTCACCCATACTAAAGTACCATATATATACCATATATAAACGTGTGTGTGTGTGTGTGTGCGTGTGTGTGTGTGTGTGTGTGTGTGTGTGTGTGTGTGCATGTGCGTGCGCCAAGATATAATCTTAGATAGGTTTTGCTCTGGAGGGCAAGGGCCCCAAACTAAGATGCCAGCCGGGGGTGAGGACAGACAGGGGTGGGTAACGGAGAGTGGAAACCAATGACCCGGTTGTACAAATATATGATAATGAGGTTCCTTATTCCGTGTGCTGCTGTGTTTCTTTGTGAGACATCTCCACAGGCTGTGGATTTGAACTATCCTATCGTGGGTACTGTTTTAGGAAGTAGTGGGACTTGTAGGAGCTGGGGCCTAGCCCCAGTGCCTTCTGCTTCCTGATAGTTAACAGATGCAAGCAGCTCTCTCACGCTCTCACAGGGGCTAGCTACCCCTCTGCTGTGTCTCCCCTACCATGATGGCCTGTATTCTTTTAAACCAAAAACCAAAGTGACTTGCATCTTTCAGGGACTTATTCACAACAACAAAAAAAAGTTAATAATATATATGCTAAATTAATAATAATAGTAATAATAATAACAACAACAACAATAATAATACCAAATAGTCATACTCCCCTTCTGAGGCCCTAGAGGAAATTCCATTCCTCATCTCATTCACCTTCTGGTACTCCAGGTCTTCCTCAGCCTGGTATGTTTCACTCCTGCCTTAGCTCATGTAACCACCTTCTCTGTCTCTACCATGTATCTCTTACAAGGACACTTCGAATTAGGTTTAAGGCCACGTAGACCATCCAGAATGATCTTTTCTTTGTCCTGACTTAATTATGACTGCAAAGATCTTTCTTGAAAAGATGGATTTGCAAGCCTTGGGATTTAGACCTATCTGTTGGGAAGCCACTCATTTAAGCTATTATAATATTGTTAAAAGTTATAATTTGATAGAGCCGAGTCAGTGGCCCATTTGGCAAAGTGCCTTCTGTGTAAGCATGAAGACCCAAATTCAAATCCCGAACACCCACACAAAAGCTGGGAATGTTGTATGCCTGTGAACAGTGCACTGGGGTTGGGAAACAAGGAGGAAGCAAGATCCATGAAGCTCATTAGTGAGCCAGCCTTGACTAATCCATGAGGCCCAGGGTCACTGAAAGACACTTCAGTTAAAACAAGGCAAAGGATCTGCAAGATGGCTCAGTGGGTAAAGGTGCGTGACCAACCCTGACAACCTGAGTTCAATCCTCATGACCCACACCGTAGGAGAGAACTGATGCTCGCAACTTGTCCTCCGCCATCCCACCCCCTGCGTGTGCATTTGAAAATAAATAACATACAAATAATTATTTTGTGTGTGTACAATGGAGAAAGACATACAACACTGACTTCTGGCCTCCCACATACAGATATATATATGTATGTGTGTGTGTGTGTGTGTGTGTGTGTGTGTGTGTGTGTGTGTGTGTATGTGTGTGTTTATATATATATTGATTATGGCAAGAATGGATAGGATACATAGGTGTACTAGAAGCTCCCTATGTCTGGATAGAACACTTTCCTTTTTGTTACCCCAAACATATTTATAACTATCCTTTTGTATCAAGTCCCTTATGGCTGAATGACTCAAAATTATTTCTGTTTTCCAAACTGGACACTGACTGTATACTTCTCACACTCTTATGCTCTTCCTAGAATGCTACTTGCATTCCAGTTGCATTTTAGGCGTATTTTTATATAACCATTCCCAGGCTTTGAGCACATAAGATGATCATCACTTTGCCCCTTGCAGGTTCAGTGATAATTGGTCTGGGTATATTTGCAGGTTCAGTGATAATTGGTCTGGGTATAAAACCCCAGGAGCCTTGTTCTTGTGCTATGGGTGTCTGACTGCCCTGAATCCTAGCACTGGGTGTTACTTCTGAGAGGTATGATAATAACTTAACCTTTTTCCACTTAAGGTCATTTATCCTCTCAGGAATCACTTATATTTCCCTTTTTCTTTTGAGGTTTTAAGTTTACCTATACTGTGTCTATTTGTTTATTTCTTATGTCTACTTGAATGACATTCTAGAAGCCCTTTGAGTCTAGTACCATTATCTAGATTTATCATTCACCACAAATTCTTGAAAGAATTCTTCTTCGATGTCTGTACTTTTTCATTCTGAGACTCCCATAATATCAAAGCTTCTATTTCTATATCCCATATCTATTAACCTTTTTGTTGACCTAGTTATTTCCTTTATCAACCCTTAGTTATGCCGAAAGGGCTTTGAAACATCTAGCTTACTGACTAGCTGTTCCAAGATTTTCAACCTGCTATTCAGTCCTTCTACTAAATTCTTCAATTCACATATTGATTCATTATATAATATCTCTACTGGATCTTTTCTTATAAATGCTATTTTTTCTCTTTTCCTTCTATGAAGATATTTATTATGTTTATTTTTTTATTCTTCTGCCCACCCCGACTCAATCCACAGGTCAAATAGTGACTAGCTTCACACTTATTCACGTTTCCCTTTATTTCCAGACATAAGGTCCATGATGCTACGTGCATGCTGAGACATAGTCATTGGGTCTTCACATCATCAGAAAAGACTCCTTGATGCAATGTTTTCTTTGGTCTGCTCCTTTTTCCTGATGTTTTCCTCTATCTAGAATCCTCTAATTTTTTTTTACCATTGTTTAATTTAGTACCTGCACTCCCAGGTAGCCCTCATGATGTAACAACTTGTCCTCAGTGGAAGCAAATATGTGTATACACATATATATGTATACACCTCCTAACTGTGCTAAGTTGACAAGCTAATGGTGACAACATTATTGTTCATAGCTAAGAACAAAAAGAAAAAAACTATTTTATATACAAAAAAGAGACACAGTTCACTATCCATAGGGCATGTGTTCAGTATTGTCAGAGACTGGTTTCCAAAGAAGAGTGATCCAGTGAGACAGACAGACAGACAGCCCTATGACCTTTGAAGTATCAAGACTTCCTACTTCCAAATCTGTCTTACTGGTATATGCCTCACTTAGGAAATTAGGACATTAACCTTGTCTTGTCCATCTCAACAGTGCATCAACAAACAAGAGCTAACCTGTGTGAAGAGAGCACAGGAAGATGATATAGCCTGCCTAGGCATGCAAGTCTCCTAGCTTAGGTTGCCAAGCCTGGGACCAAGGGAACAGTGTGCAGTTATGATCCCTGATGTTAAATCACAAAAATGTGGAATCTCAGTGGGAAGTCCAGTGGGTGTCTAAAGGCTTCAAGATAAACTCAGTCAGGACAAACAGAGCACATGTTTGCTTCCAAAAGGAGAAGCAATCAAAGGACAACTGGACTGGATTTCTTTTGATGTTTTCAGCATTTGTCTCTGGAACCGGGGTCGCTTCTTTGTCAACTTGGCCAACTCTTGGAGAAGGGCAGAGCTGCCAAGCGGGACTCTGACTCCATAAAAGTCTGTTTATGTCTGCATGACAAACAGTGCTTTTGTGTACTGAGGAGGAAATACCAGCCTAACAAGGGAGACCGCGAACCCACAACATTTTAATTTCTAGTTTGGGGAGAAGTTAGCCTCCCATTCATGTTGTCGTATTACAGATTTTTGTGACGACTTTAAAGTTTGCCATGGTAGTTATGGTAATTTCATTACCCACCACATCTTCATCTTTTAATTTCTTTCCTATTTATAATTATACAACGGTAATTAAAAGGTATTACCGCTACATGCTATCCTAGCTAAAACTCTGGCCTGCCAGGCTTATAATATTCAAGACATTGCTCTGTCTTTATTTCTTTTCTCCATGTTTGGAGGAAGGGCGGGGGAGGGGGAGGAGACAGTGGAGACTCTGGTCATTATAACCTCAAATCCTTTCATCAACTTCTCTTTGTTCCTTTAAAAAAAAATAGGATTTTTCCAAGTAGCCCCCCCCCCACACACACCAAATGAACTGTTTTGATGTAAGAGTTTCCATTTCAGCCTCTCTTACCACATCTGAAGTGAAGCTCGCTCAGACTCACTAAGAGCATGCAACAACTTCAAGTGTTGCTGAAACTTGGACCAAATTCCATCTTCTGGTGCTGATGCCAACAGCCTCGGCCTCCATTGCTCCAAAGATCTGGAGGTCATGTACCACCCCCACCACCAAGGCACTTCTTAGCCGTCTCTTTCAGCACATAGAAGGTGCTCGTGAGTAAAGGCTTGCCCACTCTTCAGTGAATTACCACTCATAAATCTTAAGAGAACGACTTGGAACCAAAGACACTGGCGCTCAGGCCGAACCTCGGCTGAAGAAAGGTGCCGTGGACTGATAATTATCCCCATTTTTAATTTCTTCAAAGCAAGTTGAGACCATGGAGCCAACTAAAGCCGTTGCCCTGAAGGAGTTCGCACACTAGCTGCAGGAAGGACACACATGTGTTTGGTTTCTGCCAAGCTCCTGCCATCTTTCCACTGAAGAACTGATGTGCTTGCTCGCCAAGTCCAATGCAAACCTGATATTACTCATCTACTCAAGGGCCAAACACACTGCCACAGGACCGACAGAATTACAGTGAGCGAAATACAGAGTCCTGGCGGGGTCAGTTGGTCACTATTCTTATAATCAGTCACTGCTATAATGTGGTCTCGATTTTCCAACTCGCCTTTGTCTTCCGAAGATTCTTCACATGACCTTTTCCCGTCAGTGACCTTTACTGGGACCATCTCAGCCCACCTGAACCTTGAGTCTCAAGAAGCAGAGGCTCAGATCTTGATCGCTTACCTCTTATAAGGATCCTTGGTTGCCTTTAACTCTTGCCCTCTGTGAGGACTCGGAAAAGGTTCCTCTCCACAAAGCACTTTCTCTGTGGCAAATAATAAAAACTGATGTCAGAGTCTGAGAAATTCCTCACAGAATGACAAGAGCTTTTGCTTCATGCTCCCAGGCTGCTGCTCTGCAACCTTAGCTCGACTTTGGATAACCCAATGAAACAAAATGACTTCTGTCCACACCAGATTCCAATGCTAAGCCTCTAAACCCCCAGTGGATTTCGTTGGAGTCAGGGTCTTAGATGTAACTCAGGTCAGAAGCCTGCCCAGGGCCCTAATCCAACTGGGCTGGTGTCTTCATAATAAGAGATACCAGAGATCTCTCCCTGAAGACAAGAAAAAGCCCATGTGAGGCATCCATCTGCTGAGACAGGAAAGAGATCCTTACCAGAAACCAGCACTGACAGCACTAGAGCTAGGAGAAAAATAATTTCTACCATTTAAACTGCCCGGGTTATCTTTTAAATAGTGGCTTGACCAAACTAATATACCTGGGAAAGTTCTAGAAAACTCAATGCCCAGGCCATACCCCATATCAGTTGTCAATGTGTAAATGAAAGGACCCATGCACCGTGAGATGTTCCCCTCCTGAGCCTGGGTTAGGCACAAAACACACCCAAACACCACTTTCCAGACATAAACCAAACAGAAAGAGATCCTTTATTAAGCAAGGCAAAGGAACAAGGTGGTTAAATCTAAATCTAATTCGGGCAGAAACAGCAGCAAATCGCTTTGCAGGGTGTTAATTTTAAGGGGGAAAGGGAAGGTTTGTATGAGAATGGGCTAGGATGGGTAGGTAGGTTCTGACTGGGTATTTTAATTAGGTAGCTAAGTGGGGAATATTTTTTATTGCTGGACCTTGATTTTTGATAGTTGGACCTTCGTGACCAGCCTCAGGAATGAGTCAGGGATAAGAAAGTGCCCAAATACGGGAATAGACTGTGGCAGCTAGCTTTAGGAATGTAATCTAACAGTTCAGTTAGGCAAGAGAGAGGGAAGGGGAGAGGGCAAGACCTGCTGGCGCCATGTTTGCCATGCTCAGGCCCTGCTAGAGCTCTTCACTGAAAGTGGAAATGTAAACCTCCCAAGGTAACCTCCATGTGTAGCCATGTCATTGGAGAGAACAATTTACTGTCAACTTCAAAACGTGGTTTTATTTCTCTTTCGATTTTACTTAACTGATGTTTCCCTTTACACCATGAGGGTTTTATCACGTTATATTTGCTACATATATTCTTCCTCAGTTTACTGCCTATTTTTGTCTCGTCATAGTTACACATACATAGAGATGTTTGTATGTATACACATCTATGAGGGACAGGGGCATAAAGATATGCAGGTGTGTGGATACACGAACCCACATATACAGGGGCACATATATAGATATCCTCCCTTTCCTTTTCATATAGGATGGAGAAGTGAGCAGAGTTGCAGTCTGACAGAAATAAGAACAGCTAACTTTCTGACTGGCCTAAGAGCACTGTTCTCTCTTAAATCCTTAGTGATCACAGGAGTTCATTCATGGAAATTCTGAATGACTTTTTTTTTTTTTTTTTTTTTGCATTGACATTGTGCTAAACACTACACTAGATGCTGGGAGTGGGGAGACTCAATACTCACTCAGAACCTACCCAGTCCCTGCCTTAGTGGCGTGAGCAGCATCTGGATGGAGTTTACAGGCACACTGAGGTCTATGCCCTGGGAGAAAGGAACTCCAACCAAACGCTTCAAAGTACCTGACAGCCTCAGAAATCATGGCAAGCTTTCTGAGAACATGCCAAAGGCATCCGTTCCTCATATGGGATTCTTTACTCTTTGTTTGTTTGATGTTATGTTTGTTTGGGGGCTGTCGAGATGGCTCAGTGGTTAAGCTCATTGGTTCCTCTTTCAAAGGGGTGAGGGGTGGTCCATTCCTAGGACTCACATGGTAACTTGCTCACAACCATCCGTGACTCCAGTTCCCAGAGATATGATGCCCTCTTCTGGTCTCTACTGGCAACAGACACAAACATACATGCAGGCAAACACTCATATGCATAAAATACCCATGGTGGTCCATGCCTTGAAGCTCAGCATTTGGAAGCTGGGGTAGATGGATCTCTGTGAGCTGGAGACCAACATGATTTACATAGCAAGTTCCAGGCCAGTCAAGACTGTGTGTGTGTGTGTGTGTGTGTGTGTGTGTATTTACATATATTATATAGTTTATATATTATATAATTTTATTTATAATTAAACTATATTATATAGTTTATATTATGTTATATATAATTATATTGTATATTATATAATTATATATGTGCATGTGTATATATGTATATATATACATATATGTATGTATATACATATATATATGTATATATACATATATATATAAAATTGCTTTACCACAAAGCAGGCTGAAGTCCATTCTGTGATGGGCAGCTTCTGTTTTGGACTAACTCTGGCCTAGAAGATATATTGCTGTGCCCTTATGCTTCAGGCACAGTGCCTGGCCCTGTGAGTAACTCTGGGACAGGTCCCATTACCATCAGCCTTAGATAGGCATTCAAACCTGGTCCCTAAGGAACACACTCCTGGTGTGTCTAACACACAGCTACTCACTAGACTCATCTACAGAGTCCCTGAATGGAAATCTCCCCAACCTGGAGTTTCACTTGGTGCCACAATTATAGACTTCTAAGGATTCTAGGATTTAAAAAAAAAATTCACTAGAGAGAATCTGTGACATTTAAAGGAAATTCCCTGACCTATATGTACCACCTGGTAATTGGACCATCCTTCATTAGGGTTAAGCAATTGTCCACCAAGAAGTGATCAGGGCTCTGCATGGTGAGACTCTGTGCAGATAAAGTTTTCAGTCTCTCTGCCGTTCCTGCCTTCTGCGAAAGCAGAGAACACCTTCCCCTCACATCTTTGTCTGCATCCCTAGGCACTGTGGAAGCCCATACAGGAACTAGCATCCACTTGAAATTTGAAAGAATTAAGTCGTCTTTAGGGTCTCAGATGACTGCTGATACAGTTCGGGTTACACAGGGTCCATGGCCTTCAGATTCTTGAGCTGGGGTGGTAGCGGTGGTAGGGCGTGCTAGTGAAGACGGTGGTGGTGATTCTGGTAGTAATGGTACCCTGGCGTAATACTGATGGTCCTGGTGATGGTGTGTGTGGGGGTGGGGGGAGGGTGGTAGTGAAGGTGGCAGTGGTGGAATTATGTTAATGTACCAATCTTTTATGTTCTATGAAATTTTAGCTCCCCAAGCCAACAAACTGTTCACCAGTTAACAACAAACTCCTGCCAATACACAGGACGCTAACCTCTACACGGTTTCTATTGATTCCTCGTGACCTTTTAAAACACTTTGCTTTGATTCGCTAAGCTGATCAAGAACCCGTAGGCAGTCCTGGCCTGACTCTAGTCCTTCCCCCTTAATCCTCCCCTCATTCACAAACCCATCTGCACCAAGAGTGGAAATGCAGCTACCAACCAAAGATGTTAATAGGAAAAAAAGTGATCCACTAAGCCCTCCTCCTCTCCCCGACTAGAGAGACTAGAGAGGATACTAGCCCATCCCCACTGGTTGGCTGAATGACTCCACCTCCAAAGTCTGGTGCTGAGAGCACTCACCTTGAGGCGATGCTTTTAGGGAGTGAATCCTTTGAGCTCCTACATCCCAAGTGAGGTCACAGCCACAAGTGCCCTGGGTGAACCAGAGCCTAGGCCTTCCCCCACCTTCTAATATTAACCAGAAGGTAGGCCATCACCATCAAATAGCATAGAAGTTCATTGTTCTCAGCCCCTGACAAGTTAAAAGATGCTATGTTTTGCCAGCACCTTGATCTTAGACTTCCCAACCTGTGGAACTATGGGAAATCAATTACCGTTGTTGATGAACCGCCCCGTTTGTTTACAGTATCCTGGAGTAGCAGGGTGCGTTTAGACACTGAACAAATAAGAATCAGAGAGTAAGCCAGGCGAATTTGGAAAAGCAGTTTGATGTGCAGCCACCGCGCCAGGGAACAGAATTATCCCAGTGGGCCCAGCTTTTAAGGTGTGTGCCTAGACAGTTGGAGTAGTCTGCACAATCTGCTCTACCGAGGCAGGGTCCGGGCCCTTTGGCATTGGAAGTTAACACTCTCTGAGCCCTGGGGGTGACAGTGTAATTAGTCGCGGGTACAGGGTGAGTATCCCGAATTTGCTCTTTACTAACTCCAGAGGAGCCAGAGTGCTCTCCACTGAAAACCAGCACTGTGTAAAATCTAAGAGCCCCTGATGTGTATTCCACCTGCTGTCGACCGCCCCTGGAAGCCTTCTCTGAACGATTCCAGCTGGTAGGCCCTTTGTGCTGGCTTTTATGAGCTGTGAGGACGGATACACAAGGCGCAGGTCAGCCTTTTAAAGAATGTCGAAGTCTTGCCCTCCAACTCAACACAGGCTTCTCTTCCCCTTCTGGAATTAATATGGATAGGAGCTGCGTAAACATCTAATGAAACGCTCTTATACGCTCTTATACAACCCTGGGCTGTACGCACGTGCTCCGAGAACTGCCAGGGCTTCCCTATCTGCGGGAGGAGGGGCAACGGTGATATTTATGTTTTCCTGTCTCTCGTCTGAACTCATAAGCAATTTTCAGAACAAAATCCTCACATGTTTTTCCCATCAATTCAAGAATTTAAATATGTACCATAGGCAGAGATTTTTGCCTTTTTCAAACCCCCATCCTTTACCTCAACAATATACCCGCTACAAGTTTGTATCGTAAATCCCAATATAAAATTCCCTACTGCTTAATTTGCTCATAAATGCGAGCACACATTCGTGCTATACAATTCCTGACCGGAACATAAATTCCTCGCGTCCAGTGGCGCTTTAAGGAGGGCCTGGTGCATTCACCTGATCGTTTTTTTCTAATCTATAAACCCAAAACAGGTGAAGTAAAGAAGAAAATTCAATATAATCTAAAGGTAGGTTCATAAGAATGACCAGAGCCATCTGGAACGCTTTTTAACAAGAAGCACTGGAGAATTTCAGTGGAATTTTTAGCTTTCCCATCTTTTCAACCCTAACTTGTCCTTAGGATCAAGTTCATTGTTGAGTTGGTGAGTAATAGTATCATTCATTTCTTCTAAGTCCAATGTCAACAGCCTCAGACTCCTTTCTTGGCCCTTCCCAGCCTGCACCCTGTCTGATCAGCATGTGCTCCGTGTTCTCTCACATTTTACCATGTGCACTGAGCCTGGGGAGTTAGAAAGAGACTGGCTGAGTTCTCAAGGCGAGCTTTTTACTTTAGACTTCAAATAACTCCACACATAACAGCCCTGAAGAAGTCGAGTAAGCTTTGTAATTGTTTCTGTAGGCAGGTAAACAAAGCCTCCAGTGGGACAATATGTATCGGAAATCCTTATAGTAGGGAACCTATTTGGCCCAATCTAGGAAATATTTGTGCTGACAAAGAAGGGTACATAGACAAGGACAGTTATCAAAATATTGTCTAACATGAAAAACTTAAGAACAGCCTATGCGTCCAGAAATACTGATTTATCCATGATGAGAAATATTTAGACATAAAAATGAATATGGATATCATAGATTTTTGACAATGAATGAATGTTTACCATACATGCATAACATGAAAACAGCAATCCACCAAGTAAAATGCATAGCTTACCTTCTGAAATTATATATATATATATATATATATATATATATATATGATTTGTGACATTTCTCCTCTGAAATTCATTCAGTGGACCACACATACTGGAGTTCAACTGCACACATTAGGCAATTTTCATGCTAAAATACCATTAAGTTCTTCCCTCCGATTACAGTCAAGTAAAAATCAACAAGAATTTCCCATGAAGGCTTGAGCCTTTAAAAACTTCTCCCATGTTGGGTTCATTATAGCATGCTATTTTGGGGTAAATATGACATACATCCCTCTTCCATTTTGAAATATTTTTCATTTTTTAAAAAATAGGTCTTGTTTGTGAAGGCTCTTAGGAATCCAGGCATAAATAAGGACACACACACATCAAGGACATCTATTTCCACAGAGTGTCAGAAAATATTTCATTGTACTAGTGGCTTCTCTTGGATGGAAGCCAAAGCCAGAACTGGAATTGGGTAAGAAAGAAAATGTCTTAGAAGCAAGATTCCCTGAAACAGATTTAGCATGCGTTTCTGTGAAAGAACTCAACACACATTTCCACCCTAATTGAAAACATAATTGGCAACATGTATCTTTCTGCTATGACTATTTTGGTAAAAGAGATGCAAAGACTAGCAATGACATCTATCTCTTCTTTAAAAAAAAAAAAATCTAATTATCTACCCTAGGCAAAACCTGAAAAACCCTAAAACTACACCAAAAGTAATTTTTAATACTAACTGTTGACATCGGATTCTCCATTTCAGTGGTTTACTATAAATGGCGCTACCAAGTAGAACTGGAAGGCAGAACCACTACTGCAGCCACTATCGTAACTTCAACTCTGAGGCCCGGCAAGATGACCACTCCCCTGTAGGTCTCAGTGTGTCTGGAATGAGGCCCAGACATCAGGAAGTATTGAAAGCCTCCTAGAAGCTCTACTGTGTAACCAGAGTTTAGAGTTCTGGTTATTTTATCAGTAATAGTCTCTGGTGGAGTCATAGTCTGAAAACCGAATGCTTGGCATGTTACAGGACGGTTTTGTTTGGTTGTTTGGTCAGTTTGGGGTAAAGAGCAAACCCAAGGCCTTGTGCATGCTAAACACATGCTCTACCAGAGTTATCCCCACTCTGGAACCATCGATGGCTAAATGGAATCGAAATCTGTATTTCATCCCAGCCTTGCTTTGCAGAGGAAGACACTGAGACCAGCAACTGTCTCTATTGTTCTCTTCCTTGGGTGAAAGGACACAACCAACCTTTCTTAGGGAGTAGTCATGGTTGCCTTATGTGTTTATTTGATTTCAACCATTCTTCTCCAGCTAGAAACACAATTCCACAATCACCATCTCCCTCCCCTGTGAATGAGGGATATGAATCCTGCAGACAGGTCAAGACAAAAGTCCAAGCACTTTCCAAGCACTCCGAGATGGGTATTGCTCCATATCGATTTTAGACAAGCAAACTCAGACTCCAAGGGGGTGCATGCCTTGCTCAAGGTCATACAACTGGTGTGCAAAAGGGGTGTGAACTCAGGTCTACTCGCCTTCAGAAACATCAGAAGAGAATGACGAAGACATTTAGGACACAAACACTCAGCCCCTGACTTTTACTAATTTAGACATAAAATCTCAAAGAGCCCGTTTAACAATCCCACACACACACCTTAAATACTGTCTTAGTTTGATTTTTATGGCTGTTATAAAACAATGACCAAAACTAATTTGGCTTACAGTTCTCCATTACAATCCATCACAGAGGGAAGTCAGAGCAAGAACGCAAACAGGAACCCAGAGGCAGGAACTGAAGCAGAGACCACAGAAGAATGCTGCTTCCTGGCTTACTCCCCATGGCTTTGGCTTGTTCGGTTTTACTTCCTTAGACACCCCCAGGAGCACCAGCCAGAGGCTGCACTACTCACAATAGGCTGGACACTCCCACATCAATCATGAAGCAAGAGAATGCCCTACAGAGTTGCTTACAGGCGATTTGGTAGGGACAGTCCCTCAGTTGAATTCCCTCTTCCCAGATGACTCTAGTTTGTGTCAAGTTGCCAAAACAACAACAACAACCACCACCACTATCACAGACACTGCCAAGATTGCAAGAAGGGGAAAAAGGAAAGTCCTTGGCACTGGGGGCAAACTCTTTGTTGCAGAAATGCCTCAAGCAATCACATAGATCTTCACTTACAGGGCAAAGTTCAGCCGACATGTCAGTTTCCATGGGAACAGGCATGACCATCATTCCTAAGTACAGCTCAGGGCTGCTTCTCCTTTCAATGAGGTTCTGGTCTCATTCTGTCAATTTGCACATATTCCCAAGTCTACATAGAGTTTCTTTCCCCTTCCCCTCCATATGGCTACCTCCTGATCCCATCTGCCAGGGCCTCCTCACTTCTGAACACCAGATGACATCACTCTCTTTTATGTATCCATAGCATTCAATGATGCTGCTTTGCAAACATGTTGGGATGATGAAATGTCCCCAATTCTGCTTGCCACCAAGATGAAATTCTGTGGAATGTGCAAGACCTGCTTATCACAGAGCTAAGTCCTCCCCTTGCATACAGCAGTTCCTCTATGGATATGTAATGAATACACATGTAGATGGATAGTTACACGGACTCCTTCCACATAGTTGGATAGAAGAAAGTCTGCACATGCTTCACCAAAAAGAGAAAACATCATTTTGAAACTGGCATGAGAACCTACCGTAAGGATATCAATGTTTTATTCTGGAAAAAGGAATAATTTTAACAATGACTAGAGCCAACATCCCCCTCTCGACTTTACTTCCTACCCTGAGTAGATCCCAGAGCCAAAGGTGCAGAGGCGGGAGTAAAATATTCTGCATGGAAGAGGGGTGCATGGTGAGTTTAAAGTGTTGAAGACAATTCAGAAAGAGGAGATGAGAGGAGAAGCAAAACGCCAGTGAGATATCAAAATACATTTGTATACTGTCACCTGCCACTGAAATTCCAAAAGCAGTTTTAAGAATAAACCTGCAAGGGCTGGAGAGATGGCTCAGTGGTTAAGAGCACTGGCTGCTCTTCCAGAGGTCCTGAGTTCAATTCTCAGCAACAACATGGTGGCTCATAACTATCTATAATGAGGTCTAATGCTCTCTTTTGGTATACAGGCATATAAGCAGGGAAAACATTGTATACATAATAAATATATAATAAATCTTTTTTTTTTAAGGGTAAACCTCCACATTCTTCTCCTCCAGTTTTACGAGGATTTTCAGCTTCACTGAAGCATGTCCTGGTTTGAGTTTTTATTACTATGATGAAACAACATGAGCAAAAGCAAATTGGTGAGGAAAGGGTTAACCTGGCTTACATTTGAACATCCACAGTTCATCACTGATTGAAGTCAAGACAGGAACTCAGACAGGGCAGGAACCTGGAGGCAGGAGCTGATGCAGAGGCCATGGAGGGGTGCTGCTTACTGGCTTGCTCCCCATGGCTTGCTCAGCTTGCTTTCTTATAGAACTTAGGACCTCCAGCCCAGAGATGGCACCACCCATCATGGAATGGGCCCTCCTACATCATTCACTTAGAAAGTGCTCTACAGGCTTTCCTACAGCCCAATCTTACAGAGGCATTTTCTCAGCTGACTGTGCCTGTGTCAGAGCCTGTGTCAGGATGACATAAAATCAGCAAGCACAATTCACCCCCTTGTCCACCTGACACAAAACACAAAAGATATAGCCTTTCCTTTTCAGTTAGTCCCCAAGATCTCAGATGAATAAATATCACAAATATAAACCATGTTGCAAAATTAGAAGTTCCAGCCTTTACTAACTCAAGCACTTTAAAAGCTCAGTATCTAAAATCTTTTTTAAAATTTCAGTCTCTCAACTATGAGCTTTTATTAAAAAAAAAACAAAAACAAAAACACTTTCATATTTTAAAAGGAAACAGTCGGTACACAGTCACAATCAAACAAAATCAAACTCCAACAGTATAAACAACTCAACGCCCAATGTCTGGGACTCACTCACCATCTTCTGGGCTCCTCCTCAGCAGCACACACAGCTTGCCTTCTAGGTTCCCCCAGGCTCCACTCCACGGCTGCTGCTGCTCTTGGTGTGATCCCGTGGGACTGGTATCTCCAAACTGCTGGGGTCTCCTGCTACAACTGGGCTGCTCTTTCACTAATAACTCTCTTGCCTACCACACAGTCTTATGGAGGCATTTTCTCAATTGAGGTTCCCACCTCTCCTAGTGCTCTAGCCTGTGTCTAATTGACATAAAATTAGCAAGCCCAGGCATAAGAAGTGAAAACTGTGCATATTTAAGGTGGACAGAGTGGTATTGTATACATTCCATACACATTATGTCCTGTTTAACACAAGGCAGCATATCCATATCTCATTTAATTGGATGAGAACCCTTAGGACTGACTGGAAAAACAAATGTCAAATCTACAATATGGTACTGCTAAGTAGAGTCACTGGCTACATAGCAAATCCCCGGAAACGATTCACCTTATAGTGACAGAGTCTGACCTTTAGCCCTCACCTCCCCATTCCATCCACACCTGGATGAACACACTCATCTCCTCTCTGGGTTTGTGTGACAAACTCAGGAATCTTAGTGCAAGTGGTTTTTATAAACGTGAAAGGAAGCTATGTTTCGTGCTGGAGCTGTAGAGCAAAGTGGGAAAAACCCATAAAGGCAAAGAAACGACACACAGTGGTGTTTGGGTTTATTTCTGTTTTGTCTTCCTAAAGCATTTATTGTTTGAAGTTCTGGGTCCTGCATTGTCCAAGGTCAAGGAGTCAACAGATTCAGTGCTTGGTGAAGGCTTGATGCCCTTCAGTCCTTGAGAAAGGGCTCCAAGTCTCTGCCGTAAGGGCACTGATCCGATAGGTGAGGGCCCCATGCTAATGGCTCAGTCCCCTCCCAGAAGCCTCACCTCCTAACACCCTCACAATGGGAATTAGATTTCAATATATGAATTGTCCATGACACCTCCAAATGAAAATTCTTTCCAAAGTAATATTCTATAAACAATGATCTCAAACCTTTTCATCCCTCTTTCACAGAAGAACACAGACAAAAAAACCCGGCTAATTTGAATAGACAATGCCAATACTCTTATGCCTTGCTGTTACAAACGTATGTGCATAAATACATAGCTATGACCTGCTGGGCTCATTCAGTGTTTCATGTCCATGACTTCAAGGCTGACCACTTGGTGTTGGATAACCGATTAGGGGGCTCCTCAATGGGGGAAGACTACTTCTCCCACTCTTAGCATCCCTTACCTGCCTTTGTCTCAGTGTGGGACCCAACAAGTTTTCTTCTAACACATTAGCAAGTCTTTATGTTCAGGTCTTGTTTAGACAGCCATATTGTTGAGGGACAACGGGTTAGCTTTAACTGTCAGCTTGACACAGGCTACAATCATATGAGAAGAGGCTCTCATAAGAGATTTCCCAGGACAGATTAGCCTATCTTTGGTATTATCCTGATAGCTAATTGAGGTAGGAGAGCTCAGTCCACTGTGGGCGGCCCTATTCCCTAGACAGGTGGTCCTGGGCTGTGTAAGAAAACTAGCTAAGCACGAACCAGTGGCCATACCACAGTATTCCTGCATGGTTTCTACTTCAAGTTTTTCAAGGTTTTCCTTGAGCTCCTACCCTAATTTCCTTTGGATGGGCTGTGACCTGAACATGTAAGACAAATCCTTCCCTCCCTTTGCCTTTGGCCTGAGTGTTTCATCAGACAACAGAAAAGAAATGAGGACAGAGCTCTCTTTTCCTGCAGGGTAAAGACAGCTAGATGTGCCCATTCCCAATGTATCGATGTACTTCTTGTTACAAGACAGCTCAGGACACAGAACACGGGTTTTTTACTTAGAGCATTGTAACATTACTGATGGCTGCAGCTACTACATGAAACATATAACCCAGAACATTCTGCTAGTAATCATCAGTTGGGACTGCACAGAAAGACAGAGCAGCTCAGATATGTCATACCATGCAGGACTGTGTTGTGAGACAAACTTTTCCTGGAGAGACATCTACTCACTCCAGACAGTGATTCCACAGCAAACCAAAGTTTAGATATCACCAAAATCCAAAGTTTAGATATCACCAAAATCCAACTTGGTGAACAAATGAGTTTTACCAGGGTTACTTACAGGAGCAAAAATTACTCAAAGTGCATCAGCAAGGGCCATCCCAACATGGATTACAACTCACAAAAGTCAGAAATCCTGGAGCACACTGCACAACCTGTATGTAGCTCAATAGGTTGGAAAATGTCCCTTCCATGTGACCGGTCTAAGCCTCTTCCAGGAAGCTCAGCTGTTTTCTTCCTCTTCAAAGCAACTGGTCTGGCCTCAGTCTTTTGTGCCTCTTAGCTCTTCCTGTATGACAGGAATTCTGGCAAGAAGGAGCCTAGTGAATCTGTTCAGTTTCAGGAACTTCCTGAAGCTATTTTGAGTTGTTTACCTTCCTGTTTAAGGAACTTCCCTGCAGAATAGAATGTTTCCATATGGAGGAAACTGTAATTCAACCTTCATATACTAGACTGGGTCAAATGAAATCTCTCAGACATGCAAAAATGAGTTGACAAGCAAGGCTCCAAAAGAAGATGAGATGTTTGCCCAAAGAAAAAAAGATCTGAGTATGAGAAGGATGTAAGGGGAAAGCGAATCTCTTCAAATGTTTGAAATGATGAGCATAACAGCGAAACACAATTCTTTTTGTTTTCTCTGGCTCTGGAGCTGTGATCTGTGAGGGCCAGCCCAAGGAAGCAAACCTGGATTGAAGTGAGGAAACCTCCTGTCCCAGCACCATAGTTTTCCACAGTGACAGTCCTTCCCTGGAGGGAGCATTTTGGAAATTGATAGTAGATTTTGGGACTTCATGTAGAATCACAACCAGAGTGTTCCCATGTTAAATATACATTTTTGTTATGTTTCTCTCCTATTACTTCTCCCTGTGTGTTAACATTAAGACACAATACTGTGACTCTTACATCATGTATTAGTTGTATGAACCATAGATTACATTTTGCAATGGAAAAGGAATTGTCGCCTAATATTATTAAGTTGGAGCATTGAGCTTGCTCACAATGAGAGTCACTTGCCCAACAGAGAGGTGACGAGTCAAAGAATTTTCAACTCTGTCTTGCCAGTATAGTTGTTGGACTAGTTTCATCTCCCGGGTGATTTTGTGTTAGTTTCTGATATTAGATGCTGGGCGTCAGACAGCTTTCACTGTTGAGTTACAAAAGCCCCCCACCCCCTGCAGACGGTAACATGATCCCTTTTAGAAAGGATGTGGGTATATTTCACTGGTGACTATAATGTTCCCAGTCTCATTTCATCCACTTACACCACCTGCTGGAACATTAGGGAGTCACTGAGTGTGGTCCCTTCTCTCTTTTTCTTTTTCTTTTCTTTTCTTTTTTTTTTTTTTTTTTTTGGTTTTTTCGAGACAGGGTTTCTCTGTGTAGCCCTGGCTGTCCTGGAACTCACTCTGTAGACCAGGCTGGCCTCGAACTCAGAAATCCGCCTGCCTCTGCCTCCCAAGTGCTGGGATTAAAGATGTGCGCCACCACCACCACCGCCTGGCTCCCTCCTCTCAAATAAAGCCCCGCTATACTCACCCGCAGGCTGGCATCCCTTCCCAGCAGAGACCATATGACGCTGCGGCTGGTCCACATACTGTAGACCACAGAGTCATCTGCTAAGAAGCAGCTTTCAGCTTTTGAGGGTTTTGGCTGTTTGGAAAATCTCATAAAGCTAAGTCACACTCTTCCCCAAGGGATGGGGGGGAATCATAGTCGCACAAAATGTTGACTCTTATTTTTAATAAAGCTAAAGACCTCATACCTCATCATTCAATTCAAAATTAAGATGCTAATTCTAATATGCCATTGTGCCTAGCTGGTCAAAATACACTTCCCAGTTCAAATTACCTCCACCACCCACACACACAAAATAGTTTTTGAACATCCATTTATTTACTGTCGTTCTGTGTATTTGTGTGCCCGCATGAGTTTATGTACCACATGTACTCAGGAGCCTAAGAAGTCCAGAAGAGGGCATCAATTCCCGGAAAACAGGAGTTACAGGCAGCTGTGCCACATGGACACTGAGAACTGTACCCAAGTCTTCTGTAAGAGCTACAAGCACTGTCAACTACTAAGCTGTCTCTCTAAGAACCTCCTCCCCGGTATTTTTAAAGACTCAGTAAGAAACAATGACATTCAGTGTCTACACTTGTAGACAATCAGGCAGCTACTGGAGTCTGGTTAAATCACACCTAAAATCTGCTGTTCTTGGTAACTGCCTGCTTCCCAGAGGTCTCCCACATGGCCACAAGCAATAAGTAAAATCCATTGTGAGACCAGATGCCCTCCTTCTCAAACATTTCCCCGGGGTTATAATTAAATAATGAAGACAGAGATACCAACTATGCTAGACAACAGACTTAGGAAAATGAAATATGACAGTGTTTATTTTCAGGAGAGCAAGCGCCTTGGAACCCATGCATGACAGGGTCGGTATTTCATTTTTATGTTTCTCTCTCACCCCAGCCTTTCCTGCAGAATTCTCAGACGTCTCCAGAAGACTCAGGCATAAAAGTGTCTTAAGGCTGATGACATGGTTCAGAGGTCTAGGAGCCTGCTGCCAAGCCTGACAACTCAAGTTCAGTTCCTGAGACCTACATAGTGGAAGCAGAGAACCAACTTCTGAAAATTTCCTCTAACCTCCACACACGCATCACACAAACACACACACATCACACACACACACACACACACACACACACACACACACACACACACAAATAAATAAATAACTATATTTTAAAAGATGCCTTAGGCTATATATTCTATATTTTTAAAAATCTGTTTTTTTCTAGGCAAGAGTAAAGTGTTTAAAATACATCATAAAAAATTACCAACAAGGCTTTCATTTGGTACGTGTTTCTCCTGTGATTTAAGCCTAGCAAACTACAAGTCCTCTCTGTCAAGAACACAGCATTGATGTCACCATCACAACTTCCCAGGAGAATAAGAAGGTACTGGTCACTAGAACCCCCACACCCTCTGTTAGTATTCTGTCTAAACTCCACCTCCATAGTTACCTGGCAACAGTCAGGTATGCTCCTCCCCGCAGTTACCTGGCAACAGTCAGGTAGGCCTGGCCCACTATAAAAAGAGCTGCTTGTCCCCTCCTCCCTCTCTTAATCTCTTGATCGCTTGCCTCTAGCTTCTCTCTGTCCCCTCTCCCCTCCCTCCTTCCCTTCCCCCTCTCTCCACGTGGTCATGACCGGCCTCTACTTCTCTTCTTCCTCTCTTCTTCCATCTTCTTCCCCCGACCTTTGCCCTATCTCCTGAATAACCTCCCCCCGCTTGGAACCGTTTGGTCTGGAGTGGTCTGTTCTGAGCTGCACGCGGAAGTCTAACACCTCTTGTAACCCTGTTCCTGGATAGGTCAGGTTGGCTGGTGCACTAGGCAGTATATCTAGGAGGGAGCGGAGGAAGAAGCCGTGGAGCCTAACACCATGTCATCTTTCCCAAATACCATGGACATCCACTTAAATTTTCCAGAAAGGGAAAGAGTGGACCCCACAAAGTGAGATTTAAGGGACAATCTTAAATCTCTTCATCTTAAATCTCAACAGTTTCCATTACCCTAGTCCTGGAATCCAAACCCTCTCCAAGTTGTGACTTTATTCGGGTCAATTCCAGCAGTGTGAGTCCTTTGCCTGAGAATTCAGGTGTTTGGGGGTGTGGAGGGGGCCTGGGAACACCAGATGAAATAGGTCCACTGTCTCAGGCCAGGTCTTTCAGAGGCCTTCAAGGTGGGTTTGCCGCAGGATGTAGGTTATAATTTCTCTCTTGTATGAGGTACTTTAAATATGTCCCCAGAGACCCTGGTTCCAAGTATATTTTCTAATGCTACCCCCTGACAAATGAGTGTTCCACATCACATATCTGATTAGTTTTCTACTTGGCTTCATTTTGTTGAGGAAGTCACTCAGCCTTTAAGTAAGCTCACCACCATCAACAGTAAGCAACTGAATCTAAATCCAGGCACGAGAGTCCAGAAAATTCTAGTCTGTACCCTCCTGCCCCTTTCTTAGCCTGGGCATATTGAAATTGTGTTTCCATAAAGCAGGACACTGCCTAGGATTTTTTTTTTCATTTAGATACTATGCAAATAAAAAAAAATTATGCTGAGGGCCAGCATAATTTCTTGGGAAGAGCAGGAAAAGAGTATAGAATCCCCATCGTGCCGAAAGGACTCGGGGGCACGTGACCTCTGGGTCAGCACGGCCTAAAAGCTGAAAGAGATCATAATGAGGCAGGGCTTCCTTTCATCTTCAAAGCCCTCTGTAAGCCCTAAGTCGTCCACCCTACTAGACTACTGTAATCATGCGATTTGGCAGAAGCAAAAGATCTTTCATCTTTGAATCACAAAGCACTCTATAAATGCCAATTAATCCTCCCGCTGCCCTGGGAGGGGACAGGTATCGGCTCACCTACTTTGTACATGGATGGAGAGGCTTTAGCGATCTCGTCTTTTCCACACAGCAAACACTTGGTCTGGGGCGGTAGGGGGGGGGTGCGGGAGGGGGCTGGAGGGGGTCTGTCCCTCAGCTTGGACACTTGAGACAAAAAGTCAGAATTGTATTTAAGGCTGGTGGCTGGCACATGTATGTGCTTAGGTAATGATTTTTTAAGTGGATAAATAAATGGGGTTTCTACATTTCTCAACGGCCTGATGAACAGGCTACCATCCTCAACTCGAGTTGGAGTTTATTCTCTGGACTGGCCTTGGCTCCTGTGTTTTAATTCAGTATTCTCCAACAAGCACGCTCCCTTGATATGTGAACAAGGATCACTGTTGGTACCTAAAGACTCTGAGTCACTCAGTCGCCACCACAGGTGCAAAACAACACAAGCCGGAACCTCGGGGCGCTGGCAATTGCTTAATATCCTAGTAATTTAGAGCACAAAATTGTCGTTTACATCGCCCGTGTTTAGTAGACAGCAAAATTCCTAAGACGAAAAAGGCCTGATCACTTGTCTTCAATAATGATAAAATTGGTGGATAATACTCTCAAGTGTCCAGGCATAAACCAGGGGCGAGGGAGTGGGGCATCGATGCATGGACCACAAAGGCCACCTGCACCTAAGCATACCCTAAGGGGTGTTATCAAAAATATCCAAGGGGGCTGGAGAGATGGTTCAGCAGTTAAGAGCACTGACTGCTCTGCTCTTCCAGAGGTCCTGAGTTCAATTTCTAGTAAGCACATGATGGCTCACAGCCATCTGTAATGGGATCCGAGACCCTTGTCTGGTGTATTTAGAAGACAGCTACAGTGTACACAAAATAAATAAATAAATTTTAATATATATATATATATATGTCCAATTAAGGCCTTTCTTCCTTTGTCCCCTTAACTATTCATTCAACGCTGGGTTTACAAGAGCATACCTACATATCCACTCTCATCAATATGTTAAAGCAAACTATCCACAATCAGTTGTTATTTTCAGTTTTCAAAAGCCACTTTAGGACTATAGAAAAAATGGTCACAGAATAGGCACTCCTTACATACTCTTTCATCTCTACTCTCCTCACTCCTGACAGGTGTCTGTTCAAGTAAGATGCCCACAAGGCACTAAGAGAATCACCTGGGACTTCTTAACTACCCAGATGTCACCTAGAGAAGAACTCAAGTCACAGAAATCCTACTTGTATTTCTCTAGCCCAGATCTCAGAGCCAGCTGTGTCCACCTAAAAAGTTCTTGTCACGTTTAATCTAGCAGCATGGCTACTCTGGCTGGAATACAGACACACCTTTAGTCCCAGGAGACAGAGGCAAGCAGATCTCTGAGTTCAAGGCCAGCCTGGGACAGAGCAAGTTTCAGATAAAGAAAAGCTTAAGCCTAGGTGTGGTGGTCAACACCTTTTACCCCAGCATTCAGGAGATGGGGAATGCAGGTCTCTTGAGTTCTTCTAGTCAGTCAGTTCAGTTGAGTCAGTGAGTTCAGAGGAAGTGCAGTGGGAGCTCAGGGTAGTTCAGTCTGTGGAGCTCAGAGGTGGTTTTTATAGGAACAGTTGTACACACGGGTTGCAGAAAGAACAAGCCAGAGAATGAAAAGGAGCCAGAAGATTAGAACAGGTTGATAGAGTTAGTATAAGGCTAAGTAGAACAATTCAGTGAGAAGCTGAGAGAAGCCAGATTGAATCAGTCAGCTTGAAGAGGCGTTTGAGCCAGAACAGCTGGGTTGAACCAGCCAGCCAGAGTTCTGAAAGAGCCTCCTGGATGACAATTACATCTGCCAAGAAAAGTTACTTTTCATACACACTGGAAACCAAGTCTCCAACTTTGAATCCATTGGAGATAAGACACCTCCAAACCACAACACACTGTAAACGTCATTCAGCCAATGGTGGAAGAGAGTGTCCATGTCCTTCTCTTTCTACTTTATCATGAAAGTATCGATCTTCACATTAAAGACTTGCTCCCCATGAGGGATGAATCACAGGCAGCTTTCTGCTGAACTTGAGCTTTTAAGGTTACAGTGACTGACTCTGAGACCTTTAAAAAAGTTAAGAAGTCAACCAAGCACCTCAAAATCTATTCATAAAGCATCTGAAAGTACCAGAAGTATCCTTCCTTAGAAACTCCAATTCAATCTCCTGAAGAACTTATCGATGGGCAAACCAAGGGACCAAACAGTGAATATTTCTGTGAATAGTTCTTCTGATGAGAACACTCAAACTCAATTAAGTTAATTCATTGGTCTCCTTTCCAAATCTGCTGTCTCTGTCAACCAAGACTTTGTCTTCTCTATATGCTCTCCAGTGGAAGAAGGGAAATGTTAGGACCCTGGAGAACCCTGTGGAACCAGAGTGGGCAAATACATCTGAATGATTTCTGCTCTGGGAGATACGACTAAGCTCACAGAACCAGAACTATTCACATTCAACAGCCAGACACAGCAGGAACTTGATGACCAGCTGTCCCAAGTCTCCAAAGCCCTAGACCCAGGTTCAGCAGTACGCTGAGAGATTCGAGGAAATGGAATATCTCTTTCCTGTGAGAATCCCATCCCAACTCTCTGCAGGTCAGTGCTTAACCCCCATTGATTCTGCATGTATTTTATAAAAACCATCTTGGTGACAGATTAGAATGGTATCACCATGACACTGGCCACGTAAATCCAGAGTGCCACTACTGCTTTTGCCCAATTTCTGCAGAGCTAGAGTCTTTGGTAAGATATTAGAGAGCTACTTCTTTTTGCCCACTGTGTCCTCTCTGAGAAGGAATACCGGTGTTTAGAGTGGATGAGTCCATTTCTGTAGGGACACAGGGCAGTAAATTTCACTTGAACCTACTTCCACTTCTGCGATGATCTCAGCTCTCAAGTCACAGCTGAGATGACCTTGGAACCCAACATGACCTTGTTTATTTACGTCGCCTCATTAGTGGAAGCTGGTTCCCATTTCTGGAACTTTCTACTTCCAGGGTTTCTTGTAATTATCCTATGTAGACGCCTTCCTGTTATTCCCCAGCCCTCTCTGCTGGCTGTTTACTGTAACCAGTCTTTCTAAGGCAGAAACACACAAGTCAGCTTAAGGTTAAATTGAAAGGCTTGCTTTCTGTGATCACGAGTTGTCGACACAGCTATGAGTGTAGAAGTTAATAGCTTATTAGAGGCCATGTCAACACAGATGGCATTAAGGGGTATTTGTTGTTGTTAGTTTGTTTTGTTCCAGGCTGAGAATCAAACCCGGACTTTGCTTAATGCCAGATAAGCATTCTGCCACCGAGCTACATTCCTATCCTAGGGGCTTGAAAAGCATTGAAGAAGTCAATACGTTTGATGTTAAATAGTGAATAATATAATACATAAGATTATTATATATATTATGTTGGTTTTGAAAAGCAAAATGAGAAACTTCTCACTGGGTTAACTGGTCCCCTCAGACTCCACATCTCTGAAGGCCTAAGAAATACACGCAGAGGGAAAGAAGCTGCCCCCTTCTCACAGATGGTTATAGGAAGCCCCAAGGGACTTTTCATGTATGTTCAAGTGCTCACATGCACCAGAAGAAAAGGAGTTGTTTATGTAGATAACATTTGCTGAGTGCTTACTTTGTACTTTGTCTGGGTTCTTACCTTTGCTGGTTAAGACACTGTACATTTGACTTATTAACCCTGCAGCAATTTCATAAGCTAACTACTGATCTTACCTGCACTTTCACCGACGGGAAAACCCAGAATGTAAAGAAGTTGAATAATTTGGCAGGCTCACACACACACCAGAGAATCTCTTGCCTGTGACTAAAGCACAGCCCATCCTAATGGAAGCACGTCCAAGGCTGTCTCTGCCACGTGCATCCATCATGAATGTCAGGGTGGTCAGTTTGGTACCCAACCCCCTCCCCCCTCCCAGCTTCTTGCTATTACCTCTAGTCTTCACAGCACTGTCTGTGAGCCCCATACATCCCTCACAGTGCCAGCTCAGCATCAGGCCCACGAGACTCCTGGTTAAATGTGCATTGTGAAGAGGTAAAGGCTGTAAACCACAGAGCGTGGGGGAGGGCTGCATGCTCACACTGTCATTGGCTATCCTTACTGACTGTAAGTCAGTAATAGTATCCACTTTATGGGTGATCGAATATTGTTTGGAACAAACTCAAACAATTTGCTTTTTGTTTAGACCAAAATCAGGCCCACAGGCTCGCACAAGAGCGCTCCACCCCTCCTGGGGCCTGCCGCCTTGATGAAATTTTGAGGAAAGGAGGCTCCTACACTCTATTATGGAGGTAAGCGTTGAGGTAAAAATGATGCTTTCTCACCAAGAGGGGTGTCCCTGACTTGGTGCACATGGCTCCCAGCCTGTTTCTTTCCTCTGTCCTCGTTCTCTTGTTTAACAGACACAGGAAGACACTGGGAATACCTCCACTGCCTACCTGAACAATGGCTGTGACGTGACATATGTATCTCCCTGGGATGTGGTGTCAGGGACAGGATTGAGGAAGCACATGTTCCTCGTGATTACGACCGCTGACTTGAAGAGGCATTAAAGCCAGGAAATGAAAAAGAGATGAACCATATTACGTTACCGTTGGGACTCAGGACATTCTGTTTATATGGTCGCCGAGAGGCAACCAACCCTATGGAAGGGTTCCAGCATTTGGCATGATCTAACCCGCGAGTCTATTTTCTTGTCTGGAATCTTCTTGGCTGAGAAGGAGCCAAGGGGGGCTGAGTGCTGTCTGATGCTAAATATTTCCAGTCAGGGAATTCCTAACCTCCCTTCCGATGCTCCTGAGCAAATTCTGAGTCCATCCCCACCCTTTTTTCATTTTGATGCTGATGCTTGTTTTGGGTGGTTTACACCTTTCAAATATTTGCCGTCTGCTCTTCTGTTCCCTGAAGTCATTTCCGGGTCCCGGCTCTGGGTTTTTGGTTACTTTAATCTCTCCTCATAAATCAGTCCCTCCGTTCTCTCCGTCATTTTTATAGTTTTTCTCTGAACTCTCTCCAATTTGTCTACATATTTCTAGTACTGAGGATCTAAACAGAGTTGGCTGGACCAGAAGCCGTATTTGGACCTCCTCGATCTGTCTCCTGGTCTGAACACTTCCGGGGCCCTTTGGTGTGGCTCTAAATACCACCGATTTGTCTACCCCATGAATGCACAATAAAAACATTCCTAGAACAACCTGAAAATGTTATAAGGCCACAAATTGCAAAGCTATCTTACCAAGAGGCTAATTTGTCTTTTTATTTGGGGGGTCGGGGTGTTTGCTTGTTTTTTATGCTTTTTTTTGTTTAGTTGTTCGGTTTTTTTTTTTTTTTTTTTACACAGGAATTAAATCAGTTTGCAGAGGCCCTACTACATGTCTTAGTTCATTTTTGCTGAATGGCATTAAAGGAAGATATTTGGCCCAGTTAGGTTTCTGTTACTGGAAATAAAACGCTGACCCAAACCAACTTGGGGAGGAAAGTTTTCATTTGGCTTACAGGTTAGTCCATCGATGAGGGAGGACAAGGCAGGCACCAAAGCAGAGACCACAGGGGAACACTGCTAACCAGACCTTCAGACTGCTCCCTCTGGCTTGCTGGGTACCTTTCTTATACAGCCCAGGACCACCTCCCCAGAGATGGCACTGCCCACAGTGAGCTTGTTCCCCCAACATCAATCATCAATTAATTAAACTCCCCCCTGAGACCCAGAGACGTGGTCACAGCCCAATCCAATGGAGGCAAATTTTTCAACTGAGATCCCCCTTTCCCAGGTATGTTTTCATCAATTTGCAAAAACTGTGCCAGTACCTCAGGCAACCACACGCATAGAGAGGAAGACCATGTCTGAGTTGACCCATCAGTGAGAGCATATGGTCCGTGTAAAACTAAGTGCCTATGACTGGATATTGGCACACAAAATGTATCCAGCTGGTTACAAAGTACTCAGAAACCCCAGACTACTCAGAGAGAGCAAGAGGGAAACACGCTTTACATTGGTAATAGCTGTGTAAATTTGCACAACCTTTCTAAAGGGTACTTCGGCAAATTGTATCCAAAATGTTTACAAAGTACGTTCTCCCCCACCAATGAGCAGCCAATGAGGTTATTTGTAGGATATTATAAACATCCTAGAAAATAACTGGACAAGGATAATATGTATATATGCAGATATTCACCCAAGTTCTATTTATGCTAGTTGGACAAAGGCTTTATCATTTTAAGGCATGATTTTAAATGTAGTTGACGAGAAGGGTACACGGGTTGTATGATCCTTGCCGTGTTATTTGTAGTTAGTGGAGGAGGACTGGAATAAAACCCACCACAGAGTAATTGGTTAAGTAACAATGGTCTGGCTCCACAGTCGTTCACACACAAACATGGCTGTGCTTCGTGTAGTAGCTGAGAAAAGATTTGGAGTCACAGACCGAGCTTAGTTTTTTGTTTTTATTTTATTTTAATTTTTTAATCACCACCTCCGTGTTCACATGTACCTAAGAAAAGATGTGGAGGTAAATATTCTGAACACACATGGTGGTTGTCTCTGCTTCGCCTCGGGAGGCGGGGGTCACTTTACAGCTCATCTTCTGCCCCCTGCTCAATAAACAAGTTTATTTGCAAAGCTAACAACAACAAAGCCATGGTTTCCTTTTACTCTAAATTATAAACTAATCAGAATCTGTGGAGCCTCTACCGCGTGCTAGAGCACAGAAGTAAGAACTTCTTCCCTCGCCTGCGTTAAGTGTGCAGCTCCATTTACTGTCCTCAAGCGTGGGTAGGTCTGTGGCCATGACTGTGACAGTGGAGGAGCCATGGGGGCCGCTGGGGGGGGATGTGTACATTTATAATAGAACTGATACCTCATTCAGACCTCCGAGGATGGTCTATGAAGGAGAGAGGAGAAATACAAAGCACCGCAATGCCTGCTCCATAGGCATCTAACGTGACTCTTACTTTGAAAACACCTCCTTTCCTACACACCATGGCCTCTCGACCCTCCCACATCCATGGCGCTGTAATAACCGACTACACAGTGCACAGTTCCTAATATCTGTTTTCATCATCAGTGATGCAGTCAGTCAATGTACGAGACTAGCACTTGGTTAATTTTTCTAACAACATACTAATACGGTGAAAACAAGAAGATCAAACAAGGACTCAATGAAAATTAGAGCTGGGTAGGCATCCCTACAGTCTCCTCATTCAGGGGCTGAGGGAGAAATAATATGAGTTTGAAACCAGCCTGTACTAGATAGATAGATAGATAGATAGATAGATAGATAGATAGATAGATAG
>JANHMN010000021.1:40346840-40405582 GCA_030674055.1 Rhabdomys pumilio
CTCTCTCTCTCTCTCTCTCTCTCTCTCTCTCTCTCTCTCTCTCTGCCTCTACTACCCTCTTAACTCCCCTCCCCATGCCCCGAATAAACTCTGTTCTATACTATATGGTCATGTGGCTGATCCCTCAGGGGGAAGAGATGCCTCAGCATGGGCTCACTGAGACATCCCCTTCCCCCATATCTCACCACACACCCACAGAACATACTCTCATTCTCTTTATAAACACATCACACATGGCACTACCTAAAAGGTAGTATCAGGAAGCTGTGCATATAACTGGATGCTGACTATCTAACGTAGATACTCGTGTGAGCATTATCTTCCTTGGCACAGAAAACATGCTGGGAAACTGTTATGGGATGCAGAAGGCCTTATCCCTAAATATGAAACTGTCTGGAATATGCTTTATAATTTTGCATGTCTCTCTCTCTCTCTCTCTCTCTCTCTCTCTCTCTCTCTCTGTGTGTGTGTGTGTGTGTGTGTGTGTGTGTGTGTGTGTGTAGGTGCAGGTCTATTCACCCATGTGTGTAGATGGGTGTCAGAGGTCAGCATTGGGTTTTCTACTTTATTATTCTTTGCCTTCTTTGATGCACTGGCTCCCGCCCACGCTAGAACTCACTGATTGGCTAGACTGTCTGACCAGCAAGCTCTGGGGGTCAACCGACCTTTGCCCACCCCAGTGCTGAGGCTACAGATAGGCACCCCCATTTCTACACTTTCACATGGTTTCTGAGTATATGAACACGGGTCCTCACACTTGTATAACAAGGACCTTATCCATGAAACGGTTTCTCCAGTCCTGTATTTCCTAATATTTTTCAAATTTTATATGAGTGTACATTTCTCTTATAATCAGAAGAAAATACTGCTAAAAAAGTAAATAACACTTTTCCCCCTTTTGTAACTTTTTCTTTTTTTAAGATTTATTTATTTTATGTATGTGAGTACACTGTCGCTGTCTTAAGACACACCAGAAGAGGGCATCGGATCGCCATTACAGATGGTTGTGAGCCACCATGTGGATGCTGGGAATTGAACTCAGGACCTCTGGAAGAGCAGTCAAGTGCTCTTAACCACTGAGCCATCTCTCCAGACCCTAAATAATGCTGTTTCAAACTGTCCTTTTTCCAGTATAACTGCACTAGTCAGAGCGCACCAAAGAGGGAAGGGTGGAAGACAGAGCTCATGAGATCACAGAGTCCACGTTCCACCATCAGCCATCTGCAAGCTCTAGATTCAAGAAATTGGAAGAGATTTTTCTAGATTCAAGAAATTGGAAGAAATTTTCTGTGGAAGAGATCAGTCCCAAGTTCAAATCTGAGGGGGCCTGACGCTGTCCAAAAGCTCTCTCACAGACACACTCCATGGCCATGTTTTGCCATCTATCTGGATATATCCCTTCGCCTAGTCAAGTGGACAGCTAGCATTACCATTTCATAGCTCTTATCGAGACACACTTGGATTGTTGTCATAATTTCCTGGCTGATAAATAAGCCCTTCCCCTCTCCAGTGCCACCAAAGACAGAGTTCTTATGAAGGATGAGACAGAGGAGACATGTCACATGGTACCATTGACTCTTAGCTTGTCCTTCAACTCTGAGTCATCCGTTGTCCTCAGTGACTTTGGAAGAGCCAGTGAGCAGCACTGATTGGTGTGAGAGGGCCACAGGAGAGACACTGCAAGCCATCACTAGGGGGAATCCCCAGGAGGACTCTGAGTGAAATTGGGGAAACTATATTATATTTGGAGGAGTAACTTGATAAAGACAGTGAACATTTGTAACAAAGTGGTGTTTGTCTACCAAGCCTATAGAATTCTATTTACTCAGAGAATTGTGCATTTACTCAGAGTTATGTAGACTAGGGTCAATGACAATTCTAGAAAGTTCTATTGCTGTCAATCTGCCCCTTGTTCTCCTTGCTTTAACTTCCTCCTGGTCTATCGTCATTTCAGACATTTCTTTCTCTTGAGAGTCTTCCTTGACTCCAAGTGTCCAGTCGTCTGCCCCTCTTCTAGACTCTCATGACACTTCAAACACACTTGCTCTAAAACCTAGGCACCGTCTCTCTTCTTTCGCTCTCCTTCCATGCCCTGATGCCAATAGTCAGCTGCTTCAGAAGGAGGGATGCCATTGCCCCAGTTCCCTGAGTGACAAGCCCTATGGCTGACAAGTGACAAGTACTCAGTAATTACTTCCAAACAAATAATTAAATCAATGAACAAATAGGAATTAACACTATCAGTCAATCATCTCGAGATCGCTAGAGATCACAGACGGTTAAGGGCTGTGTTATCTTACATCCAGCAACCCCAGTGAATAAGCCATTAGGTCACAGTAAGACAGCACATGACTCGGTCATCAAATAAATTAATAAACTGTTCATCTAAAATAATGTCCAAGATAAAAATGTGAAACAAAGTAAAGCAGGAACATATGGTTATTTAATTCCCTAAAGTTAAAGGTACATACTGGGCAAGAATAACATCACAATCCCCAAATCTAAGAAACATCAAGCTAGTATTATATTCTCCAGTCCCTGTTAAACGATAGTTGTTACAAGAGCAGATTCTAGAAGCATCTCATACGGGTCTTAAAATAGCCCCGCCCCTTTCATCTTGCTCCGCCCCTTTCTCCTACCCGCCCCCCCCCCCAGCAGAAACAAACTCGCTGTTGTGCTTTCTGTTACTTGCAAGCAAATTTAATCTTAATTCCTACAGCCTCCTGAAGGAAATGAGTTTTGAAAGCTAAGCGGCAGTTGTCCAGACACAGAGAAGTAGACAGGGTGTTTCAGAGGAGTAAATGATTTGGGCACAAAGACAGAAGTCTGAAACACAAGGACACAGCCTGTCCAGCAAAGGTGAAGGGAAGAGGCAGGCTATGAGGCTAGGAGACAGGCAGGAAATTAAACTGAGATAGCCGGCAATGGGGGCCACACAAAGGAACCTCTGTTATCCCGAGAGGAAGGGAAAATATAAACGGTTTTTAAACAGGAAAGCAATGTGTTTGAGTTAGCACTGAGAAAGCTCTCTGCAATAAAGACGGGCTTGAAGGAAAGCAACTGGAGCCCGGTGAGTGGCTGCCACAGTCGTTTTCAGCAGTGACTCTCAGCCTTCCCAACGCTGTGACCCTATAACACAGTTCCTCATGTTGGGGTGACCCCCTCAACCATGAAGTTATTTTTGTTGCTACTTCATAACTGTAATTTGTGACAGTTACGAATCACGATGTAAATATCTGTGTTTTCCCATGGTTCTAAGTGACCCCCGTGAAAGGGTCGTTCAACAACCCCAAGGGCTCAAGACCCACATGTTGAGAACCACAGATTTAGAAGACACTCGTTACCCTACAACACCTGTACCCTCCAAAACATCACAAAAGAAGTCTACCCCTCTGACACTGGACCACCAACCAGGCAGCACACACCAGCTGATATGAGGCCCCCAACACATATACAGCAGAAGACTGCCGGGTCTGCGTTCTGTCAGAGAAGATGCACCTGACCCTCAAGAGACTGGAGGACCCAGGGAGTTTAGAGGTCTGGTGGGATGGGGGTTTGTGGGGGGCATCCTTGTGGAGACAGGAGGGCGAGGAGGAGGTATGGGATGTGGAACAGTTGGAGGGTAAACCGGGAGGGGAATAAAATCTGGGGTGTAAAAGAAAGAAAGAATAATAATGAAAAGTCTATCCTTACACCTTTAAAGAGGCAAGGGAAGTCAGCAGATGTCTTGTGAAGATTCATATAGCCAGCTCCAGGCCTTTATAGGAAATGATAACTTTTTTTCAGAAAAACAATATTCTGTGTCGGTTTGGTCTAGTTTGGTCCAAGCCACCAAACCTGCTCCTGGCCTATGAAGCCAAGCCCCAAATAACGAACCCCTAGATGTTTGCATTTCTCTGTCCTGTGTTCTGGCTCTCGTTGTGGTCTAAAAGCAATCAAAGCTCCTAGCAATTTTCACACACCCCTGGCCAGACAGACAGACAGACAGAGCCCCATTTCTTTGCTCCTCTTTGCAACAAAACCTTCCCAAAGACTCTTCATCACTACCTGTCCTGAGTCCCTGTCCTGTTCTATCTTGAATCCGTCTACCATGCCCACCAAAGTAGTTTTTGTCAAAGCCACCATCATCGTGAATTCTGACGAATACAATGACTGACTCTCAGTTCTCACCAAGTGCACCTCAACATCTAACGCACCTGGGCCAACTGTGTCTCTTCACTTGCCTTCCAAGATCCCCACCTTTGGGTCTCTCCCCTTTGCATGATGGCTAGAGTCTCCTTTGCTGACTCCCTGTCACCTGAGTAACCTATTAAATGCTTCAGAGTCCCCAGATCAGTGCTTCGCCTCCCTCTTTCCATCTACGTAAGGTTTTCTCAACGTTGACGCTACTGATATTTTGACCTGAACAATTCTGTCTTGTACCCAGCTGTCCTGTGCACTATAGAGCACACAGTGGTACCTCCAGCCTCTAACCACCAGAGGGCAGTAGCTACTGTGCCTGACTGATGACCGACCAGTTGAGGACCAAGGCTTATCATCATCTACAGGACAGTCTCCTTTGGCTGTTTTAGATTTTTGTGCTCTCTTCCAATCACTGGATTCTAAACAGTTTCTTTTGGCTGCTGGTTTCACAATTCTCACATCCAGAGCAGACTTCTCTCCAGAACTAAATAGAATCAGTTTCCCATTCAAACAGTTCATCCGATATTTAATACACACCCGAAACCCACCTCTCAGTAGCCGTGACTCCACCCTTCTAGCTGCTCAGATTATGGTTCCCTGTCATCTCTGACTGGTCTCTTGTTTCCGTCCTTCCAAGAAATCCCACTAACTCACCTTTCAGATCGCAGGAAGGATATAGCCGCTTCTCTCCAGCTCCAGTGCTTCTGCCTCTACCCAAGCACCACAAGCTCATGCTTTGGTTACTGCGTCAGCCTCCTACCTGGCCTCTCTGCTTCTGTCTGATATCCCCTCGTGTCACTTCTTCCTGAAGCAGACAGAGTATGCCTTTCAAAGTATGTCAGATAATTCCACATCTTGATGAAAATCCTTTGTCTGTTTTAGCTCGGTCTTGTTTACTTGTTTGTTTCTTTGTTTGTTTTTATCCCTGTGCAGAATGCTTAATATAAAGTGGTTGCTTGGGCTGATGGCTTTGGAGGCTCCAGCCATGGTCAGCCAGTTCTACTGCTATGAGCAGGCTCTAGATAAAAAGGATGTATGAGGCGGTGCCTCGCAGTGTCACTTTGGAAGAGCACGGTGGAGCAGAGCTGTTTAGCTAATGGTGACGTGAAGAAGAGAAAGAATGAGAGAGAGGGGGAGAAAGGGAGGGAGGGAGGGTGGAGGAGGAAAGAGATAGAGGCTGGGGACAGAATATGCCTCCAAGACATGACTCCAAGGATCTAGCTCCTGGGACCACATCCCACCTCCACAGCATGCCACTGCGTAACAAACCATCACTAGATTAATTCGCGGATGAAGTTGTCGGCTCAATTTGGCTCAATTCACAGACCCAAAGCCCTTTGTTGAAACACTGTTGCATTTGAAAACCACGCCTCCAGCAAGTGAGCCTTTGGGGTAACGCTTGCCCAAACAATAGCTGTATCTTTGCTTTGTCCTGGGAGAAAGTTCTGAGCCTCCACGCAGATCCTGCAGCTCCTGAAGGTGTGAGCTGATCTCTATTTATTTTCTGACTTTATTAACTGCTCTTCTTAGTTACCGTCGAGGGGAGCAGGCTGGGAAGGCACGTGAGTCTATGTTGAAATGCTCTTATCCAGTACAGATGCTGTATAGACAGCTAGTCTGTAATCTAGAACTTAGAAGGAACTGAGGGCTAGAAGCAGCCATTTAAAGTTGTTGTCATAAAAATAGTGTTTAAAACATGAGCCTAGAACAGGTCTTCAATGGAGCAGATATTGATCAGCAGACCATCGGTTGTGCTCCAGGACACCCCAATATTAAATGGGTGGGACGGAAAGGGGAAGCCATGGAAGGCGGCTGAAAGCAGAAGTTGATAAGGTAAGAAAGTGCCGTGCCCAGCCAGCTATGTGAAAAACGTCTCTGGGAAGCATAGAATCGACCTTTTGTATACCCAGATGAAATACACTATACAAATATGTCTTCCGAGGTTGTACTTACCCGCCTGCCTTGACCACATTCGGTCTTGCAATAACAGTTCCTTTCTCCTTAGAATACCAGCTCTCTTGTTTGTGGAAATAGGGTTATAGTTTCGTTAGATAAACCAGGGGCCCAGGTAGGGTGTGACTAGACCATATGATGTGGAAATATTAAATAACAAGGTGACTAATATCTGATATCTGCAAGTTGGAACACTATTGGTTACTAATCTTGTCATCTACTAGAATGGGTGGGTAAGGACCAGGCTGAGGACAGGGACCTTTCCTTACCCTCAGCATCATCAGAGCAAAGGCGGAATTACTTGATGGCTAGTCTCCGTCCAGTATTTCTCTTGTATTTGTTTTATTTGCCCTTTCATTACCTTCTCTTATGCCCGCCCACTCCCTGTGGTCCTTCTGCTTCGTCAAGTGTTACTCTTGGTATTAATTATCTATTCAGTTTCCAGGGGTTTCCCAACACTTAGAACCAGGTGGCTTGACTATAATAGCTAGAACTTCCGGTGATACCGGCGCATGTTGATCCAGCCAGCGTGATACTGATGGTTACTATAGCCAGTGACAAACCAGAAGTGCCACTCGGGTCACCTCGGTAAGAAAAGGTGTGACTTCTTCTAAACATTTACCCCACACACCAAAGACAAAACATAAAACACTAGCTAGCTGGCGGTACGATCCCCCTTTGAAGCCAGAACCTCCTAGAGACCTGTACTAAAGAGGCCTCAAAGGCCGTGTTTCCTGTAAACAATTATTGAGCTTAACATACTGAGATCAGGTGTGGTGGCTCACGGTTATCGTCCTACTGTTGAAGACGTTGAGGCAGAAGATTGCCATGAACTTGAGAGAAAAAAGATGGGAGGGAAGACAGGGAGGAAGAGAAGGAGGAAGGGAGGGAGGGAGGGAAGGACGGACAGAAAAGGAGGCACAGCAGACTTCAAGTGGGTATGGTGTGTATACCTTCGTGCTAGCTGCTTCTGACGGCCTTCGCCCACACCATTGTTCAGCACATCCCCTGTACATGTGTCCATATGTACCACATTTTATTAAAATCGTGGAACTAAGTCACCGCTTAAGAGCTGTAAAACACTGTAGATGAGTGGAATCCCAAACCCAGGCTAAGCTTCTCTTACGTTTTTCGATACAGAATTGGATTCTGTAAAACTTAGTCAGCTCCGTCTGAAGTCCTGTGGAACAGACACGCACGGGCAGCCATGCTTTGGCAAATAGGATGAGATCAGAAGAGGCGCAGGTCTCACATCTGTGAATGCCACAACCTGAGAAAGTCCATCAAAGATGCAAAACGTGAAGAATTAGACTAATTGCCACATCTCCTTGCTCAGTGACATGTGTGACTAGCCACCATGTGGACAATGCCTTCTTTTTTGTTTGTTTGTTTGTTTGTTTTAGGTTTTTTTTTTTTTGGTTGGTTGGTTTCGTTTTGTTTCATGAAATTTGCTGGGGGTGTTTTGTTTTGTTTGTTTGTTTGTTTGTTTGTTTGCTTGTTTAATTTATTTTGTTTTTTAAAGCACAAGCTAGGCCAAACTTACATGACCCAGAAGGGAGAAAGACAAGAAATTTAAATCTACCTTAAATTCAAATGAATTAGCATTGTTGGTGTTTATAACAAGACAATAAAGCCCGGTTGGACAGAAGCTTCTAGATTGAGAACCATCACTGTGCCTAAGTGTTAGCATGAATTAAACTTCCTCTGGAATGCCATGTTTCTTCCTAGAAAATATATGGTAATAAAATATTGAGAGTCTCACTTGTCCCCTGGAACGCCCGTAGAAAGGGACCCAGACCACGGGACCTTGGATTTCAAACAGCTCAATAAATAGGTATTGAACTATTCTGAATCAGAAATAATAAGAGGAGATTCTGGGCAACAGAAGGAAGGCCGATTAGAGCAAACACAGACTGCACTCTTTAACCAAACTGCCCCACATGAATCTCATCTGTTGGGATATTGGTGGGGAGAGGGTGTCCACAGGGACACACTCATCTGCTGATAATGTTGCCAAACTGTTGCTCTCAGTAAAGGGGTTTGAACTCGTCGCCTCCCAGAGTTGTTCCAGCTCCGAGGTCTCCGGAACATCAGGATATACAGAGCACATCTGTGCCCGCTGCTAGCTCAGCCACCCAGGAGGGCGACCTCCACTCCTGTCTCCAATGTGACACCTTACCTTACATATTATTTTCAAAGGAGGGCTGATGCATTTTTGCCTTTTGTACAGCCGGGGACAGACACCTTGTGGAGCCCCTGGCAACTGAGTTTTAAAAGAAAGTTATTTGAAACCATTTATCAAGACGTGGAAGTCTTTGGCTGGGAACTTTATACCTGAGTGCCTCTTACTCAATAATCAAGTTCACATATGTTTGCAAATGAACAAAAAGGGCACGAGGATATAGGAGAAACAAAGGAGCCATCCCTGTAACCTATAGGCAAGAGCAAAGCACCCACACAGGCCTCGCCGCACTGAGGCGTGCGGCAAAGTTCGCGTGAGGCAACATCGCCATCTAGTGGTCAAGTTAATCAATCGCAAGTCCTCCAATGCCAGCAGTAAAGGGAAAACCCAAAGCTTTCTCTCCTTTCAAGTAGATGTAACCTGATGGGAAGTTGATTGGGAAAATGAGTGCAGCAGATAGTTATTAACATGACTCATCTGGAATCTACTGAACACTTCATTCAGTAACGTAAGTTAACTCTACCTTATTCCCTGATATTTGATGCTCAAACCAGGATTCCTTGCCACCTCATTCTCCAATCAGTTTGAAAGCCACACTGTTCTGACAATTATATTGTGCCTAGCCACTGTTTCTCTAGTCTACCCCTTAAGCTGTATAAAAACTGAACAAATGTGCTGCCCCAGGTTTGCTGCCCCTCCTTTGGGTGCAGGACGACCCCAGTGCATTGGATCATTAAAATTCCTCTTGCTACACATCTCTGCGCGGTTCACTCAGGGGGTCTCTAGTAAGCTAAGGCTCCCAAGAATCTTACAAAGTATTTGTCACAATAATACAAAACTAATTAATGTACCCACTTGTCAGGCAGCTAGTAAAGAAAACTATCAGGCCTCGGTCAGACGGCACACCCCGTGATTTATCAGCCAGGAGGCAATGGTCAGGAGTATAACCACCTTGCTTTGTTTCCTGGAATAGTGGTCCCTGAGAGACATGTGAGTTTGCATACATGGCCAAGCTAGAATAACACCTGCCACACAGACGCCCAACAAATGTTCAATAGTGCTGTTCTGGAAATGCTAAATCAAGAATGACGACAAAGGGGAAGACCATGAGAAAACAATAGAGAATCCTTCACAGTCAGGATCATCCTAAGGAGATTGCTTTTTAATTCTCCAGGAAGTCAGAGTAATACAAAGATGGGCCTGCTAACTTTTTTACTTTTCCAAGATCACCCTGGCCGAAACATGATAGAGCAAGGGTGAGCAACGCCCCCTCCCACACACACACAAAACCTGTTCACCTACAAACTAAAACGAGAGTTCTTCTTCACTGAACACCAAACCTGACAATATCTTCACCTTGGACCTCCAGTCCCTAGAACTCCAAAACTATCTATTGATGAAGCCACTCAGTTTGTGGTCTCTTGTTATGATAGTGGTGCCAAGATACTCTGTGTACTACGTGGGAGCTGATAATGTAAGACTCTGGGGGAGCCTTAGTTTATCAGGGAACCCCTGAGTGAACCACACAGAGTCGTGAATCGATGCAAAATGCAAGAGGAGTTTTACTGTTCCAACGCATTGGGGTCGACCTGCACCCTAAGGAGGGGCAGCAACCTCGAGCAGCCCATTTGGCCAGTGTTTATAGTTTTTAGGGCAGCAGCCTTTAGGCACAATGTGATTAGCAGAACAGTGTGACTTTGTAAACTGGTCTTTAGGGAATGAGGTGGCAAGAGTTGGTTCATCCTGCGGAATGTGTCTACATGCACTGGGCCTTCCCCACCGCAGGTGGGTTCCCTCCTCTGTGGTCTGAGGAATGTTAATCAGCCTCTCTCCATCTGGTGAGTGTCCCATGACCTTTCCAAAGCTCCTGAGCTGACCAGGAAAGTTAATCAGCCTCTTCCTTAGGGGCTGGGGGTTGGGGGGAGGGGGGACAAGTGTTCTGAAATTCCTGAGCTGATCTCGTCAATGCTAGACCCCCCCCATCTCCCAGACCTCATTCATTCCCCAGCATGGTGGGCACAGGTCACCTTTATCAGCCAGCCTGCATCCGAAAACATGTCCCATGTCCCATTCATAGCTTTAAAGCAGAGGCTCCTGGCCACAAACGTTCCTGATTTTAATGAACTGTCTCATGTGGGAAACAAAAGCTTCCACTGCTATGACCAGAATGCTCACCGCCCCTCCCCCCGTCACCCCCATTTCAGTTATTTCTACAGTCTCTAAATCTTAGTTATGGAAGCCTGGTAGCCTGAGGTCAATCGCCGGAAGCCGTGAGAAGCATACACACACACATGCGCACTTCCTGAAAAAAGATCCACGTCCAAACGTGAATGAACTCTTATATTTTTGAAAGGTTCTAAAACATGCTACTTTTCTAACTCGGGAAAATGATGTATTTGAAATGCTGCTTCAAAGGACTGCTGTAGGTGGCAACGGAAGTTTGTTGAAAATTGCATAAGAATTTATGCAGAGAGGCGCTAGCGGCTGGACACATGATCCTAGCTCTCCGTCTGGACAGAGTTTTTGAAAGACCAAGAAGTAAATGTATATTGTTGTTCCCTTTTAATAAACAAAGTAAAATAGTAGGTCTAATAGTCAACTTATATGTACATTATATACGTATAATCTCTCCCTTCCTGTGTTCCTCCCTCTGCCCTCTTCTATTCAGAAACTTGCTCTTCTGCCCCATCTGGGCAAGTGACAAGGTGCCCTGCCTCAAGTGGAAAGACCGGGAATACATGGAGCTCTACGGATCCTAGATGAACTTCCCTCATTCCTGTGATCAAGCGGGGTGCAGAGGAGAACGTTGAGAAACGCCTGAGAGGAAGGAAAGCTGCAGCCCTGTTTCCTGCACACATCCAGACAGGAAATGACACCACCACCGCCACAACAACAATGAGAATCTTTATGCATATATCTCTGTGATCCGTACAGTTCTTCAGAACAAGACAAATGAGAGAGAGAGAGAGAGAGAGAGAGAGAGAGAGAGAGAGAGAGAGAGAACATTGTTCCAAACAGTTACAGCCATAGGTTGACATTACAAACTAGGTTAGATCTAGATCTTGCTGGAGAGGACTGAGGTGCAGTTGACTTCCAGAAAAAGTGCTGAAAGGGTACAGGCAGACTCGGAAATAAACTGCAGCTATTAAGTTCTTCAGGTGTTTGCATACAGTGTCCGACGCGTGGGGGAGATGGCCAGGCCATCACCGCCCCTTTGTACATGCTGTGGGGAGGGGGAGGGAGGCTATTACAGAGTTCTTGTTCTCTAAGTGGCAAGCTCAGAAGTCCATCGGTTCACATTGTGATTACCTGGTACGGCACATGCGCATTCTTAGTACAGAGAGCTTTAACAGGAATTTGTTAGATCTCCTAAATTGACATGGTCATTTTTACCACAAAAAAAAAAAAAAAAAAAAAAAAAAAAAAAAATTCTTCCAGCTATTCATTCAACTCGGCCCATACCCTGTGCTGTCTTATCTGGCTCTTTCTCAAGACATAGCAGAAAGAGATACTGAGAGAACAGTTGATAGAGAGACCCACCTGATTTCCCATCTCCTCTCTCCAAACACCCAGACCCTCAGGGAGCCAGGGAGCTTGGTGGAGAGAGCACCATTTTCTATTCAAGTCAGACATGGTTGGGGGGGGGGAGAAGGTTGGTGGGGGGAGCCAGGATGGTTAATTGGAATGATCATAATAATGAGGCGGCCACTGTAAATGAAGTTTGAGAGATAAAAGAAATTCTTTTCTTGTGCTTAAGTTTGGAAAACAGTGGGTCCCAGCATCTGGGGGTGGCATGCAAAGTAAGCCCACCCAACCCCCCCCCCCAACAGCCTTCTCTGCAGATGTAGGAATCGGCCTGATAACTTCAGATAGAACTCCAGGCCCAAACTGTAACAACTTATTAGCTATTCCATCTTGGGTCCCTTGGGGTAAAAATACCATGTGGGTGTTAAATGTGTCATTCCTGTAGCCGTTTTTTTTTTTTTTTTTTTTTTCATTCAAAAGAGCCCACACAAACTCCCCTCTATTTGATTTAAAAATGAGTACTTCTCAGTGTAAAATCCTTCTGAAAGCAGCTCTGAAATAGCTGCTTCAGAAATAGCGAAGCAACTCGCTCAAATCAACATTGACACAGCTTCAACAGAGTTCCTGCAAGAACTGCCAAGGGGTTTGGGAGACAAAGGTAAAGATGTCACCGTATTCTGCTAATGATGATGGAGACTGAGTGGAGAGCCCTTCATTTATCTAAAGGATAGACGCACCAAGCATGTTGAAAACGGAACTAAATTTTCATGGTGAAGCAGTTTCTCAGCTCATTCTGTGACTACCATTCCAGGACTCTATACCATCTAGAGACAGAGCCTTTGAGTCAGGAGGCTGTGTATAAAATGGCTTCCTATACTTGGCTCCTACAAGCCCTGTAGTCAGTGCACATGGACAAAGAGCAATAAGCCAGCTTATCGTACTAGAAGAAACACAGTTAGATCTGTGAAACATTGGATTATTTACCTTGAGTGACTGGAGTGCCACTTAGCCAGTGTGGCTCAGAGTTCCCAACTGCATAGTAGAGACAAGAGATGCCCTCCCTGATCCGCTGGGACCAGGGTAGGAGTGGAACGACAGAAAAAGTGTGGGCGGAAAGAGGGTCTTCTCCAGAGAAAGGCAGTGTTCAAGTAACAAAGTAACAAGTAACACAACCGGAAACCACAAAATTCAAGTTAACAGTCACGGTGCGGTGTTCTGGCTTTGAGCTGTGCAGCGGAGAGAGAGCTGGTCGCTATAGGAACCATGTTCAGAGGATGCTCCAGTTTCACACAGAGCCCACCGAGTCCTTGTGAGAAGAAAAAGAGCCTCGGAACCAGCAAATCGTTCGGAGTAGTTGCATAATGCATAGCCCACGTGTGTCTCTGCATGTGGTCTTCGATTTGGTTATTAACTTCGATTTTAACTGATTTAAAGATTTTTCTTTTCACAGGTAGAAATAGAAAGTTAAAGAAAGGCTACCTTGACATTTTTGCTATGCTGTAGCATATAAATAAAAAATAATCTTAAGACAGGTGTTAAAGTACACACACACACACACACACACACACGTGTGCGCACACACATGCTCACACATACACGCGCACACGCAGGCACTCTTGCTCCTACGCACACAAATTCCCTCCCCTCCCCAACAGAGCAGAAAGAGGAACATCAGGAAGGTTTTTTTTGCAACTAAGAAACTTACTTTCTACGGTTATAGTTCTAGCAAGCTGGTGTTCATTCATGCTTGAGTATTAGTGATGTCCAGAGGACAGAAAGGCCAGGGAATGTGTTGTTTCAGGGATCCAAAAAAGGCCCTGAGAAGGCCAGAAGAGGGCTTAACAGTCTACAGATTGTCTTTTCTAAAGAGCTCACAAGGAAAATTGGGGAAACTCCATACTTGAGAAGCACAAGATTTATTTAGTCACAAGAATCCACTTTACCAGTTACCCAGCAGATGGGGAAAGGTCCCATCTGGTTCCCACCGTGAAACTTCCGGTTCCTGTGTGGATAGGGCTGATGGTGCTCCTTCCTGAACCTCTCAGTTCGTTTTTATTGGACAAATGAAACAGGAAGGGCATGGCTAGCGCACTTACGCTGCCCTGCCACGTGAGTCTTGGACAGCAGAGCTACCCAGATGCGTCATCGCTTCTTGGTGCTGCTGTTCCCAATGCCTGACTTGCTGAAGCCCCTGCTCATCTGTGGGAAGTGCATGGTTGGGGTTCTTTCTGTAGGGCCATATAACCCCAAATTCCTGGCCGTAGCTGACTTTCGCAGTGGCTTGACACTGGGAAAGGGGCTGAAGATGGGGGTTTTTGAGTTGCTTCCGGGGAGAGGTTTGCTCGCAGTCTGGTGTTCTCCATGGGCATCAGCTAACTCTGGGGCATGCCGCTGGCTGGGAAGCTGCACCTTGGCCTCAGTTTCCGCCGTGGCATCCCTTTGGTTCAGTTCCAAGGCTTCTAATTTCACCTGAACTGCAGCCACGTCAACATCAGCATCCCCAAATACTGGCTCTGGAGACTGCCCTTCGATGGTCCTCGGAGTGCCTTTATCACCTTCACTGCTGCTGCCCTCACTGTGAGCCGTTACAGCGCAACCCGAGGGAAACCCCTCAGCTGCCCTCAAGCTGCTGGCCTTACAGCCTTCGTTCTGCTCCTCTATCAGCCCTACGGTGTCTCCGCAGCCCAGATGACTCTTGGTCCTTGGCATGTTCTTTTTGTGGACTCGGATGTGAGTCCGCCATGGAGAGTTGAGCTTTGTCTTAATGTCTTCATAGGGGACAGGAGATATTTTTCCTCCGGCGTGGCCAGGCATGTGGATGACGGCATTCTTGGCTGCTCTGTTTGTAATTTTCATCTTTTTCCCTAGGAGAAGATGGTTGATCACCGGAGAACTATTTGCCTGAGATGGGAGGATGCTGGTCACTGGCCCTTTGTCTGAAAAAAAGGTTGGAAGTCTGTGGGAAACATATCACGCAGAAACACATCTGTCTTATCGGCAGTCTCTAGAAGCTCTTCCCCAAATCTTTTTCCCAAATGCCTGGCAGAGCCATGTGACTGAGGACAGTAGAAACCGAATCAAATCAAACCTGATTGATTAGAGCCTGGGATGGCCGAGTCCCTTCCTCTTCAGATGAGAGAGCACTGAGTGCTGGGTATGTTATGGTTTAAATGGGTATATTCCCCCAAAGGGCTCCTGTGTGAAGGCTTGCTCCCCTGCAGGTAGATCCAGTTGCTGCTAACATCATCATGACGCTAACCTAACATCATGAGGTAATTGTTCCTCACAGAATTCACAATTGCACTAACTATTTGGAGAAGGTTGAAGGTGACCTCTGTGAAAGTGGGTCATGGGGTGCGGGGGGTGGGGGGGGCATGCCACTGAAGGGTGTATCTTGTTCCTAGTCTCTTTGCCTGAACTTCAGCTAATCTCTAAATGACTGTACAGGCACCTTAAAATTAAAGAGCCAACGCTCTGTAACTTTGCCTCTAAACAGCAATCTCCCCTTATTTAGGGACAACAGGGGGCGCTCTAGAGAAGGGCTCAGCAAACTTTCTAGACTGTAAATCTTTTAGCCACTGTAGCATTAAAGCGGCCTTTCACAAGGTGTGAATAAATGGGAATGGCCGTGTTCCAATAAAACTTTATCAAAAAACTATACAAACAAGCATCAGGCAGGATCTGCTCTGTAGACCTTAGTTTGCTGATTCCTGACTAAAGTGGAAGCCACTGGACCAACTTAAAACAGCAGCAACCATTGACCACTCTCTCAGAGATGTTTCTGAAAAAAAGACTGCACAAAAGATGACAATGCTCTGGCTTGCATCCTGGCCTGGCCACTCACAATGCTGCTAACCCGGTAACCCTTCCTGGGAGACTGAAAGACAAAGCCAGGAAATGTGTGGGCCAGTGTTTTGAAAGCTAAAATGTTGTCATTGTGAGTTTCTTTCATGATTGCTTTCTTACTGACTCAGTGGAGTAAGAGCCTTCAAGATTTCCCCCCCTTTTTTTTCTAATTTTTTTTTTTCAGTTTTTTGTCCAAGATCAGTTACGTGCTCTGAAGCCATAAGCCAAATTTATGTTCTTTTGTGAACTCTGGACAGGCAAGATTTTCATTAGGAGCAGAAGACTCACTCCCGAATCAGTGTATATTAAACAGCAAGGTGGATTGTTCCCTGTGATTTGGGAGATTATAAAGAGGAAAAAGAAGCCTGACAATCCTTGGAAAAGAGCGTTTTCACCGAATGACGGTTATTCTTCTCATACAGACCCAAGACTCCAGAGCTAACTATCAGTGAGACACGAGATTTCTGTCTCCCACCTTCCGTGGTCACAGTACCTGTTAAATTACTACCTGACAACTTATGAATGCACATTTCTTCCTCCTTATTTGTTTGCATGTGCATTTTCACATGAACGTATATATATATGTGGACCACTGCACACATTCAGAGGTCAGAGGTTAGCTTTCCAAGTCTTCCCCTGATGTGCCAGGGACTTAGCTCAGGTCATGGGGCCTGTGCAAAAACACTTCCCCCTCTGTCATCTCATCGGCCCATGGGCTTGAATTGCTAAGATTTCTCAAGTCCAAGGATTGCATAGCTCAGCAATATTTCATCATTTGTAAATCCCTCTCGGCAAGCACACATAGTAAATAGGACATGATACCGTCCTCGGCCTGTTCCTCGGGACTTAAGAAGAACCCAAGGTCCTGCTCTTCTTTAGATCCTGGTAAAATAAAGTTGAAAATGACATTCTAGTTATGCTACTGTCGGACTCCGGTGTGTGATTACGATAGCTAACCTTCACTGTCAACTAGTCTCAGAATCACCTGGGAGACACACCTCTGGGTGTATCCCTGAGCTGTCTGGAGAGGTTCCCTAGGAAGGAAGACCCACCCTGAAGACAAGCAGCCTCATTCTACCACCTTGCTTTCCCCTCCATGATGGGTTGTGAACCATCCTATGAGACAAAGTGATCCCTTACTTTGCTCACTTTTGCTTGCCCCAGCAATGAGAATTCTGAGGCCATCCTAGGGTCACTGTATACGCTGGGATGGAGACCACACTGACAGAAGCATTCCCCCTTACCTGCCCTTATGTACACCTGATGGAGCTGCTGCTGCTGCTTCTTCTTAATTCGGGAGTACTGCCGCTTCAGGGCGTTGATGTCCGTGGTCATCCGCTCCATCATCATACTGTTGAATGCTGCGTGGTACTCACTCCGACAGGAGTTGATCGCTCCTGGGCTCAGCTCCGCAATGTTGTTCGATCTCAGGGTCTGTTCCTCGGTCACTTCTGCACTCAAGGGAAGAAACAAAGTCAGCGGAGGGGACCTGAGCACATGGGAACCGACTACCCTACAGCTGGTCTTAAGCTGCAAGGAATTCTAAACTAGGAAACCATCCTCTGGAATTTACCTAGTACCGGCTTCAGTTTGCTTCTTCATTCCCTAATGAGCCTGTGGGTCTTAAATGAGCCCTGTGGGTCACTGATTGTGTGGGCATCCTTTTCATGATGTAGATCAACTATCTTCAATTAAAAATCAATGCCGCTTCCTAAAAAGCCCTCAGGAAAATACAGTACCAAGAGGTCCTGCGACAGTCACTGTGTGAGCACCCACACATCTGCATAAGAATGTATGAACCGTTTGTAGACACTTTCATTACGTGTGTTAAAAGTAACACCTTTTTAAACGTCTGAAACTTGGACCACTGTGCCACAGGAAGCAGATCCTTTTGCACAGACTTAACAAGAGCATTCTCTGTCTGTTTGATATGGTCTCTGTCCCGGTGACGTCTACAGGGGCAGAACTGCCCCTTAAGTAAAATCAAGAACGAGAAACCCTTGCTCTGGTGAGTGTGTGCGTTCACGGGCTGCCTAGATGAACGCAGAGAAATCCAGACTTCTCTAAAGCACTGCATGAAACTGAGCCCAGGAACCAAGGGAAAGACAGAGATTTCAACTCAGCTAATATCTATCTGCTGGGAATGTCACCGGGGAAAATCTGGCAACTTGTAAATTTACTGCATGTGTTCCTGAGAACCGCTTCTCCAAAGGGAAGAGAATTAAAAGAACGGATAGTCGAGCAAAGTCACTAGAAAGCACTGTTTATAAAAAAGTGATGTCTACCCTGGACTATAACTGCACACAAAGGAAAACTGACCAGAGGCCAAGACCATAGACTCAAAACCCTTCGTACTGGGACTGGGGGGTGGATGGGTCAGTGGTTAGAGGCAGTTGCTCTGCAATGATAAGGATCAGAGTTCAGACCTCAGAACCCAGTATGTACTCAGAGACCCACAAATACCTGTAACTTCAGCACCAAGAGATCTGACAACTTCTTTCTGGCCTCTGCATGTATACAAGCATCCACACATATATGTACGTAGGCACTCAAACACACACATTCATACATGTACACTTTCACACACATCAATAAAATAAATCGTTAAAAGTAGGAAGGGCCAATAAAAAGTTACATGGCAAAATAATGAAGTAAAAAAAAAAAAAAAAAAAACTTTAACATTGGGGCTGGAGAGATGGCTCAGAGGTTAAGAGCACTGGCTGCCCTTCCAGAGGTCCTGAGTTCAATTCCCAGCAACCACATGGTGGCTCACAACCATTTGTAATGGGATCTGGTCCCCTCTTCTGGTGTTCAGGCATACATGCAGGTAGAACACTGTATATATGATAAATAAACCTTTTTTAAAAAAAAAACTTGAACATTAATAATTGATTGCATGTCTAAAAACCTAAAAGCTGAAATTCAGACAAGAAAGGGAACAGAAGGCATTACAGAAATCAAAGGATCCTTGTTGGGCTCAGATTTTCAAAGCTTGTTTTAAAAGATGAGAGAAGAGCACATAACACAGAGAGAAAGAGAGAGAGCAGTGTGAACCCAGCCCTCCCCTCCACCCAGTGGAACGCCTTATAATTTTACAAACTTTAATATAAAAGAAGTAAACCTTGCACATAAATAAAAACATACACCATAATTAACCAGACCCAAAGTCTATATAACTCATCGAATTTCTATACATGAACCCAGTCTTTAAGCAGATGAAAACTCAAAAGAAAGCTGGGCATGTAACTCAGTTGGTACAGTGTTTGCCTAGCATGCACAAAGCATGGTCAATCCTCAGTACTGCATAAGCCTGGCACGGTGGTGTATGCCTGTAGTCCCAGCACTTGGAAGGAGGAGGTAATGCCCAAGATATAGGGAACTATGGTGGTTTGGATGAGCATGGCCCCCATAGGGGGCTCATTGTGTTTGAATAATGGGTCTCCAGCTGGTAGAGCTATTTCAGAAGGATTAAGAGGTGTGGCCTACTGGAGAAGGGTGTGGGCTCTGAGCTTCAAAAGACTCATCAATTCACATGTGCTCTCTCTATGCTTATCTCAGCATGTAAGCTCTTGGCTCCAGCACCATGCATGCATGCATGCCTGCCTGCCTGCCTGCCTGCTGCCGCCATGCTCCCTGCTGTAATGGTCATGGACTCAACTCTCTGAAACTGTAAGCTCCAAATAAACTCTTTCTTCTATGAGTTGCCTTGGTCATGGTGATGTCTTATCATAGCAATAGAAAAGTAAGGACGACAAAGACTGCTTCAAACAATCTCAAAACGAGTCCAGGCTTGGGTAGTACACTCAGAACTACCACAACCAAACAGCAGTAGCAGCCGCCACCTTTCAAATAATAACAAAATTAAACAACAATAAACAAAATTTGATCAGATGGCTCAGTAATGTCAAGACAGCAAAGCTGGTAAGGGGCAAAGGTCATGCGGAAGTGCTATGTGTCTGTCTCTGAATGCACATTTCTGTCCTCTTTGGACAAGAAGATCGGCCTCCTAATTAGAAGAGGCAGAGTAAATATTCTAAGTTGGAGATGCCACCCAAGTCAGGAAAGGACCCAGTGGGAAAACCACAGGCTGTACATTGGACCGTACTGTACAACCCAGAGGAAGCCGATTCTGTGAGGGAAATAAAGTACGGTCATTGATCCAGAGCACCACATTTAACAGAGACATCACCAAGTCATAGAACTTTCTAGGGTGCAGTCGTACAACACCAAAAGGTCTAGAATCCTATCTTATGAAAAATGAGCTCTTTAAGAGGGCTGGCGGGGCTGGAGAGATGGCTCAGTGGTTAAGAGCACTGACTGCTCTTCCAGAGGTCCTGAGTTCAATTCCCAGCACCCACATGGTGGCTCACAACCATTACAGGATCTGATGCCCTCATCTGGTGTGTGTGAAGAGAGCAACACTGTACTTACATACATCAAATAAATACATCTTTAAAAAGAAAAGAAAAGAAAAAGAGAGCTGGCAACATAGCTCGGTGAGTGAGCCCTTCCCTAGTTTGTGTGAGGCTCTAGGCTCAGCATGTAAGAGAGAGGATGTAGGAGGGAAGGGAAAAAGAGAGAGGATGGGCAAGCAGGCAGGCAGGTGGGCAGGCGGGCGCATGTGGGCGGAGGTGGGCTGGCAGGAGCAGGCAGGCGCAGGTGGGCGGGCAGGTATGCGTTCTAAACAGGGGCCTTTAAGAGAGCCTTAAGAGACATGAGAGCCATCCTCAAGGGCTTGAGAGATATCAGGTAGAGGAGGAGGTAAACATACTGCTTTAAGCAGTAGGAGCCCAACGCTCCCGGTAGAATCTAGCAGTATCTTGTGAAATAAGTGATAAGTTTCTTGCCATCAATAAATGAAAATATTTGGTCCTAACGTGGAAGAAAGCCAGTCTTCGGTAAAGCGCATTAAACTCCAGGAGGATGCATTGATTACGTGCTCTGCCCCAGGCTACTCTAAGGAGGGAGCAGCCAGAACTGACGATGAACAAGCAGAAGCAAGAGTAGGTAAAAGGAAATGAAAGGGGTACTGTGTGGTCAACGCGAGATACAGGCAGATCCTGCTCGAGGATTACCCCGCGGAGAGAAAGATTTTAGAAAGGTTATGGATGGTGGTAACCAGGGGAGAATCACTGAAGACACCTCCAGGACACAATAACAAAGCCCTCGTTTGAGACAAGCAACTCTATCAGGATCTAAATGACACACACACACACACACACACACACACACACACACACACACTCCTTACCTTTAATCTGCTTTTGGTACTTCTGCAGTTCCGGTGCCAGAAGCCCACTGAGTGGTCCGAGGCATCCCACGGCGCTAGCGACAGCATCCTCATCATCCGGGCCGTTCTCATCGTCACTATCTCTGGCCTTACTGTGTCGCCTTGGAAAACATAAAGGAAGGAAAAGAAATAGTGAAAATATCGATTTTTTAAAGGAATCGCGTCGCAGGATTTAAATGGTATGTGTGACTGTGTGTGTGAGTCTCTGTGTGCGTGTGTGTGCATGTGTGTGCATGTGTGTGTGTGTGAGAGAGAGAGAGAGAGAGAGAGAGAGACTATGTGTGAGTCTCTCTGTACGCATACATGTGCATGTGTGTGTGACTATGTGTCTCTCTGTGTGCATGTGTGTGGGCATGTACGTGTGCACATGCATGTGTGTGTGTCTCTGTGTGTGTAAGTGTGTAGTTTGTGAGTTTCCCGTTCTTCTCTGCCAATTTGTTCCTGGGTCTCATCCCATCCAATTGCTATAGGTCACCTTTATTAGCAATTTCTTTTATATTCCCCTAGTTATCTATGTAGAGATAAAGAGACATACTGTGGATTTTTATATAAATCTGACTATATATATATATATATATATACACATATATATACATATATACATATATACACACACACACACACACACACATATATATATATATACATACATACATACATAGATTTAATACATAGTTGTATTAAATCAACATAGCCTATGTTCATGAGCCAGGCTTCTAAGGATGCCCATCTGAATGGTTTTCAGTATTATCCTAGGACACAAATTATAACATGTTTTGCATGTGTAAAAATAAATCTTTGGGGGGAAGTTATATATAGAATTGCTGAGTAAAGGGAAACACACATCAGTATTTGGGACAAATACTACCAGACTGTCACAAGCCTGAATGACCTTTAATCCACAATGTATAAGATTATCTGTCTTCATCCACAATCTTATCCAGTGGTGGACCTGGCATGCCACAACACCAAACTGTCGGGAAGATATGCCCAGAATGGCATCACTGTTAGAGGAGCAACCAACTCCGTTCTGATTGGATTTGAAATATGGTCTACGGGAGGGAATTCATGCCTGCTGCTACAAACGTGGGCAAAACCTATGACGGGAGGTCACAAGTCCTGAGAGGTGGAGGACCTACTACCGTTGTTTTGTTAAGTGGTCACACTGTGGAACTACTTTCTAAATATTCATGTTTATGCCCACAGATGCTCTCAAGCATGGTCAGAGTAGTTTCGTTTTACTGTCAGCAGCAATTAACATGGAGACTCCGAACTGTTCTAAATGCTCAAAAGAAGTGAGCTTTGGGTGTTCAAGTCAAAACATGGGAACAGAACAAATGGAGAAGGAAAAAATATATAAGCTCTAAAGGATGGGAGGAGCTCTGGAGGATGGGAGGAGCTCTGGAGGATGGGAGGAGCTCTGGGGGATGGGAGGAACTCTGGGGGGATGGGAGGGGCTCTAGGGAACTGGAGGGGTGCTGGGGGATGGGAGGGGCGCTGGGGGGATGGGGAGGCTCTGGGGGACGGGAGGGGCTCTGGAGAATGGGAGGGGTGCTGGGGGATGGGAGGAGCTCTGGAGGATGGGAGGGGTGTTGGGGGATGGGAGGAGCTCTGAAAGATGGGAGGAGCTCTGGGGGGATGGGAGGGGCTCTGGGGGACGGGAGGGGTGCTGGAGGATGGGAGGGGCTCTGGAGGATGGGAGGGGCTCTGGAGGATGGGAAGGGTGCTGTGAAATGCTGTCCTCTGGACATGAAGCAGCCATTACATTCATGAGCTCACAGCAACTGTGGTTCACTGCACGAGGTCAAGCCAGTCCAAATTCCAGCATAGATGGGGGAGGAGCTCATGAGTTCCTCACCCTGTGCTAAGGAGATACTGTCAGCTAATGAGCACTGGAGCATGGAGAGCCATTCTTCTTCGAGCATGTAATCACTGGCTGTCATTGCTCAGATGGCTGGGCCCACACCCATGTGTATATGGACACTAATCAAACTCAGAGGGTGACCAAAAAAAAAAGAGAGGCCATTATATTGGGAGAGTACTTTTGGTTGCCAAGGGGAGCTGGAGTAGGGAGGGAGAGGTGAGTATGACTTAAATACACACACACACACAGACACACACAGGAAGGAAATCTTCACAGTAAATAAAAATGTATTTTAGAAAGCTATCAGAGGGTAAATATTTGACCTGATTCAAATACTGCACATTGTTGCACATGAAATGGAACTCCATTTAAAAAAAAAAAAAAGTGTCCTCACAGCCTTGTCAATAGAGGACATTACCAAGCATTGAATGTATGCCCTTCAGACAGGTGAACACAGACCAACATATAAAAGAAAATCTATTGGGTTTTTGTTTTGTTTTTAAATATTATTTTTTTTAATATTTATTTTATTTTATTTATTACGTATGCAGCATTCTGCCTGTATGTACACCTGCAGGCCAGAAGAGGGCACCGGATCCCATTACAGATGGTTGTGAGCCACCTTATGATTGCTAGGAATTGAACTCAGGACCTCTGGAAGAGCAGCCAGTGCTCTTAACTGCTGAGCCATCTCTCCAGGCCCCAAATCTATTGTTTTAAGCTGTATTTCTCTTAGTGCTAATAGAGTTGCCCTACCCACTCGTCCCCAAGCTTTTATTAGCATGGTGGCCATCTTTGATTAGTTTTTAGGAATTCTGTATTACAGAGATCCGTCTCTATTTTGCAGAAGTTAAAAAATGTATTTCTGCAAATGTTTTTGAGTCTGGTTATAGAGGGCCTGTTCTTCTGTGGTTTAGGGCATGTAAGAAATGGTTTTAATGTATTTAAATCTAATACTTTTTCTTCCATTTCTGAACTGTTTAGTCAGGTACTGAGTCTTCCTCCATTCCAAAGAAATGGGGGCAGGAAGTTCTTTCACATTTTCTTCTGCTAAGTATTTCTCTTTCTCTTTCTCTCTCTCTTTCTTTCTTTCTTTCTTTCGTCCGGATATGTGGTGTGAGGTGCAGCTCTTACCTAACTATTTCACTAGGTCATGACCATTGATTTTCTCTGGCAATTTTTCCCATCCTAGATTCTGTATGTACTCGTCCATGTATGTGTGTGTGTGTGTGTGTGTGTGTGTGTGTGTGTAAGAGAGAGAGACTTTCTGACTTTTTATAAAGAGTATCCCAAATCAGCCCATTCACTAATTGGCACACCAGTTTCACACTGTTTAAATTACTGAGATCTTGAGTATTTTACGGCCTTGTCACATTTTCCTTCACCTCAAGTCCCAATTTGTTTTGGAAAGCACACTTTGAAAAGCTGTCTTCAATCTAAGTCCATAAACCTTTGGGAAAGAGTCATTCAGATTTTTTAAGTACCAAGTTAGTTTGCATATATTCGAGGGCTAAAAAAATATTAACTTACAGTAACAAATCAAGATATTAAGTCTTCCTGCGCCAAGAGAGACTTGAGGCCCTAGAGGAGGTGGGGGGGATACTCTTGGAGTGGGGGGGGGGCCGGGGAGGGGAGGAATGGGATGAGGAACTGTGGGAGGGCAGACCAGGAGGGGGGCAATAACTGGACTGTAAAAATATAAAAGTAAAAAATATAAAAATATATAAAAAATATTAAGTCTTCCATCATGTAAATAATAATAATAACAACAACAACAACAAACAAAACTTACCCAGAAACTGAAGTGGGCTTAATTGTGGCTGGAAACGGTGTGATGTTGTAGGTATACTTTTCCCTCAACTCTGCCAACTGCGGGAAAGGGAACGGGGCCATGGAATAAACTGTCTGGAAAACAAAAGCACAATGGCCAAGTCTCAAAAGGTGACCGAATGACTCTCACCAGTCCCAGATAGAAGGAGCTGAAGTCCCAGCAGGTTGAGGCCCAAGAGACAGATACTTGCTCCTTACGGGAAGACTGGGAGAGACAACATCTACCTTGGAAACAGACAGAAGGTAAGACAGTGATGGGCATGTAGCTCACCTCGGACGTCCTGAGTTCAGTCCACAGCACCACATGAACATGGTGTGGTGGACTATGATCCCAGTGCCCATGAGGGAGACAAGAAGGTCAGAAGTTCAAGATCACCCTTGGCTAAGTAGTGCACTCATAGCCAGGCTAGGCTACATGAGATCCCATCTAAATAAACTATAACCCAGGAATACTGCAGATTGGGTATCATCCTCTAAGCCTTGATGCAAAGTACTCTAGAATCTGAAACATCTAGAGCACTGACATTACGTCTAAAAAAGAAACAAAAAAAAATCCCACATCTGACCCATGAAATGAGGTACAGACAAAACATGGATACACCCAAAATATATAAGTACAAAATATACAGATAGAAGTAGGAACATCGTATGACTTACAAATAAATTCTATGTTTAGATTTGTGCTCCATACCCAAGATTGCATGTATACATGCAAACAACCCCCAAACCTGAGTCATTTCTAGTCCAGTCACTTCAAATAAGGGACAGCCAACCCGTTCTGATAAACACATGAGTGATCCCACAAAGCAGAGGATTCCAAACAAGGGGCATGGGCAGGGAAATTCAGGCATCTAGCATTCTCTTGCCATCTGAGAGGTGTGTTAGCTCCTGCATTGTCTGTACCAAAGAACCCACACACACCCCTCCAAGGTCTGGCTTGTTTAAAGTGTTTTGATAACTTTCGTGGGCATTGATATCAGCTTTCTGAATCAAATTCAGTTTCGTGAATGACCTTGTGGTTGACTTCGAGATTTCATCAAGGAGACCACCATTCCAAATGCCTGTGGAGGAGCTCTAAGTAATAACTAATAGCTGCTATATTTGAAGGGAAAAGAAAACTCAAGGAGCTGGAGAGATGGCTTAGTGGTTAAGATCACTGACTGCTCCTCCAGAGGTCCTGAGTACAATTCCCAGCAACCACATGGTGGCTCACAGCCATCTGTAATGGGATCTGATGCCCTCTTCTGGTCTCTCTGGAAAGAGCAACAATGTACTCACATAAAATAAATAAATATTTAAGAAAACAAAAAAGAAAAGACAATGGCAGGCTAACAAAGCATAGACTATCAAAAATTCCTGTAAATACAAACAAGGGTGTGGTCCTGCATGCTTCAACCCCAGTACTCAGGAGGCAGAGGCAGGCAGATCTCTGTGTTCCAGACCAGCCTAGTCTACAGAGCTAGTTATAGTTATAGGAGAGCCAAGGCTAGACAGAGAATCCTTATCTAAAAGGGAGGAGGGGCTGGGGAAGGGGCACTTGGTACACCAGAGTTTGAAAACTGCACCAGCATAAAGAAAAGGCTCCGGTCGGCTCTCTTAATCTTGGAACTTAATTGTTGCACACTCGCCCATTTAACCGTCCAGTTTCCCTCACCAGTAAATATACATTAATAATGCTATCATTTCTCGACAGAAGCCAATCAAATATCCTGATGAAGGGGCTGGAAAAAAGTGACTCGGCAGTTAACAGCACTTGCTGGCCCTAGAAGGACCGAGGCTCAGTTCCCAGCACTCACACGGCAGCTCACAACTGCCTGAAACTCCAGTTCCAGGGGCTCCAACACCATCTTTTGGCCTCCGTGGACCCCAGGCAGGTGCATAGTGAACATATGTTCAAGTGAGCAAAACACTCGTGCTTATAAAATAGACATAAATAAATCGTTTTTAGACTATATATGTTGATGTCTCTTTCCTAGGAAACTATTTTTAAGTGTTTTTTCCATTTCAGCCAGACCTCTGGAGCGGAGGTGCTGCATGGCTGGGAGGCGGGGCTCTGAACGGAGTGTGACTGGTTGTGACTGGCTCCTTTCATCATTTCGTTAAGGCTACTGTGACAGTTCACCACAGTTTTGATGTATCTGTCCCTTGGCCTGTCCCTGAACTTCCTGCCATCCACCTATATGCTTTATATACCAGTTCAAAATTACAAACAAGTAACCGTGGGCTACAGTCCCTTCTCTTCAATGCTTTAAGCTTATTGTGCAAAGCTGCACAGCCTACGGGGAGCACCAACATTGTTTTTAAGGGAGCACCTCACTTACACTACATCCCTGATGAGCCACAAGGCTGAGACGCGGTATAAATTTAGCAACACTACAGAACTCTCCGAGCACCCGAAGAAGAGGAGACAGAAGGCTTCTTCTCGTGGTTCTCATCAGCATGGCATGTGAGATGATCAGTCCCCAGCCTTTCTGAGCTTCAGTGCTTAGTCTGGAAAATGTGGTGTGTGAAACCCAGGGTGACAGTTCCCTCCAGCAGGAGGTGGGTAGTTAAAACCAGGCAGGTGTGCACAGGGTGTGCACAGGGTATGCACGTGAGTGTCGGTGCTTGGATTCTTAACTGGGGCGATATTAGCGTAGATTTTATGATACCATGCTTAACATACTATGTGCCTGAAGTGTTTCGTGTAATTATATTAATAGTGGATTCCCATGTTTGGTCTCACAAAGATAGCCAATGGGCTCATTCCCAGTGCAGAATTCTCTCTTTGCTCCACATGATCTTTTGAGAGTATGGAGACATATTCTTGGCACACTAACTTCAGAAGCAAGGAAGTACCGCCTCTCAGATGTCAGTCAGGGGGAATAAAGTCAACTGTATCTGACACCACACACACCAAATGTCATCCCAGGACTGAGTCAAGAATCACCTGACCCTGTCAATCATGTACATTTTTGCCTTAACAACTGAAGGACTTGATTCAAACAGTTAAGAAATTCACATCATTTACATTTTGTTTTAAAAGATTTCACACACACACACACACACACACACACACACACACACACACACAAGTGCAGCAGGCAGGAGAGTGGCCCCAGGGTCAGAAGAGTGGGAGAGCTGGCCCTGCCTCTCACCTACTACAGCACTTGGGAGAGCAGACTCTGAGTTTTGCCTGAACAGCACAGTAGAGCTGACCCTGGTGATGGGGACAAGGGTGAGCCAGTCCTGAGAAAGCTGGCCCTGAAGCTTGTCTGCCAGGCAGTGGAGTAGATGAAGGAAAGATTCTCTCCCCACCCCTACCCCCACCTCTCACCCCCCTACTGGAGAGCTGGGCCCAGGGTCATGGGGTCATAAGGGCATAAGCATGGAAGAACTAGCTCTGTTCCCTCACTGGCTAGCCCAGCCCCTTACCTGGCATGAGGCCAGATGAGTTGGCTCTGAAGTCATGAGAGCAGAACTGGCTCTGCCCCTTATTGGTGGCAGCATCAGATGAGCTAGCTGGGGCAGTGCTGGAAAGCTCCCCCTGGTGGTGTGTGTGGGGGAGAGCTGGTGGGCTGACCAGCTCAGATACCTCTCAGGACTAGATCTAGGCCCCAACATCTATCCCATTGATAAGCCGCTGGAGCTTGTGAAGGGGCCGGCTCTCCAATCCAAAACTACAGGCTCTCCGTGGCACAGAGCAACAGGCTATCCAAGAGGAGTCCCAGTGAGGGTCCAGTATTGATAATGTCACAGAAGCCAATTCGCAAGCAAAAACGTGTAGACAAAGGGTAGACTGTGGGACACACTTTGACAGACTACAGCTTTCACATTGAGATTTTTTTTCTTTCCAGGGGGAGGTTGCAAGGAAGGAGGGCAGGTACAAGCTGGGGGTGGAGGGGGGAGGGGTGGAGAAATGAGTGGCATTGGGGTACACGATGTGAAATTCACAAAGAACCAATAAAAGGTATTTTTTAAAAAAAAAGATTTTCCCCCTAAAAATGTGATTACTGACATTAACAATTTCAAAATTGCTTTAAAGATTAATCTAGATGTTTCCCTAAAGACTAAAACCTTGGACACTGGCTGAGGAGTTACCTGTGTTTTACGTTAGCCAGTTTCATGACCGGAAACTTCGGAGTCCCCTGACCCAGCCTTGAACAAGCCCCCAACCTGACCCCATCCGGCCTGGGGCAGATGGCTGTGCTCCAATCAGGCATAATCAGAGCCACTCTGGTGTAAGAAAGTGCTTGACCAAAAAGAACAGGGAGTCTGCTGGGCTTACAGCTCCCTGGTGGGCTTGTGGCTCCCTGGTGGACCTACAACTCCCTTGCTCTCTCCTTCCTCTGCTGTTTATTTGTGGTTAGACCCTCAAAGCAGCCATCTGCACCCTGAGGCAAGCTCACACATGATCCTTCTTCACATGGACACACGCGTGTGTAAAGGCCTTACGTGTCTGAAGGTCCCACGGGCACAAGAACCCCTAGTTCTTTACCCAGAGCGCTGGATCCACGGACCGCTCAAGCGTCCACGGTATAGATTACAACAGATTCCACGTGAGGAATTTTCACTAACCCCTCCTAGAGTCCACATGCGGTGCGGTAATAGAATCTTAGAAAGGAATTGAAACATAATTTAGCTCCATGCCCCTCCTCGCCCCACAGGAACCCCTCTGGAGCTGGAGCGTCACCAACAGATGGCCTCAAAGGCGCCGCCTAAACACTTCCGGTTATGGGCATACACTACCGCGCAGGGCAGATGGCTTCCATTTTCAACAGAACTAATTGATCAAACAATGTCCTCTATTGAACAAGCACCGACATTCTTGATGTCTCCAACCCATCGCCAGGAGGAGGGGGGAGACAGCTGCCTCCAGATTAATTCATCATTCCCAAACAAGCTGAGATGTTCGAAACACCTACGACCCTTCTAATAATTCTTCCTCCATGCTCCTTAAAGAATTTACCACAGATATTGTCCGGAATCTACTGTGGTGATAGACTCAGATACCTTACTTCACTGGCACCCTTCAATTGGCCTGTCTAATAGTACCAATTAAGGAAAATCAGAAGGGCTGGAAAGATGGCTCTGCCCATACGTAAAAGGGCTCACCACTAAGCTTGAGGACCTGAGTTCAATCCCCAGGACCCACTTGGCAGAAGGAGAGAACCAACTCTGACAAGTCTCCTCTGACTTCCACATACACACTGTGGCACGTGTATATCAGCTAATACACAGACATGCACAGCCCCCCACATACCCCCACACACACCCCACACACCCCTACACACACAGAGACAGACAGACAGACAGACAGAAGAGAGATACACACAAATAAATAAATACATAATAAAAATTTAAAATATATACAAGTGGCCATTCCAGAATTAGTAGAAAGTAGTGTGCTGGATGGTGGTGGCACACACCTTTAATCCCAGAACTTGGGAGGCAGAGGCAGGTGGATTTCTGATTTCAGCCTGGTCTACAGAGTGAGTTCCAGGACAGCCAGGGCTACACAGAGAAACCCTGTCCCAAAAAACAAAACCAAAAACAAAAACAAAAAAAAGAGAGAGAGAGAAAGTAGTATGTTCTGTGAAGGGAGGAAAGATGCAGCCCAGTCTTAGTTTGTGTAGCATTTAGAAAGGCCTAGGGAAACTCCAAACAGGAGGACTCTTGCATCCTCTTCAGCTCAGAAATAAAGACCTTATATTCAGCCAACTCATGTATTTCTTGTGAAACCATTTCACATTTGCTGACAAGTCTGTGGTCCACTGAAGCCTGATTTAAAACACTAAGTGCTTTAAAGGCAAATAAAGAACAGAGAGTGGCTTGCAATGGCATTTGCCATTTCTCTCACTAACATTCCTTCATGCCAAGAAAACCTGACAAGTCTCTTTACTCCCTAACTACTAGTGTGCATTTAAATAGACATTTATATTTAGACCCTGCTGAAAAGGAATGTTTCCTTTTCCACTATTGATGTGTTTTATGAGAAACATGGATGCGGAATGCATAAAATTAGGCCTAGCTCGTCTTCCCTCACATGACAGGAGGAGCGCTGCTCACGGGTCTTACAGACCATCCAGAGCCTATGGTTCTCCTTCTAAGTTCTCAGAAGGCAGGATTAAAAAGCCACCTCTCTGTTATTGGCTAATTAGAGACTCAGACTCCAGTACAGCTTTCCTTCGGTCTGGCCACATTTAAACTCTCCGTGAACTGATACGTGGCTTAGTCTTCTAAGGATTTCACTGTTGGAGAGGCATCTTTTCTAAGGTGTGGGGTTGTTGGGAAAACCATTAATTAAGCCAGGAGTCAGCTCCTATACAAGCAAGCAGCTGGCAAACTGCTCACATCTCAACCCCTGGATTCCTCTCTAGGATGTATGAGAACTATGTTAGTTGTGATCTTACGCTTCTTTCAAGCCAGCGTTGTTCTAAGTGGTCTAAGACCCCCTGCCTCAGAAGTACCCACTGACTAACATCCGCACCAAGCACACTCCTGAGATGTTTCTCACCACACACAGTCTGCTTTGAAAGCAACCGCCTTCTGGCCTGACTTTCTATGACTCCGTGTCTCCCTAAGTGACCGCTCCATGCTTGGCATGCCACTGTTCACTATAGAGAACACAGCACGAGACTCCTTTCATTAAAGGGCCTATGTCTTCCTTAGATGGTTCATGCACTTCAAAAGCCTGCAAACAACACAGATAATCTGCAATTGATAGGAAAGCAATGGCTGAACATCTTCAATACCAGAGATGCACTACCAGAGGCTCCATCACTGAGGGCTGAGGGAACACAGAAGAAGGGAGAGGCGTAACTGGTAGAATTGTCCCAATGGAGCATCAGCAAGAACACGGCCTACAGAGGCTCAGGCAGGGACAGTGCTTCGCTGTGAGTAAGAGAGATCCAGCTGGGAAGCAGGGCCGAGGACCACAGATAGTGGCCGAGGAAGCCCACAGCATACTCCCAAACATGCTGTCTGGAAACAAACCCACCTTCCTCCCTCATAAATGCTGCTTTCTCGTAAGCCAGAAACTCACGGTTGCCCAGGTCTCCCCATTTTTTTCCCTCACCTCTATAATCATGTCTACTACCTCATCTAGTAGGTTTCACTTTATGTGTGGATGTCTCTGTCCCGTTCCGGTCCTCACCCTCCCCGGCCTCCCCATAGTTCTTCCTGGTGTTGGGTCAAACTTTCCAAATCTATGCTTCACAGATCTTTCCAAACGGTTGACAGAAAACACAACCCTGGCCATGAGTTGCTTACATGCCAATCTGATGGAGGCATTTTCTCAGTTGCAGTTTCAGTTTCCTCCTTTAGTTTCAAGACTCCACTGAAAATCTTTCAGATTGACTGTTCCTGTTTCTCCCTTAGCAGAAGGGACAAAGAGATGCTACACACACAAGAAGCACAACCCCTGACCCAAAGACCGGGCCCAGGTGCCGTGCACTGGCTAGAGCCTTCCACATCCTAACCCCTGAAGATCCAACCCCTCACCTGCCTTGCATCAGCTCAGCCCTCTGTTCCTGCAGCTCCCTGGGACACCGCTAAGATACAAAGTAATAACACTTGGTTTTCAAGTTAGCAAGGGGGTAGACTTTTTCCTCTTCTATGTCAATTTGGCTGGATTTAGAACCACTTAGGAGACGCATCTCTGGACAGGTCCCCGAGGATGTTTCCAGAGAGTATTTATCTGAGGAAGGAAAGCCCATCCTGAAGATAAACACCACCATTCAGAGCCTGGAATCCTAAACTGAACAAAAACACTGAGGTTAGACACCCTCATCTCTGTTCCGTGGTCTTTCCAGATGTGAGGAATTCCAGCTGTGTCTTCCCACTGCCATGGACTCTGTGTGCCTGCCCAGCCACAATGTTCCCAAACTATGGCCCAAAGGAAGCTTTCTCTTAAGTTGCCTTTTGCCCTATCTGTCACAGCGATAGGAAAAGCAACTATGACAGAGACCAGCTGTCCATCATCGCTGCACCAGTGCCTTCAACTCACTCTGCCCTGTGTTTGCCTCTCTGTTGTTGTGATAAGCATCACAGCCAAACCCAACCTAGGAAAAAGGGATAGTTTCAACCTCAAGGTCACAGTCCTTCATTGAGGAGAAAGTCAAAGCAGCAACTCACACAGACACCTAGAAGCAAGAACAAAGGACAGAGCATGGAGGAGCTCTGCTCACTGATTTGCTGACATTTTTCTACAACCCAGAATCACCTACTCAGGGGTGGCAACACCCACAGTGGACTGGGCCCCACCCCCCATCAATCCTTAATCAAGGAAATGCCCCCACAGACTTGCTTACATGCCAATCTGATGGAGGCATGCCAATCTGATGGAGGCGTTTTCTCAGTTGCAGTTCCTTATCCCAGATGACCCTAGCTTGTGTCAAGTTGGAAAAAAAAAAAAAGCACACACATAGATGTACTGTGACATGCATGTACAGCCCCCACACACAGACACAGAGCTAGACAGCTCCTATTCATCTTTAAAGGTACCGGATATCAATTCCCTCATGAAAACATGTTCTGACTTCATCTGCCTCCTCCCTGCTTCCTTTTCCCCTGGTAATGAATTTTCTTCTCAGCCCTACACACAAGTCTCAGAGCAGAGCCCCTACTTCCTCTTCCCACCTTTTCTCCATGATCTAAGGACAGTACCTAACTTTTAGGGATAGTCAAAAAAATATTGAGAAGTTTATACAGAGGCTAGAAGTTTATACAAAGGCTAGAGCACTTTGTTAATATCAGTTAGTGGCAGCCTAGTATAGTTTCCCACGCCTGCCATTCCACACTCAAGGCTATAGAAGGAAGACTGCCAGAACTGCATGGCCAGCCTCAGCTACAGCCCCTGCCCCAACAACAACAACAACAACAACAACAACGACGACGACGACGACGACGATGTAACAAAAACATGGTGGTGCAGCGCTATCCTCTGATCTAAATTGCTATCGTCTTCTAGAGTTTGGCTTGTCCTGCTCCTAAAAGATCATCTCAGCCATGATTGTTAACTGTCACATAAGGAGAGGGCTGGGGGGGCGGGGGGCGGTGTCAAAAGACCCTAGCCTGAGCATCCAGCCATCCTTCCCAGCCAGGTGAGTGCTGACCTCATTACATGTGGCCTCAGTGTCTTTGGGAGGGGTTGGGTATTCAGGTGAGGAATGTAGGGGAGGGAGTTCTGTCTATGCAGCCAGGCTGGGTGTAGACCTTCCAGAGTGGCTGCTTTCAAGTCATTTATGCTCTACCCATAATCCCTCAGCCACGCTCTATAACTTGCCTTATAAACTCACTGGTTCCCCTGACGTGAACTTTGGCAGACTCAAAACTTGGGTTTGTTATTGGAACACTGTGAGGAGAGAAGTAGGATATTACCTATACCCCTCTCCTCAGGAGAAAATTCTCACACAGAAGAGTCCAGTCCTTAGGACCAACCACCAAAGCGAACTGCAGATTGCATCAGCTGAGAGACTATGGGAGAGCCATCATCTATGACGAGATTGTTTAACTCAGCAAATGCTGACTGGGAAGCACAGAAAACAAACCATGACTCTCAATAAATGTTTGCTTCATGAAGTAATAAACTCTCCTGTAGCAGGAACAGCGGGGTAACGTCTATGTAAATGCCAGGGACTGCGCAGGCGCAAAAGCATCTCTTGCCAGAGGACCTAATTGAGGACTGCCTGAGAGGCCAACGATTGCTGACACAGATAATGCCAGCCAATAGAGAACTGCTGTTTAGAAGGGATGCTCTCTTGGGACCAATGGGGCTAGGGTGGAGGGTATTAAAGGTGCTTGCTGACGTGTTCAGATGAGCTTGCTTCGTCATTTCTCACCTGCTCCCGGAGTCTGACTCTGTGATACCTCACCTCCAACCCTTGGGTCGGCAGTAGTCCAGGGCACAGGCAGCACTCTCCAAGCAGCTCTCGTAAGAACAAAATGCTCAGCGGCCCTGTCCGCAAGGAACTTGCAACATGACTGAGGAAATAATATGCGGTCTTGGCCACAACAGAATGAGGTCGAAAGGTCTCGTGCGAGGTACAAAGAAAGTATGGAGTGAGCGCTGCTCATTGAGATGATGAGGGGCACTTCGTGAAGCACAGGGAGTTCCTGAGGGAAGGTGTATGGGGTCAGGAGAAGCAGAGCTGGGCAGGAGGGCAGCGGACTGGACGGGGAATGTTTCCAGGCAATGGCTCAAGCGTGGGAAACAATTTGACCCAATGTGAGGAGGATAGGGTACAAAAGGAACGGACCGGCACTCTACCTGAAATGAACAGAGTCGAGAGCGTGGGATGAGGGTCTGGGATGAGCTCTGTAGGCTGTGAGGAGCCCTTGGAGTTTCATAGGTGAGAAAGAAGGGCTTGTCTCTCTCCAAATTCTGCTTTGGGCACATGATTCTAGCTGTTTTGTTAAGACTTAAAGGATTTCATGAATGGAAAATGTCAGGCATGGAACTGAGCTACGGAACAATCTCAACAAAAGACACTTAAGAAGAGAGATCGATGACCAAGATGTATAAGAGAGATGGCTCAGTGCTTTAGAGCACTGACTGCTCTTCCAGAGGTCCTGAGTTCAATTTCCAGTAACCGCATGGTGGCTCACAACCATTTGTAATGGGATCTGATGCCCTCTTCTGAAGTGTTTGAAGACAGCTACCGTGTACTCATATAAATAAAACAAATAATTTTTTAAAAGAAGGGCTAGAATCAGAAACCAGCTGTCAGGCTAAACATTTCCTCTTTCAAGCCAGGAAGAAAGGATGGGTGAGATTTGAGAGAGCATTTCTACATTGGTGCCTGAGTCTTATAGTCCTGTTGACTGAATCAAAGTCCCCAAAATGGACATAGGCAAGGCCCTCAACATAAAGGTGAAGCCAAGAAAAAGAAGAGAGAAATAGCCGAGAAAAAAAGAAAGCAAGTCCCAAGGACTGCTTCGGATACAATCCACAATTGACTGGGGACAAAAGGGGGAGACAGAAAGATTATAAGGGACCCAAAGGACTTGGGGGAGGAGGATAAAATGGTGTCCCAGAACCTAATGACAAAAAATGCCAGAAAGATAACCAAACCCCTCATGCGTCTCACCTTGACACTTGTAATTAATACACGACACCGTCAGTTGAACATAAGCCAAGATGGAGGTTAATCTCCTTTCCAAACCTAGGACATCCTTTCCCCTCATAAACAAACACGTCATTCATAGGTCACCCCTCCACAAGTCTCAGAAGTAGGGTCAGCAGCATGGCTCAGCAGGTAAAGGGCTTGCCCCACGAGTCTGACAAGCTTGCGACTCTCAGTGGAAGGAGAGAAACAACTCTTGGGGGCTGTCCTCTGACAACCACAATGACGGCATGGTATGCACATGTCTGCACTCACACACACCAAACAACAAATAAAGACATTTTAAATCTCAGAATTGTGTTCACAATAAGCACTGGTGATTTTTCCCCCAGGTTTTTTTTTTTTTTTCACCTTATACCTAAACATATTTTAAGGCAATAAATCCCATTCATTTCTTTCTTTCTCTTGTGACAGAGGTTCTTACCAAGTTATAAATAGACTCTTGGCCAGTGGAAAATCGAAGTGGGAGGGCTGACTGATACATTCCCCCAAGGTCAGGTCTCAGAATAACACCAATGGTCATTCCTTGGTCCTGGGCTTCCCATCCCAGACTGCCCAGGCGGCTACTCACCTGCATGAGTTCATGGCTCTGCAGGAGATCCTGCTCCAGCATCTCCTGGGTAAGGCGCCCCATGGTGCCGTAGAATTCATCTGCTGTTTCACAACACTCAATCTGCCTAGACAAGAAAGAAAAGCAGAAAAAGGCCTCAATGGGGGCATTCATGCTGCATAATGGGTCCAAGGACTGCCTCTTATCATCAGTAAAGTCCTGGGTCACTCTCACAGTACAGTGTGCTGCAGAGCTAAGACCAAAATTACCAAGGGCAAGGTGGCTGTGGCCATGACCACCCATCCCTGTTGTGCCAACAACTAGGAAGGCTGGCTCAGGAGGATCATTAGAGTATAAGAGTTCAAAACCAACCAGGAAAACACAGAAGGAGCCAATTAAAAAAAAAGAAACTATGAAGACAGCAGATGTGATTTTGAGGTAGACATTACAGAATGAGTTCTCATTTTGTCTGCATAGCTCCAGCAGCCTCAAAGCCCCAAAGGGTGTCTTTATTCGTCCCGCGAGGTATGCTCTATGCATCAGAACACACACCAGTGACCAGAAATCAGAACCACAAAATTGGAAACTGAAAGCAATTGCCCCCTGTAGAAATAACTAATCGGACTTAATCTGCAGGGATACCGTGAACAAACTGAATCCGTCCGTCTACAGACTGTTTGCACAGGCTTCACGGATTCCTCAGGAAAGTAGCTGTCACCTGGGAACTTTAATCCACTTTCTAAAGTGGAAGAAGAGGGATAACCTAAGATGGTGGGCTCTGCGTGTTTCCGACTGATCTGTCACAAAGGGTTTTGCACGGTTAGGCAATCCTGTTTGCCTACCAACCATAAGGCTTGTTTTGATCGGCACTAATGTTGGGCAATTTCCACACAGTCATTCAAAACACAAATGTAATGGGAAGATCAAATTCCCGCCGCGGAACCTTCTTCCCCTTCCCCCCCACCCCCGCCTCCACTCCCACCCCCAGCACCACTGAGTAAGCAAGAAAGAGAAATACAGTGACAAAGCTCAGCAGGGGCAGGTAGACGCGGTGAGAAATGGCTCTTCTCACCGTGGGGTAAAAGAGAGGGAAAATGCTTAAGATACAGTTTTTTAAAATGCTCTGTGTGGGGCTGGAGAGATGGCTTCAGAGGTTTAGAGTTCAATGCAGGCAAATCACAGGGAGGCTCACAACCATCTGTAATGAGATCTGGCGCCCCCTTCTGGTAGGCAGGCATATAAGCAGGCAGTACATAATAAATCTTTTTTTTTTTTTTTTTTTTTTTTTTTTTTTTTTTTTTTTTTTTTTTTAAGGCTCTGAAAGAAGCATTGCGAAGACCTGATGTAGAAGACAGTAGGCCTGTCTGGGGAACCTCTTGCTATTGCCTGAGACCAACTGATGTTCATGAAAGGGAACTCATTGCATAGTCAGAGGGAGCCATTGAGAGTCAAAGGCAAGAGCTGAGGTCATCGGATCGGAAAGGCCCTGTCAGCCTTCTGAGCCTCTTCAGGCCGCGAGTGACCTAGAGTTTCTTAAACAGGGAGTGGTGGAACAGCTGCGCCCTTGGCAAGGTTGGTTTAGAGGTGGCTTGGCATGTGTGGGCACAGTTAGGAAGACTGAGAGTGAGGGGGTGAGGGAGTGTGTCAATACGGAAGTCATAAGAGAAAGACAGACGAAAGGATGCTTGCTGTTGAAGTGATCTGGCAGAGAATCCAAAATGGTTGTGCTGAGTGGAAGGAAGGAAGGTAAGTAGAGGGGCCCCACAGACAACGTGAGGCACAAGCGTTATTCAGTTATTCATAGGCCCAAGGCTACACTCGCTTGGTGGATGTCTTCCCAGCATGACATCTGTGGGGATGCTTTACAGGCACTGGAGTCCCAGCTCTGCCTCTCGTTAGCCCTGTGACTGCGAACGGGCTCATTAACCTTCTCGGATAATTTTCTCACTTGAAAAGACAGGGAGGAACGATCTCCTCTGCTCTGCGGGGTTATTGAGGGAAGCAAATGAGATAATACACTCAAACTGCCTAACGTAATGACAGGCGCTGTCGGCACTAGATGGATGTTGGTGGCCTCTCCTCACTCCTCACAAGCCGAGAGCTGAATAGCTGTGTAATTATCCTGAGCAAAGCCCTCCCCACCGAAACATTTACAATTGATAAACAGGAGCCATTTCTGAGCAGGAGATTTGCATAATGAAAAGCACAAATTTTAGAGCCAGGCTGCCTCGGTTCAGCACAGTGTTTCTCACTTTCCAAACGGGTGATCTCGGGCAGCACATTGAACTCTGTGCTTCAGCTCTCGTGACTGTAAAAGGAAGGTGGCGGCTCAGCAGTTAAAAGTGCTTTCTAGGAGCTGGTGAGATCCTCAGTGGTTAAGAGCATCAACTACTCTTCAGGAGATCATGAGTTCAAATCCCAGCAACCACATGGTGGCTCACAACCATCCGTACTAAGATCTGATGCCCTCAGATGGATGTCTGAAGACAGCTACAGTGTACTTTGGGCCGAGGCAAGCAGGGACAGAGCAAGAGGGAGAAGGGAAGGGGAAAGAAAAAATGCTTTCTGAAATCCAGTCACTAGGACCCATTTCAAGTAGCTCACAGCTGTCATAATTCCAGCTCTAAGAGGTTCTAGCACCCTCTCTGACATCCCTGAGCCTCTGTCCATACATGAGACACACACACATATATACTCATATACACACATACACGCACACTTATATACATAGACTCATATGTACACATGCATGCACACACACTCATACACAGACACACACATGTGCAAATATAATAAATTTTAAAATGAAGATGGTAAAAAAACAGCCCATGTAGGATGATGGAAAGCACATACACATACTAACACATGCAGAACACATTGCAGAGCACACATGCACAACACACATTCACAGCACACATGCACAGCACACATGCAGAGCACTCATGTACGGCACTCATGCAGACCACAGGTACACAACACACATTCACAGCACACATGAACAGCACTAATGCAGACCACACATGCAGAGCACTCCTGCATGGCACTCATGCAGACCACATGTGCATAACACACATTCACAGCACACATGCACAGCACACATGCAGAGCACACATGTAGAGCACTCATGCAGAGCACACATGCACAGCGCACATGCAGGGCACTCATGCAGAGCACACATGCATGACACTCATGCAGAATACTCAGAGCATACATGCACGACCTTCATGCAGATCAATCATGCACGGCACTCATGCAGGGCACTCATGCACAGCACTCATAGACGGCACTCATGCAGAACACTCAGAGCACACATGCAGGGCACTCATGCACAGCACACATGCACAGCACTCATGAACAGCACACATGCAGAGCACACATGCACAGCACACATGCACAGCACACATGCACAGCACACATGCACAGCACTCATGCAGAGCACACATGCACAGCACTCATGCAGAGCACACATACAGAGCACACATGCACAGCACTCAGAGCACACATGCACAGCACTCATGCACAGCACACATGCACAGCACACATGCACAGCACTCAGAGCACACATGCACAGCACTCATGCACAGCACACATGCACAGCACACATGCACAGCACTCAGAGCACACATGCACAGCACACATGCACAGCACACATGCACAGCACACATGCACAGCACACATGCACAGCACTCAGAGCACACATGCAGGGCACTCATGCACAGCACACATGCACAGCACACATGCACAGCACACATACAGAGCACACATGCACAGCACTCATGCAGAGCACACATGCACAGCACACATGCACAGCACACATGTACGGCACACATGCACGGCACACATGCATGGCACTCAGAGCACACATGCAGGGCACTCATGCACGGCACACATACAGAGCACACATGCACAGCACACATGCACAGCACACATACAGAGCACACATGCACAGCACACATGCACAGCACACATGCACAGCACTCAGAGCACACATGCTGTCCACTTGGAGTACTCCGTGAGTGCCAGTTCTTACTAAAGCAATGATTTCACCAGTGCCAACCCTGTTACTACCCTAGGAACAACTTCTGGTGTGACAGGAAGTGAGCAGAGGGGAGCAGTATGACCCCCCCTTTCTGTTCCTGCTTCATCACTGAGGACTACCAGGAAGTGACCAGCACTGACCCTTCATACGGTGCAGCACCTCCTCAAATGCTATAGACGGTTACGCAGCCGTGGGCCAGCACGCTTAGAAAGCCTACACTGTGAAGCGTGCAGAGAGAAAGGCATCCTGGGAGAAAGTGGAAAGGCAAGGAAACAGCACCTAAAGCCTCGCAGACGTGGACTTACTGGCTCGTCTGTCTGGAAACCATCATCATCTTTTCCATCAGGAAAAGACGACAGATGTGCAATGTTTACAAATACCTACATTAATGAGTTTGTAAACCTACGAACTGATAGCTGCTGGATCTGTCCTGTTTAAAAACTACATTCCACAAACAAGGTATAAATTAAAAAGTGAGCTAAAAACCTTCAAAACAGAGCAGGCAAGATGGCTCAGTGGGAAAAGGAGCTTGCTGCTAAACCCAAGAACTTCAACTCCATCCTCAGAAGCCAGATGGCAGAAGAGAACCAGCTTCTGAATGTGTCTCCTACCCGACGTACGCATGCCACGGCACCCGTGCATGTGCAGACACATAAATAAATAAGTATAATTTACAAACACTTAAAACACTGTCAGTGGCTTGTTAGTTTTCTGACACATTGTCATGGCTACCTACTCAAGTCATTCACTGGAAATTTCCTTGCTTTTTAAGTTAACTATAAATGAGCAGAGACACACCATTTTTCTCACCCGCTACTACCGAGGACAGGAAATGATATTTGGTTGGTTTTATTTTCTGGAAGAACCAGATTTTAACATCTTGCTGATTGCTCATGACGGAAAGGAAGCATCTTGCTGAAAGGAAGCATCTTGTATTGCTCTACAGGTACTTTCCGCTGCCGACTGTACAGGCACAGGTAGGTACCTTCTCCTACCGGCTATACAGGCATAGACACACTTTGTGCAGGGAATCTCATTTAATTTTATGACAGCTCTGAAGATTCATAAATATTAAGATCCAGGTGCGGTGTTACACACCTGTAATCCCAGCTCTTGGGAGGGAATGGCTGGGGGATTAGGAGGTAAAGGTCACTCTTCACTTTATAGTGACTTGAAGCCAGCCTACACTAAGCAATACTCAACCTCAAAGAAAGAAGAAAGAAAACAAAATAATCCAACTGTGATATATACCAGCAAATCTGCCTATTTCTTTCCAGATACAGCAGTTTCGTCTCTAGCTAAGTCCCTTTCCTCTTCCACAGGAGCGTATCGAAAGTGTCTGTTAAGGAAGAAGCTGGATACAGAGGAGAGGAACCTGGAAGAAGTTTGCCAGTCCGTCCCTGAATAGATTCCCTTTCTCCCAGAGAAGTCAAGGAACCAGCTGAGGTTTGTGGGGGTTACCACAGTTCACCCCAGCTCACGGCTTGCTTTCTCACTCGTTGCTCTAACAGCAGCAGACAGAAAAGACTTATCACTCACTCTCCCAGCTTTGCCCAGATAGCCAGGGACACTCTCAGGATGATCTCTGAGCCTTCAAAGAACACTGAGTCCCAGATCTTCAGAACCGTGTGGTTCGGGAGGCAGGTGGCAAACAGCGTGAGGAACCATTGCATGGTGAAGACATTGGTCAGAGGGGGCTCGTATCCGCCTGAAACACAGAATGGCACAGAAGTCCCTGAGACTGGAGATGTGTAAGGTGCCGGTGCACCTTCTTTCTCCCACACCCACACAGAGAGTGGTGCTTCCTGGCTGCCTCCTTTGTCTCCCCTGACAGTTTTCTTCCTTTTCCCCTCCCGTGTTTCTAGAGGAAACATTTTTAACTGAAAGCTCTAGAACATGACTGTCATAAATCCTTTGCCACACTTCACAAGTTATTACCTGGCTCTATCCATTGAAGGCTTCTTTAAATGAAGGAGAAAGTTTTCCTCACCAAAAAAAGAAAAAAAAAAAAGTGAGAAGAAGCCATCTCATCTGCTCAAGTACAAACTCTGGGGCTGGTGTTCACTTAGTATCTACGGAGACCTTAGGTTCAAGGCCCAGAAGACCCAAACAAAAAGAAAAACAAAACTAAAACAAACAAGAAAAAGATCAACAACAACAACAAACAAACCATTAAAACAAAGACTGCCAGCAGACTTTCAAGGTCTTGCCGTTCCCAGTTCAATTCAAATGCAGCTATTAGGACTAAAACTGCTTCTCATATATCACTTATCTCTTAAGTTGAATAATTCCATGATCACAGTGCAGTGGAACAGAGACCAAGCCAGAAGAAGATTCCAGAATACTTAGATGTTAACTTTAAATTGAAAAAAAAAAAATGTCTTGAACTAAGCGATACATGATTTTAAAGAGAGATCCGTCCCATCTTGGAATTTCTTAATTCACTAAAAGCACAGCCCTCCTTTCTACCCCAAGTGACTATAAACGTCTATTCAATTTTCACCCTCATCCCTCCAATGACTGTCAATAGTACAACTACCTCGGGGCAAGCAAAAAACAAAAACAACAACAACAAAACGAAAAACAAAATATATGAACTCGTTTTCTTCTCTCCTGCGGACCAATGTTTGCTCAGAGACTAGAACCCAAGGTTATTCTTCATTGTCAAGAGCAAAGGGGCTTGACGGAAAGCCTACCTATCAATAAACCCTGTCTGCCACTACCATGAAGACATAGAATTATACTGCAGCCAGGTCACACAAGATCATTAGAGACACTCAGCTGTCTCTAAAACCTCCGCTGTGTTTTAATAACAAATAGATCTTCAGAACCCTTTAACATAGCCCCATGTGTTGGTACAAACTTGTGGTTTCGGCATCAAGAAGCTGAGGCAGGAGGATTTCCACCAAGTCTGAGGCCAGCATGGGATGCACAGCAGGACCTCGTCTCCGAAACAGCATTCTTTAATGTGCTCCCCCACATTCCCTTGTTTTACTTCATTTCACCTCGCTTTTTCCTTTTGCTGGTGCGAGGGATCGAACCCTGGCACAATCTGGATAAGCACCCTTGCTGGCTGCAACTCAACCCTGCGTTCCCAGCTTCAAACATCAGGCCAGGCTGCATGTGGTCTACCACAGCAATTGGCAATCACAAACAGAAGCTCAGCAAACGTATGACGGGTCTCTGGTGTTCACAGAGAACACCGTTGCAGAAATGCACCATGCAGCCACAGTAGACTCAGGAGGACGGCTACTGCCTGCCACTGACTCCCCCCACCCCGCCCCGCCCCAGCCTCTTTTCCATAACCTATTGCTTCTATCAAGGTCACAGTCTGTGCCAAAGTGCACCTCTAACTCAGTTTTTAAAAAGTCCTTCCGGTCCGGTGCCAGTTTAGTTTTACTGAATAGACGTGTGCACCACTCTGTGTGGAGCTGGTCTGGGACCCATGTAGAGTTAGACGCTTAACTGGCTACCCACCCACGCCTACCGATAGCTTCAGCACGTGGCCCTACATAGTCTCAATACTGTGTTTGTTCTCTGGAAACGAAAAGTGTGGTTATACCACATTCTTTAAACAGAAACACCTGGCAACCTGTTTCCATCCAGAACGTATGCTTATACGCAGAGCAGACCCAGACGAGCTACTTTCAGAAACGCAACAGCCACGCATCTCCCTTACCTCCGCTCTCTTTGTTTGCTGTTCTCTGAAGAGTGTCGAGGTGCTGAGACAGCTCAGGGAGCTTTAGTCTCAAGAGATCTCTGAAGACAGCCATATCCACAGACAGTGCCCGGAGATTATTGACAAAGTAGCTTTCAGGGAGTACCTTATCAATCAGGTAAATCATAATCTAAAAAAAATAAAAATAAAAAAAAAGATAACAAGCCTGCTTCATACCCACCAGGATTCCAATATACCAAAAATAAAAAAAAAGCACAGCAAAGAGACACAGAAGCAGCTGACCAAAGTTCCTTCTAATGCGTCAGAAACCAATTCAGGACTCACCTACACCCCCCTGCAAGGAGAGGGCGGCATAATTACCTAAGTAACCCAAAGTCAGCTGTGCTGTGGGGTTTCTAGAAGGGCTGCCAGACCTGAGCTCACCCCATATGTAACTGCGATTATGCAACCCTCAGCTCACAGAGAGATGAGAAGGCACGGGTTCCCTGCATTCAGCAGGACCCTCCATCCTCACTCCTGATGTCAGCGGTTTTACAACCTGGATATGAAAATCCCAAGAGCTGGCCTGTCATAAAACGCCCACGCTGAGGCAGGCCCCGATACTCAGGGCCACCTGGGCTATTGGTGTGGCCGCCAGCTTTGGAGAACATAACTAGGTTTTGTTTGCACTCTTGGTGCCTTTTTCAATTGGCCCTTCTCTCAGAGCCACGTCACACGGATTCCTCAAATTTCCACTTTCTTCTGACTGTGGTGCTTGCTTGCATTGCCTTTCGAAAATGTCAGAAGCCACTTGAATGACCCAACAGAGTACACTGTGAGATGCCCCACCCCCCACTCCCTGAAAATCTAGCTCACTCTCCAGCGCACCAGAAAAACAAAGCCCAAAGCCATAGCTAGCCGCATTCGCAGGTGGAAAGGTCTCTGCCTCACACAACTCCACAGACCTTCATTTTCAAAAGAGAGGGTTCTATTTAGCCCCGAGGGCCCATTTTTCTCCCCACTTGTGGTTTGCAATTTCTCCTTCTCAGGTCCTAGTTCTGTATGTAAGGGTAGGCAGTCCATACAGGACCGGCAGGCCCAAGGAGTCATAGGCTTGTTTCATCAGGACAGAATTCACCACGGAAACATATCACGTGAGAGGCAGCTCGGTCACAGGAGAAAAAGGGAGTCCACCCGGCCGGTGCCTGGTGGGGATGGGATGAGCAGAGGGCTCTGGTGGACATGGGTCAGGAAAAGGTGATAGAAGAGTAAAAGCAAACTTCAAAGTCATAATATTCACACATAATATGACACTTCTTACCTAAGTTATACGGTACTGAGAAAAAAATTACTTGTTTATTTATTTATAATGCTGGGGACCTGACCCCTATACTAGGCAATATGAAAATCCCAAGAGCTGGACTGTCATAAAATACCCACAGAAGGCAGGCCTGGAGATGCGCTCACAATCACAGAGGCCCACATACTAGGTCTCCCATATTCTAGGCAATCAACCTCACCACTGAGCTGCAGTCCAGGCTAACTCATTTCTATTAAGAAATTGCGTCCTCTTTAAAACTACAAAAAGATTTTTTTTTTCTCAATTATGCTGTAATTCTTTTTTGTATGTATGTAGGTGTGATGGGAGGAGGGGGATTCCTGTGGAAGATGCGTGTATAGAGAGAGGGAGGACCAAGGTTGACACCAGATACCTATTTCAATCCCTCTGTTCCTCATATACTGAGGCAGGATCTCTTGCTGGGCCCAGAACTAGTCTGACTAGCTAGCTTGTTTGCTTAGGGATTGCCTAGTTCTGCCTCCAACAGGCAGGATGACAGGCAGGCCCACCACAGTCATCTTCCTTTTTTTTTTTTTTTAAATTCAATATTTTATTTACGTTTCAGATGTTATCCCCTTTCCCCATCCCCCCCCCCCCATTAATCCCCTATTCCATCCCTCTTCCTCCTTTTTTTGTTTTTATACCATTTAAATTACATGCAAGTATTAAGGTCAGTTCTAGGTTGAGGAACTAGCAACACAATAGATACAATACAATCATCTTTTATAATAGTCTTTTAAGTTAGTCTTTCATGTGAGTTCTGGGGATCTGAACCATTCCCACCCACCCACTCCCAGCCCTCCACGAGCCGTCCCTCTCACCTCAGTTATGCTAGTAATTCTACAACACAATAAAACTGTCAGTCTACAGTCATCTCAGATTCTGATACGAAGTCAGCCCTCCCTCACTCTACCCATAATTCCAAGCATCAGGTAGCCCTCTCAGTCTACCCATAATTCCAAGCGTCAAGTAGCCCTCCCTCACTCTACCCATAGTTCCAAGCGTCAGGTCTTACCTGCTAAATTAAGATGAGAAAGAGAAAGAAGAAACGGGAGCATGTCTGATTTTTAACCAACACTTCTAAACAAAATAGCTACAAAGGAGAAGTGTGGTAAGGGCTGAGGAAGAGGAAAAGCGGCTTGCTTGTTTCTGTGGATTAGTCGTTTTAGCTTGCAGAGGCTAAGATGGCTACTGGAAAAACAGACCTGCAATAATTTCCTGGTCATCAGGAAGGTCCCCTCATGAGCCTCGCCTCCCTCTGCATGTGAGATGTCTGCCAAGGTCTACACATCCTCGGGCACCAACCACAATCCACCGCAGCATCTCACTGCACACTCTGAACTCTTTCTTTCTTTCTTTCTTTCTTTCTTTCTTTCTTTCTTTCTTTCATATTTTGTTTAGTATTGGTTTTGTTTTTCTTTTAAAGCAGGATCAGACCTTGAACTTGTCATGTGGCCAAGACTGTCCATAAATCCAGATCCTCTGACTGGAGAGATGGATCAGCAATTGAGGATGTTGGCTGCTCTTCTAGAGGACCTGGGTTCAATTCCCAGCACCCACATGGCAGCCCACAACTCTAATTCCAGGGGACCTGACACTCTCATAGAGACACACCTGGCAGCAAAACACCAATGCACACAAAATAAAGATAAAAAAATAATTTAAAAAACAACAACAACAACAAAACTCAACCTGATCCCCCTGCCTCCACTTCCCAAGTAGTTATATTAGGTACCACTACCATCTCCACCACCAAACTCCAGTTCAGCTTTTTTACGTGTTAATTTCTCAGACATTGCTGAGCCCGTTTGTGACCTGATTGGCACATACATACACCTTTCCCTAAGCTTCTCCATCCCAACTCCAAACCGAACCACGTATTCCAGCTTTTCAATAGAACACTCCCTATTTTAGACATGTAAATTACATCTGAGGAAAAACACTAAAGGCAGTGGCCGGAATACATAAAATAGTTCTTTTTTATTTTTTTTCTTTGACTGGGCTAGCTTCAAACTCACAGACATCCTCCTGTCTCTGCCTCCCATGCCCAGCTAAAATTGTTTCTTAGTCTAAAGCATTGGCCCAGTCCCTGCCTCTCAACCCCACCGCCTTTTAGATGAGCAAGTAGCTTCGAAGCTATCGCCTTCTGTACATAAACAGAAAAAGAGATGGTGAATGCTTTCAGGCTGGGTTTATAATTATGTCTACCATGATACATCTACAACCAGGAGGAACATTTGTTTATTTTTCCATATCACCGAGATATGCCCCACAGTCAAGCAGGTGGAGGCTTGGGTACAAAGATTAGATCTCATACAACACAAACTCTGCAGCCAACGTCACTGTGAGCCTCAGTCAGACAAAGACTCACACTGCCCTGAGAACATGAGACAATGGTACCCCTCCTCCCACGTTTGCAAGCCTTCGTATATACTAAGATGGTTTGAATGCAAACGGCCACATAGGCTCATTATATTTGAGTGTTTCATTCCCAGGTGGTGGACTGTTGAGGAAGAATTAGGAAACAGGCCTTGTTAGAGGAGGTGTGTCACTAGCACTGACGTGACGTGTGAGATTTGAAAAGCTCAGGTCAGGCCCAGTTGGTAAGTGTCTCTGCCTCTGTGCCTCTGTCTCCCTCTTTCCCTCTTTTTCTCTCCCCCTTCTGTCTCCGTCTCCCTCCCTCAGTCCTTCCTCCCCTCCCTCCTTCTCTCCCCCATTCCTCCCCTTAGTCCCCACCCTCCTTACTCCCCTCCCTCCCTCATTCTCTCTGGTTCTTTCTCCCTCTTGCCTGCAGATCAGGATGTAAGTTCTCAGCTACTGCCCCAGCCCAATGCCCCCCTGCCACCATGCTCCCTGCCATGACGGTCATGGACTCACCCTCTGAAACTCTAAGCAAGCCCCCAATTAAATGCTCTCCACCCACATGCAGACCTCTAATCTTATACCACGAATGCTTTCAGAATTGCCTTCAACAGGTCGTAGACATCAAAGATTCAAAGACACGTTTATTTCTGCATGTGCCCACCTCCCATAGATGCATCTACTTTCATCCTATCCGCCCTGCCCCAAATACAAATGGGTAAAGCAGCCGAGTTAGCCAGGTCTCTTCTAATAGGATCCCCCAGTGGTCCCTATCTTCTGCTTGTGTTTGTGTGTGTGTGTGTGTGTGTGTGTGTGTGTGTGTGTGTGTGTGTTCTGTCTGAGTCTCTCTGCCACTCTCCTCTCTGTTGACAAGTCTCAAGTAGCTTGGGCTGCCCTTGAATTCATTCTATACTGGGTATGGTCTTGAACTCAACCTGATGCTCATGCCTCTGCCTCCCGAGTATTAGAGCTGCAGAAGGACATTACCTCACCTGGTCTATGCAGCTCTGGGAACCGAACTTTGTGAAGGTCAGGTGAGCATTCTGCCACCTGAGCAAACATCCCTGGCCCAGAAGTCCTTATCTAAGCCCTTCCCCTGGGATATAAACTGACCCAGTGACCATGGATATAGAAAAACAACAGCTACCACAGGGGACCTTTGGCTGCAAACCTGTCATCTCCTCTGCCTTACTCTTAGAGACGTCAGTCACCAGTCTGAGATGGGGGAACCTCACATGGCAAGAAACAAAAAGGACTTCAGTCAACCACCTAACACCCGAGACCCCTCATTTCAACAGCCTGTGAGGAATTACTTGCCAACAATCATATCAACACGGCAGGCAAACACTACTGCCATCTGGGCCTTCAAGTAAGATCACAGAGGCCACCATCGTGAATGTCAGAATGGTGTGCCCCTGAGCTTGCTCAGCCATGCCCAGATGTCTGACTCAAAGAAGCTATGAAGTAATATACACTTGCTGTTATGATCACCTAATCTGTTACACATACAGAGAGAGAGAGAGAGAGAGAGAGAGAGAGAGAGAGAGAGAGAGAGAGAATCAATACTTAACTTGCTTTTAAAAAGTGTCTTATGGGAGTAAAAGCATTCACAGTTGACAGCTACAGCAGTCTGTAACCTCATACAACTTTAACTTAGGGAAAAATCCTATCACAGGTAATGACAACCGGATTGGAAGGGGCGAGGCAGAAAGAGTCAGAAAGAGCCATACCCCCAACTTCAGCGTTCCTGTTGACCTGGTCTGAACCTGACACTCACCTTCAGTGCGTCCCCCTCGTTACCCTCCATCACTTCCAGAATGAGGGCAGCCAGGATGTTGAAGCCTTGGCAGTACCCGACGTTCTTGTTCCACCGGGCGTAAGCCAATAGCACCCGCTTCAGTACCACCCTGTCTTGCTCCGCCTCCTGGCCACAGTAGGAACTACAGCCCGTGCGATGCAGATCCTAAGATGGGAAGGAAAACAAGTTTTTAAATACCTCCCCCTGTGGTGGTTGGAGCACACGGCTTCCTGGCCTCCAAGGAAGGAGGAGCATGGCTCTACTGTGCACACGCCCCACCATGATGGCTGCCCGCCAGAGCCGGAAAGACCTCCTGACCAGTGAGACAAATACTTAACTTGTGAGTTGACTGTCTCAGGTATTTGGCACCGCTTGGTCACGTGATTGAAAGCTAACTAGCAAACCTAACACTCCCTCTGGGAAAAACACCCGAACTTTTTTTCTTCATTTCACCTTTCCTTCTATGAACATGGATATTGATTTTTCTTGCTTGCTTTTAATTTATCAGAAACTTACACACATGAGCCAAAACACTCTTGGATTTTCTGTTTTTCCTACTACTGCTTTCAACTATGCAATCTGAGAAAGAGTCGCAAGGGTAAGTTTAGTCAGGCAAATGTTTCTCAGAGTGCTTCCAGATGAACACAAAAAGTTACTCAGTTGACAAAACTCCAGTATAATTTCATGTAAGTTGACAGCCTTTTTAAAGATGCATATATATATATATATATATATATATATATATATATATATTCGTTTCAACATGCTAACATTAATCCTTTGAACAAAATATGGTATAAGATTTAGCTGCTAAAGCTCCAATACTAACGACTAAAATTAAAACAGCAAAATTATCGCATATTACACAGACAAATCATCCTTTGCAAATTAGTCTATACGTTTCTACAATGCGGATAATAACACCTGCTGCTCTTTAATAAAACGGAGCTAATATCTATAATTTAATTGCCAAGAGACAATCTTACTGATCAACATTTGCTTCAGTGAAAAAGATTCTTTTAATAACATGATTATGAAGTGTGTTTTGCCTAAGCTGATCGTGGTGGGACCCTCCTCTAACCCCGGCACACTCAGGAGGAGGGGCGGGGAGATTTCTGTGAGTCCAAGGCCAGCCTGGTGTACAAGATGAGTTCCAAGCCAAACAAGGCTACACAGTGAGACCCTGTCTCAAAAAAAAAAAAAAAAAATCACAAAACAGGGCTGGAGAGATGGCTCAGTCAATGGTCAAGAGCACTGGCTGCTCTTCCAGAAGCCACAGGTTCAATTCCCAACACCCAGATGGCAGTACATCCAGACTGTAGCTCTGGTTCCAAAGGATGCATCACTGTCACCTGGCTTCTGTAGGTACTGGAAATGATACAGACACACGTGCTGACAAGACACCTATACACATAAAATAACATAATGCATTTAAAATGCATGGCCTTCATTCGTAAGTTAAACAGAAAGGGAATATTTCAAATAACGAAGTTTTGTCTCTGCGAAACCTATGCTGAAATCCCAAATAAGACAATGACACCTGGATAAAGCAAAGGGCCTCGGCGCGCAGTGCCGTGGTTAATTTTTTAAGTGTTCATTTGAAACAAATCAAGTTAGATCGGAAAGTAACTCGTTTTAGTTTGTTCTTCCTCCTTTAAAAAAAAAAATGGATTTAAATGTGCCAGCACGTTAACCATCTTGTGGTGGCCAAAATGAGATGAGACGGCCTTCCTTTCCAATCCCAGCTTAGCATCCCACTGGGCAACACTCATAAAAATCAAAGCCCACGTGCCTGAGCCTTATGTACACGGATTATTTTGGTACCAAAGGAAACCAATACCCTTGGCTCTTAGCACCAGGTTCCTATCAAATGCCACAATGCAGGTGTGCAGCCAGAGCTGCCCCCGTAGCAGACTAGAACACCAAACACAGAGTCATCAGCTGACCAGCCTACCTATAAATTAGCAGTGAGACTAGCAAAATCTCTAATAAGAGCCAAATGTTGCTAATATGAAATATATTCACCTTTGAATCTCTCAGTCACATGACTTTCATGTAAAAGTACAATTGGTATCCCTGACCCGCACCAGGGAAAATAAATAGGAATTCCTCCTATCGTGTGACCAAATTAGATAAATTGGATATGTATGGGAGCTGTAGCGGGATATTTTCCCGCAAGTTGGGAGGAGCTAAGGAAGAGAGATGTAGGAGCCATGGATGACCACGCATGCGTGTATGGAGAGCAGTCCTGGGTAACAATTTATATCTAGGTTAGTTATTTGGGTAACACCTCTAATTGTGTGAGCATCTTGTTAATTGAGCATTACTAAACATATAAAACCTTTGGTTAATCTTTAAGCATTAGAGTCTCAGTTGTACCGGGTACCAGTGGGGTATTGGCAGAGCCATCTCCCACGCTAGCATCTTGTGGGTGGCAGGGCCGGTGTGGCCCGCCTGAGCTGTCGGCCTTAGCCAAGCAGCAACGGCACACCAAGGCTCATAGCCTCAGGCCTTGCCTAGCCCGGAAACTGGCGGGCCCAATAACAACAAACCAGATCGGTACTGCAGCTTTAAAATATTACTGCAACAGGGAGTTTGCTCACATTCTCCTCTTACCGGCAACATTTAAATTTATGAAGACACAGTGTGGCCAAGTTCTCCTACGGATTGATGGAGTGAGGTCGTAGATGCTCAGACCTAGTGGCAGAGGTCATCTGATCCTCCATCTAGGGAGTGTTTGGCTCTTAGAGTCCTTCCTCCTGCATTACCACGGGAAGCCGGGAAGACGAGCTCAGTTACCTTGACGATCTGAATCCCCATTGAGTCATCATCGGGGTTGCTTCTCTCGTTGAAAGTGAAGCGCATGGTTTTGTCCCAGTCGATGGCTATACTGTGCAAATAATGATCCGCCAAGGTCAACCAAACCTAAAGGGTTGTACAAACAGAGGAGACTGGAGAAGCAGAATACGTCACTTCTCTTAGAAAGCTTGGGTTGCATCTGGGAAAGGCTAGCTGGGAACTGTGCGGAGGCCAGGGCTAGCTCAGGCATGCAAGTCTAGTTTGCTGTAGTAAAGTGAACCCTGTGAGGCTTTTTGTTCTTTCTTGCAACAAATATTTGTTGAGTTCCTACTACATGCCAACTAACAATCCGATCGCTAGGGAGGAAAATAACCAGATTTTTTTCCCCTTTTATCTCAGGTAAATAAATAGACTGTATAATTCTATCTATGACTTTTTTTTTTTTTTTTTGCTTAATTCTAAATCATTCTCTGCTTGGGCAACAGCTGCTTGGTCACACACAGGTCATTTTTTCCCATGTAGACCTCTGTCTTAAACCTCTCTCTACACACCCTCTCCATACACACAATTCTGACAGATAAATTCCCAGAGTGAATAAATTTTTAAAGAGACGCTGGGTATTTTAACTCCCTTACCTGACCAAGAAAATCTAATTCTGAACGATGAATTTCATAACTCCATGTTAATATTCACTTGAGAAACACCCAGTGTTCAAATTCCAATGTTAAGATTAGATTTATAAATTAATGACTCTAGAGTTCATTTTTAATTTCAGTATTTGAGCATAATTTGGCAGGAACAGCATTGATTAATATCTCTAAGCAGACTTCTAAGAATCAGAGTCCTGCCCACATGCCACCAGATACCTTTGTGTTAGGTATGAATGAGGTATCTCAACAGCAACAGATGTCGGGCAGATTCTCTCTCTCTCTCTCTCTCTCTCTCTCTCTCTCTCTCACACACACACACACACACACACACACACACACACCTGTTACGACCACATACACTATCATTCCACTCGAGCCAAAATCTTGACACCTTGTATTCGATCTGCTGGACATTCAGCTCAGCTCAGGCTTCAAAACGCATCTAGCCCTTCTCACAATCTACTACCACAAGCCCGGCCCGTTTCTTGCCTGAATTATGATAGGCTACTTGCTTCCTGGTTTGTACCCTCACATCTCATATGCTCACCAGCAGACGGAGTAGCCCATCTGACAGAGCTTGCTGGGACCTTCGCAGTCTCTCACACTGACACAGAAGACCCGTTCTGCTTCCACAGCCTGGGAGGAACTCATGACCCAGCCACTCACACTGCAGCTAGACGCCCCGCCCCCTGCTACCCCTGTCTCTAGGCACCTCCCACCTTAGCCTCCTATTTGCCTGAGAACTGAGTGGCCCAGGTGCCTTCCCTGGCAGCTGCAGAATGGCTGACTTCCTCTAGGGCACCACCCACAAGTCAGCACCTATAGTCAAGGTCTATATAAAGCTCCGCCTCCTGACCCCTATTCTCCCACACTCTCCACTTTAAGTCTGTTATTCACAGCACTTGTCACTGTGTGACATGCTATATTTGATACACTGAAAGTTCTACGAGGACAAAATATTCCACCTGCTGTGGTTTCCACCGCTGCATCTCTCTCACCTAGAACGTTACCTGGCACGAATGATAAATACCCAGGGCATGATTAATGATGCATACACTTTTAGACTTCCCAGGCACATCAATGGACAGAGTCCTTGAGTATTCCAGCTCTGTGAGTAAACACTTACCTTTCTCCTCCATTCCTTCGGGATCCCCGTTGACAATCTGGCCACTGCCTTGAGAGCATCATACCACTAGGACCGGAGAGAAATATTAGGAAAGGAATAAGATGGACCTGAAGCAACATTTTTCAGGCTTTTTCCGTCTTGGCTTCTGTGCTGTTTAGTTTTATGTCAACTTAACACAAGATAGAGTCACTGGAGAGGAGGAAGCCTCAATTGAGAAAATGCCCCCTACCCTCCCACATCTGACTAGAGTCCAGCCTGTAAGGCATTTTCTTAATTAGTGACCAATGGGGAAGGACCCGGCCCATCCCTGGACTGATGGTCCTGGGTTCTAAGCAAGCCATGGGGAGCAAGCCAGTAAGCAGCATGCCTCATGGCCTCTGCATCAACTCCTGTCTCCAGGTTCCTGTCCTCTGTGAGTTCCTGTCCTGACTTCCTTCAATGATGAACAGTGCTGTGGAACTGTAAGCCGAATAAACCCTTTCCTCTCCAGCTTGCTTTGGTCATGGTGTTTCATCACAGCAATAATAACCCTGACTAAGACAGCATCCATAGAACGTGAGAAAGTTAACACAGCACCCCAGGACACTGACGGCTCTTGTGTATCAAAATATATGTAAATAGTTTCATTTTAAGAATATATATGACACTGTAGCCTGCTACCCCACCACCTAAAAAGACTTGAAAACCAAAACCAAAGTTACCTGCTGAAAACCATTTTGACCCAAAGATGGCTCAAGTGTGAACTTCAATTTTGTATCAACTCCTAGAAGAAAATTAAGTTGATATTATTTATGGACATTATAACAAAGTTATATCATAGATAAATTCAACACTTGGCTCTGCTGAATCATGGTTTAAAAAGAAGTTAAGTGGGTTTTTTTTTTTTTTTACTAAATTTAGACAATTTCATTGAAATTGAAACACACTGAACATTAAAATAGAAAAGCAACCTAAGACAATGAAATGGAGATACAAACACAGGATGGAGCCCTCCACAGATGCCTAGAGCAATATAAAAACAATACAATGATTGTCACACAGCCTAGAGACACAGACCTGTATTAACTTCGGGTCCTAAACTCAAACTGCTTAGCCTGCCTGGACCTCAGTTCCCATATGTCTAACTGAGGCGATCAAGCTCCACCTCAGAGAACCGTTTCAGTGACTGGCTACAAATAGCGTCACCTGGGTAGTTAACAATTACAAAACACAAAAGGTAGCTCTCCGCTTACAGTTTGTTTTTCTGCAACACCTGCATAGACTAAGACACTTAAGGAAACACCAAGGGCTGGAGCTGAGGCCCGGCAGTAGAGCAACTATTAGTGTGCGACCGTGAATTCCGTTTCCAGCACAGGGGTCAAGAGTACTTCACGGGAACACCGAAAGCTATAAAATACCTTCACGACGCTGTGAGTGTAACAGGAAGGCAGAGCTAGTGCTGCTGTGTTCAAGGAGAGTTGGGGTCTCAGCAGTACAGACTATGTCTGTATATCCATTCCTTCTGTTTGCTTTGATTTGGCGATGCTAAGAATCAAACCTTCAGCCCAGCGCGTGCTAGGCAGTGCTCCATCCCTGAGCTACGCCCGCCCATGCCTCTTTCTGCTTATTATTCCCACTTCATTTGATGACTTCCAAATACTTTAATTCTGTCTCGGTGCACCTATTCGTTGGTGATAAAAGCACATTAAATTCTAGACTATCACCTAAAGATAGGACTGAGTTCTAATCCTAAGTGGTCTTCCACTTTAATTTTCTTTGATTTAGATCCCAAATCTTTGCAATGGGAGTGGGAAAGTACATAAAAAATAAATTGTTATTGCTTCTGGTTAGCTTTTACTCACAACCTGCTATAAGATTATGTGTTGTTCTTGAAAAGAAATCCCATAAAAATGCTTATTCCTGTTTAAATTTTATTAAAAAAATATAATTAGATATGAAAACATGATATATCCTCTTTTATACAGCTTCAAAAATCATTTGATAGCACTGTTTGGTTTTTGAAGACAGGGTCTCGTTATTTCACCTCTAATGACCTGAAACTCTCTGTGAACATCTACCTGGTTTTCACTTCCTGGATTTTCTAAATACTGGGCTTATCGGTATCTATCATACCCAGCTTTAAACTGTGTGTGTGTGTGTATGTGTGTGTGTGTGTGTGTGTGTGTGTGTGTGTGCAGGCACTCATGTGAATGGGTCCACATATGTGTGCATATGTGCAAGTAAACATGCATATGGGGGTGTCTTCCTCAGTTGCTCTACAATTTCTATTTTGGGACATAGTCTCTCACCGTGGATCTCAATCACACTGCTAGGCTAATCAATGAATTCCAGAGATGTGATCAGTCCTGCACACTTTCCTGGAATGCTGGGGCTACCAACGTGCACTGTACAGCTTTTACAAAGGTTCTCAGGATGCAGAGCAAGCACTCTACTGCTCAGACATCTGTCTCCCCAGCCCCCTTAGCCAGTTTAGAAAAGGCTTATTCCTTACAAGTTCAAGGACCAAGAAATATCAAAGCTTCTCAATAAGAATCAGAAAAATCGAACAATGACACTGTTGCCTCCATATTAAAAACCGCTCAACTTCCACCATTTAGATATTGACGTGGATGGGAATACTTAGAAATCAGGATGAATATGAACAGTTTTCAGGACTTAAATAATAATAAAGTGACCTTTTAAAAGATATACATATGGAGTCGAGAAGCGGGAAAGACATGTTTGCATTGCCCAAGCCCTTGACTATAAGCAGACAGGTGGTGGTGATGTTGCGGTCGTTGTCCTTGCCCTTGATGATGATACGGAGCCCCGTACAAGTGTTCTGGATACATGTATTAACACCTAGAGGTCCTGTGTCAAGAACCCAGGGCATCTGATAATACCCTGAGATTTCGAAGCTTTAAAGTCAAAGCCGTATCCATCTTTAACTGGATAGATAATTTTCTTCTCCAAGAAAACGTTAATTACTCAATGGTTCTCATCTCTGGAAACTGGTTTTAATGAATTCCTTCCAGTCTCTGTAGTGGGATCAAGACAGCCTGTGACTCCAACTAATGAAATGGACTTTGGAGAGAGTGCTGTCCAGGCCTGGGGTGCTGAATGCAAGAGTTTAGAATCATGATTCTTGTTTTATTACAACAAAGACTAGGAAATTCGGCCCTATGGTGACTTTGCCACTGCCCAAAAACCACTGGACTCCCAGTATGTTTGACCAAATATGCTCCTTTGACTTTGAGGGGCCACCTGCTGGGCATAAACCAATTGTTTTACTGTGCTAAAAAGCAACTGGGGCTTGTCAGTTGAGACCACAACTATTTTTCTCATAATCCAAAATGAGTCAGGTTTGAAGTGGAGTTTGATCACTCGCTGCCCTCACACAGAGGCTTAAATCGGGTCATTGTCACGCTCTTTTCTTCTAAGTGAAACGAGAGGAGAGGAGGTTTATGTTTCATCTGATAATCACAGCTGTTCCGGATTCAGAAATACAAAACACTATTTAACGTGAGAAGGAGATTTAAAAGGGGGCCGGGGGGGGTAAAGGTAAAAAAAAAAAAAACGGCGAATAAATACTAGTCTCAGCAATTAGACACTTCAGTGGGGAGTAAAACAAAGAAACCACGAGGTTCAGAGAGGCAGCAATGCATTCCATCCTTTAAGACCCAGTGCCTAGGCAGAATTTGCAGGCTGGAAGGGAGCAGGTCCCAGAAGGGATGGGGGAGGGGGAGAGTGCTGTAGAGACTACAAACTGCCTGGGGGCAGCGGGGGCCACTCAAGGGAAAGGTGAGCACGGAGCTTAATAGAGCTCCGCGGGCAAATGGAGTTGCGTTCTCTGAGGCCACCCCTTGCCAGAACCTTCAGCGCCCTAGTGCCGGTGCCAGAGCCAGGCTCTTAAAACCCGCGAGCGCCGATGCCAGGTGACGGAGCTGGTGCAGAGACAGGCAGAGCCTGGAGAACAGGGATGGTAGGAAGGGCCCGTGCCTGCCAGGCCAGGTGGGCTCCTGGACCTCACCTTACAGAAGCGAGCTCGTGCCCTCTCCCACCCCCAACACAAAACACACCACACGCACTCTTTCGGGAAAACATGCTTTCGATCGCCCGCCCTTCGCCCTTCGCAGTCGCTGCCTTCCCCTCCGACCTGTAGGGTTCAGCCAACCCACACACCTCTCTGGAGGTCTGGCTTCCAGGGAACCTGGAGCACAATAGGTGACGCGGCTCGGGCTGGCGGGGGCAGGCTCCCTCATCCCCCACCATCCGCGGAGGCTAAGCGCACAGGCCGCGGGGCGGCTTCTGCAGGGCGGCGGGTTCTCCGTGCCCGGGTGGCCGCTGAACGCACCCAGGCCGGGGTCTGCTCCCATCCCTCCCAAGCTGACGGTGCTCCGCAGACCCCAGCGCCCATCCGCAGCCCGCGCCTCACCCGGCTCCAAGGTGCAGAGCAACCGGGGCGCGGTCCGCGAGATGCAGCTGCGTTTCTTGAGCACATTGCTCAGGATGGTGCCCACGCCGCCGCCGCCCTGGCGCTTCAGGCATCGCCCGCCGCGACGCAGGGAGCCGGTCAGTTTGTCCTGCCGCATCCGAGAGCGCCGTCCGCCCCGGTGCTCGCTGCTGCTGCTGCTGCTGCTGCTGCTGCTGCTGCTGCTGCTGCTGC
>JANHMN010000021.1:40413012-40423027 GCA_030674055.1 Rhabdomys pumilio
CTGACGGCCATTTCCCTAGAAAAGTAACATTCTCCTCAAACCCCCTTAAAAGTAGAGTCTAGTAAGTAGTTGTCAACTCACTACCCAGCACAGAGCCCCATCCGGTGAACTCGGTGAACTCGCTGTGATGAGCACCGTTTTTCCTGCACCAAAGAGACACAGGGGCAGAATAGCAGGGAGGGACTGAGGGGGAAGGAAAAAAACCCACAATTTCCTGACACTGTCACATGACTCACACGGAACATTTTACTTTCTTTTTATGTGATGTTTCTCATCTTAGTCATAAAAACACTTTCTCTATTAAAACAGGCGTCCTTTAAGACAATGGGGTGTGGCTTTTATATTCTGTTAAATGCAGAGAAAAATCACCATCACACGTAGAACAAAGGAGCTCTGAGATCCCAAAAACAAGTCACTCCGCCCGTTCTTCCACCTCTCCGTGGTGCTATTTATGTTTCTCAAAAACATTCTCTTCAATATTTAAAAAAAAAAAAACCTCCCAAGCATAAAATCTCCTTAAACTCACTCAAACATTCTGGAAGATTTATTTTAAGAAAAAGAAATCACTTAAATTTATAGATCAGAAATTCAAAATTCAAAATGTATCTAATATCATAATTTAACTCCTAGTGCATAGTTCATGTATTTTTAGTATTATACTAGGAGTGTACTTGAAGCCTCTGCAGTCATTATGCTTTTGATCTATTATTTTTGATGAAGTATTTTCCTCAAAAATAGTTTATATGGATTCACTACTAGAGGATCAGGCACCTTTATCCAAAACCTTCAGGGCCAAATGTGTTTGGAGTTTGTTAATATTTTAAAATATTCACACACAAGTATACAAGTAGGTAAGTAGAGAGATGACAGATAGATAGATAGATAGATAGATAGATAGATAGATGATAGACAGATAATGTGTGTGTGTGTGTGTGTATGGAGTTTAGCTTGGAGGTAGACTTCAGTCTAAACACAAAATGCACTTATATTCCCTTCACATCTTATACACATGATGTTCAGGTAACCTGGTAGAATATGTTTAGCCTGCTTGCGTGTTAAGTATGACCCATCACATGAGGTCATGTGGAATTTTCCATGGGTAGCAGTGGCGTACCATTGCCTGAACAATGTGTTTTAGAGAACTTCAGATTTGGAATTTTCTAATGACCATGTTCAACCTGTGCTTGAGCTAGGTTTATGCTGAGCATAAAAAGGCTTTTTTTTTGTTTTGTTTTGTTTTTTGAGGGTCCTCCGTTTACCGCTGCCTCCGTGAACTAACCGCCAGCCTGTTTCCTTTTGGACATGAGACAAGTTAATTTTAGAAATTATTTCTGAAGTTTCTTGGGAAACTTGGAGGTTGACCAGAAGGGGTGTCAGATTACTTAGAGCTAGAGTTACAGGCATTTGTGAGCTGCTTGGTAAGGTGCTGGGATCCCAACCCCAGTCCTCTGAAAGAGCAGTGAGCACTCTTAACCGCTGTGCCATCTCTCCAGCTGACTAAGAGACTCAGTGCTTTGGAAAAAAAAAAACACTGCTTAATATGTCTGTAACTGTCTAGCTTGGATCCCCCAACACTTTACAGAAAACTATTCTAGGATTCTTTTGACCTGCTTTTTTAAAAAGGGGCAGAGGGGAGGTTCCCTGGTACCAATTAGTACAAATTATTTTAGCTTAAAATATATACAACCTATATACAAATAAAACATATACAGTCTATATGTAGACTGGAGCAGGGCAGTGCCTTTGAAAGGAATACCATCAGGGCTGGAGCTGGAACTCAGTTGGTAGAGTGAGTGCTTATCTAGCCCAAGGCCCTGGGTTCAATCTTCAACACCACAAAAGGCAGATGTGATGGCACATGTCTGTAATCCCAGAACTCCAGAGGCAGAGGCAGGAGAATCAGAAGTTCAAGGTCATCCCTGACTACATGGCAAGTTCAAGGATAGCCTATGCATAAGACACTGTCTCAAAAATTTTCTTAGTAATAAGAAAAAAGTACCAGAAAGCAGAAAAAGGTTACAATTGACAAAAACATTGGCTTAGCTGGCCTGGACCTCTTCTCTCAACAAACTGAGTTCATTCTGCAGAGTCAGTGCAGATGTATAGACCGAGGAAGGGTGTATGAGGACACACAGGTGTCAGCTAAGACCCCCACCAGGAGACCAAGCAGTACAGCCAGAGTAGGCCAAGGTTTAAATTCTAACACCAACACTTGTCTTTGGGCAAGTGTGGTGGTTTGAATATGCTTGGCCCAGGGAGTGGCACTATTAGGAGATATAGCCTTGTTGGAGTGGGTGGGTCTTATTGGAGTGGGTGTGGTCTGGTTGGAGGAAGTGTGTGACTATGGGGGTGGGTTTTGAGACCTTCATTCTAGCTGCCTGGAAGATAATCTTCTCCTGTTTGCCTTCAGAACAAGATGTAGAACTCTCAGCTACTTGAGCACCATGCCTGACTGGATACTGCTACATTTCCTGCCATGATGATAATGGACTGAACCTCAGAACCTGTAAGCCAGCCCCAATGAGATGTTGTCCTTATAAGAGTTGCCTTGGTCATGGTGTCTGTTCACAGTAGTAAAACCTTGAGACACCTTCCTTCCGTCCGTGTGGCCATCACTGAAAGGAAAACTTGGTACTGTGAGTTCTATACCTTGTGATCGGCCCAATGCAAGACCCAGGTAGACCTCTAGAGTCCTTCCAACTGCCCAGGACACTTCTTGGTGTCCACACCAGCCTCATCTTTTGTTTTTGGTCCTAGAACCCTCACTCGCTTGGTAGGAACACAGAGATTATCTCTGTGCTTCTCCCGAAAGGGGTTAAGTTTGAACTATATGGTCAGAGCTATAGAGAAGCAGATACCAGCAAAAATGTAAGAATGTTCCCATTATGATAAAACACATTCTCTGGGATCAGAGATTTCCTCTCCCATAGGTCTCTGGGGAGGAGGCTGCAAAGTAGGATGCTGGGAAAGACCATTTCTCATAACATGAGGCCAGACCAGCATTCATCCCTCTAGTTATCTGTGGTTAACTCGGCTGATAAGCAAAGATTCTATTATTTCATTTGAAACCGCCAATGCTGCACAAGCAAAAATACCTGTAATTGTTATGTTTTCAGACAAACTGAAATTTAAACAGAAAATCCTTTGGGTATAAACCCCTCCTCATTATAAAAGGTTTATAAATATATTATATATTCTTTACTTAAATATCCTGGACAAATAAAATCATTATTTATTTCTGAAGAGTGTTATGTTATCGGTCCTAGAGTGTTGGCTCAGTGGTTAGGAGTATATACCACTCTCCTTGAGGATACAGGTTCAATTCTCAACACCCACATGGTGGCTCACAATGGTCTGTAACTTCAGTTCCTGAGGATTTGACATCGTCTTCTGATCTTTGCAAGCACCAGGCACACACATGGTGCACAGACATACATGCAGACAAAACTCTCATGTAAATAAAATACTTTTAGGTCACTATTCTTATGCATGTGAGTCTAAGACAGGTCCTATGAGTTCAGGCACTTAAATGGTGCCCACGTCATCTTTCTCACACAGGCTGCCAGGTTTGACTCTTTAGATACATGTGTTTAAACTGGACTAGTCCTTCCATTCCGCCATCCCTCCCCTGTGCGTGGGTGTATACACACACACACACACACACACACACACACACACACACACACACACGGCTCAGCAATCATCTTCAATGGAGGGATAAAAAGACTATCGGAGCCATGAGTAGTACACATCTGCGGAAAAATAGTGTACTCTGTAGAGCTGTTGTACATCCAGGAATTCTCAAGCCCAGCATGGATGGGAGGAGCCTCGTGAAGCCCCGCCCCTACCTGAGGAACTACGTACAATTGGTGGCTGCTAGGGGAGGGGAGACAGTTCTCTTCAGGAATGTGGCCTCGGACAGACTACCTATGCTCCGTAGATGATCCTATGCCATGCACACAAGAGACTGCAGTATGTGAACTTTGCATGTGAGAGATGGAAACAGAGGCAGAGACAGAAAAACAGAGAGGGACAAAGGATGAATATAAAATTAGGAGAGAAGACTGAAGGAAAGGCCATCCAGAGACCGCCCCACCTAGGGATCCATCCCACAGGCAGACACCAAACCCAGACACTATTGTGGATGCCAAGAAGTGCTTGCTGACAGGAACCTGGTATGGCTGTCCCCTGAGAGGCTCTGCCAGAGCCTGACCAATACAGATGCAGATACTTACAGCCAACCATTGGACTGAGCCTGGGGACCCGGATGAAAGAGCTAGGGGAAGGACTGAAGGAGCTGAAGGGGATTGCAACCCCATAAGAAGAACAATATCAACTGACTGGAGCATCCAGAGCTCCCAGTGACTAAACCACCAACCAAAGAGTACACATGGAAGGACCCATGGCTCCAGATACATATGTAGCAGAGGATAGCCTAATCAATTGGGGGTTGGGGGGAAGCTTGGTCCTGTGAAGGCTTGATTCCCCAGCGTAGGGGAATGCTAGGGCAGTGAGGCAGGAGTGGGTGGGTGAAAGAGCCCCCTCACAGAAGCAGGGGGAGGGGGATGAGATAGGGGGTTTGCAGAAGGAAAACCAGGATGGGGGATATCATTTGAAATATAAATGAATAAAATGATTAATAAAAAATTAGGAGAGAAAATTGTTGGGGGCAATAAGGGAAGAATAGAAGGGAAAGGAATAGAGGGTGGGTTTGATCAAAACACATTATAAGAAATTCCCAAACAAGCCTTCATTCAGTTTTAGCACCCAGGAGCAAAAACACTCACAGCAAAAACAGCAGATCTCTATGAGTTTGAGGTCAGCCTGGCTTACATAGCAAGTTCCAGGACAAGCGAGGCTATGTAGAGACACCCTGCCTTAAAAAAAAAAATTCTCAAGCACTAAAAAAACAATTTTAAAAAATGAGATATGAAAGGCACTTTTGATGGTCATGACCTTCAGGAGAATATAAACGGAACAGGCTGTGGCAGGGGCCGAGGTCGGTACACGTGACATTGTGCCAAGCTGATAACTTAATCTCCCGTGTAGGGCAACCCCTGGCACACACGCCAATAGAAAAGCCTGGGGTGGCGTAAGCCACAGGTGTATCCTAGCTAAGGCCCATATTTATGTTCTCGAATATCAATGCCCACATAGGCTTTGGCAATCGAAAAGAGCCTATAAACCATAAGGAAGCAGACAGTTCAATAGATGTACTTTCTACATTCTTTCTCTCTGCTAGAAGCAGAGTAGGGTGGCACATTCTACTTGTGAACTTAACATAGCTACAGCAGCACCTTTAATTACCACGTCTGTAGTCCCTGCTTGCGGCAGAGCATCACCTGGCAGAATGTCAACTTGGCATATTGCCAACATCAATCATATACGCCAGCTCCTGGGGAGGAAACACATTATGTCTTTTTATTTTTATCTTTCAAAGAAATTACCTCTGGTAATTTTAAACATGTCTGACGCTTGATGCTTGCTTAATGATAGTTTCGGTATCCCTGATCCAAAACGGTTGTGACCACATGTGTTTCAGATTTGGGTTTGTTGTTGCTGTCGTTCAGACTTATTTGACTTTTAGAGTGAGAAATCATACAATGGGAACTTAGGTCCATGTCCACCTTAAGCACATGGCAGGTGCAATTGTGCAGCGATTATAGTTGGCCTGAGTCCAGGTATGATCCTGGCATATCAGATTACAGACTGGAGAATAGACAGTTTGAAGCCAGGTTAGGTTTACCTAGTAAGACCCTCACTCAACAAACAAACAAACAAAAATGTACATAAAGTTTCTGGCATAGTTTTCTACTTGAATTTTCATCATATTGGCACCTAATTTTTTTTTTTTTTACTTTTGGACTTCCAGATTAGAGGTGATAACTGTGTATATTCTGGGAAAAAAATGGAAAATAGCTTTCTAACATAGAAACTGGTACATGCAGCCCCTCTCTTACGTTGCCTTGGCTGCCTGGAACTTGCTATGTAGGTCAGATTGGCCTCAAATTCAGAAAGCTCCTCCCGTCTCTGCCTCCTGAGTGCTGGGCTAAAGGTGTGGACTACTAAACCCATCTTGTAGATACTTTTTTAACTCTACCTAGAAAACACAAAATGTATCCCAGGGAGTTCCCATCGATGTGACATTTAAAAATGACACCTGCCTTGACACTTGTATCTCACGCCCCGCACTTCATCTCCCACCCACCCACCCACCCAATGCACTTCATCTATGCGCTTGAATTATTTATATGAAGACTTTTATCCCCTCAATAAAACATAAGCTTCTTTGGATGCGGAAACTAATTTTTACTCATTGTTTATCTCTCCACCCATGCCTGCAGCTATCCTGAGGCCGGGTACACATTTGCTACCCTGTACAAGGATGTCAAAAACAAATAGAATCAGGGAGTCATCGTGTCAAGAAGAGAAGTGTGCCTTCCCACTCACCAAAAACTGACATTTTATTCAATTACGAGAGAAATAAGCAGATGTGTTTATGGACAGTTATTTTGACTAACATTTGTGCAACAAAAAGAAACCCACACACTCTTCTTAGTCTCCTGACAAGATGCGTAATTCTCAGCCATCAGTCACACACTTGCCTGCTCGTCCTGTCCATGCAGATACAAAGAGAGTCAGTGTGGAATTGTGGGAAAACCACACTCTGAAACAGAAGCCTGGCTTTATCACTCAGTAGCAGTGGTGATTTGGGTAGCATCTCAGTCTCCTTACCCAGAATATGGAACAAGTGGAGAACAACTCTATAAATGTTCTCGTGTGAGCAAATACCACAGATAAATTTATACCACATGCCAATCATACAGTGAACTCGCTATAGAAATATTACTTGTTCTATTGGTAGTAGACATGTACAAAGGCACATGGGTTACTTTTAAAGACTCATTTAAGGTTGCTTGCTGGCTTGCTTGCTAAAGACAGGGTCTCACTATATAGCCTTGGCTGTCCTGGAACTCACTATGTAGACCAGGCTAGCTTTGAACTCACAGAGATCCACCTACCTCTGCCTCCCAAGTGCTGGGCTTGAAGGTGTATACCACCACACTAGAGTGTTCAATTTATAGCAACCTTGTCACAGGTTTCCAGCCCTGCCACCAACCAAGTCACTTGAGCATGATTCTGTGCTTTCTAATTCCATCACTCCCAGCTTGACCTGGTGATCTCATCTAAAATGCCAGGAAATCAATTTTGAAAAGTATTCATTTCAACTGACAAATCTGTCCCATCTTTCATCTGGGTTTTCTAAGACGTCACTCAACGAGCACTTGCTACCATTTAGACAAGTCAGCTTTTTCCTGTTCTTCAAAAGTTAATAAGGCCCCAGTATTAATTACCTCATAGCCATTGTCTTGGCAAGATTATTGCAAACACGAAATCAATCTTTCATAGCAGAATCTAAGTAAGCCACTTGCTTTTCAATCTTTCTGTCTCTCTCTAATATTAGATCTTTTAAACAATGCCTGCAATTATCAGAAATTGAGCCATTATATTTTCTTAAAAGTTTTCCAAAAATGGCCCACCATTTATAGGAAGTTTTTTGGTCTTTGGAATTTTTTTTTTCATTCTTTGCAGCACAGATAAATTTTCTGGTAAGTTCCACAGGCCTATAAGTACTAACAACAATCTCCCAAATTGGCAGTTCCAAATACATGCTTAAAAAGAGAAATAACTTGTTCCAAAAAAGGGGGAAACTTGGGACCTGGCGAGGTGATTCAGCATTGGCTGCTCTTCCAGAGGACCCAGGTTCAATTCCCAGCACCAACATTGTGGCTCATAATCATCTGTAACTCCAGTTCCTATGGGATCCAGTGCCCTCTTCTGGCCACCATGGGTACTGCATGCATGTGGTACACAGACACCATACACGCAGGCAAAACACCTCTACACATAAAATAAAAATAAATCTCAAAGAAAAATAATTTTTCTAACTTTCCCAACTTGCAGGGATTTTATTTCCTAAAAGAGATGCCTACAAATAGGAGCAAGGATGGAAAGCAGATAATAACCATCAGGAGTCAGCTGCTGACCATGGATCAAACACTGGACTGCATGCTTTAACGATCTACTTAACTCAGCAACATAGAAACCCTGGGGGAAAAGTGCAGATATTAGTAGGGTGGATTTTATTAGGAACAGAAAAAAAGACTAGAATGTAACATAGTCAACAGATACACGTAGTTAATCCTTGTGGGATTTTTTTTTTTTTTTTTTTGCAAATTATCATTTTTTTCTCTTGAACTTATTTTTTTTTTTCATCCTAGGTGAAGAATGTTGGCTGGCTCCCGAGACACCGCCCCTAGCCATGCATATAAATGGTGAGTAGCCACCGAGGAGGAGGCTCCTTGGTGGTACAATAGCCCATACGGTGTACAGGAAACTGCAGTGGCTCAGTTTGTGGGTGCCATCACCCATGCTAGGGTGGGCTCTTTGGCAAAGCAGCTGCCTTCTGTCCTGTGAACAATCTTTTATCCATGCTTAAGTAGCCCCAATAAGTCTTTGGTTTAACAAGCTGAACTTGGGTGGAATCCGTTCTTTGGTCTTTTGGTATCCCTTCTGTGATGAACAGACATTGTCCACACCTCCCCAGGAAAAGTCATGCAACAGAGAGAAATAACATGAATAATCTAAGAGATTAAATAACTTCCCCAGAGTCATAGCGCTAGTTAGTTGAGATATAAAGCCGGTTTAATGCTAAAGCCACACTCTAACAACTATGTTAACAAAATACAGCCAGATAACTCTACCTGGACAAGACCAAAGCATTCTGGAAAGTTCTAAAATAGACTTGCTCTCAGCCCCGTTTGCACACTGAAGAGAGACTTCCTTCAACATGTCAAGTTGCATGGGGAAAAAGGAAATAATTCTGAGCTATTTCCCTACTAATTTTTAGTCACACAACTAAAGTTTAGTCTAGAATGTTGGTGATTGACTCTAAGATGTCGGTCATCCTGTAAATTGATAAATTGATAAAAACTAAATAGAGCAAGAGACAGAATCCCAAGTCCCGACAAAGGAAAGGAACCAGCTTGCCCTCTACTGGACATACCAGGTAGTGTCAGCAAGATGTGAGGTGACCTTTCCTATCCCTTTGAACTGAAAGACCCAGGGACTGACATCTACACAACTTCCACTCATGACCAAAACCTTACAAGACCACAGCCACGTGTCACACATAAGACCTGAGCTGGGTCCCCAGAACAAAACCAACCATTCTAGTGCAGACACGTAACCTCAGAACCGAAGAGACAAGTCTTGAAGTTCCTGGCCAGAGAGCCCACCTAATGCAGTGAATTCTATGTCAGTGAGAGACTCTGTCTCAAAAATAATGAATCCTTGAAATGACATACATGCACCCGGATACACACAATCGTACACACTAAGAACTTGACTAAGCTCGGCATGAAATACATCAGAAAATGTTCTTTACCAATCTGTAACATCAAAATAAATTAAAAATATCAATAAATCAAATAAATCAAAGTAAAATGTCAGTGGCAAAAAAAAAAGTTACGAAAACAGGTTTAAAGAAACGAAGAGGAAAGAAAGAAACTACCTCCTACCATCAGGGAGAGAGACGGGTCAGCCGTACACTCAGCACAAAACTTCACCGTGCTGTTAGAAGGATGTTGTGTAGACAGCACATCCCCCGCTGACCAAGCTAGCCATTATTCTGTAGCCTCAGGGAAACAGCTCTTTCCCTTGCTTTTTTCCACCCACATGTAAAGATTGTATGAACGTTGTCATGAGGCAAGTGTGTACTCGAGGATAGCCACGCCTCCTTGATGATAGCCACGCCCTCACAAGGATAGCCACGCCTCCGCTTGCTTTAAATCTAAGAAAGCAGTTGCTGCACGCTATTGTCCTAAGGTCAGTAATAAGTTGAAGGCTGGAGGGGGCTCAGCAGCCGTGACTGCACGCTGTCCTGCAGGGGACCTGAGTTTGATTCTCAGCACCCACATCAGGCAGCTCACAACTGACTCTAAGTGCTGCTCTG
>JANHMN010000021.1:40423197-40447363 GCA_030674055.1 Rhabdomys pumilio
CACAGATCACACACACACATACACACACACATCACACACACAGATCATACACACATACACACACACATCACACACACATACCACATGCACAGGCACACACACACCACATGCGCACGTGCACACACACATAGATATATGCCTACACATTTTACATTTCAAAACACTTTTAGGTTTGTCTCCAAAACACTCTTGAGATCCGTAAGATCGATATTATTGTTGTTCAGTTTGTAAGTTAAGAAAAGCCTAGGAAGCATAGAAAACTGGAATAGTAGTCTAACGTTCAAGTAGAATGTTAGTGTTAGTTTCTGTTTCTTTTGTTTATTTGTTTGGGCTTTTCAAGACAGGGTTTCTCTGTGTTATCCTCTAGTTATCCTGGACTTGATTTATAGACCAAACTCAGAGCTCCGCCTGCCTAAGTCTCCTGAGTGCTGAGATTAAAGTGTATATATACCACCAGACCTGGCCAATAACATCACATTTATTTCACTTATTTATTTTTTTGGATTTTCAAGACAGGGTTTCTCTGAGTAGCCCTGGCTGTCCTGGAACTCACTCTGTAGACCAGGCTGGCCTCGAACTCAGAAATCTGCCTGCCTCTGCCTCCCAAGTGCTGGGATTAAGGGCGTGCGCCACCACCGCCCAGCTTATTTTACTTATTTTTTGAAACAGCATCTCACTGTGAGGCCCAGGCTTTACACAAACTCACAGTCCTTCCCAAGCATTGAAAGTAAAGGCATGTATCACCATGCTTGAGTTACCATGCTTAATTAAAATTTTAAAGAATTATTTTAATTTTTTAAAATTTATTTTATTTTATGTATATAAAATATGTATATATTTTATCTTATATATATATATATGTATGAATACACTGTAGCTGTCTTCAGACACCAGAAGAGGGCATCAGATCCTATTACAGGTGGTTGTGAGCCACCATGTAGTTTCAAGGAAAAGACCTCTAGAAGAGCAGACAGTGCTCTTAACCGCTGAGCCATATCTCTAGCCCCACTTTTAATTAATTAGCTAGTTAATTAGTCTTCGGGTACTGGGAACTGCACTCAGGACCTTGTGTTTGCTAGGCAAGTATTCTACCACTGAGCCAGTTGGCCAAAACCTAGTGTTAGTTTTCATTAAAGATAAAATCAATTTGGATGATTCAATAGAGATAGAAAACTGTTTTTTTAAAAGGGAGGGGGACTGAAGAGATGGCTCAGTGGTTAAGAGCACTGGCTGCTCTTCCAAAGGACCTGGGTTCAATTCCCAGCACCCACGTGGCAGCTCACAACTGTCTGTAACTCCAGTTCCAAAGGATCTGACACCCTCACACAGACATACATGTAGGCAGAAATCTGTGTACATAAAATAAAACTGATTCAAGCAAACAGGTAAGAAATGTGGAGATTTCCTAAGTAGGGAAGAGATGACTGACCCGATATACACAAAGGTGTAGCTAGTTTATCCCAAGTCATAGGAAGAAAGCATGCCCACTCAAGATAGGACTGTGAGAACAGTCTACTTCTCTCGTTTCTTTTCAGATAGGGCCACGCTATATAGCTAAGACCAGCCTTGAATGTGCCATCTTCCTCCTTCAGCCTCCTAGGCTTGGGCTTATGGGTGCACCTCCACTATGCCTGGCTTACAGAATTCTTTTGATTGCTTATATTTTCTCTGTTAAAATACAAAGCAAGGTGAAGTGAAACATTCTGGTTTCTTTGGAGACTCAGTTGTGTCATGTGATGTTGTTCTGGAAACTGTCTTGTGAGACGATGTTTTCCTGAGAACAGACACGTGGTGTTTTTCTAGAAGTTGCCTGGAAAAGGGTCATGTGATGTTTTGCTAGAGTGGACACTTGAGAGAGAACAATATGATGTTTGGAAACATTATAAATAACCCAACAGACAGTGGAAGGACAGCGCTGTGTGGCTTTGGTTTGCCTTGCCCCTCTTTGATGGTCTTAGTCACTCTTTGATGATGACACTGTGGCATTGGCTCAACCTGGCCTTCTGATCACCATTTGCCATGACTTCATAGAGAGAAACACACCAAAGAACTTCTCATGATATTCTAGTGTCTTCTTGTCGGGCCCACAGACTCGGGCCCATTGGCAGAGCCTTGCAGTTTCTTCTGGATTGAACTGCCATTGCTGATTCATGAACAGTATTTGTGAGTGGATCTAGCTGCCAGTGCTGATTCCTGTGAACTGAGCTGCTGATATCCTGACAGCGAAGATTAGATTCACTCCAAAGAGCCATTCCTAAACAGGTCCACATCCTTCTTTGCCATATTAACCTTTCCTTTCCACTACCCCTAGTGGGTGGCGGGCTAGAAGGGAGGTTAACGCATTTAAGAACCCTTATTAAAGTAGGTTTTGGTAAGGAAATCAAATGATATATAAACATGGAGCAGAGGCAAGGGTGTGAGCTAGAGACATAAATTAGGATTGCTAGCAACAAAGACTGTCCATTACATCAGCAGTCACACACATTTAGGGAGGGGCTAGATAACCTCTCTCCAGCCACAGTCAGCAGTAGGTGCACACACAAGGTTCTAGAGGTCTGAGGAAGATAAGGTTTCGGTTTTGCCGAGGGAGACCAGGACAATTGATCTGTGTGTTCGTGCAAGCGAACTGTGAACAGGCAAGATGCAAACTCTACACAGTTAAGTAAACAATGGTCATTAGTGAGCACTGCCAGGTCAAGCATGCTGTACATGGTCACAAAACCAGAATTCAGCTGACTGTGGTGACTCATGCCCAGGATCCCCGAGAGTCTACAGCCAGCCTGGGCTACAATGCAAATTCCGGGCCAGCCTGGGATTTATAGTGAGGACTGTCTCTAAAGTGGGAAGGGAATTAAAGAGAAGAAGCTCTGTCCTTCTCTTCAGGGATCTATCAATAGTTCACAGGTTTCCAAACTTTTCTGTCCCTAAGAACAGCTCTGGAATCTTAAAATTCAACGTGTCAATCCATGTCGGTCAAATCTGAATGTTGGGAAGTGGGGGCCCAGCATTAGATCTTTTTTTTTATTTTTAATCTCCAAATAACTTCACTAAACATGAAAAACTTTGCATCACTGTGATAATTACCTTCTTTGCAGAGAATGGAACCTGAAGGTCTATGTTAAAATCCCTACACGTGAGCGTTCAGTGTATGTTACATTATCACTGCACATGCTGCTGCGGACCCAATATCCAACACAAGAACAATGCAGGTCACTGTTGTACAAACAGTAACCTATGCTTTTGGGAAGAGTTCTCAAATTCATCTTAAATGTTTACTTAAGGTAAAAGTCGATTTGAATCACGTAGTATTTTTTTTTTCTTTTTTGGGGGGGGAGGAGGGTTCGAGACAGGGTTTCTCTGTATAGCGCTGGCTGTCCTGGAACTCACTCTGTAGACCAGGCTGGCCTCGAATTCAGAAATCTGCCTGCCTCTGCCTCCCAAGTGCTGGGATTAAAGGTGTGCGCCACCACTGCCTAGCTGAATCATGTATTAATCTTGGACATGTTACTCATTGCCTTATAGTCATGTCTGGCAAATTGTAAATGCATGTAAATCTCTGTCTAGTGAATAAGTGATATTTTCATACATATAGTCTAGAATAGATGTTTTAAATGGAAATACTCCTCTTTAGCATTCAAAATGATTGAAACATCCCACTTCAAAAAGCATTCCATTATAACCAAATACAAAAATAATAATATGTGCAGAAAGTGAATTTTACTTATTTTATGTATGTGAGTATACCCTCACTGACTTCAGACATATCAGAAGAAGGCATCAGATCCCATTATAGATAGTTGTGAGCCACCATGTGGTTCCTGAGAGTTGAACTCAAGACCTCTGGAAGAGCAATCAGTGCTCTTAACCATTGAGCTATCTCTCCAGGCCCCAGAAAGTGAATTTTCAAAGGACTCCCTCAATCCTTTCATATACTCTGTCCCAGATCATATCAGTTCTCGTTTTATAGGCTTTCTTACCTTCTGGGATGGCACAACACACATAAGAACTTTAAGGCCTTTCTTATGAATGCCTAAGAGTGCTCCCCCTGCTGGCTATAATTGATAATGACAGCCTCTGATAGCACAGACGGAGGAGTCCAGGCTGTCCTGAACCAGCTGAGAGGGTCAACACTCTTATCCTCAGTCAAAACTCAACCGAAGCCTCTGGGTAAAGAGAAATCACACTGCATTCTCCTTTTCCTGAAACAGTTCTCCTAAAACTCTGATCCTTTTTAAATGAGGTCACAAGAAGAAGATATATCACTTGTCTCAAGTCCACAGGAACATCTCAGAAACTGCAAGTTCAAACGATATTATGGCAGCGTGTTCAAACATTATGTGCATTCTCAGTATACCTTTGGATAAATTATGAAAAGTGAAAACACCATTCTTAGCTATAAGATGTTCAAACATTTTATTTCTTGAAGAAAAGAAACTGATGTTAAAATATAAAAGATTAGACAGACAGACAGACAGACAGACAGGCTTAGACATAGATAGCTTCTTTTTATTCCTCAAACATAACATAAATGTTAGCTTCTTTTTATAACCAAACAAATGGACTTATATGCATGCACACACACACACACACACACACACACACACATACACACACGGAGAACATTGGGTTACTATGGCAGATGGGGAAAGAGTGCATCTGATTCCCAGGATGAGGGGTGGGGGAGAATCACACTAAAAATATAGCAAATAGAATTTTAAAAATTATAACCTTCCATCCAGGTTACCTTCAGTGACGCTCACAATCAACCCTGCCAGTAAGCCCACAGTTACCATGAACAGATGGGCAAAGATTACCAGTACAACTGAGAAAATACTAAACATAACAGCCCCTCTTTGAAAGTTTCTTCCCTGCTGTATGATTGGTGTCCTGGTTGGTTTTGTTTTGTTTGCTAACTTGACACAAGTTAGCATTATCTGGGAAGAGAATCCTCAATCAAGAAAGCATGTCTATCAGATTGCTGGCAGGCAAGTCTGTAAGGTATTTTCTTGATTAATGATCAGTGTGGAAGGACCCAGCTCACTGTGAGTGGTACCACGGCTGGGCAAGCTGTAGAAGAAAGCAGTCTGGTTCAGGAATAGTGATGTACGCTTTTAATCCACCATTCGGGAGGCAGAGGCGGGTGGCCATTCTTGTCTACATGGTGAGTTCCAGAACAACCAGTGCTACACAGTAAGAGATCTAAACTCAGTCCTGAACAAAGAAACAAAATAACAAGAAACGTCGAGCTGAACAAGCCATGGCGGAGCAAGCCAGTAAGCAGCATTCATCCAATAGCTTCTGCGTAGGCTCCTCCATTGAGTTGCTGCCCTAAAGTCCCTTTGTGGTGGTCTATAAGCTGTAACATGAAAGAAACCCTTTCCTCCGCAAGCTGCTTTTGGCCAGGATGTTTATTGAAAGGTTGGGACAGACTTGTGAACATTGACCTCACTTCTACTCGCATGCTGGACTATACTTCTAGACAGAATGTCCAGGAGGCTGGGCTACTTCATGTCTGAACTACTGCATCCTGCAATGCACTAATGAAACCCTGGCTCTTCTCTCCATGCCCACAGAAATGCACATTCACTTACTGCATACATTCACTTACTGCTAAGAGCTAACTGAGCGACAATATGGAGCTAGAAATAAAAAAAAAAAAAAAAAAAAAAAAAAAAAAAAAAAAAAAAAAAAAAAAGCAGGCTCTGCCAGCCTAGCTGGTTATTCAGGAACCAGCCTGACACACATTGCAAATGTTGTTTTGTTTTTTAACTTTTCCCTCGGATTCCCGAAGAGACTGCATGTGAATTCTCCCAGGAACCCCAGAGCAGAGCAGCCTCTACTGAGAGCTTTACCTCAGCTGAAAACCTTACCCCTCCTTTCACAACCAAGCCTGTCCTTGCTACTCAGTGTTTCAGAACAGCATTGTGGCTTAGGAATATAGCCAAAAGAAGGAGTATAAACAAAAGCAAATTCATGCTTTCATAGGAGAGAGATCTCACCGGAGAAGAGCATCCGGGAGCTTCTAAGGGACTCGCAGTGTCTGTCACTCAGACTTAATAAAGCAAATGTCTGTACATGGAGACCTTCGTTATTCCTTAAAATAAAAACAGGGCCTTAAACACCCCGCTGTATAGGGCCACACTGTATAGTGTAATAGAAGGTATCTGAAGGAGTACGTGAGTTCTTCGGTGAAATCGCTCTGGCCTTCTGACACACTACAGGAGCAGTGTGCATGACTGAATGAGTAAGCATTGCCTGCTGAGCTCTACCTGTAAAACGACCCCCGAAATATTCTTGGTAGTTTTACACCTATAAATGAGAAGTATGTGACGAAACTAGGATACAAAACTGTTATGCAGTGTGATGTCTTAAGAAAAAAAAACTACATGTGGGTTTATGTCAGGATAACAGAATACTCACGAAATAATAAGCTGTAAAGCTGGGGTCGCAGCTCGGCTTGTTCGAGCCTCAGCACTATACATATAACATAAAATAAAGCAATGTTTCTAGAATCTAATACGTCTTCGTGAGTTTGGGGTTAAAGAACAAGAAGGAAAAGATTTTTTTTATATATATACAGGACTGAAAAAGCACCAGCCTTAAATATATTGCTGACTACATGGTTTACTGGGTCTCTTGTGCAGAAATGTCATTGAGGGGCTCGGAGAGTAGCTCGGCTGATAGAGTGTTTGTTGACCAGGAGCCTAGAAACAGGAGATGTCAGCATTCTGTCTAAGCTCCGCCCCACGGTTACCTGGCAACAGCCAGGTGTGCCTAACTCACTATAAAAAGGGGCTGCTTGCCCCCTCCCCTCCTCTCTCTCTCCTCTCTCTTCCTCTCCTTTTTTAACTAAAACAGCTGACCATGTTATTTTCACATTTCACAATATAAGTGAAAACTGCCCCTTTTTATATCACTTCTCCCTCCAAAAGTATTCTCTCTGTTAGGGAGGAAGTTCCTTGCCGTGCATCTAGTAAACACTCAGGCTCAGCACCAAGATCTCCTGGGAAAACAGAGAAACGATAAAGAGCAGAGCGCTTCTGCTCTTCTGTCTGGGGGAGTCCTGCCGGGCCGTGTGGGCACCATCATAATGAGGACAGGAGGTCTCATCATTGGAGGCCCGAGCATCATGGTCATGTGCCCTCTCGTGGGTGGTCTCATTCTGAGATCTGGTCCCACAGGCATCATCCCAGGAGGAGGGGGGCTCATCATTGGCATCATGGGAGGCTCTCCCACGTGGGGTGCAGGCATCATGCCAGACCGAGGAGGACCCAGGAGACTGGGGGGAGGTGGGATCATGGCCCCTGTAGGCGGAGGAGCAGAGAACTGAGCTGGAGGGATCTTTCCTTGTTGAAATGCAGCTGTTGTTTTGTCAGGCTCTGGGCCTGTTCTTCCATGTATTTCTGATAATAGTCTTTCACATTCTCTTTGTGTTTCCGACTACTGCCGTGTGTCTTCCTCACAGATGGAGAATAGGAGAATTATGGGTAAGATATGGATCACAGTAGTCACAATAAAACTTAGGCATGATGTTCACAGGCCGTTGGCTACCGGAGCCTCCCTCCTCTCTCTCTTGCTCTTTTGTTCTTACTCTCTCCTCTTGCTCCTGCTCCCCCCTCTCTCCCCATTCCCCTCCCCCCTCTCTCTCCACATGCTCATGGCTGACCTCTTCTCTCTCTCTCTTACTCTCTCTCTCTCTCTTTCTGCCGTTCTCTGTTTCTACTCCTCTCTCCATGCCCTGAATAAACTCTATTCTATACTATACCTGTGGCTGGTACCTCATGGGGAAGGGATGCCTCAGCATGGGCCTGCAGAGGCACCCCCTTCCCCCACACCTTACCGCACCTCCACCAAACATATCCCTTCTTATCTTTTTATAAGACACAACAGTGTTGGCCTAGCACTCATGACACCCCAGGTATGCTCTGCAACCTCACATAACCTGTGTAAGATGGTACACGCCTGCAATCCCAGCACTTGGGAGGTAGAGATGAGGGGATTCAAAGTTCAAGATCATACAGAGATGTCAAGCTGGAAGTGACCTGGATGCTTCCTCCCTGCTGGCCAGCCAGCTTTCATAATCCAGAAGGTGCTATATAAGCTGCTGGGGCCAGTGGGTGGGACGCAGTGGGTATCAAACTGTTCGTTAAGGAGAAAGGGCACCTCACATAAAATATTATCAGAACATCCTATAATATCATGCAAAGGTGCCAAACTACATCAGTGACCAGCAAAATGAAACCCACACAATCTTAACTGTGGATGCTGCGTGCTATACCATCAGACTGCCAGGTAAAATTATGTACACTCCACAAGAGGAAACCCATGCACAGTACTGGAAATCTGGTCAAAAGCCCATGTTGGGGAGGTCACAGACCCTAAGAGGGGCAAGCTACTACTGTTGTTTTCCTAAACTGGCATCTCATGCCCTCAAATTGTCTTCTAAATACTTAAATTTATACCCATAAATAATTGTGCTGCTGTCAGAGTCAGAGAAGCCTCATTTCACAGTAGAAAGCAGTTATAACTAGTTATAACTAGTCAAAGTGATGAGAAGAAATAACTGTTGAATGTTAGTCCCTAAATGTCACCATTAGCCCTTGCCAAGGCTTAGGGAACAACATGAAAGAAGAGACAGAAAGCCAGTAAGGGCTGAAGATGAGAAGGATTTCTGTAAAAGACCACTGTTTATAAACACTGGAGGCATGAACTTGGCAGCTGTAGTCGCATGCACAGGACTGGGTCCTTCGACATTTGTCCTGGTTGGCGGAGGAAGATGTATCACGCAGCCCCATTCCTCAACTGAAGAGCTACTAGCACACGATGCTGCGGAAAGAGGAATCCCTGGGCATATCCCTGGGCTTTAATCATGTCTGTCAATTTACTTAGGCATTTAAATCCATTTTAGCTGTGCTTTTCTAAGCCGTTACTGAAAGAAAACTGTTCGCTATTACAATGTTGTGACAAAACAAAATGTTAGACCGTGAAATCGTGAGATGGCTCTGAGAATGAAGACGTCCAATGAGATGGCTCTGAGGATGAAGGCGGCCAATGAGATGGCGCTGAGAATGAAGACGTCCAATGAGATGGCTCTGAGGATGAAGGCGGCCAATGAGATGGCTCTGAAAATGAAGACGTCCAATGAGATGGCTCTGAGGATGAAGGCGGCCAATGAGATGGCGCTGAAAATGAAGACGTCCAATGAGATGGCTCTGAGGATGAAGGCGGCCAATGAGATAGCTCTGAGGATGAAGACGTCCAATGAGATGGCTCTGAAAATGAAGACGTCCAATGAGATGGCTCTGAAAATGAAGACGTCCAATGAGATGGCGCTGAGGATGAAGGTGGCCAATGAGATAACTCTGAGGATGAAGGTATCTAATGAGATAGCTCCGAGGATGAAGACATCCAATGAGATAGCTCCGAGGATGAAACTTAATCACCTGAGTTCAGTCCCCTGGTCCCACATAGTAGAGACAGAGCACCAACTCCCACCAGCTGGCCTCTGACTTTCACATGTGCACACATGCGCACAACATACACGCACCTATATACAAGGAGTATAAGTACACACCTGTACACATGCACATACATACATATACACACAAAGAACTCTCACCTTTTTTGACAAGATTCCTGACCCTTGCAAACATTTCTAAGAAACTGTAATGTAGGATGTTAGAGTGCGTGCTTTACTAAAATAAGGCTGCCAGTCGTCTAGAAACCCTGTGTGTATTGGCCAGGCTTCCGTGTGACTGCATACATTCATATTCTGCTCGTGTTTTCTCTTATCACACCTTTAAAGTCACAGCCATGTTTTATTACTTGAGTTGTAATAGGATTTCACTAGCTCAACCAGTCTGGCATTGACCACACCAAAGCAAAAGACTGTTCAGCCATGTGGCACTAATCACGTGACTTCTGCTTTCAGGAGAAGGGGGTTAAGCAAAAGAGATTTAAAATAAAATCTCTACAGTCCATTCTTAGATGAATATAGGAGGAAAATATCTTCTTCTATCAGACAAATACTAATCCTGAATCTCTTTTTTCCATATTTTGTTTGCTTGTTCAGAGTTTGAGGAAGGCTTCGTGTGGTCATTCTGAGACGGGGTCTCAACTGGGTAACATGGTCTCATCTCGAACTGTTGACCCTCCTGGCCCAATGTCCCTTTAATTCCTTTCATTGTCTGAGCCTTTAAGTGGGTTTTCCTACACGCCAAACTACGTTCGTCCGTACAACACAATCATTTAGCCAACATAAACACTTCCTTCCTGTACAGACCGTGCTAAAGCGGCGCTTGCGACAAACCCGGAATCGTTTTGTTTTCTGCACATTATAAAACTCAGCAGTGCTCCAACTCCAGTCACAGAAATAGAGGGAGAAACCAGAATACTTGTGATTTACAGTGGAAAATGTGGACTTTTGAGACCCCTGTCTTTCGGGCCTTTCTCAATCCCTCATCAAGGTGACGTTTGGTTAATGAGTTAAACTTGCTGAATCCCAACACAATGTGACAACACAAGGAGTTGTCAGATAGGAAGGCAAAACTTGGGCATAAGGTGTGTGCTCAATAAATGATCACAGCTGTTGCTGCTATTTTTTAATTAGTATTAAAATGGTTATTAAAAATAGATCTTCTTAGGTGATATGGAAGGAAAAATACATTCTTCCGTAAGACAATGGTTGATCCTGCTCCTTTTGCTTGCAGAAGGTCACAGGATTTTGGAGATTAAAGTCTGGCAGTGTAGCCCAGGCTGACCTCAAAATCTTGATCCTCCTGCTTGTAGCTACTGAGAGCTAAGAGGACAGGCAGGTACCACCAGGCTAAACAGATCATGCGTGTCTCCGTCCCAGCTCGGTTGTACAGTGAAGAGATGCTGTCTGTGGCTATTTGAATAAGAATGGCCCTCAAGGTCTCATATATTTAAATGTTTGGTTCTAGGTTGGGGAATTGTTGAAGAAGGATTAGGAGGTGTGGCCTTGTTGGAGGAGGTGTGTCACTGAGAGTGGACTATGAGGTTTCAAAAGCCCATGTCAGGCACAGTCTGTCTGTCTGTCTCTGCCTGTCTCTCTCTTTCTGTCTCTCTCTATCTCTGCCTGTCTCTCTGTCTCTATTATCTCTGTCTGTCTGTCTCTCTCTGTCTGACTCTATCTACCTCTCTCTCCCCCTTCTTTCTTCTTTTCTCTCTCTCTCTCTTTCTCTCTCTCTCCCCCCACCTCACCCCCATCTCTTTCTCTTTTTTCCTCTCTGCCTCCTGCTTCTGGATCAGAAGTAAGCTCTCAGCCACTGCTCCAATGCTATGCCTGCCTGCTTGCTGTCAATCCTCCCTCACTGTGATGGTCAAGGACCAATCTTCTAAATCTGTAAGTAAGCCCCCAATGAAATGCTTTCTTTCATAAGGTGCCTTGGTCATGGTGTCCCCTCACAGAGATGGGAGAGTAATTGAGACACTGCCATAAGACTTTCATAAGGCACTATAAAGTATAAGCAGTTGTTTGTTTTCACCTGGGTTCTGAGGACCCAAACACGTCAGGTCCTCTCACAAGCACTCTTACCCACCAAGCCTTCTTTCCAGCCCCAATTTTGGCATTTAATAAAACAAGTCAATACACTGTATATAAATATGTCATTGTTAAACACTACTAAAATGAGACCAGGTGTTCTGTGTGGCGGGGAATCTCCATTCTTGAATTCTACATGAGTCTGCTATTGACTTTTTTAGAAAGACTGTGAGGTACTGCAAGAAGGCAATTGTCCCGTCTGTAACTCTAAAGTATTTCTACCACCAAGGAAGGGATTGAACTTGTTGGGAGAGGCTCAGGACGATCCCATATTCTCTAGAATGAAAACCTGGCTAAAATTGAAGAGATACATTTAAAATACATTGGGAGGACACATTCAGAGATTCACACTCTGAGTTGGGTGCTAGTGGGCACATCTGTCTAAAAGATATAAGTGCCAATCTTTCAGTCAATCAAATGCATCTAAAGTCTAACATGAATCAGTCTCCAGTAGATAAAGTCCACCAAGCCCCACTTTCCCACCTGCTCCACCTTCCCCACGTCTTCCTACACATCAAAACTCCATGCTTTTAACTTCATGTAGAAAAGCTAATAACTAAGCAGACTAAAAGCAAAGTTGAAAGAAAAAAATCAAAGCCAGTCTCTTATATTAGAAGGGGGAAATAATTTTTACTTAACACATTTGAGTCAGTCAGAATCCATGAAAAGTTATCATGTGTGATGTATGCCAACATGTGTGCATGTCCATGAACACATACACACACACACACACACACACACACACACATACACTTCCTTCATCCCTTCTCTAGCTCTTCAGATAAGTGCCCAACTAGAGGAAAGCTGGTCTACTCGACTGCACTCCTCTTGGTGAGGATTGCCATCATCCCACTGTGATTGCTAAACAGCATTTGGCTTTCGATGCATTATATCTCAAAACCACAGGTAAGTTGAGGCTAACAAATGGCAGCATATTGGAAAGGGGTAATTAGATGGGATTTTAACCTGCTAATGTTATTATTGAAAACTAATCAAGCCCTCGACATCATGTCACGAAAATAGGCACATCTTAATTTTGGAATTAAAAAAAACAAACTTTGACCTGTTACTTTACATATAAAATGTGACAGAGAAAAGTAAGAAGAAAAAGCAACTCTGGCATGCACCCAAGACACCTCCCCAGGCATTTTCTCAGAAGGACACTCGCACTTGTGTTTGCCATACCTGAACCCCGCTTTGCCACGCTGCATGTTAACAAAAAGGATACAAAACAAAAACAGGGACATGTTAGCAGAATAAAGCATAATGCAAATGTATGGAGAATTACAAAGTTAATTCACAAGATTTAGTATCTGACTATTAAGATGGATCAGTAACTAAACAATTGTTTTTTAATTCGATTAACCAAGCTAGGCAGCTCTCAGCAAAGGTGGGTAGTGCAAGACAAGGATTTCATTTGTTCAGATAATTTGCCCTTCTTGGGTTTCAGACAGGATGTAAGCGGCTCTCATTGGTTAGGCCAACTGTTTAATCCTTAGAGAACAGAGCTCAAAGGAACAAGGACACTACTTTAAGTTACATCCATTTGAAGCTTGTTAAAAAGCCATTTAGTGACACACAAAAAAATAACCATTGTCAGAGTGAAAGGTGACCTCGACTCATGAATAATAAAGCCAGGGATTAACATTAGGCATCAAGCATTCATTTTAGATTTAAAAATGAAAAGTTGTGCTGTTTGGTTAGTCCTGGACTTTTCAAAGCAGTGCCTGCATCAGGTTCACTGCGGGACAAAGTAGCAAGGAATGACAAACACCCGGTACCCCTGGACTTACTTCTCTTCTGTGACACGGCCTGCAGGCAGGCTGTCACAATGTCGCAGTTCTTCTGAACTTTATGTAGCAATCTGTCTTTCTGCTTCAGCTGCCGGAGTAACTTTGCCGACTGGATGCCAATCCTGTACTTTAGCTCTCGAAGAATGGTCTTCAGCTCACTGGAGTCTATCAGGAAAGAAAGAATAAATCCCTTGAGAAGGATATAAATCCATAGTGTGCAACTAGTGTAAAGGTGCAGGTTTAGAAAATGAATTTAAATCCACTAACTCTAGCTTTTCATACCAGATAACATGACGGGATTCAGCTAAGATATTCCAGTATAATGAGCCACCCATTCATCTCCCACTTTGCTCAAAATTGAATTCTATAAGACAAATGTTATCACTGGTGCTACAATATAATAAGTAAGCAAAGGACTCGTACTTTCACTGTTACCAGGCCCAAGTATACATTTTTCTTTCTCTCTCTCTTTTTTTTAAAATGTAGGACTTTTTTTTTTTAAGAATTTTATTGATTTTATGTATGTGAGTACACGATCTTCAGAGACACCAGAAGAGAGCATCAGATGCCATTACAGATGGTTGTGAGCCTCCATGTGGTTGCTGGGAATTGAACTCAGGACCTCTGGAAGAACAGTCAGTGTTCTTACCCACTGAGCCATCTCTCCAGCCTGAAATTATCTTTCAGTGCTTTAAAAGTACCAGCTATGGAGACTGGTGACACAGGCCTATAATGTCACCTACTCAAGATGAAGGCAGGGGGATCACAAGTTCAAAGCCAGTTGATACAACTAAGATACTGTCTCAAGGCTTTAAGCGCTGTGGAGACAGTAAGGTATTTACCATGCAAGTTTACCATCACCAGAATCACATAGAAAATGCCATCATGGTGGCACACTGGCCTCTGGCTTCTACAGGCACACTTGCACACACATACATACACATATATTCAGGCAAAAAATAAATAAAAAGTAAGAGAGGGCTCAGTGGTAGAGACATTGCCTAACATGTACAGGGTCCTGGTTGTTCAAACACCAAGACCTCAAAAATAAGAAACAGCTAAAAACAACCCCGTCAATTGTAAATAACACCCAGCACATTTGAAGATGAATGCAGCTATGCTGATTTTGTTTTAAATGTGTGGTCTTCAAATAGCCTGGATAGTACATTTAATTTAGGACCTCAATAATTTGCATACATGGCAGAAAAATGTATTTCCTCTAAAAGGGTCAAATAATTCTACATTCTTGGGCTGGAGAGATGAGTCAGAGGTTAAGAGCCCTGGCTGGCTCTTCTAAAGAACTGGCTTCAACCCTAGCACACACGGTGACTAACAACTTTCTGAAACTCCAGTTCCAGGGGATCCTACCCGTCTTCTGACCTTGGCAGGCCCTGAACACATATGGCACACAGACATGTATGCAAAAACACTCAAACACATAAAATATTTTTTTTAACTTGAAAGAACTAAGAATCTAAATAATAAAAATAATGAAGTCTACATTCTTAAAACTGATGCTCCTAACAGCAGGATGTGTGTGAAAAGCCTAACTTATTTTTGCTGTTTCTTAAAGTACCTACAACTCTGCGTTTCTCATTATATACTACTTAAGGGGATGTATTCTGACTCCCATGTAGAAATGCCTTCCACAGTAGTATCAACAGGTAAATAAACAGCCCACACCAGAACCCTGCTTCTCAGTAGGTAACAGTGGAAATGGTCAGTTAGAAAACTGACTAATTTCCTCTTGAAGAAATTTTACCCTTCTATGATAAATGGGCTTGTGGTAATGAAAGTATTCTCTAACACTCACAGAGTACATAGCACACATTAGCTTAGGTAAATAGCCTGCCTGAGGCCGCACAGCTAACGAAAAACAGTGACAATGTGATAACTGAGGAATCTGACCTCCACCACAGACAATCCAGTTTCTACTCCAAGCTACTTTGTTGCTGCCCCTAGACCACAGATGCACAGCCAGCTTTGTCTGGACACAACACTAAAACACTAAATCCTGGGAGAAGAAAACCAATACGCAGGTTATCTGCATTGTTCCTCTAAGTGAACACAACCCTTAAGGTGGAATGGCTAACAACCCAGTGAGCATTATCTCTGCAGACAGCTGCATCCGTGACCTGATTGTCTAATCACAGTGTTCTAGTGGTGTCTGTCCACAGAGACATTGTGTCAATATACCAGGAAAGAAAAGGTTCACAGACAATGGGGTCAGCAATGAAATGAAAACGGGAAGAAATGGCCTCTGGCAAGCTCTGAGAGTGATAAGTAGGGTGGCCACCCACCTGACACCCACTTGCAGGCTGCTGACCTCTGTAAACTTTGGCTTACCAGTTTTCCTCTTCCAAAAGGAAATTATCATTTTCTCAAAGCTTCCTGGTAAAGAAAAGTGAATAGCCTTCTAAAATGAGGAAATCTGGTCATAATTTTCAAAACCGATTCTGTTGGAATCAGCCGTACAGCAAGAGTTTGGGCATAAACACACATTCTTAGCACAGTCAGGTAATTGCATAAAATCAAATGTCTCCAACTAAAGGTGTTGGCGTGGGGTTGGGGGAGGGCTTCACTAGGAAGCCGGAAAAAGAAACTGCGAATTGTTTACACAGGTAGGAGCGAGCAGATTTACTCTTTTTCTGTTTTTTTTTTTTTTTTTTTTTTTTTTTTTTTTTTTTTTTTTTTTTTTTCCTGTAACCAGCTAGGCTGGATACAGCAAGCACAAGAACACTCACTGTATAGTTAATTCTCTTTATACCTCCCATGGTCATTTAGCACAAGGACAATATTGCAAGAAATGTGATAGTGGCTGGCCTTCTATTCCCCACACCTTACTACATTTTGTAAATTGAGGTTTTCCTAGATCTATGCAAAAAGACAACTATACTAGCCCCGATACTTGAAATGTAAGCTATCATTACTGAGAAGAAAAAAAAAATCTCGACCAGAACGTGAGTCTCAGAGTTTGGTAACAGAAGAAACATCGATGCGCCTATTTTTTTTCCAAGGAAACCAAGGCCGTTTCTCAGCTCCACTCTCTGGGCAGGTGAAAAGCAGCAGTACTTAAATGCACCGCGAAGGCCAAACGCTCAGACTCCGCTCAATCCTGAGACCCAGATTAACGCAGAACTGCTGGGAACTCACGCTCTGGCTGGCAGGCACGGGACTCACGTGCTCTGCATGATCAAATTATTCAGCCTCAATAGTTAAACCCCGTCCAAGCCGGCGTGGCTAGGGCAGGGGTAGGGGTGGAAAGCCCTAGAAGTCGGCTCTCTTCTCCCAGGGTCCTCTAGGAAATTTCTAGTAAACCCAGAAAAAACTTCTAACTAGCCCTAACAGCTGTTCAGGTAAAATTAGTGTCTACACTGCCCCTAGCCTGGGACACCAGAGCGGCGTGGGGGAGGTGGGCAGACTCGACCACGCTCCGAGCCACACCTGCAGAGGGGGAAGGGCTGGGCAGTAGGAAATAGTCTAAGGAAAGCGTGACAACAGTAGAGTCCTGAGTCAGATGAAGCGAGACTCTACACTCTCCGGGTGTGCGGGGAGGGCAGCGGCGTACAGGTGGCGCCAGGTGAGCAACTAACACTAAGTGGACAGGTGGCGCAGGTGGGGCAGGTGGCGCAGGTGGGCACCTGGTGCAGGTGAACAAGTGGGGCAGGTGGGCACCTGGCGCAGGTGGTTAGGTGGGGCAGGTGGCACAGACAGGCAGGAGTCCGCGCGCCCCCGCTCACCTTTCCGCTGCAGGTACTGCATCTGGAGCCGCAGGCTCGGCCGCTCCCGCAGCTCCTGCAGCACTCGGGAGTCGCCAGCGCCGCGGCCACCCAGGAATACGTCGGAACCCGAGGTCTCGGTGGAGCTGTCCAGGCTGTCCCTGCGCGGGAGACGGCCCTGGAACGCACGGTCCCCGCCGGCTGCCACCTCCTCCTCCTCCGTGCAGCTGTAGAGCTCGGTGAGCAACCCGCTCACTAGGGACGCCGTGCGGCTGGTACGGCCGTCGGGCTGAGGCTCTGGGTCGCCCTCGCTCGCGGGGTGCCCCGCGGCCTCCTCGGCTTGCTGCGGGTCCCACGTCCTGCCCGCGGGAAGGACCTCCATGGCTCGAACCGCCGCGGCGCCCGCCAGTTCCGGGAGGGCGCGGCCACGCGGGCAGCAGAGTCCCCAGTAGGGGTCGAAATGCCAACCAATGGGCGGAGGCTGGGAGTTCCGGCTTCACGTCCGCGGGCGACGCGCCCAAATCCTTCCCACCTGACCCCGTGCGTCCAGGAGGCTCCACAAAAACCTTGACCATCTGGCAAGTCCTGGTATTTTAGTGACGTTGGGAACCTTTTTTCTCCAATGAAAGACCTGGATTCAGATCAACTAAATTCCGTGACACTGATTGTGGGTTTACTAAACCATCCTGAGATGACCTAGCTAATAAAAGTCACCAGAGCTAGTTTTAATGGTGAATTCGAACTTATGAGAGATTTATCTTTTTTCTTTAAAAAAAAAAAATGTATTATTTTTGCGCGCACTTCTCCCATGATGCGCCTGTAGAGGTCAGAGGACAGACAACGTTGCCCAGTCGTTTTTTTTTTTTTTTTTTTTTTTCTTCCAACTTTAAGTGGGTTCTGGGGGTCAAACTCGGGTTGCCAAGCTTGTTGGACAAGTACTTCTGCCTGGTGAGCCATCTCGCTAGCTCCCCGAAGAAATTTATCTTTACTCTAGACGTGAGAAGAATTTTTAATACCTTCACCTTAGATAGCTTTGTGATCTTAGTCACATCGGTCATCAGTTTAACCCTGCGGTGCCCTTTCTGGGAGAGCCTTGAAGGAAAGAGATTAAATGGCTTGCCAGGAAGGAGGTTTGAACTTAATTCTTAATGTCTGCCTCTCGTTAGGCACTAATACTGCTCAGCCTAAAGCTGTTAATTATCTGCACGTCTAAGGCGCTTCTAAAGGATGGTGGCAGGCTTCCTGTTTATTAACACTTCTTACATGGTGGGGAAACAGCCTGACGCTGTGACTACAAATCTGATGTCCTTAACCACTACCAACAAAATAATTTGAAACTGGAACTAATGTGAGTTATAAAAGCACGAGTTTTGTAACTTCGCATGCCCTGAGCATACAGGATTTGAACACGCAGTCGAGGGGCTGAGAGATGGCTCAGCAGTTAAGGGAACCGACTGCTCCTTCAGAGGACAGGGGCTCGGTTCCCAAACAAGGCAGCTCGCAATTCCTTGAAACTCCAATTCTAGAGAATCTGATGGCCACTTGTGACCTCCACCAGCACTTGGGAGGCAGAAGCATTCGGATCTCTGTGAAGTTTGAGGCCAGCTTGGTCTATAAAGGGAGTACAGGACAGCCAGGGCTCTGTTACACAGAGAAGACCAGTCTCAAAAAAACCAAAACAAATGAACAACAGCAACAACAAAAAAGATGTACGTTTAGACATACTCATATAAAATAGTTTTTAAAACCTTGTACCAAAAACAGTGTTGTATGATTTTATAATTGATTATCCTCTGCTACTGCTTAATGATAAATGATAAATGAAAATGAATGGAAGTGGGGGGTGGGGTGCCAAAAGCCTGTAATAGAACATGGGAGACCCAAGGCAGGAGAGTAGCCTTGAGTTCAAGACTACTCTGTCTTTTAAAAATATATATTCAGCCGGGTGGTGGTGGCGCATGCCTTTAATCCCAGCACTTGGGAGGAAGAGGCAGGCAGATTTCTGAGTTTGAGGCCAGCCTGGTCTACCGAGTGAGTTCCAGGACAGCCAGGGCTACACAGAGAAACCCTGTCTCGAAAAACCAATAAATAAATAAATAAATAAATAAATAAATAAATAAATAATAAAAAATTAAAAAATAAAAATATATATTCAAATTTTAAAATAATATTATTAATAAATATTAAATGTGCTTATTAATAAATAATTGATTAGTGGGTGGTTGTTAATTTAATATTTATTTTTTTACATAAATAAAAATTCAGAATACGGCGAGATGGATCAGCAAGTACAGACATATTTGCCATCAATAACTTGTGTCTGATCCCTGGTACCCATAAAGTAGAAGCAGAGGTCCCCTCGTAAAAGGTTACCCTCTGACCTTCATCTGCATACCCTGAGGCCCACGCACAAGAACAAATAAATGTCAACCTTTTCATAGACTACAAGAAAGAGATGAGTAAGCGACTACCACATTGATTCTTTTAAAGAGATTTCTCTCCCTCTTGCCTGTGGCATAAGTGAATGAATCCACATCAGAGAGTGATCTTCCCAGCATGCAAGACTTTCTCAGGGAGCAAACGCTGCAATTGTTTCTCTGTTCTCGGTAGACTTTCCCCTGGTTCCCGCTTTGTTTGCCTCCACTAGGGACCGTCTTCAACATTCTTTTCTTTTTAGGGTGTGGCCCCCAGAAACTGTGACAGAAGTTCAAAGGGAGCTGAGGAAGATGAAGAAAGACACCAAGGAAACATCTAAATATTGTTAGCATCGATATTTCTGAAGGAATCAAACTTCAAAGTCCCTTCCTACTGTTACCATCACTGGAAAAAGCAAAACTGGTAAAAGGGAAATGAAGAGCAGCCAAGTCAAGTTGTCTGTCTGTGTTAGGGGGTTGAACTAGTGAGCAGGACTCTTCTGAGGTCTCTGCTTCAGCCCCTGCCTCCGGGTTCCTGCTTTGAGCTCCTGCCCTGGGTTTTCTTGATGATTAACTATACTTTGTATGTGAAATAAACCCCTTTCTCTCCAGGTTGCTTTTGATAAGGGTTTTTATCACAGCAGTATAAAAGCCAACTAGCACGTTCATCATTTTACCTAAACAAGACTCTCAACATTTTGGTTTTTTTGTGTGTGTATTGGTGTTTCGCCTGCTTGTATGTGTGGGTGAGGTTATCACATACCCTGGTGTTGGAAGAATTTTAGTCTCTTTAAAAAAAAAACACTGAACCATTAAAAGACTAGGTTTTCATTTTTAATCCCAGGTGAGGGCTATGGGGCTGTTTAAGATTGTCCCCAGCAGCTGACGATGACATGCCTCGTGTTCTAGCAGAGGCAGGGCACATGATCTGCCAGCTGTACATAGTTTCTGTGATTATGTGACATTTGGAATTCTGAGAACTTTCCAGAGCGTATATAAAGGCTAGCCCCCCCCCCCCAAAAAAAAAAGGTGGGGTGGGCTGTTGTTGGTCCCTTGGGAGGGTTGGTTGGTTGGTTGTGGTTGGTTGCTGTTGATTGCTCTTGGTGATGGTTTGTTAAGTAGTTGTGTGAAGAAAAAAAAAAAAGAAGAAGAAATTAAATATCCTAATGGCAAAAATCAACTTACCCCAAGACACTCAATGCCCCTAAACAGTAGAAAGTAGTCTAATGATAATGTTGTCCCTTTTCTTCTCTATTTTTCTCTCTCCTATCTAGTGTTAGGGGGTTGAAAGGGTGGAAGAAAAGGGGTGGAGAAGGGTGGAAGAAAAACCCAGGCTGGAGAGATGGCTCAGCGGTTAAGAGCACTGACTGTTCTTTCAGAAGTCCTGAGTTCAAATCCCACCAACCACATGTTGGTTCACAACCATCTGTAATGAGATCTGATGCCCTCTTCTGGTGTGTCTGGCGTATCTGAAGACAGCTACAGTGTACTCATATAAATAAAATAATATATATTTTAAAAAAGAACCTATTTGAAAAAATGAAAAAAAAAACCCACAAAGTATCAAAAAGGCTACACCCTGGAACTGGAGGTACAGACAGTTATGAGCTGACATGTGGATGCCGGGAATAGAACCATACTCATCTCTGGATGAGCAGCCAGTGCTTTTAACCCCTGAGCTATTTATCTAGCCTCCTTGACATATATCTGGTACAGATTCACACTGTAGTGGTTTGAATAGGTTTGGTCCCCATAGACTCATGTGTTTGAATGCTTGGCCTACAGGAAGTGACACTGTTAGGAGGTATGGCCTTCTTGAAATAGGTGTGGCCTTGTTGGAAGAAGTGTGTCACTGTGGGGGTGGGTTTTGAGGTCCTATGTTTAAGCTCCACCCAGTGTGGAAGATAGTCTCCTTCTGGCTGCTCTCCAATCAGGACATGGAGAAGATCGGAGAAGATCTTCAAGAAGACTGCAGAAGAACATCAGAAGATGTAGAACTCTCAATTCCTTCTCCAGCACCATGTCTGCCTGGACACTGCCACGCTTCCCGCCATGATGATAATACGATGATAATGGACTGAACCCCTGAAACTGTAAACCAGCCCCAATTAAATGTTGTCCTTTATAAGAGTTGCCTTAGGCATGGTGTCTGTTCACAACAATGGAAACCCTAACTAAGACACTCACATGAGAAATGAATTGATCTGATGAAAATTATGACTATTTGGAATTATACTTTCTAATATCTGGCAGTGAGCACTGATTATTGTTGAAGAATTTCTTGAAGAATTTCTCCTTGGCCAAGTTCGAAGGGAGACACAAAACAACATTGCTGAACACAGTTTGTCAATTTTAACATTTAATTTTGCTGTTCAAAAATTAATCATCACCCAGTCTCACAAAACCCAGAGAAAGTGGGCCTCCCAGGAGCTCTAACTTGGGCAGTATCTTAGGTAAGGAGACAGCAACACCCACCCCAAACAGGGAGTAACTGGGACCCAGGAATTCACTCCTGGCCCGAAGCACTGGTTCCTTCGTGTCTGCACCTGAGCACTGAGCAGATCTTGGGCCCCAGCTCTAACCCCAATAGTAACACCCACCCCACACAGTTCTGATACAACCAAGATAATAGGAAAGACAGGCTCCAGTCAGAGACAAGACAGGTGGCACTAAGGAAATCCAGATGGCGAAAGACAAGCACAAGAACATAAGCAACAGCAACCCAGGGTACTTGGCTTCATTAGAACCTAGTTCTCCCATACTAGAAAGTCCTGAATTCCCCGTATCACCAGGAAAGCAAGATTCAGATTTAAAATCACTTCTAATGATGATGATAGAGGACTTTAAGAAGGAGAGGAAAAGGAGGAGGGGAGGAAGAGGAGGAGAAGGAGAGGAAGAAGAGGAAGGAGAAGAGGAGCTAGGAGATGAGAGAGAGAGGGGGTAACATGGAGGCGGATGTTTGTGTGTCTCCGCCAGTCAAAGATAGTTGGTATATCTAGATTGGGTATTGGGTTACACTTCTGACTGTATGAGCATCTTGTTATTGAACATTGCCAAACTTATAAAGCCTTTGATTAACATTTTTTTTAAAAGTTACTAATAAAAAAATCTTTGGAAACACACACACACAGAAAAAAAGAGTTGACTTCATCATGGTATCTCTTCACAGCAATAGAATTCTAAGACAACAGTTTAAAAAATGTTAATATAAAAAACTCTTGGAGTCTAAAAGAGTTCTTGGCTTATAAAGACCTTCAAGAAATAGTTATAAGGTGATAACTGCTATAAGCTATGAAAATTGTGGCTTTTCAAATTTTCTCTCCTGAAATACAATGAAATATACCATATTTTAAATAAAGAAAAAAATTAATCATATGCTCAGAAAATCATCAATCTGCATTTTCTATTCACTTGTCATATGTGAGAAAGATTCTTATTTCTCAATCTAAAAAGTTGGGATGGTGATAACAAGAGGTAAGGGGGTTAGTGCTCTTAAAGAGCCATCAAATCTTACACAGACTTTAAGAAATGCAGGACAGGCCTCTTTTTTGGCAGAACATGGCCTGACACATGCTAAGACCAGAGGAGGCCACAGTGGAGTCCAGAGAACTGCCAGGAAAGGGCTTAGAGTCTCTCCTCTCCACACTGCAGAACCCCAAGAACCCTGGGTGACAGGCCAGCAGCTCCCACTCACCCCTCCCACATATAGCAGCACACAGAGCCTTCTAAAGCCAGAGAGATCTGACATCATCTTTCAACACAACACAGCTGTGCCAACAATTCACTTTATATATCTAAACCACTCTCTAGCTTAGCCAGAGAAGCTCCTCTCTGCAGCAGGCAACAGATGCAGACTCATAACTGGACAAAGTGCTGGGAAGAAGTGACTGCAAGTTGCCAGCCCTAAATGGGGCATCTGTGTCAAACAGTCACACGCACATGCACATGTACACCCAGCCAAAGCTCAGAAAACATCACAGAAGGAAAAGAAAGAATGCAAAAGCCAGAGAATGGGAATTCTCACAGAGAGTGCTGTGACGTGACGTCTTCTGCACAAAGCCGATGTAGTCACGGACAGCAACAGTAGCTGCCAATAGCACAAATTGTTCTCAGTGGGTAAGAGAGGAGAGTGAGAACATTAAAGAAGGCAGGAGTTGAGGTAGAGGAAAGAGATGTTGAGAGGAAGTAGATATGATATATCTACTGTATATATAAATATATATGGATGAAGTCAGGGAATAAATAAAAATACTCTAATAATGTATACACCTGTGTAGTTGGTTTTGGTTTTTGTTTGGTTTTGGTTTTATTTATTTATTCACTTTACATTCCAATTGCTGCCCCCCTCCAGTCTCCCCTCACACAGTCCCTCCCCCTATACTCCTTCCTCTTCTCCTCTGAGAGGGTGGAGAACCTTCCCCCAGATATCCCCTCCACCATTGGCACATCAAGTGTCTGCAGGGCTAGGCCCCTCCTCTTCCGCTGAGGCCAGACCCGGCAGCCCAGTTAGGGGAGTATATTCCACAGACGAGCAACAGCTTTAGAGACAGACCCTGCTCCAGTTGCTGGGGGACCCATGTGAAGACTAAGCTGCACATCTGCTACAAATATGCAGGGGGCCTAGGTCCAGCCTAACCCTAACCCTAACCCTAACCCTAACCCTAACCCTAACCCTAA
>JANHMN010000021.1:40447373-40475422 GCA_030674055.1 Rhabdomys pumilio
TAACCCTAACCCTAACCCTAACCCTAACCCTAACCCTAACCCTAACCAAATAGTGTATGCTATTTGGTTGGTGGTTCAGTCGCTGAGAGCCCCCAAAGGTCCAGGTTAGTTAACTCCACAGGTCTTCCTGTGGAGCTCCTATCCCTTCCTGGGTCCTCAATCCTTCTCCTTACTCTTCCATAAGAGTCCCTGAGCTCCACCCATTGTTTGGTTATGAGTCTCTGCATCGGTTTTAGTCAGCTGCTGGGTGGAGCCTTTTAAAGAGCAGTCATATAGGCTTCTGTCTGCAAGCATAGCAGAGTATCATTAATAGTGTGCTATTAATGATAGGTGCTTGCCCGTGGGATGGGTCTCAAGTTGGACCAATCATTGGTTGATCATTCCCTTAGTCTCTGCTCCATCCCTTGTCCCTACATTTCTTGTAGACAGGATAAATTTGGGGAGAAAAGTTTTGTGGGTTTCTGGGGTCCAGCTCGACACAGGATCGGAGTCCTCAACTGGAAGCAGGGATATCTGGAAGGCGCATAATAAATATACACAGACTACTTTTTGGGTACAAGCTGACAGGGAATTTTTCAAGGCTTAAAGTTTCTCTCTCTTCTCTCTCACTCTCTGCTTTCTTTCTCTCTCGTTCATCCACTCGCAGCTTGAGGCTGCACACACTGCATTCTCCGGCGCAGTCAGCTTTTCTCCTGTGTGCTTTTCTTCACTCTCATACTTCGACACACCTCTGTGCGTTCCCCTCTCACTCTCACACACTCTTCACACGCATCTCACATATGCCTAACACACACCACACACACACACACACACACACTCCATACACACTTCACATTCTCTCCTCACTCACTCCTCACATTCTCTCCTCACTCACTCCTCACATGCTCTTCTCATGCTCTCTCGCCTTTTTCTTGCCCCAGTCTTTTATTGATACTCCAAAAGCAGATAGAAAAAAAAGACATTATATAACCATTGCCAAGTCAAATTCAAAAGAATAACCACGTCTCACAAAGAATTAAGAATGACAATTGTTCCCCAATGTTTCAAGCTTCCTTATTCTCAGGCCCGTAGCCAAAATAATAATAATTGCAAACTTATCATTATTTAAATTTTAACGTTTAACTTATTATACTTCAGAGCTCAGAGCTCCGAGGTCAGCTACTTGCATTTTCCTGTAAAGCTCTAATGATAAATGACATGGGCAAAGCTGCCAGGCAGTGGCCAGAGTCAAATTAACTCTTAACTCAATAGTTCTACTAGTTTTCTACTTCTGTGCATTGCATACAATGACTCTCCTAAGGGTCCCAGTGTTTTGACTTAGTTTTACTAATATAAGATTTTATGTATTCTATACTTCCTTGTCTAGAAACCACTCTTAAATGTTGTGCAAAACTTATTTCATAACTTCAATAGATTTTTCCTTTCTTGAGGTCCCAGTGTTGGTTCCATTTCATTTTCTAATAATTTCTTCAAACTTTCTTTGCAAGTCAAGCATTAATCTGGAACTACCATTGTGCAGTTATTGCATTGTTTCCAAGATGAGAGCACACAGCATGCACCTGGGCCATTAGGACTGTGCTGTGTTGGGCCCCGGGCCTCAATTTTTAATTGTTTAAGAATCATCACATCATGGAACATCTAGTTTCACAGAACTCACCAGAGCAGAAGGAGAGAGTAGGAAAGTCAGATATAATAGAATAATCGCGCACACCAAGGCCTACTGAAAAGCAGTCCGGCACAAATGAAATCTATACAGCCATTGTCCAGGGCTAAGGTTAGGAGAAATGGGAGAAACTGCTGGGTTTTTTGTTTTGTTTTGTTGTTTGGTTGGTTGGTTGTTTTTTACAAAGAGCTGCCGCAGGCTACTGAGAGGTCTCCATCCCCACCTACTGCAAGCAGTCCTTGTCATTGTATGCTGTCCCCAGCAGTGGGTGGGTTGGTGTCCCTGTCACTCCATTGTGGTTCCTGCCTGGCTACAGAAGGTGGCCTCTTCAGTTCCATATCCCCACTTCTGTGAGTCTCAGCTAAGGTCACCCCCATTGTTTGCTGGGGAGCCTCTACCCTCCCAAGTCTCTGGCATGTCTTCGAGTTGCCCAGCCCCCACCCCAATCCCACCAGCTGCAGAATGCATTCATTCTCTCGAACCTCTGGCCCTCTGTCCTGTCTCTCATAATCCTGAACCCTCAGCCCCTCTCCCACTCAGTCCCTCCCCCAACATCTGCTTCCTATGACTATTCTATTCCCCCTTCTAAGTGAGATTCAAGCATCCTCGACTGGGCCTTCCCTCTTGTTAAGCTTCTTTAGGTCTGTGAAGTGTAGCATGGATAGCCTGTATTTTATAGCTAATATCCACTTATAAGTGAGTACATACTGTGCATGTCCTTTTGGGTCTGGGTTACCTCATTCAGGATGATATTCTCAAGTTCCACCCATTTGCCAGTAATAATCATGATGTTTTTAATGTCTGAATAGCATTCCATTGTGTAGATGTACCATATTTTCTTTATTCATTCTTCAGTTGAGAAACATCTAGGTTGTTTCCAGTTTCTGGCTATTACAAATAAAGCTGCTATAAACATAGTCCAGCAAGTATTCCTGTGGTATAGTGGGGCATCTTTTGGGTATATGCCCAGGAGTGGTGTAGCTGGGTCTTGAGCCATTGTTGGACTAGCTGAACTACAGCCTATAAGTCATTCTAATATATATATATATATATATATATATATATATATATATATATATATATATATGTGTGTGTGTGTGTGTGTGTGTGTGTGTGTGTGTGTGTGTGTATACATACATATATATATGTATATATATGTATGTATATATATATGCACCAATATATATACATATACATACACACACACATACACATACGTATACATATAGTGTGACCTAGAGTCTCTTAAAGCTCTGTATATAGGGAGCTTGCACACACACCCCCTTCTACCTACTGCCATCCTATCTCACTCTGTAGCCTGGGCTTAGCTGGCCCAGAACTCCCTAGATGGTAGCAATGGCAGCAAGCAGGATGGAGGTAAGAGTCTGAATTTACTATAGCTGTACTCAGGTGCACACACCCATACTCAGGGCTGGAGACAGCAGTAGTGGAGAAAGGCCCTGCAAAAGCCTGTTCTCCAAAGCCTCTCTCTGCAGCATTTGCACAAATCTTTTTTTTATTTTTTGAAACGGTTTATCTACATAATCCAGGCTTGCCTGGAACTTTCTATGTAAACTCAGCTAAACTCAGATTTGATGCATGGATGTATACTCACCATGTTATGTACCCGGTGCTTGTCGAGGCTGTAAGAGGGCAGTGGAACCCTAGAAGTGGAGTTACAGAAAGTGTGAGCCTCTACATGGGTGCTGGAAATCTAACCCAGGTCTTGTAAAAGAACAGTGCTCTTAACCCCCAAGCCATCTCTCTAGCTCATTTCAATGAGCTTGTCACACCAGCTACAGTTTTACAATTTCATAACCATAATAATGTATAATTCACACTTGAAATTAAATTCAGACATAAGGAGACCTGATCTGTAATAAACGTGTTTTTTCAGAAAATCTTTTTACAGGCACTGTCAACATGGTGTGTACGAAAACTTGCGTTTGAAATTCTGTCAGATGTGTATTTCATTATTTAAGAGCCTACAAAATATTCTGGTCAGCTCCAATAACAGTCACATCAGAAGGCGGAATCTTCTCATAAATTCAGAAATTATTTGCATATTCCAGGAGCAACGGGCATTGCTTTCTGTTGCATTAAGAATTGAAGGTGAGTTTGCAGAGAGACGTGGTGGCCTGTGAAAAATGAATTTGCAGAGAAATCTTGTAGTCAATCAAGTGCCATATTTATAAAGTCTCATTATTAATTCTACTATATAAAATTATTACACCCAAAATGTGGTTTTTGCAGGTCTTCAGGTGACATTATTCATCACATACCACTGTAACACCTATTGCTTTATAAAGACTTATTTTCTATAAACTATAAGAAGATAAGTGTGTGGACATGAGTGTAGGTGCCCACGCAAGCCAGAGGCACTGAATCCACTGGAGCTGGAGTCACTGGTTATTATAAGCCACACTATGTGGTACTAGGAAGCAACCCTGTAAAAAGCAGTAGCAGCTATTAAATGCTAAGCCATGTCTCCAACCTTGTTACATTTTGTGAGCAATAAGATATTTTTAAAATAAAAAGCTTTAGGCCAGAGAGGTGGCTCAGAGGTTAAAAGCACTGACTGCTCTTTCAGAGGTGCTGAGTTCAATTCCCAGCAAATACGTGCTGGCTCACAAGTATCTGTAATGGGATCTGATGCCCTGTCTGGCATGCAGGCATCTATATGCAGATAGAACACTCATATACATAAAATAATATAAAAATAAATCTTTAAAAAGCATAAAAAGCTTTATGAAGTTTATTTTTCTTTTTGCAATAGGATTTCAGGCTGCACTGAAGTCCTGCCTCAACCTCCTGAGCCCTGGAGTAGATGTATGTCTTAGCACAATTAGCATGTATGTCTTAGCACAATTAGTATTTTCCCACTGATTTTTTGCAGAACAGGCCCTATGTTTTACTTCACATCGGCTTACAGATAATGTGGCCAGCCTTGCCTGGCACCATGTGCTTTTCTCCCCTAGCCAGCTCTCCCTCAGAGCTGACAGCACTTCCTGGCATTCAGTTCGTGGCTACCGCCGTAGTCTTAGGTATAGAATATTTTGAGGCTGTGATTTATTTATTGTTTAGTTGTTTGGTTTTCCGAGACAGGGTTTCTCTGTGTAGCCCTGGCTATCCTGGATCTCACGCTATAGATCTGTCTCTGGAATGCTGGGATTAAAAGTATGCACCACCACAGCTGCCTCCTGGCTCAAAGCTATGATTTAAAGTTTCTACCAGGCAGTGTAAGCCTCCACTGTAAGGAACGCAAGCGGTTTTCATCTGAAGGTAGATCCTGGAATACTTTGAAACTTCTAACAACTTTGGTGATGTGTCCATTCCTATACTTTATAGGGTCCACTTCCCACCTCCTGGAGCATAAAACCATCACGCTAGTCTTTCTTGCTGGGCATGAATGACCAGCACGTCATCAGGATAATTGGTAGGTAAATGTTCTGCAGGATGCACGAAAGCTTGCATCTGGTTGGACTGTATTGTGACACACAGTGGCACGCTGTTACACACGGGATCATTTGCATCACCTGGAAACCAACCTGTAAATAACGTTTGCTGTGAAATCCTCACAAACAGAAGCTGGTTTTGGAATCCCTTTCATGATCGAGTCAGATAAGAATTCACTTGCCTAATCAACACCCTCGGAATGAGCTGAGGATGAAATGAGTCTTTATTTCCCCTAGCAGAGATACTCCATGGAACACAGCTCCTGCAATCACCTGCTGACTGAGGTCATGAGAGATAGTAATTACATTTGTGGGCCTTTCTGCTGGCCCAGCTTGCCTCCTTGAGCAGGGATGTTCTGGGGGCATGTAACAGCTTGCCTGTTTCATTTATACACAAAGAAATAGCTCTTGATCCTTTTATTTTTCCCCGATATTTTTCCTATTCCTTGTTTCATTAATTTCTGTGGTTGACCTTTAAACACGAATTATTTTAACATGTGTATTTATATGTATACATCTCTGTGTGAGTGTGCACACACGTACACGTGTATCTGAAGAGGCCAGGAGGTCATGCCGGAATCCCTGGAACTGTAGTTAGAGGCAGTTTGTGAACAGTCCTCTGCAAGAGCAGTAAGTTCTGAACCACTGAGCCTCCGTCTCTCCAGCCCAACATCTAACTTCTCATCAAACTGTATTTAGAGAAATACTTTACAGTTTTGAATCTGTATCACTGGACGTATATATGGGTAATCTGACCGAACCTCACAGAGAGACAGTGTGGCTGTCAGTGTTGAACAGAGAGACAGTGTGGCAGGGAGATTGCTGAAAAAGGAACCAACTTCCCAGGGGTCACATCTGAGCAGCACGAGACCCATAGAGTAGTTTTCAGCACTGCTAACTCTGCAACTGATGATAACTCTGGCGTGAGCTACAGTCAAACCTGCATGCTCAAAGCCACACTGCTAAAGCAGGGGGTTGAGCATTGCAGTGGCCAAGGGATCTGCAGTAGAGACATCAGCTGGTTTTCCTGGAGTCCTTTGTAATAGGTAAACACATTCCTCTTGTTGCTTTCCTCCTTTTGTCTTTCAACATATTATTTTTTAACTATAATGCATCTATTTATTTATGGGTCCTTAATTAATTAGTTAATTCATTTACCAACCTGGCTTAAAACTAGCTTAGTAGCTGAAAATGACCTTACACTTTAGGGACTCCTACCTCTGCCTCCAAGTGCTGGGATTACAGCTGGACTGCATGGACTGCCCCCAGGCTTCATTTATACAATCCTTGGGATTGAACAAGGAGCTCCTGTCATGCTGAGTAAGCACCCTCCCCATTGAACTACATCCTTACGGCCATCCGAGGATCTGCTTGAAGGTTTTTCTTCCTTCTGCGTGGCTACAACCAATAGAATAATACTGCATAGCACTGAGAGTGAGCATTCTTGTTACCAGCCTAGAAAGCTAACATTTATTTAGCCTTTTACAGTGAAGTAGGTAATTAGCTGTAAGTTTTTGTGAGGCTCTTTTTTTTTTTTTTTAAAGACAGATTCTTATGCCTTAGCCCAGGTTAGCCTCAAATGTGAAATCCTCTTCCCCCAGGTTCCCAAGAGCTGGAATTACAGGTATTTGCCATCATGACTGGGAAAAACTCTCGATGATTTTTCCGCATGAGGTTGAGTTTCTCAGATCTTATTTTCTTCAAATTTAGAAATTTTGAAGCTATTAATTTTTTTTTTTAAAATTATTCTTTCCCTAACTCCAGTTCTGTGAGTGGTGGACTACATTGTTGAGCCTTACAGGTCACAGAGATCCTATACATTTTTATTGTATATTATATTTATTGTACAATATTGTATACTATAAAATATCTGCTTTATTTTAGATGCAAAATAAGAAAAATACATTTAAAAGATATTGTTGATATTTAAAAGATATTGTGCCCAGATGTTTGACAGATGGCTCAGTGGTTAAGAGCACATGTTACTCTTACAGAAGGCCCACAACAACTCCCAGCAACCCACGTGTTGCCTTTCAACCATCTGTAACTCCAGTCTCAAGGGTCAGATGCTCTCTCTGACTTCCCCAGGAACTAAGCAGGCATACTCGCCTACATACATGCAGTCAAACACTCATACACATAAATCTTTTTTAAAAAATCACAAAGGTGTTAAGTCCAACACATAACCAAGTGGCAAATGACTCTACATTATTCTGTTCTACACAGAATCGTGCTCACTTGGTATATCGTGCACGGACCTCACAGGAATCCCTAACAGCAATTTAACTTTTTAGCTAACATAAAATATTGAGTTGAGGCTTTACTCATCAAAGGACTTGTTGCTATTGGTCGTGCACATTCTAACAGCTTCCATGAAGGCTTGCAAAAACTCACCAAGGAGGACTGGCCAAGACGGCTCGACATGCCAAGGCACCTGTAGTCAAGCCTTAGGGCCCGAGTTAGAACCCCTGGCCTCACTCCATAGAAAGAAAGAACTGCCTCGAGCAAGATGCTCTCTGACCTCCACACGCGTGCCGCGGAATGTCCATGAGCGCGCAAAACACACAAAAGAAATATAAATTAAAGTGTGATTGAAACTTGGAAACGTTGACCAAGAGCTCCTAGTGTAAAGTTAAGACGTTCCTAAATTGCTTGAAACTACAAGCCAGCCGAGGAAAGTAGAATAAGAGCAGCTGAGTCAAATGAGAACCTCATCTCAAAAGGTGAAAGGTCAAAGGACGCAGGCGGAGCTGTCCATCAACCCCAGGAGTGGCCGGGACTTTAACCAGCGGCTGATCTTATGTACACAGCACGTGCGTTGCTCCTCTCTGGAGGGAAGATGAGCGCACCGCCTCCTGTCTTCATCTCCAGTTCGCTGTCGTGCTTCCTCCAGCATCAGGAGCAGGCCTAACCAGCGGCGAGGCCAGGCTCCGCGCGGTCCTAGCTCTGTCCAGCCGCCCAGCGCCCGGGCTCTCCGCGGCTCCCCAGGCCCCGCCCACGCCCGCCCGTCACGTGACGGCGCGCCCCGCCCCCTGCCCCCGGCTCACGTGATCTCGCCTAGGGAGAGAAAGCCTGACCCAGTCTCCTGTGCTCACCGGCGTCTCTCCGCAGCTCTCGGTCCCCCGGCGGAGCGTGGCGGCCATGCGGCTCCCGTCCGTAGCCAGGCCCCGGCCGGGCGGTCCCCGCCGCCTGGTCTCACTGCTGCTGCTGCCGCTGCTGGGCGGCTGCCTGGGGCTCGTGGGGGCGGCTCGCAGGCCCAACGTGCTGCTGCTGCTCACCGACGACCAGGACGCGGAGCTCGGCGGCATGGTAACTCCTGTCCACGCCCTCCCCGTCCCCCTTTTGCTGACCTCTTTGCTGGGCGGCATGGCCGTGGGTGGGTGAGCTTGGACGGGTCATAGGATTCGGCTTCCTCTCCCGAGCTCACTCACAGGCTCGCACCGTGTGCACGGCGCCTCCAGCCGGGACCTTACTGCTGCAGTGTACACTCACCGCTCAGGGCAAACCTGTGGAGGCCAGTGATTGATTAGGGAGATCCGAGGCCACGTTAGCCCTCTTCCCGGAGGACCTGGGACGTCGGCATCTGTGCTTCTCTGATGCCTATGAAAGTGGGTTTGTAGGCTGTCGAGCTGTTATTGAGAGAGTGTGTTTTGCTTAAGAAGCATCAAAAACCACAATCAGCCTAATCGAACACCTGGCTGAGGCGTTGCCATCAGGGCTTCTTCACTTCATGTCTAATGGATGTTGTCATGAAGACTACATTTCCTTCCCAGAGTCACTTCTGCTCCTTCGAGGTTCCGGAATTTGACCTTTGGGAACATGCACGCCAGCCTCCTTCCAGTGGTGGTCAAGGGATTTACCCAAAGCACTGAAGCAGGAGGCAGATTAGGACCAACCCTCCAATGGTATTCCGTCCTGGGTCAGCATTACTCTCACTAAAAAAAAAAGTCTCTACTCTCTCTTTCGGTTCTCCTGCTTTCAGCTGATTGCTGTAACTGCTCTAAGTAGGAGGGTCCTAGCTTTTTCTGTGTGGTAATTAACCCTAGCTCAATGTCCTTCAAGTTGCTGGTCCCAGCTGGTCAGCGAGTTGTGAAATCAGCCTAATGAATAGCTGCCAACATTATGGTTTTCCGTGTGTCACATGTGATAATGATAAGCAGAGCTTACCATTTCTAGGCTGGTAAGTAAAGTGTGCTTTGCGTTCTTCCGTGGACTGTCTTTTTCTAGATGGTGTTTCGGTGTTGACATTACCAATCCCTTGTCCCGTCTTTGTATACGCATAGGCCCCATTGTCTTGTTGCCCTGTGGCATCCCCTGAGCCTTAAGGATGCTGAATCTCCACCCCCTCCCAGCCCCCACCCCGCAGTGCTGGAGGGCACTTCAAAGCCTGCCGAGCCAGCCTAGCCCCCAACTCCTGTGCCAAAAGTCTTGACTTAATTTCCCTCTTAAGTTTTACTGTCCCTCCATCTGTTCCCATAGCTCTCTTCTCTTTCCTTTTTCTCTTTGCTTTATTTTGTTTGTTCGGTTGTTTTTGTTTTGTTTTGAGACAGGGTCTCACTGTATGGCCTTGGCTAGCCTTGAACTCACAGAGATCCATCTTCTATCCCAACAGTGCTGGGATTTCAAAACTTTACCAAAAAAAAAAAAAAAAAAAAAAGTGTTCAGGAAAAATTTTTTTTACTACTAACATATAGGTGTCCCAGCTCAGAGACTGTCACTGAGCAGTGTTGTCTGTGTATAGTCGACCGAGGTCTTACACTTTTGTGTTAATGGTATTTGCCTCTAGAACTATTTGCTTCTTTATGTCAGAAGGATGTGTGTTTAGGGGGAGCATATGTGCACATGCCACAGTGGCCATGAGGGTCCTGGGAACTCCTCAGGCTTGCCAGTGGTTTGCTTGTACCCGGTGAGTTCTCTCGAAGGCCCTGGGTTCTTTTCTTTTTTCTTTTTTCTTTAAGTATTTGTAGTAGCCAGAGAAACTAGAACAAACGAAGCTTGTAGCTTCCCACACATGTTCTGTCAACAACATGGGTTTGTTCCCTGGATCCCACAAGTGCCGTGGACACTAAATAAATATGGAAATGGTGCTTGCTTGTTTTAAAGCTGCAGCCCCTGGCACTTCAGGGAATTCTGACTTTTCTTGTGGCCCCTTTTGGAGTCCTGACACAGATTGTCAAATAGGATAATGTCTTTTTGTTTGTTTGTTTGTTTGTTTGTTTTGGTTTTTGGTTGTTTTTTGGTTTTTTGAGACAGGGTTTCTCTGTATAGCCCTGGCTGTCCTGGAACTCACTCTGTAGACCAGGCTGGCCTCGAACTCAGAAATCCACCTGCCTCTGCCTCCCAAGTGCTGGGATTAAAGGCATGCGCCACCATCGCCCAGCACAGGATAATGTCTTAGTCAGGGTTTCTATTCCTGCACAAAACATCATGACCAAGAAGCAAGTTGGGGAGGAAAAGGTTTATTCAGCTTACACTTCCACATTGCTGTTCATCACCAAAGGAAGTCAGGACCAGAACTCAAACAGGTCAGGAAGCAGGAGCTGATGCAGAAGCCATGGAGGGATGTTACTTAGTGGCTTGTTTCCCCTGGCTTGCTCAGCTTGCTTTCTTATAGAACCCAAGACTACCAGTCCAGGGATGGTACCACCCAAAATAGGCCCTCCCACCCTTGATCACTATTTGAGAAAATGCCTTATAGCTGGATCTCATGGAGAAATTTTCTCAACGGAAGCTCCTTTCTCTGTGATAACTCCAGCTTGTGTCAGATGGACACAAAACTGGTCAGTACAGATAACGAAGTGAAGAGCTGAGACAGGGATGATACTTGAGAACTTCTTGGTACCAGGCCGAGTGTGAGGTGTGTTCTGTCTGTATTTCTAACATGGAGGCCAACTGCTGCAGATCGTATCAGCAAGAATGCCAAGACTCAAAAGGCCCATGGTTGGTATAGCTGAGGGGCAACAGGCTTATTTGCTTTGTGAAACCACTGTGGTAAGCCCGTCTTGCCACATGTATGTAGTCTGGAATACTCAAGGCCGTATAGGCACTTTGCACTGAGTCTAAAGTGGCATTCTGGAATGTCGTCAGTGGGGTTCACCCGCAAGACTTCATTCATGAATAAAGCCTTATGTATAGTGTTTCTACCAGAGAGAGGGATTGTGTTGCAGATTGCCACAGTAATAGGCAAAGTAAAGGGTGAGGACCCCATACACAATGCACCCAACTGGCTCAGATCGAAAGTTGAAATCTCATGATTTTCATTTAATATGTCTTTTTTTTTTTTTTTTTTTTTTTTTTTCAAGACAGTCATGTCCTAGTTAGGGATACTATTGCTTTGATGAAACACCATGGCGAAAAGCAACTGGAGGAGCTAAGGGTTTATTTGGCTTACATGCCCATAGTCACAGCCAATCCAGGGACTCAAACAGCACAGGAACCTGGAGGCAGGAGCTGATGCAGCAGCCATGGAGCGGTGCTGCTTACTGGCTTGCTCCACCCACAATGGGCTGGGCCCTCCTCCAATAATCACTAATTAATAAAATGCTCTACATACAGGCTTGCTTACAGCTCAGTCTTATGGAGACATTTTCTCAACTGAAGCTCCCTCCTGTCAGATGAGTTTAGCTTGCGTCGAGTTGACATAAAACTATCCGGCATAGTCCAGGGTTACCCAAGTTATCCATGTAGCTGAGGATGTACTTAAATTCCTGTTCCTTCTGCTTCTACCTCACAAGAGCTGAGACTACAGGCATGTACCACATTTTAAAAAAATGTATATGGGAGTTTTGTCTCCCTGAATGTGAGTACGGCTGTGTGTTGCCGCCGATGAAGGCCACAGGATGTGCGTCAGATGAGTTAGGAGAGTGGATGTTGTGAGCTGTCGTGGGTGCTGGGGATCAAACCTGGGTCCTTTAGAAGAGCAGCCAGCGCTCTCTTCTACGGAGCCATCTCTCCAGCCCCTGTCAGTTACCATTATCCTATTTTATGTGTACTCGCCTCATCTTTCATGCTCAACGTTCTACCATATTTGTCCCATGTGTCGTCTGAGAGACTGCTTCTATTAGTCTTTACAGGGTATGGCTTTTCCCTGTTAATGATGGAATGATGGGTTATTGCTCACAAAAGCACAGGTTGTTTTTTCAAGTCATTTATTCACTCTAGGAAAAGCGGGGGTGCTTAGTCAGGGGCGTGCAGGAATGTAGGGAAAGAATAAATATGACATTGCTTTGCCTAAAGCGAGGTGATTTCCACTGTTAAAAGGAAAGTCAGCCGCTGAGTTAGGGGAATCATCGAAAGCTTTGGGGTGTGAATCCTTGGGATCAGGAAAGTCATTGAGTCCTTTGGTTTTTGTAAAAGGGAATTTGCTTAGGGTAAGTAAAGTTACACATTGGCTCATGAGAGTGAAAGTGGCTGTTTCTTAATACCGTCACATGGTTTCCACCTGACCCGCCACCGCCACTTCAGATTAGCATGGATATCTGTTTTCAGTATAAGTGCGATCTCTTGCTTGGAACTTGTTCAACCAGGCGTAGATTATCCACATAAAGTTCTAAATCAAAATGCCTACACAGCCTTGTCTTCCACTCTTCCCTTTCTGTCTCTTGGGCTGTTTCTTCCACAGTGGCTCCTCCCTGTTTGCTCTGTGGGGCTATTTGCCAGACTCAGCCAGTGACCTCCACTCCTGATTCCTCTCGCTCTTAGCCCTCGCTCTGGGGCTCTCAACAAGGTTCCCTGCTTAAGGGCCTTTCTGGTTGCTCATCAAGTAGGTTCCTGCCTTCTTCCCACAGGGTGTGTCACGTGGCCTTCTGTACTCTCTCTCCCTTGCACTACCTGAGGTCACTGGTCACCTTGTTCAGGTCCTAAAGCCTTGGTGAGGGCTAGACCGTGTTTCCCACCCACCTTCGCCCAGCTCAGTGTTTGCTGAGATTAGCACGATACACCGTATAGACTCCCTGTAACCCTAACACTGGCAGTAGTTTTATGTGCTTATCAATTTGATGACTAAACCCCTCTCGGTTCCCCTTCTCTCTCTCTACACCACTGGTTCTCAATCTTCTTAATGCTGCAACCTTTAATACCTCATGTCGTGGTGACCCCCAACTGAACAATTATTTTTGCTGCTACTTCTTAACTGTGATTTCGCTACCTTTATGAGTCATAATGTAAATATCTGCTATGCAGATTATCTGATGTGTGACTCTCCAAAGGGTCGCAGTCCAGAGGCTGAGAACCCCTGCTCTGGGTGCACGCACATGCGTAGTCCCTGTACATTGCGCTCATGGTATTAGGTTCCTGGCTAAGCCAGGGTTACATTCAGTCCGCCGTTCTTTCCTGAGCTTGGCATCAGTGATAAGGTAAGGACAGCTAGCGCCATTGCTTCTGAAGCTTAGCACAGACCTTCCGTGGCATCTCTTGAAGGTCTACTACTGTCATCATAAAAGCTTGACTAGAACAAGTTGGAATGTTGTCCTTTGGAGCCTACAAGTAGCTTGGGCTTATAAATCAATGAAAGAAGCCACTTACATATTGTTGAAAGTGAGACTTGGGTGAACCTCGGTATCTATCTGGAGGTGCAGTCTTTAAGGAATTACTGTACCAGATGAACATAAGACTATATACAGTCTGTCCTTGGGTCTGAAAGGTGTTTCAGAGTCATCACGGACATCCTCATGAGCTTCACCCATGGTAGTTTTCGCTGGCCAGGAAGGAAAGACAGATCAGTGAGTGTGCCTTTGATGGATGGTTACTTAACTGCCTTCCCTCCTCTGCCTTCTGGGGTAAAGTTAACTTTCCCCTGTACTTTTTCAAATCTTAGGGGACGCACAAAAGATGAAAAGTGCAGATGAAACACACTAAGAGGCCTGGAGATGTAGCTCAGTGGGAGAGTGCTTGCCTGGGTACACAAGGCCCCAGGTTCAATCCCCAGCCCTGTGATAATTATGTTTATGTTTGACAGGGTCTGTGTGCACCTCTGTACACATGCTACCATCTGGTTCAGGTGCCACTGCAGGGGGATAGTCAGTCGAGTCCTTACAGTGTTGGGCTTCCATCATTGAATGTGTAAAGTTGGAAGCTGGCTGTAATGTGAGCCTTGTAACTTTGTCTGGCTTTCAGAATCCAAGGGTTGCCTTACTTCCCCATTAAGATGGGAAGTTTCCTTGCTGATGAGTCCACGCCATGGGGTTGTTGGCAAATAAGAGAGCATTGTGATTTCATTACCTGCAGTTCCCACAGACAGAACAATGCTGTCAACTATGAACTTTCACTTCCTGCTTGCACAGGGTTTACCTGACTGTAACCAAACCTGTTTGGTTCATTGCCACAATCACTTCTCTTGACTTTGGGTCAGAGCTGACCATTTGGAAATAAATGATTAAGATAAAACAAAAGGTGCTGGAGAGATGGCTGAAAGGTTAAGAGTACACATTCTTGCAGAAGACCCAGATTTCCCAGCACCCACACAGCCACTAGCAGTCTGTATGTCTCTGTCTGTTTCCAGAGGATCTAGTGCCCTCTTCAGGCCTCTGCAGGCACTGCATGCAAACACATGGTGCACAGACATACACATGCAGGCAAAACATCCATAAAATAAAATAAAATAAAATAAAATATAAATTTAAGTTGTAACAAAACACGAATTTTTATTTCTATATTTTATCAGATATTGTTTAACAAGGAATTGTTTACTTTGTAGACACCGCTGAAGAAAACCAAGGCCCTCATTGGAGAGAAGGGGATGACTTTCTCCAGTGCTGTAAGTTTAAAAGCCAATGTGATGTCGTTAGATATCATATCACATCCCAGGAAGAAACTTGATGTTTGAGTTCTAGTGTGGTATATGTGGGTGGATTTTTGCCTTTTTTTTTTTAATGAAGTACCTGGTCTGAAGAGTTTTAGTCTTTAATTGAAATGATAAATTGCTGGTCTTTGTGGAGGGAGGGGTTCTTACTTGTTTTGAGACAGAGTCTCACTATGTAGCTCTGGCTGTCCTAGAACTCACTCTATAGACCAGACTAGCCTTGAACTCACAGAGATATGCCTGCCTCTGCCAAATGCTGGGGCTAAAGGCATGTGCCAATACACCTGACTAATCGCAGGTGTTTTCTAAGCTAGACTGCTACATAACTAGGGAATTTTATTGAAATCTTTACTGTTTGAGGGTTGAAACTAGTTTGTATAAACCAAGAACATTTATGCTCTGTAGGCTGCTGCAGAGTAAAAGTTTCGTGAGGTCTGCTAGCTAACCCTGACAAAGATCATGGAACACACACGCAGCCTGTATGGAATCAGAGACCCAAAACAAATCTGACTGTTCGTATTCAAGACCTTACACGAAACTCTCTAAGTGCTGGTGTGGTGTCTTCCCACCAGGAAACTCATTGAACGGTAGCACAGTGCTGTGCTCAGGTTTAAGCATGGACTCCCCAGCCAGACTGCCTAATTTAGAGTGCATCTCTTTATTTGCATGTTCCTAGTTCTGTTTTGGATTCTGGTTTCCCCACTTTAAATGAAGTCAGTACCATCCACCTCAGGGTCACTGTGGTTCCATGAATCGGCACACGATGAATGTGTCCGTGTGGTCACAGCAAGTCCTACACATATTAGGTGTTCTCCACAGAAGGAGCCATTGAAGGGAGGAAGAGTTCGTTTTAACCTGGAAAATTCAGTCCACATATCAACTTAAAATTGAACCCAGTGTGGTGGCAAGTGCTCTAATTCCAGCCCTCAGGAGGCAGAGGCTGGTAGATCTCTGTGGGTTCAAGTTCCAGGCCAGCCCAGGTTACATAGTGAGACTTTACAAAGGAGAGAAAAGAAAGAAAGAAAAAGAACAACAGAAGATATCAAAGAACACAAACAGAGTTCCATTTAGCAGCAGAAAATTCACTCTAGGAATAACAGGCAGTGGCCAAAAATGGTTAAGATTTCTTCAAGTAAGCTAGGCCTAGTGCTGCAAGCCTTTAACCCCAACACTCAGGAAGCAGAGCCAGGCAGGTCTTTGTGAGTTTGAGTGAGGCCAGCCTGAGCTACATAGTTCCAGAGATCCTATCTCAAAAAATAGATAGATAGATAGATAGATAGATAGATAGATAGATAGATAGATGCATGCAATGGTACTTTTTGAAAAAATGCTTGATATGTTGGTAGTCACGTCGTTTCTATGTAAAGACACTATTATAAAATATACTTCTAATTAAAGTTTTAAGACTTTTTTTTCAAGATCCAACTGAATGTTTCTAAATACTATCTGGGTATGAGTAGTCAAGATTCAAGATAGTGTTTCTTGTTTAGTGTTGGGGGTTGATACAAGGGAGCCAGCCATTCTGTGCGTACACTCAGCCACTGGATTAGGCCCAGGGTCGGCTGGGTTCTGTCAGCAGCAGAGAGCAAACCCACAAGATGACGTTTTAGCTAGGTATGAAGATGAAACATGAGCCTTCAGTAATAAAGTGCTACTGACCATAAAAGGTCAAAAAAACAAAAAGGGAAATGTTCTAGTTTCGTTTCTGCTGTGGTAAAATGCTCTGACCAAAGGCAGCTTGGGGCAGAACACTTTTATTTGGTCACAGTTCATAACTGAGGGACATCAAGGTCGGAATTCAGGCAGAAACCACATAGGAAGACTGCTTGCTGGCCTTGCTGGCTCAGCTGCGAGCCCATGCTTAACTGCCTTGAAGGTGGTTGTTGTTGTTTGCTTGTTTTGTTTTTCAAGACAGTGTTTCTCTGTGTAGCCCTGGCTGCACTGGAATTCACTCTGTAGACCAGGCTGGCCCCAAACTCAGAGATGCACCTGCCTCTGCATCCCAAGTGCTGGGACTAATGGTGTGTGTCACCATGATGGCTTATCTAGCTTTCTGATACAACCTAGTACCAACCACTTAGGAAATGCTGTCACTCATAATGGCCTGGGATCTCCTGTATCAGTTAACAATCAAAGCATACACATGCCCACAGGTCAGTCTGACCTAGGCACTCCCTCACTTGAAACTCCCATTTTGGGTGACTCTAGGCTGCATCATTTCCACAGTTAAAGCTACCAAGGCCAGGAAAGAATAGTCAGTATAGAAATTCTGGAAGTCAGGGCTGGGAAGGAGGTTCCACAGTTAATGCTGCCTGCTGAACAAACCTGAGGACTGGAGTGTAGGTCCATCACCCATGAACAGGCCGCTGGCCCCACTCTGAGGATGTCACCCTCTCCTGGCTTCCATGTGTGCACCCATACACAGATGACAGACACTCATGAAGACACATATACATACATATGCATATATAACTAATACACTTTAGAGCAAACACTTAAAAAGAATTACAGAAGACAAATAACGTATGATTTGTTGGTGGGGGGGGCTTATAGGGGGAGTGAGCATGTGTGCAGAGACAGTCACCCTCATGAGTATTTTACAGTGCCAGTCTGAACTGGAGGCCTTGCTCAGTGGTAGAACCGGCCTGGAGGCTCAGCTCAGTGGTAGAGTGTATGCTTAGCATTTGCTGGGTTCTGCTTTTTAAGTCCTGGCACCAACGCAGGAGGAAAGGTTAAATCCAACCTGAAAAGCAGAAAAACAACAACAAAATCAAATTAAGTACTTAAAGGGACCATGATGCCATTACGGGTCCCGGGCAGTTTCATGGAGTCATCCAGAAGTGACGGGTTTAATTGTGGCGTTTACACCCAGCTCCTCCTTGTCTCTTCCACCTGCCTCCTGGTCCCCTCGTCCCAAGTAACAATTAGTTCACTGACTTTACTTTGTAATCTGCTGTGTTGTCGCTGACAGCTCTGTGTCTTGTGTAGAGAACGACCTCTGCTCAATGAGAGGCAGAAATGAAAACTGAGCACTGAGTAGTCTCCTCTTCCCTCTCGGTGAATCTCACCCTTTGGCTCCCACCTTCCCTCTAGTATGTGCCCAGTGCTCTTTGCTGCCCCAGCAGAGCCAGCATCCTGACTGGAAAGTACCCCCACAACCATCATGTCGTTAACAACACTTTGGAGGGGAACTGCAGTAGCAAGTCCTGGCAGAAGATCCAGGAGCCATTCACCTTCCCGTCGATCCTCAAGTCGGTGTGCGGCTATCAAACCTTTTTTGCTGGGAAGTATTTAAACGAGGTATGTTGACCGATCTTCTCCTTTCTTACAACGGCATTTAAAATGGGAATTAATTTATTTCCTGATAATTATTTTTTTTTTCTCCTTGGTATCAATTCAAGTCATGCTATTCAGCCGTTCGGTTCTGTGTAGCTTTTTGCTGACCTGCCCGTTAATTAGACAAGCACATTGTGTGCGTGGCTCTGTGGGTACTTTCTTTCCACGCAGCCTCCACAGCATCTATTTACAAACTGTCCTGAGTGTTAGAACATGTGCCCCCTCCCCCGTTTTCATTTGGGATTCTTCTAGTCATGTGGCTGTCACAGTGTCTGTTCCGGTTCCTCTTTTTCAGTATCAAGGGGGAGGGGGCCAGAGGCTCTGCTCAGGCTTCTTAGAGTCGTCTCTGAATTAGAACAATTCAGTGTGTGACTCATTTTTTGAGCTGCAGAGTGAGGATAACCTGTGGAGAGTCTGAGGAGAGGACAGCACCCCATGGGCTGGGCGGCTGACGCTGGCCTCATGGGCCTGCCACTCAGGGCTTCATGGCCCCAAGTGCTCCACCTTGTCTCAGTTTTCTTAGAATCTATGCTTAAAGGAAATGGTGCACCGGGGGTGCTTGGGGTTCTCTCTAGTGATAGTTAAACTGGGGTGCAGGTGAAGAGGTGTGCATTTTCTGACTTTCTTTTTCTGTAGTAGCTACAGGTCTTCATGTCACATGAATTTTCTGTGCCCCTTCCTCCCTGTCATTGAGAGGGTCTGCAAACTGTTGGATTGAGGGAAGATGAGTCAGTTTGAAAGCATCATGAGAAGCTCTGTGGCAGGGCTGGGGCAGCACGACGGTCATAAGGGAACTTGGGCTACTTTGCACATTGAAAGTCATTTGAGAGGAACCGTGTACTGCGAGACAGTCTTCAGAGACTCCATTCTGCCTTAAATGGGCAGTACTAAACTGTGTTTAGATAGGGACAGTGTACTGCCGTCCGTCTCTTCTAATCATTTTACCAAATAAATTGAAACTCCAAAGTAGATTTTATCAGGACAACCGAAGCAATAGGCAAGCGTCGGATTCTCTTGGCTGTAAACAGCCAAGTGTCATTTAGACTGTTCAGTGGTAGCTCAGCACACACCCATGAATAGGCCCCATGTCAAAGCCAGATGGCAAATGTTGGGCTTAAGGCCACACATCTCCCAGGGCCACTGCACAGTGCCACCATAGCAGAAATCCAGCTGTGGCACTCGTGGGTGAGTTTGCCTGACTGTGTGCAAGCAAGAGCACCTGCACTGCCATCTGAGGTCTGCATAACTTACATTTCACAAGACAGTTTTCTCTTGACAGCTTTGTACGTTTAAGTGATTAACTGGCATACTGGACATTCACGACAACTGGCAGACCAGGGTAGCACGGTGACTAGCACGGTGACACAGTTACTGTTGCAGAATTTGGGGAAGTTGCACAGCTGTTGTCTCAGGCACTGGCTGAAAGATGTTCTCAGTTGCCTGGTTTTCTCTGGACTCGAGGAGCTCTAACACTCGCTCTACTGTCCTTTCAGTATGGAGCCCCAGACGCAGGCGGACTAGAGCACATTCCTCTGGGCTGGAGTTATTGGTATGCCTTGGTAAGTGATTATTGAGGTGAATGTGTATCACCTGACCCAGCCCCATACTGGCAGATGATTTGTCTCTGTCATGAAAGTTTGTTGGCTGGTGAGTCAACTCTCCCAGGTGTTTTCCTGCCATTAGTGGCCTGAGCTGTGTGATTCCCTGGCCCACGCCTGGCTTTTAAAAACAGCACGGATTAAGGAAACCCTGCTAGTCTGTGATACTGCTCCTCGAGCCAGCTCAGTGTCGGGGCAGCAGCTGCCCCTCTGTGTCTCACCACCTTCATCACCTGCTGCACTTAGCCCAGCAGGAGGTCACACGTTGGCTTTGTATAGTGACTTCCTCACAAATTTCACCTCCTGTTTCGTACAGGAAAAGAATTCTAAATACTATAACTACACCCTCTCAATCAACGGGAAGGCCCGGAAACACGGTGAGAACTACAGCGTGGACTACCTGACAGATGTTCTGGTAAGTTCTGGGGCTCAACGACCCTGCCTCCCATGACTGCTTTGTCTGGATGGCAGCAGTCTGATTTGTTCCAGCAAACAGAAATGGGCAGTGACTAGTCTGTCTGCCAGAGAATATTTCCAGCTTATTAAAGACCTCTAGGCTGTTTTTCTCTCCATATAAGCCCAGACTCAGTCTCATACTTTCATAATCCAGAGGTAAACGCCTCTGTCTGTGACTCTGGTGGCCAGAGACTCTCCACAGGTGTCCTTTATAGGTCTCTGTGGGTGAGGCTGTGCTTATGTAAAGCACTGGAGTCAGGTGGACCCCTCCTGTCCTGACATGTGCCTAAGGGAAACTTGGCTCTCGGTGTATTCACCAGACAGTCTACCACGTGGCGCAGCCATTCCCTGCAGAGGGCTAAGGCCAGGTTCCTTGGAAGGCAGCCTCTTCCGGCTGGAAATCCCACGGGTGCCATGGGGCGAGGTTACGTACACGCAGTTGTCTGTTACTGATCACTTATTACTTGGCTAGGCACTGATGGGTGAGGTAAATCAGAAAGGGTAAAGTGCTATAGGGAGCTTCTGAGCAGAAACCTGAAGGACGGGGAGTGGTGTCCGGATGCGGAGGGGGCAGCGTGACCGAGCAGGACTGAGCACACCTGTCAGTGGGAAAAGATGAAGACAGTGGGCTCGAGTCTCCCCTTCTACCCCGATGGTCTGCGAAGGGGACACAGCTCAGCTCGTTAGGTTTGGTGGGAAGCACCTTTACCTGCCAGACCCTCCCACTGGCATCAGTACTATAAATTAGTACTAAAACGGACAGTTTACTATTCCGTACTGTTTGGGGAACATAATCTCTGGGTCTTAGTTACTTTCCTTGGTAGACTTCTCAAGGTCCAGACCTTGGCACGATCCAGACCAGATGTGCTATACTAGCAGTGTGCTACTTAGGAGCCTGAAATGAAATATCCGAGATTAGCATCCACACTGACCCTCTGTACTCTCTGTCTACCAAGAGAAGCTTCCCTATTGGATACACAGTTGCTAGGCAGGGGTAGGAGATGACAACTCTCTGTGTGTGTCAGGCCAATCTCTCCCTGGAGTTCCTGGACTACAAGTCCAACTCTGAGCCATTCTTCATGATGATCTCCACTCCAGCGCCCCACTCACCGTGGACAGCCGCACCTCAGTACCAGAAGGCTTTCCAGAGTGTCCTCGCACCAAGAAACAAGAACTTCAACATCCATGGAACGGTAGGTGCCTCTGATCCTTGAGTAACCATTCTGGCTGTAACTAGCTGGTCAGGAAGCTTCAAGCCTTGGAAGTGGGTTCCTTTGAGCTCTCCTGGAGGGACTGTTATACCTGTCCCTAGTACAACAGATTATAGAAATGTTTTTAATGATACAGATAAAGTTTCTACCACATATCCAGTGAGCAGCTAGAAGAGATTCCTAGGAACGGTAAAGGCCCCACCACTCCTGGTTGATTGTAATCATGTCTCCTGCCTCCTCTGTCCCGGAAGTAGCTAAGCAAAGTCTCTAGAGACATTCGCACTTGGAGTGGCCTTCGGTGATTCTTGCTTAAGACACAGGATGTAAGGAGGAGACACATACAGTGTGGAGGTGGCAGAGGCCTCATCAGTTAACACCGCTTGTCCCTTAAATTTACCTAATAAGCCAGTCCCCTTTCCCCATTTTCCTAACCAAGGTACTGGGTGCCCCAGATTCCCCAGAGAAACTCTGTCAAATTTTTCGTGAAACTTGAAGTCCACATATAAAGTTTCTTTCTCCCTCAAACAGAAGTCACGTTTTCAGCAACGAAAACATTCCCACACGTCATTCTTTCCTTCTGTTCACTCCCAAGCCATGTTCTTCGGGGTTTTTTGTGAGACACAGTCTCTCGCTGTAGACCAGCCTGGCCTCAAACTCACAGTGACCATGCCTTTGCCTCCTAATCGCTGGGATCAGAGCTCTGTACCACCGAGCCTGTCTCCTCAGAGTTTTCCTCAGTCAGTGGCTGATGTGTAAGCAGGTCTCCACTGCCTGAGTCTTACCTAGAAGTCACTGTGCTCGTAACGATAAGAGTCTTAAAGTCAGACTCAGAAGCATGAATTTCTGTATGTAAGATGAGCCAGATGCTTGCCTCTCCTGTTGCCTCCCTAAGGTGGCAGGTCTCAAGCCTCTGATTACGGTAATGATTAAAATATAATAAATGATTAAAAATAAATGATTAAACCATCTGGAATACTCAGGCATGTGCTTGTTAAATCAGGTTGAGAAGCTGATTTTAAACTAGTGGACTGGTCACACTTTGTATTCCAAAAAGAGTTACTAGGAGCATTGTAATATTTCAACATTATTGAGAACAGTAATATTGAAATCCTTGGGTTAGCTGAGTAACCGCAACAGAACGTTCCAGTCCCGTGCGAGCTGATGTGAGCCTCAAACAGGAGGATTTAAGATCGAATTTCTAAAGCTTATTAACCAAAGAAGCGTTGGAGAAACATGGTTTTATTGTGCATGCATGAAGAGCCGAAGGCATCTGAGGGTCCTTTTATCACTAAAATGTGACTCTTATGTAAATTAAAGGGCCCTCCAGAACTGGACTTGAAGGGGTTTTTGTTATTTTTTTAAGATTTCATTTTTTTAAAAATTTTTAAAGATACCATTTCGACTTTTTTTAAAGGTTTATTTATTCATTTTATTTATGAGTACACTGTTTTCAGACACACATCGGATCCCATTACAGATGGTTGTAAGCCAACATGTGGTTGCTGGGAATTAAACTCAGGACCTCTGAAAGAGCAGCCAGTGCTCTTAACCGCTGAGCCATCTCACCAGCCCCCTCATTTTTATTTTTAAGTGTGTGTGTGTGTGTGTGTGTGTGTATGTGTCTGTCTGTCTGTCTGTCTGTCTGTCTGTCTGTCTGTCTGTCTGTCTTTGGTGTGGGTTTATGTGGGTGCAGTACCCAAGGAAGCCAGAAGAGGGCCCAGTTCCCCCAGAACTGGAGTGGCAGGCTGTGTGACCTGTGTGCGTGTGAGTGCTGAGAACCAAGCTCACGTGCTCTGCTATTCCAGTATCTGCAGAGCTTGACTTTTTAAATTCAAGTAGAGAATTTTCCCCAGGAATATCAGTCCCTTGAGTTGACAGGTCAGTGGACAGCAGGGCCTTACAGGCAGAGTGGAGAGCGGTAAGTTAGCACTTGCCCAATTGTAGCCATAGCAACCTAGGATCAGAGTTACCAACTGAATCTCACTTTGGCTTGGGGCACTCACCAGAGTCTCTGATCGCTGCTGCCAACAAGAGTGTCCCAGTACCTCCCAGGACTGCAGCCTGGTCTGCTGCACCTGACAGAGCAGCTTCTAGGCAGTTTGCTAAAGTGTGAGTGACCTTTGTCTTACGGATCTCTCAGTGTGGCCATGGTGACTTAGTGTTAACCTTTGTTTCTTCTGAATTGCAGAACAAGCACTGGCTAATTAGGCAAGCCAAGACTCCCATGACGAACTCGTCGATACAGTTCTTAGATGACGCCTTCAGGAGGAGGTACGCACCGCTGCTCCCGTCTCAGTGTTGGGGGCTCTGAGAGCAGGGACGGAACCATCTGCCATCCCGAGCAAACTGGGAGGCAGGTCAGCGGAGATGCTATGGGCACTGCCACATCACAGGCACGCAGACATGCCCTTATGTTCATGTGCATGTGCTTGAGGTACCCTTTGGACCCCAAGACTGACTAAACCATGCTACGACCTGGTAAAGCACATGACAAACTGGAACTATTAGCTTGAAAATTTTCCCCATGCTCAAAGAAAAGGTTATATAAAAATTAGTCCAAATATTAAGCAAAGTATTTAAATTTGATGTTTGGTATTTCCAAGTGTGATTTGTCGATTTTTAAAAGTTGACTGCTTTTTTTTTTTTTTTTTTCGGTTTTTCGAGACAGGGTTTCTCTGTGTAGCCCTGGCTGTCCTGGAACTCACTCTGTAGACCAGATTTGCCTCAAACTCATAAATCGGCCTGCCTCTGCCTCCCAAGTGCTGGGATTAAAGGCGTGCGCCACCACCACCCGGCTGACTGCTTTTTTTTTTTTTTTTTTTTTTTTTTTTGATAGCACGAGATAACACAAGATTAATAATAAAGTAAATGTTCCAAGACTGCAGGCCATGTGCCCCAAAACAATGACAGCCTTGGGCAATAGGAAAATATTGCTGTATGCCAATAAAACTTTATAAAAACAGGCAATAGACAAGACAAGCTTTGGCCTCTCGCCTTTAGGCCAGTGCCTAATATTCGGACTATTAAACAGTATTTCACCGCAGACTTATTTGAACCGATCTGTAGTACTCTATACTGAATTACCATCTCTCCTTTCTGATCAGCTCTGTTCTCATACGGCAAGCTGTAAGAAGTAAAATCAGCTCATCATTAAAAGCCTGGATTATTTCTTTGGAGACAGACTTGATGAAGCACTTCCTGTGTTGTGGACTTTGCAGTTGGAGTCTGGGGGACAGAGCTGTGCGTTAGCTGTTTGCTTCACTGAGATGAGCGTCTCTGTGTGGCCGTCGCCCCTAACGTGCCTTCCACCTTGTGCCTTCCAGGTGGCAGACCCTGCTCTCAGTTGACGACCTTGTGGAGAAACTGGTGAAGAGACTGGACTCGACCGGCGAGCTGGACAACACGTACATCTTCTATACCTCAGACAACGGCTACCATACAGGTGAGCGGCAGGCAGGGTGAGCGCTGTCACCACCTCACCTGTAGGGTCTAGCACTTTACAGCTGCGCACCACCAGGCAGAGGCTCTCATCCTAGGACTCCTCGGGGAGAAAGCATTTCCACACCAGAAGCCAGAGTTCCTTATTCGCTGTTTGAGATATTAAGCTAGCTGGTCTCAGGCAGACAGAATCATTTACAGGTTAGAGACAGTGTGGGAAAAGTGAGAAGATCGCATCTGTAGGATGAGAGGAACTCAGGGAGTGCGTTGTAGTCGGGGAACACAGTTTTCCTGCAAGCACACTTTTATTATTCATCCTGTGATCTGGGGAGTGCTCCTGGCTTTTGGAAACTGGTGTGAGTGAGCTCTGTGCCTTTGGCTTGCAGTCTTCTGGCTTGAACCCCTATAGCTACAGACGTGTTCTCTGTTTTCTGTGTAGACACATTTCCTCTTTATACTAGGCTTGCTTTCACGTGGGCAGACTGACACAGCATCTATTATGTTATGTGTGGGAATATAATATCAGGCAGCATGGAAGCTGGCGTGGCTGGGAGTAATGGTGTGTGCTGTTGTATTACTTACTGAGAAGGCTAAGGCAGAAGGATTGCTCGAGTCCACGAGTTTGAGGCCAGACTGGTCAGCATAGCTTCTGCCTCTTTGTGGTACGGAGAAAAGATAAAAAAAAAACCACCTTCCCGTCTTCCCACTCAAGTTTTCAGCTGCAGTGTTCTTCCTGCCTTCCTTCCTCATTTGTGCGCGCCCGTGTGTGCGTGCGTGCGTGCGTGCGTGCGGGGGGGGGGGGGGGGGGGGCGCGTGGGGTGGGGGATGGGGAGACAGATGGGATTTGCAGTGCTGTCATTTAGGCCCTTTATGCACGCTAGGCAAGTGCTCTACCGCTTAGCTACATCCCCAGCCCATGGGTGTTTGATCGGGGTCTAGCTTCATCTCCTAGGTTGGCCTTAACCTCATGATCCTGCTGCCTTGGCCCTAGAGTCTTGGGATTATGGAGGACCGCAGGGTCTGGCTCTTTTTCTAAAGGATTTGAAGCAGGTTCCAGGCCCATCTAATTTATCAAGCAGATAACTTTGAGCACCTGAGTCTCATGTGCTACTGATCACTGAGAAAGGTGCATCTTTTGTCCTTCACAGCACTTCTTATTCTGGCCTGCTAGTTGCTGTCTTGTGAGGCCATGCTTGCTCATGTCCACTCAGTAGTTCCTGTAGCCTGGTAATGGGAGCTGAGACCTGACACGGGGGTACCTTCAGGCCAGAGGCTGCCTCAGTGACACAGAGTTATACCAACCGTCTCAAGTTATGAGGCTCACCATGTTGGGCTGGTGCGCTTGGGGTGCTAGTGTTGATGGGTGGGTCACGGGGTCTAACCTGGCCCCTTCCTATGAACCTGTCATTTCGATTCCCTTTGCAAGCTAAAACTCTTCCTCAGAGTGAACTTTGCCAACCATTGACACCCTCACTCTGTCCTTATCATGGTCTGTTGGAATTCCTCAGGAGGGCTTTTTCTCATTTCGTGGCCTTGCACTGCAGTGTCTCAGGGGGACAGGGTATGTTCCTCCCTTATTTGGCAGTGTGTGGAATGACCTCATTTGCTGGGGTCAGGCCACGAACACATAAATAAGTGTGAATTTGTCTTTCATTCCTTCCCAGACGTTATTTTTTTCTTAATTTGTCTTGTTTAGAACATGTTCTTTTTAGTTATTTATCTGGAAAAGGTAAATTCATTTTTTTTCCTGTCCTAAGTTGAAAAGAAAGCCAGGCAAGCATAAGCTCTCTGTTATAAAACTAGAATTAAGGGCCTAGAGATGGCTCATGGTTAAGGAGAATGCTTCAAGAGGACCTGACTTCAGTTCCTGGCACCCATGTCAGGTGCCTCAAGGCCACCTATAACTCCAACACCTCCTTAACCTCCTAGGGCATGCACACATATGCCATACATTAACACACATGCGCACGCACGCACGCACGCACGCACGCACATACACAGAGAAAGAGACAGAGAGAGACACATGAATGAAAAATCTTAAAAACCAATTAAGACAACATCTTAGTGTTTCAACAACTCAGTGGTGTGTGCTGTGTGCTGCAGGCCCATCTGCCCTGCCTGTGTTGACTCTGTGCTTTGTTTCAGGGCAGTTCTCATTGCCAATAGACAAGCGGCAGCTGTATGAGTTTGATATCAAAGTCCCACTGCTGGTCCGAGGGCCTGGGATCAAACCAAACCAGACAAGTAAGGTGGGTGCCTGTGTGCAGCTGAGCCTGTGTGTAGCATGTGGCTTGAGAAAGTGACTGTCTCTCCTGGAGAGGCTGGCCATGTGCCCTTCTGCCTGGGTGAACCTTGGACAGAGTGGCCTGTTTCTCCTGCAGCTGTCCACTGTCCTCCCACTGCCGCGTCATTCATTTAAAATTTACTTCCAGCACAAGTGACTCTCATCAGAATCACTGTCTAAATTGTGTGGGTTTTCTTAGCCAGTTTTCATGTGTGTACGTGTGTGTTTGAATGCAGGCAGTTACATGTACATGAATGCATGTAGAGCCCAAGGTAGGAATTCAAGAACAAAGAGAAAGGCTCTCTGATTTCCATTGGTTAAGAAAATGTTTTCTCTGACATCAGTAATCCTCCTTCATCCGTATTGGTTCACAAATGGGTGTTGATTCTTGAGAGACACTTGGCTGGGGCCAGTGTCCAGGTAGCAGACCGCTCCACCAGAGTCTCCTTCTTCCCCCTGCCGTTGCTTGTTTATCTAAACCTTAAGGGGAGTAACTTGTGAATCTTACCATTTCCTTAACTTGCAGAATCTTATTTCCCAAGTTCCTGAGGACACGTGAGGAGTGAGGAACACTGGACACTGTCTAGGAATTTCCCCTCCTTACACAAGCTTTTCTGCCCTGTCCCCTGCCGGCTTGTGATGTGCAGCCTCTCTGCCGCCCCCCTTGGTTCAGCGTCTTTCCCAGCCTGTCTCGCTGAAGCACTCTGTTCATGCAGGTGCTGCCACCTTGATCCTAACCCTTTTCCCTAGTGGTCAGGAGATGACAGGAGGCAGTCCCAGCTCTAGTGGTCAGGAGATGACAGGAGGCA
>JANHMN010000021.1:40482763-40537340 GCA_030674055.1 Rhabdomys pumilio
GTGCCACACAGTGCACTAGAGCGGACAGTTCAGATCACACGTGCCACACAGTGCACTGGAGCGGACAGTTCAGATCACGTGTGCCACACAGTGCACTGGAGTGGACAGTTCAATCATTTCTGGTGTTTTGGAGTTGTCTGGCCATCACAATCTAATTCCAGAACATCCCATCATTCCAGATCAGTGGTCACTCCTCCGCTGCTCCCTCCTCAGCCCTCAAGCAGCCTGTAACACCCTTTTACCTTTGTGGAGTTGTCTACCCTGGATGTACAAATGGAGTCATGCCACCCATGCCTCTGCTCTCTGGAAGCACCACATGGTCGTCTGTCTGTCTGTCTATCATATACATGTGTAGGCTTTTGCTACCTTGGGGCTATTTTTATTAACCCTTTTGTTAACGTTTATGAGTTTCTGGACATGTTTGCAGTTCTCTGTGTGCCCAGTGTTCTGGGTCACTTGGTAGCTTTAGCTAACTTTCAAACACGTCGTGTATTTCTATCAGCCTCCCCAGCACCTGATCACTTTATCACATCGGGTGTGCAGGGCATCCCCTGGCTGTCCTATTTTGCATTTCTGTGGTCACAGTGGGCTCCTGGCTGTGTTCCTACTGTCATACATCTATTCAGAGCCGTGGCCATTTCTGTTCATGGTCAGCGTTCTTTGTGTATACACAAGCATACTTAAACGTGCACCAGTGCGGACGTGTATGCTGATGTCAGAGGACCATCCTCAGGTGCTGGTCACCACCTTCCTCCCTGCTTGAGATAGGTGCCCCTGTGGAACCTGGCCCATGAGCTTTTGGAGGGTCGCCTGTCTCTAGTTCCCATCTTCCTATAGGGGATGCTGGGACTATAGATGCCTATGCTACTATACAGGCTCTGGGAACCTGAACGTGAACTGTCAGGCCTGTATGGTAAGTGCTTTCCCACAGACTCCATTTCTTACTTACAAAACGCTTCTACATCTAATGTTGGAGATCTCGACTCTTCTCCAGGGTCTACAGTTCTCTGTCACTTGTCCTGCTCCTCCGTGTATCTGTGATAATCTCCATGCAGACTCTGATGTTCTCTGTAGATACTCAGCTTTCTCTTCTGACCCACAGGCCTTTCCTTGTACTGTTTTGCCTTCAGGCTGAATAACTGAGGCTTTGTATGAGGGTCTACCACCCTCCTTACTGTGTCAGGAACACTAAGTACCTTCTGTCCATACGGCCCTTAGACTCAGCTCTGGTTATGTGTAAGATGCTGGGTTTGGGGCTGGAAATGCATAAGCACTCTATAGATCTGACAAGGAAATGAGTGTTTTCTAACCTCCTGTGAGTCACTTCTAGGGTAAAAGTCACTGCAATGTATATAGGGAGTCTTTGCACACTTCCGAAAGTGCAGCCTGAGGTTGCTGTCATGATGTACTTGCATGTCAGTCAGTTGGACGGTCACGTGTGACTCTAAGTGAACTGAAATGCAGTAAAGAGTCATCAGTCCCTGCATTTCATTAGCCTTGTCATGTGTGCCAGACCTGCAGCTCACAGACTGAAGCCCCGGGACAGAGCTCACCCGGCCCTGGCTTCGAGGGTGAAACTAGATTGGAGTCCCACCCACTCATTTATCCCAGGGCTACGGAGCTGAGTAGATGTCACGGGTCATGTATGTACAGAACATAAGTAGATGTCACGGGTCATGTATGTACAGAACATAAATGCACACGTAAAGTCTTCCCCTTTCTTGACATTCAAGAAAAGCTAGCACCCAGTCCCCACTCCTAGTCCCAGCTTCAGTGTTTAAAGCACGGATCTCAGACTGACATCACTGATGCTGCCACCCAGCTGTTGAGAAGGATGCTAGACTCAAAGGACCCATTCCCATCTGGCCCGCCTTCAGCCTTTCTCTGTCCTTGGCTGATGTTGGAACCTTGCTTCCTCACTCACAGCTCTCCTCTCTGTCTGCACATCGCCTGCCTCTGTTCTCTACAGAGATGGAGGCTTGACTGGGCTCAGTCAGTCCTTGTGCCTCAGCCTCCCGAGCAGTTGGTGCTACAGACCTGTCCCTGGCCCAGGCTGCCTTCTGCTCAGGGCCTCCTGAGGTTTAGGCCCCAGTCTGTTCCTGCTTCCTCCCCTTAGATGCTGCGGTTCACAGCCCACCCGGACACATGTGCTTTACCTTCAATCCCAAGCCTGCTCCTGTCCCAGAGGCCTCCTTCTGCCAGAGTGTGTACACCTGTCTCAGATGTTTGTGTTTCCAGCGCTGCCACCTTTCTCCACACATCTAATGTATGCACAGAGTAAACATGACATATGGGCTGTACGCTCATCTCAAGGCATGCACCCCATCCCCCCAGCACCGCCTGTCTCTCTCTCCTGCTGCCCAGGGCACGCAGAGCCTCTGCCGAGCTAGGCATCGTGCGCACTCTCACCTCGACTTGGAGCCTCCTGCACCACCTTGGATTCTTGTTGTCTAGCTTGTGTCCCTCCTGCTTCACACGCTGCCCTTAAAGGAACAGGAAAGCGTTTCAGGCTCTTGATTGTCGCTCTAAAGACTTTAAGCCCCAGGAACAACAGTAGCGGCCTTCTTACACATCCAGTCTTCCCGTTCCCTCTGTTACAGAGCGAGCTGTCTAAAGGCCTCTCGGGCAGCTCGGTGAGAACTGGTGGTCATTTACCAGTCCATGACTCACGGGATCCACGTTTGCTCTTCTTTCTAGAAAGGAGACAGAAACTTAACCTGGAGGTCAGACGTCCTGGTGGAATATCAAGGAGAAGGCCGTAACGTCACCGACCCGACCTGCCCTTCTCTGAGTCCTGGAGTATCTGTGAGTAGCTTGTTTTGATCACAGCTTTCTTACTGCATGGCAGGTGCTGTTTAGACACCTCTGTCACCTGAGTGACTCTGCTGGCTTCAGGCTCTCCCTCTTATGCACACATGCCCACACCCGCCCACTTCCTCCCTTACCCACTCTCCACCTCCTAACAGCAGGAGAGATGGGGTTTGTCCTTGTGACTGCGCTATCACTGGGGGCAGCCAGGCAGGCCACAGAGGTGGTAACAGCCATGTTGACCTGGCTTTGGGGAATGGAGCGTTGGCTTTCCTGACAGCCAAGTGTTCCGAGTTAGGGACCCAGCCCAGTGTGGTGCACACATCTAATCTCTTGGAAAGCATGCGTGGGTGACCTCTGAGTTCCAGGCCAGCGGGGAATTACATAGTCAGGCTGTTTTGTTTTGTTTAAACTCTATGTTTAAAGGCTAGCACCACCACCTGTGGACTAGCAGAGCCTGTGGAGAGCGTGGAGTCTGGTCCTGTGTAGTGCTGAGAACTCGGCTCTGCTTTTCCTCTCACTCCAGGAGGACAGACAGTTCAGATAGTCCTTCAGAGGACTCCTTCCGGGTGTCTGGCTCCTGGTTAACTTGTCAACTGTCCCTGCAGCAATGCTTCCCCGACTGTGTGTGTGAGGACGCATACAACAATACATACGCCTGCGTGCGGACGCTGTCATCAATGTGGAACCTCCAGTACTGCGAGTTCGACGACCAGGAGGTAAGGACGCCCCTCCCCCACATCCCACCGATTGCCTGGCCTTGGTGGCATAAGGAGATCCCAGAGCACTACCTGGAAGGTGTGGTTCTTCTCCACTCTCCCCCAGGTCTCCTGCGGCTCACAAGGTGGCCGGGCAGGTTTGTAGGGCAACTTTGTTCTGAATTTTCTCAGTGGAGTCTTCTCTGTGCCCCACCCCCACACAGCTGGCTTTTACAGAGTGACACTGGCCTGGTGAGGGCTAACAGAGAGGTGCTTCAGCATCTGCAGAGAGGAGCCGGCATTGCCCAACAGGCCGGCTGGCTGGCTGGCCTTGGGGAAAGATGGGGTTTGAGCCTCACTGACAAGTGTGGATCATCTGAAGGCCTCTGTGGACACCAGGGTGCAGCCTCACGCAGGTGCTCAGCATGTGCTCACCTGTCCTGTCTGCCACCGTGTGACTATGAATCACGCAGGTGGTCATCTTTGTTCTTCAGAATGGACCATCTTTCCTTCCAGCTCAGAAGCGCATTGCCCAAGAAAGCAAGCAAGCATCACTGCAGCTGAGCCGGCCTGCCCCATGTGTATCTGTTTGCTAATGTGAGAGCTGGTCTGAGGGCCAATAGTCTGAGGGCCGATAGTCTGAGGGCAGAGGTTAAAGCCCTCAGAGCCACCATTTACCTCGTTGTCCTGCCTTCTGTTTGGAGAACAGTGTGCTGCAGAGAGGAAAGTGTTGATGCCCAGCAGTCTGCTGTTTAAATGATGGTGTTGCAGCCTTCCGCCCGTGCAAACCATCCCAGACTACTTATGTGTACCAGAAGTCAGGATGCTTCTCGCTCTGTCCTATTGTTGAGTCCAAGGATTCTGAGGAAAAAACATGGCCTCCAGGGCTCCCCTGACAGAGTAGCTGCAATGCTGTCTTGTTGCCGAGGCCAGGCCATCAAGGGCTCGCCTTGTACTCACCCTGCAGGACAGTGGACCGCCTCCTTCCTGATGCTGCAGGTCTTTATAGTTCCTTACAGTTCCTCATAGTATGGTGACCCTCAACCGTAGAATGAGTCCATTGCCACCTCACGACGGTAATTCTGCTACTGTTAGGAACTGTAATGTCAGGGTGTTCTCCAGCATCTTAGGTGACCCTGTGAGGCACAGTTGGGGACTGCTGCTCTAAGGGGTTGTGAGTTACTTTCCTGAAGATGTGGGGTAGACAGGGAGCTGCAGTTCAGCATGGGACTGTATGTCTAACACAAGTGTGCCCTGACACAGACAGCTGCGATCGTGCGTGGATCTTGGAGCCTTCGACCACATGATGGACAGGCCTTGGGTTTTCATCTCCTTCTTCCCTTTCCATTTAGAGATAATTACCACAGGAGTGTTTTCTCAGTATAACCTTTGCTCTCTTCTTTCCTCCCTCCTTTCTTGCCTCTAGGTATTTGTCGAAGTCTACAATATAACCGCAGATCCAGACCAAATCACCAACATTGCTAAGAGTATAGACCCTGAGCTGTTGGGAAAGATGAACTATCGGCTGATGATGCTCCAGTCCTGTTCTGGGCCGACCTGTCGCACTCCAGGGGTCTTTGACCCTGGGTAAGTGTCATCCTTCAGTGACTCTGCCAGTGCCTTGAGAGGCCAGGCTCTTCTGGAAGACAAAGGAAAGCTAGGGGCTCCTTTCTGCTTTGAGCTGTGTTCATTCTTCTGCTTTATTGAGAGAATGCTGTCTTCCTTCTGTGTCTGCTTGTACTGTTGGGAAAACAAACTGTTTGGAACTTGGCTCTGTACCTTCAGTGGCGGCTGGGGCTTCAAGCTCAGCCCTGCTTTCCTGTCCCAGGGTTCTGCTTGGTGGCTCTGGCCCATCCCAGCCCTGGTCGGAGAGCATACTGCTTTATTTCATGTAACTGATGTGCCTCACCTATGTGACCCAGCCAGCCACAGTCTGGGTCTGTTTACAGTGCTGTCTCTGCAGAACACTGCCTGCCGCTCCCCAGGAGTTCCGGCTGTGGATGAGTGGAGAAATGGCTTGTGGACTGTCCCACGGTCCACACTGTCATGGTCATACAACACTCCCCTCCATGCCCACGGGATCCCTCAGTTCAGGCCCCAGCTGGGAATTGTTCTGAAACAGGTCTCTCTGTCCTGGAATTTGGTGTATAGAGCAGGCTGCCCCTTCCTCCTGAGGGCTGCTGAGATTAGGTGTTAGCCACCATGCCTTGCTAAAATGGAAATGTTTAAATAGCTAGGTCACTGTACAGAAAGACAATGCATGTCAGTCTGTCTGGCTTAAACCAGATAACATTTGAGTGGAGTGAGTGTCGTGAGCCTGCTCCATCACATTCTGTATCCCTGATGTCTGCACAGACATCAGCTCGGTGTTTACCAAACCAAATGGGCTTAGTGCTTTTAGCTGTGCATTCTAGGCTGGCTCGGGATTGAAAGCTGTAACTAAACCCTTGAAAGGAGAGTGGAGAAATCCCTGGAATTATGATGTGTGGCCAGTAATCCCTCCTGGCGTAGCTGCGGGAGCACTGACCGCCGCATCGTGTGGCCAGCCACAGCAGGGTGGCTTCAGGTGCTGTCCTGTTTATCCTGGGCATCTGGATTGGTTGTCAGTTTTCCAGAGCCCAAGGACACACATGTTAGCATCATTAACTGGACACACGGTTTGCCAACCCTGATGCTTCAGTAATGAGATGCTGGTTATATGTGCTCTCGTTAGCCTGGATACGTAAACACCAACTGAGTTTGTTTTTAATTTATCATCCCAGGTTATTCTCTTCTGCCAAACATTTGGCCTTCCCGGATCCTCTGCAGGAGAGTCATCGGACTGGATCCTGTAGGCACCAGCTGTTAGTCCAGCCACGCACATTCGTTAATTACACAGTGTCTGACTGGATGGTCCACAGTCCCAATCATAGCATCTGGCTCTTTACAGAAGTGTTGTTGCAGACATAGGCCCACAGGCAGAACCAAGTGTGAATTCAGTGTGATGTTTCCGCTCAGCACATGGAAAGCCCATTTCTGGCCAGTCTGTATTCTTCATAGCCACAAACTCACAACTCTGTTCCACTGAGCACCCTGAGGGTTCCATACATTTTACACGAGTGCCTTTCTGTTTGATGGCCAAAGACAATTTGGCGTTGTCTAGATTCCTGAGCCTGGATCGAGCACACATCTGAGTCCCGTGTTTGTGTGTGCTCCAAAGTGCCAGCGGCTGTAAACGAGGGAGAGCTCTCAGAACAGCCGTGGAGGTTAAGTGAGGGTTAGCTCTTCCATCTGGGTGCTTTATACCTCAGACTCACCTCTCTTCCCTGTCCTACCTGCCTTTAATCCCAGCACTCAGGAGCCTTAGGACAGCCTGGTCTGCGTAGCCATTTCCAGGCCAGCCAAGGCTGTGTAGTAATGTTCTGTTGCTGCTGTTGTCTCAAGGAATCTCCTCCTGCTTCTTACAGTTAACCTTGTTCTCCTCAGTTCACAACTTGTGTGAAAAATGCTCTCAGCTACTGAGACCACATTTGTATGACAGCCTCTTCCTGCCAAGCTCCCTGCTTAGTGTGTCAGTCAGTTCCTCCTGCCCGCTCTCTGCTGGAGGATATGCCTTTGAAGTCTCCGAGGCTAGCTAGAGTTCACGTGACATCCTCCTTTTCCTTCCCTCAGATACAGGTTTGACCTGCGGCTCATGTTCAGCGATCACAGCAGCGTCAGAATGCGAAGGTTCTCGAAGCACCCTCTGTAGCAGCCACGGCCAGTCTGCAGTCGGATCCTTTTCCGATGACGTGGTTGGAGTGGGAGCCATGCCTCGGGGAGCTTTGGCCTTGCTGTCTCAAGTCTTGTTTGAAAAATAACCCAGTCAGCTGACTTCCAGTACTGTGAATCTGCCCCGTCAGAAGTGACTGACCCTGTCTCTCCTCAGATGACAACCACCACTCCTGAGGTCTTTGTCCTCTCCTTGTCCCTTCATCTTGACTGGGCACAACATATGTGTCCCCACATGGTCAAGTCTGAATCTGTAAAACCCTTCTGATAAATGGCAATACTTTAGGGCAGAAAGATAAAGCCTTTGGTATGTAGCTAGCCCCCAAATCAAAAGCACTGTAGCGCATTTCCCACTGAGCCCTCACCATCGAAAACATACACAGCCTTGAAAAAGAGCTGTGGTCTGTGGACGTGGAGAAAGGACATTCATGACATCCATTGTGGGGTGGTAAACCACCCAAGCTCTGCCCTAAGAGGCCCTCAGCTTTTCACTGGCTTCAATCACTGAGAGCCCGGAAGCACCATGGAGAAGGAACCACCCAGGGGAGGGCTAGATGCGCCTCATGAGAGAGCAGGTTGGGCTCTTGGATCAGTGGGCTGAAGGGCCGCTCATAGAAGGGCCTGTCTGGAGGGTTCTCAAGTGTCAGTGCCACACACATCATCCTGCCTGGCTGCAACTAGCTGACACTGTCATTGAAAATCTTAGGGTCTCCTCACGGTGGAGGGAGGGACCAGCTGCTTCACCCCGCTCCCCTGCTCTCAGAGAAACTTCCAGTCCTGAATAACCAGGGCTCCAGTCAGGAGTCCCCTGGCCAAGGTTTCTCGAAGCCAGAACAACATTCTGTCCCTTAAAGTCCAGTTCCGCTCTGACATGTCCACAGAGGGCTGAGTGCCGGCAGGACAGCAGAGTGGAGAACCTTGGATCCAACCTGTTATAGGCAAAGTGGCTTTAGCTTTACACAGCCTCTGCCCAGCTTTAAGCCCTTGTGAGACAGAGCTAGAAGTCACTTTCAGAATTCCAGAGGCCATGTTGGGGTAACAGCCATTTAGTTTATTCCTTTACCTCATGTGACCCCAGCGACTTTGGCGACACTGAGAGGCCAGCAGGCAGTGGGATGGTCACCTTTGCCGTGGCCACTTTACAGCGAAGTTACAAAATTGTGGATACTGGCTTCATTCACTCTACTTGGCTTCTAAACAACATCGGTGAAATAGTGAGAGCTGACCACAGTTGTTCCCAAATAAAGGTAAGCAGCCCCTACCAGGCCTCGGACTGTGACGTCTTAGTCTTCAGTTTTATGGCTGGCTCCTGAAAGCCGGTGACATCAGAGCCATAACCGTCGGCTGCAGTAGGTGTGGCTACCTCGATGCCCTCACACGCCGGTGACACAGTCAGGTGGTGGGACCTGAGATCCTCTCTGTACCTCCCAGTTAAGGGGTGTTCCTGCAGACATTCATGTAGGCCTCAGCTTGTAACAGACTGCAGCATGCATGGCCTCCCACCCACGAGAGACACGCCGCAGGAGACCGGCCTGTTCTCTGTACTCAGAGTTTTGACATCCTTGAAGGCCGGGTTCATATATACCGCTGCTCTTCAAAAGGGAGAATCGTTAAAACCAACCTGGGATGCAGGGACTTCGCCTTATAAGATTTCCAGTTTTAAAACTGCCCCTCAGACACAGTTTCAAAGTAGGGTACACATGTGTCTTTGAGTTCAACAAGTGGTACTGTCACAAACACCTTTTGAATTGCTAGTTCCAGAGTTTTTGTATAAAAATAGAGTGGCTATGGAAGTTACACCTTCATCTGTGGGAAGTATTCTCAAACTTATATTTATCTTTTTTCTAATGAAAGATGGCAGCCCAGAATCCTCAAGAAAAAGCAAGGGGTATCAGCTGATCACCACTGGGGCAGATGGATGTCCTGGGGTTCTTTAGCTCACCAGCACTTTACGCTCAATGGACTTTGTAAATTCTTTTATTGGCATCACCTATTGTAGAAGCTCCTCTGCCTTGGAGCTGTCATCTCAGCCGCTCACTTAGAAAGTGCCCTTCAACGGACTCTGTCCACTGCTGCACTTGTCAATGAATTAAAACTGACTTCTGTTGTAGAGGGAATGTGTCCTTTGTCTTAGTCCACAGTGGCAATTCTCACAGGTACAAGCAGGTGACTGCTTCGTGGAGTTCTGTGGTTTTGTGGTGCTAGGGGGACCAAACTCAGGACTGACATTAAAGGATTAAGTCAGCACTACCCCGGAGATACACCTTCCGGCTGCTAGGTTAGCCACTAACCTAGTAGAAATGGACCATTTCTCCCTTGTGTACGCCCTCCCCGTGGAAAGCTCTTAGATGCCAGTCCCTGCTACTTGTCTGAGGCCTGGGAAGATGGCTCAGTAGCTAAGGACACCTGTTCTTGCAAAGGACCCCCAAGTTCAGTTCGCAGCCCCAACAGGGTAGCTAAAGCCACCATCTGTAACTCCAATTCAGAGGATCAAATGCCTCTCCTGACCTCCACAGTCTCCTGCACACCCACACAAATATTCATAAACTATTTTTTAAAAGAAAAAAGCATGACGATAAATTATTTACAGCTTCTTTGAGCAGCTTTTAAAACAGACTAACTCAGCTTTGACAGTGTATTACTGTGATAACCCAGGGATCGACCCCTCTCCCTAGAAGAAAAATGACATCTTGCAGGAGTCATCAAACTTTCTTAAAGGGATAAATATCCAATCCTAGGCATACAGGTTACATAGTCTCTGTCACAAATGCATTGCAGGTAGAATATAAGAATAGCCCAGGACCTGGGGCTACAGCTCTGCAGTGCGTGTGTTATATGCACAGAAGCCCTGGGTTCCATCTCCTTCATGGAAACAATGTGGTGAGGCTTCTTCAGCTACAGAGAGAGTCTGAGTCCTGGTAGATAACTGTGTGGCTCTGTTCTAGCGTAGAAAAACAAATTGCCAGCCACAGACACCGTGGGTTGCTTCATAGATCAAGGAGATGTTAGGCATTGAAAAATTAACAGGTTACCGTCTGGAAAAGATGATGTACGGGCTGGAGACACGGTTCAGAGGTTAAGAGCCCATACTGCTCTTACAGAGAGGACCCAGGTTTGGTTCCCAGCACCCACATCAGGTGGCTCACAGCCACCTGTAACTCCAGCCTCAGGAAATCCAATGCCCTCTTCTGGTCACCACAGGTACAGTGCCCACGACGAAACCACACAAATACACCCTTGATTAGAAATAAAAATCTTTTAAGAATTAATGTGTGTTTATGACAGTGTTGAGTTCACTTGTGGATCCTGGGTTTGACTAGCAAGTAGCACAAACCTGTCAGTCTCCACCCCCCCCACCCACATCCTGCTGTCCCTCCCTCACCCACTGTGGCTATCAGGTAAATTCTCACACTGAGGGAATATACATGGTGGGTTTGGTACAAGTGAAGACCACTAGGTAGGAACAGCCTGTTTTGTGGCAAGCCTGCTCTTTGCCCCAGAGGAAGACTGTCTCATCGTTGGAGTTTCTCATCTGCCAACAGTCCTGAGAAATGACTCTCATAAACTGTTCAGTGCCTTGCGATTGTGAGGCCATAGTCAACTCTGATCCAACACCTCTCAGCTGGCTAATTAAGGAGGTGGTCGCCTGGTTGGATGCACTCCCTGCCCTACCCAACGGAGTCTAGAAGCCAGAGCAGCCGTCCACAACTGCTGTGATGTGGTCAGAAGAGCTGTTTTGTAACCCTGCACTTAAGGTGAAGGGTGTGTGTAGGTAAGTCATGGTGAGCACCCACTGTGCTTTTCTATGTACTAATCATCTAGGGGTAAGGGCGTGTGTGTGTGTGTGTGTGTGTGTGTGTGTGTGTGTGCACTTGTGCACACGTGCGCATACATGTACATGTTCAGATCAGAGGACAGTTTCTGGAAGTTAGAACATATGTAATATCAGCAGAAATGCTTGGGTCAAACTCTTGAGGGGATAACAGAAAGTAAATCATCTTTTAGGAACCAGGAAATTAAGTTTTATCTCACCGGCATGCCAACAGCAATCAACATAGACTCTACCAGAGAAGACCCAACTTCGATGGTACCTGTCCCTTAGAGCCAGATTCTCTACAAGAGTCTTTGTTTCCCACCTTTCTTCTAGGCCTGTCATATGTATGCAATAAAGTCTGGTCCATAAGCCACAGAATCCACAGGACCCAAGTTGGAAAACCCTGTACCAAGGTCTGGTGGCTTAGGAATCACTATAATTAGACAAAATTAAGAAGTGGGGCCAAAACCGGGCAGTGGTGGCGCAAGCCTTTAATCCTAATACTTAGGAGGCAAAGGCAGGCGGATTTCTGAGTTCGAGGCCAGCCTGGTCTACAGAGTGAGTTCCAGGACAGCCAGGGCTACACAGAGAAGCCCTGTCTCGAAAAACCAAAAAACAAAAAGAAGTGGGACCAGGTAGCTAACACTCAGGGCGACTTGGTCAAGGTGAGTGTTGGCTACATAGCAAGACCCTCTGCAACAACCACCAACGGTCTAGAGATGGCCCCTTGAACAAGCACAGAGTATGGAATGAGACTGGATCCCCAAGAGGCGCATGGGTATGGGAAGCCGAGCTGTTAACCTAGTGGAGAGAAATCCTGGGATGAGCTAGCTAACTAGACTAGCAGTATCAGTGAACTCTGCTCAACAGGGAGACCCTGCCTCAACCAAGTAATTGGTGAAGCCTCCCAATGTCAGCTCCAGGCCTCTGCATGCATGTGCACACACACCCACAGCAAACACGCACATATGCACACAGATGGGAGGGTATGAACTATGAGCACCAGCTGTTACAGTACCATCGCTTAGGAGAGTCCTAAGGGAAGCACTGTAGAGCTGGGCTCGGGGACGCATCCCTATAATCCCAGTGCTGGAGGTAGAACAAGGGATCAGGGGTCCAAGGCCAGGCTTGGCTAAGGACTGAGACTGAAGACAGCCTGGGCTACATAAGACTAACAAAAAATGTTATGACCCCCCACCTCCCTGTGAGACCCATGCTGCTCACTTTAGCGCTGTCTCTCTCAGTATGTGTGATGTGTGCGTGCATGTCTGTGTCCACCTTCTTGGCCTACAACTCTAACTGAAGGTAATAGGTCCCTAGAACGTAGAGAAATTTTAAAAAGCACCTATACTTTTTTAACTTTTAAATCTCACGTCAGGGTCAGGTATGGTACTGTACACCTTTAATCTCAGCATTTGGGAGGCCAAAGCAAGTGAGTCTCTGTGCATTTGAGGCCAGCCTGGTCTACAGTATTAAGGTCTAGGCCCTCCAGAATTACATAGTACCTGTCTCAAAACAACAAAAATCATGGGACAGACCCGCCCTCCCCCCCAATCCAACTTAATTTTTCAAAGCTCACAAAGCTACTTAGGGAAATACTAGAGATAGAAATCAGGATTTCAAAGGTCCAGCTTTAAAGCTGGGATCGAGGCTACTACACTTAGAATCCTGACCGACACCTGAGAGGCCAAGAGAAGAAGACTGCTGTGAGTTCTGGGTTAGGCTGGGCTGCATAGTGAGTTCTAGGCCATAGCAAAACCGTCTGAAAAGGGGAGAAAATGGACCTTTGATACCATCTTTTTTTTGGGGGGGTGGGGACAGATGTGGAAATAGGATTTCAGATTGGGAAGGGCCATGTTGGATAGTTTTGACTTGACACGAGCTAGGGTCATTTGGGTAGAGGGAATATCAACTGAGAAAATCTCCCCTGGCCAGGGGGTGGGGGTGGGGGGGTGGTGCATGCCTTTAATCCCAGCACTTGGGAGGCAGAGGCAGGCAGATTTCTGAGTTCAAGGCCAGCCTGGTCTACAGAGTGAGTTCCAGGACAGCCAGGGCTACACAGAGAAACCCTGTCTCGAAAAACCAAAAAGGAAAAAAAAGAAAAGAAAATCTCACCACCAGAATGAACTTGTGGGTAAGCCAGTGGTATATTCTTGATTGAGAATGGATGGGAGAGAGGCCAGCTCTCTGTAGGTGGTACCACAGTCCTGGGTGTATAAAAAAGCAAGTGGGGTCAACCCTAGGTGGGCAGTTCTGAATGGTAAGGAAGCAGGCTAAGCAAGCCATGAGGAGCAAGCCAGTAAGCAGCATCCCTCCATGGCCTCTGCATCGGTTCCTGCCTCCAGGTTCCTGTCCTGTGTGAGTTCCTGTCCTGACTTCACAGGATGATGGATAGGAAGCTGTAAGATGAAACACACCCTTTCCTCCCCAAGCTCCTTTTGGTCTTGGTGTTTTATCACAGCAACAGGAGGCTTGCTAGGACTGAACTCCCACACATTTCAAGTACCTACCTGCTCTACCACTGAGCTACAACCCCTGCCCCAAAGCCAGTTTTCTGTTAAGCTCCGCTCATTCTGAAATCTGCAGGATTTGTCCCTCCCTTTTGCCAAGGCTTCTTTAGTTACAGGTCCCTGCAGCAGAGCAAAGTCGACAATGGCAAAGGCTCAACGTATCTCTAAAGGGGACAGAACTACATTGTCCACGTTCAGTGACCTGTGTCTGAACCCTCAGTATTATGACAGTTTGTGGTCTTTCCTCCTCAGTCCTTATCTTCCAGGAGGCAGAAGGATTATAAGTTCAAAAACCAAACACCTAGAGCATTCCAGGAGTCCATGGTACATAGTCAGAACTCTTCTCAGAAAACCAAGAGCCGACAATGTTACTCAGTGCTAGCTAGCACTTGCCCACTGCGCACCAAACCCTAGGTTTAAGGCCCAGCACCGCCCCCACTCAGGTCATGCCCATTACATATCCAGGAATATAAATAAACACGAGTCCCTGCCAATTGTTACTAAAGAGAGTAGATGTGTCTTTGTGGATTGGTTGCTAAATGTACCCAGCCACATGTTGGAAAATATTTTAATGGGATCTCTGGCTGGCAGCTCATCACAGACCACCCTTCTCTCCAGTGTGTTTCTGAAGTTCCCAAAAGCTAATCCAAGGCAGAGAGCACCTGTTAGTGCACAGCCCTGGCCTCCTCAGAGAGCTGGGACTTGGTGCCTGCAGCTCGATGCACGGTGACTCTGTTCTGCTCACACCCCTACGACCGAGGCTGCTTTGTGTCCTTGCTTCTCATCTCTGGTGTCTCCTGTTCAATATGACACTCTGGATTCTTACTAGGCGTCTGGAATGAGCGTCAACTAAGGTTGTGTCACCTCCCAAGGCAGCTCCAGTCTTCCACTGCACTCTCCAGATTCTTCCACAAAGAAGCCCACAGTGCCAGAGCGAGTCCTCTCACAGAATGAGAACAGAGACACTTCAGGCCTGTGATCCCGCTTCCTGCATCCTCCCTACAAAGCCCCCACAGCCCCGCCCACAGCTCAGCCAGGGGCAAACGCTACAGCCTGGAGAGGACCCCTCTGTCTCCAAGCTGCCCATGACGCTGTTGCCACACCTTTAGGAAGTCCCCTGCTAAGAGAGATGCAAAGGAAATTGAAAATAATATCTGGCCTCAAGGAAATCACCAACGGGGGAATCTGTTTTTGCTGTTGTGATTATCCCTGAGAGCTATTGAGACAGGACTTCACTATGTAGCCCAGGCTAGCCTTGAAGCCATAATCCTCCTGCCTCAGCCTCAGCCTCAGGAGTGCTGGGATGCTCTCACTTAGGGAAGTTAACAGACATGGAAACACAGGCAAAAAAACAAAGACTGCGGCCTCCAGCTGTGGTCCAGATCACTCAGCATCACCTTGAGAGCCTGGTGGCCTCACTGCTTCAGGTACCCTGAATCTAAGTTGTCAGGAAAGAACAAGTTCTGTAACTGCCTCTAAGGGGAACACAGCAGAAGGCTGAAAATCAGCCAATCGCCCTACAGTTGTGAGTGTTCTATGTTTAAATCAATTTCCTTCCATAAGCATACATTTTTAAAATACAAACAAGACATGCCATAGATCCAATTCCCTCTGGCTCACACACCTTGCTTGGCCTCCACAACCATGTCTGGCCAAACCCATAAGGCCAAGATCAAAAATCATCTGAAGTCAAAATTGAAGGTGACAGAAATGGAAGAGGAAAAGTCAGCTTTCAAAAGGAATGCCACGAGAGACAAAATGGGTAGATTGCAATGAAATATCAATCACCAGCTCGCATCCTACACCTCACAAGCATTACCTTATGTCAATTCTTTTTAAAAGACATTTTTGTCAAGCAGTGGTTATGCACACCTTTAATCTCAAGAGTTTGGGATGCAGAGGCAGGCGGAACTCTCTGAGTTCAAGGCCAGCCTGATCTACAGAGTAAGCTCTAGGACACTCAGGGTTACACAGAGAAGCCCTGTCTCAGAGAAACAAACAAACAAAACAAAACCCAGATTTCTTTTCATTTATGTGTACGTGTGTGCCTGTACGTGTATAAGCCATGCGTGTACAGCTGCCTGAGAAGGTGTCCTATCTCTTGGAGCCAGAGTCACAAGCGGTTGTGAGATGTCCAGCATGGGTCCTCTGGAAGAGTATCAGGTGCTCCTTAACCGCTGAATCATCTCTCCAGCTCTTTAGTTCTTTTAGCTGCTTAATTTCGACACGCACTGAGGGTACCTCAAGTTTGTATGACCATGGAGGGCTGGAGATTCATGCGTACAGCTGAGAGGAAGGATGCAGGGCTCTCCTGCATGAGACTCAAGTTCTTTCACATTAAGGAACTAACAAGGCTTGCAGAGAGGAGAAAATGAGTGTGTGTATGTACATGTGTGTGGTGTATGTGAGTGTGGTGTGTGTGTGTATCCCTTACTGACTATGCTGCAATGAAATTCATGACACAAGCAACTCAAGGGGGGCGGAGGGCATGTTGTTCATTTGCAATTTAAGAAAGGATATAGCTGGGCAGTGGTGACGCACATTTTTAATCCCAGCACTTGGGAGGCAGAGGCAGGTGGATTTCTGAGTTCTAGGCTAGCCTGGTCTACAGAGTGAGTTCCAAGACAGCCAGTGCTACACAGAGAAACCCTGTCTCAAAAAAACCAAAACCAAAAAAAAAAAAAAAAGAAGAAGAAGAAGAAGAAGAAGAAGAAGAAGAAGAAGAAGAAGAAGAAGAAGAAGAAAAAAGAAAGGAAGGATATAGCCCCCCACCCTGCTGGGGAAGATGGGAGCATGAGGCAGCTGCCACACTGCATTCATGATCAGGAATCAGAGAGAAAGGAAGGAAGGGGCACGGCGGGATTTTGTTCTTATACACATATACATGCACGTGCGCGTGCATGCGCATACACACACACATTTTCTTATGTGTGCATTTGTGTATGTGTGCATATGTGCTGTGTGTATGTACGTTTTTGTGTGTGGAGGAACATGCATGTAGGTTAGGGGCAGGCAGATCTCTGAGTTCGAGGCCAGCCTGGTCTACAGAGTAGGTTTCAGGATAGCCAAAGCTATAAGCTATGCAGAGAAACCCTGTCTTGAAACCACCTCTGCCTCCCGCCCCCCCCCCAAAAAAAAACCAACTATATAGAAATCCAAGGTTGGTTTAGGAATCTGTATTCTTTTATGGTACTCATTTATTTGAGACAAGGTCTCACTGTGTAGTCTTGGCTGACCTGGATCTCACTACATAGACCAGGCTAGCCTTGAACTCACAGATCCACCCGTCTCTGCTTCTGCCAAGATTAAAGGTCAGGGGTCTTTCTTGACCACTATTTTACTCACTTAGACAGTCTCACAATGAAACCAAGGTTCGTGGTTTTGATGTGACTAGTCACCATACCCAGCTAGGCCTGGGACCATCTCTGTCCTTGGAGGTTGGAATTTCAGTCAGCTGTCACACCCACCTGGCATTTGTGAGGGCTTCTGTGGATCGAAACTCCAACCTGTTCATAGTTGCCCTCTCCTGCGGGCCATTTGTTTCCTGGTACTCAGACCAGCGCCCAGTGCAACCCAGAACACATCCACGGAGTTGCCCAGGATAACCCAAAACACATCCACGGAGTTGTTCTCTGATCACTTGAATGTTTCTGAAAACATCCTCACACAAACTCATACAGAGCATTTTCACGGTCTTCTAAACCCACCAAGTAGACTATCACGGTGGATAATGGGCAAGAGGGAGATGAAATCTAAAATCCAAGGGACGCTGCGGGCGTTGGATGTGCAAATATGATGTTCTGAAGCCTAAGCAAAAGCTTTTCTGCTTTGAAAAGGCTTCCTCTTGGGGATGGACAGACAGGATGTTTCTAGGTGAGCTTCAGTGTCAAATGAAGACTAAGAAGATAGCACCTGATGGTACCCGGTACTCCTAGATGGCCAGTGTGCGGATACCTTCACATCCGCTGCCTCGATTCCTTCTCTCGGCAGCCCTGTGGCAACTACCAACAACCCCTGCCTTTCCCATGTTTTCATCCTTGCCCATCACTTAGCCCAGGCTGGCCATGAACTCAACTATGCAGCTAAGGATGGCCTTGAACTTGTGATCCCTCTGCCTCCACCTCTCCAGTGCTGGAATTAGAGGCATGAACTGTCACACTTGGCTATGTGGAGTTGAGATAGACCCCAGGGTTTTACCTCGGACTCTTTTCCATATCACAGAAAAGCAAACAACAGGCAACTCAGACTGGGAGCAACTGTTGTTACAACGTTAAATGTGCTCTATTCTTTACAAATGTAAATGAACTCCAGTCTTTGTTTCAGAACAATAGAAAATGAAACCTCCAGACACTACTGCTATCAAAAGAACCTCAGAAGCCAGCTCACCATCTTACCGAGAAGATTCCCTCAAATTCTGTATCCTGCCGGCAACCCCTCCCCTTCAAGACCTCAGTTCGAAATCACTTCTCTGGCCTCCTCAGCTGTCACTCAAAGCACCTGGGTTTATTTCCAGCACACCTGTTTAGTGTACACATCGGATCCTTGTTCCCATAAAGGGGTGGGGTGGGGGCATCATGCTTCCCACACACACAAACCACCCAGTTCCTAACACTGTTGGGCTTCCTAGCTCCTGCTGACGACAGGGGTGGTCCCTCCCCCTGGAATCTCACTGTCCGGGAGGCTGAGACCGGAGGATTGACAAAAGTTGGATCTAGCATTGCTCCACACTAAATCCTAGGGCAGTTTGGGCTACAAAGTGAGACCTTGTCAGAAAGAAAAATCGTTCAGTTAATAAAACCGAGAGACTTGGAGTTTCTTTTCAAGCCCAGGGCAGAATTTACTAATATAGATCAAAGAGTAAAAACTACAAGGTGATAGAAACACAGGCATCAGCTGGGTGGAGGCGGCCCAAGTCTTTAATCCCAGCACTTGGGAGGCAGAGGCAGGTGCATTTCTGTGAGTTCCCGGACAGCCAGGAATATGTAGAAACTCTGTCACAAAAGACCAAACAAAACAAAATAATAAAAGCATCACAAACTTGACTGGCTAAAGTAATTCCCTCCCCAGAACAAAGAGACCTCCTTAAAAGTTTAGAATCCTGTGCTGCTGCTGTGTATGAACATTTCAAAGTGTCAGCTCACCTTGCTCAGAAACAAAGACAGGAGCTTCTGGGGAGCTTGGCGCCAAGGTGTGAGGCTGAGAACTTGTTAAGATGGCAGAGCCTCTGTGCTGGTGCAGAAGTCTGCTTTGTCAAAAAGAGTACCCGATTTGAAGTCTTCCCAAGGGTGTCCCTCAGAAACCAGAGTTTTAAATCACAAACCGCTCCTCAACCCTATCCCTCTACCATCAACTGGCAGTGGTTTGCCAAAAAACAAAGCAAAACAAGACGAAAGCAGACCAGAGACTAAACCATAAGTCTAAACCCACCCTGCAGACAGATAAGGCTCACCTGGAAGTAACTCTGGAGCTGGCCGTCCCTTCAGGCCTTCACCTGGCCTTCCTTTCCAGACTGTTGACGCTTTAGCAGAGATTCTTTCTAGAACACCGGATTAAGCAAGTAGCCACTCACACCGGAAATCAGCAGGGAGAAGACTAAGTACTTAGTTCCTTTGCTAAGGATGGTGCCTGTCTTGAGCTGGCTGAGCAGCTCGGCCCACTGCAAGTTTGGGTGGCTTGCCTGACTTGCTTCTGAGCCACCTTTTCCTGGTTGCTCCAGGAATCGTCTGATGGATAGCAAGAGGAATGCTGGGAATGGTTCCGTGCCCTGCCCACTCTGCCCAGGCAACAAACCTTAAAGGAAACCCAAGTCAGTTCCCTCCCTGTATTTCATGGTTAGCCCCTAAGTCAGTGGTTCTCAGCCTTCCTGACACTGGGACCCCTTCAGACAATTCCTCATGCTGTAGTGACCCCCCACCACCACAAAGTTACTTTGTTGCTACTTCATAACTGTAATCTTGCTACCGTTATGAGTTGTGATGCAAATAGCTGATCTGCCAGATATCTGATAGGCCACCCCTATGAAACAGCCGTTCCACCCCCTTAAGGGGTCGTGACCCACAGGTTGAGAACCACTACCCTCATAAAGCCATTCCCATAACTGAAGCTCAACCACCAGTTAGTAAAAAAGTGAGTGAAAAGGTCCCTCTGTTCCGGCACAAGCCTGCTTTCACAGTCTGCCCCTCAAGAGGGGATGCAGTGTTTGCTCTTGGAACATCAGTTTGCTGGAACATTCTTTGGAGCTTGAGAACAAGGTGCTGAGAAGCCGGGCTGTCAAAGGCCAGCCAATCACTCATACCATTCCTTGGGACTGCCCGGCAATGTGCTTCCTCAACGAGTGTAACATTCACATTAATTCACTGCCTGGGGAGTATGTACATTACTGTACTGTCACCCTTTGAATAAGACCCAGTACACGGTTAGCACCTTGTTGACACATTGATCTAGGTTGTACCAGAGACTTCCCATTTCAGTAAAACAAAACACCCAACTTGGACCATCTGACAGCACCCCAATGCAGCGTTTGTATACTAACCCCCCCCCCAAGTTCCTCAAAAGTCTATTCCTCTTGTGTGTTATACCCTCACAACACTGATTCATGGTACCAGCCTGGAAGACGTGAGAACTCCCCACGGGCAAGCAAGGAATCCTGCAGCAAATACCCACAAGATGGCCTCTTCTGGTCCTATCCACAGCTGAAGGCCCAGTCCCCCAAACTCACTGCACACTAGACATTAACAAAGTTCAGGGTTACATGGCTCTAAATTTGGGGTTCCCTTGGCCCCTCTCCTCAGATTCATCTTACTAGAACAGCCCTCAGAAGGTTGAGAAATACCCACCTGTATGTGCTTGTTTATCACAAAAGATACAGATGAAGGCAGACACTGGGCACGAAGCACTATCATCCAAGAAACTCTCTACAAGGGGATGGAGTGGTTGTGAAACACTGTGGCACCTTCACTACATAAGCAGGCAGCGAAGCCTAAACAGCCACGCTGAAAAGGCTTGACGGTGAGGAAGCCCAGCAGGGCATGTCTCTCCAGGTTGTTCCTCCGGTTTATGGAGCTTAGCTTTCTTATAGTCAAGAGGCAGGACCCCTTTAAGAACTGAGTCTTAGGCTACACTTCAAATAATTTACTTTTATTTTCATGAACAGTACTACCGCCATAGTGGCGGAGATGGAACTCAACCCGAGGGCATTTCCTTTTTTTCTAAATAGTTTTCATTTTTAATGATGTGCATGTGTTTGGGTGTGGCACATGAGTGCAGGTGCCTTCAGAGGCCAGAGTCCTGAGATCTCCCTAGAGACAGAGTCATATGCAGAAGGTTGGGAGCACAGGGCTGGATGCCTGGGAACCCATCTTTCTCCAGTTCTGAAAAAGCGATCAACACTTTTTAGCCGCTGGGCCATCTCTCCAGCCTCATGAGAGGATGACTTTTAGGGCCAGCTCCAAGACAGGAAGAGACAGGAAGATTTGCTTCCACGACCTGCCTCAGTGAAGAGAAATTCTCATTTCTATTCTTTGTCTTAGAAGAGGGAGTGAGGAGTCAGGAATCACGTTGAAGTGACTTCCCAGAACCTTCAGAAAAGAGTTTGGCAAAAAAGTTAACGACTCCTCTTGTGGCCCAGCCCTTGTTTCAACAAGGCCTCTAGGGGGCAGCATGGTAAGAGAGCCTTGGAGACAGAAAACAAAGGGGAAAGAAATGTCGTCATCAAATCCAAGCAAACCTCTCCATCCATTTGTGAAAACAGTTGCAGGAATCTAAAACCAAACACGCCTGCTGTTGAAGTGGCTTATTGCAGGGAAAACCTGGCAAGTCAAGAATGGCAGGGGAGGACAGGGGCCTCCGAGGATGACATGGTTCTGCTGGTAGTAGGAACAAGACGACCAGGTCCAGATAGCACTTTGGTGTTTGCGTGGCTTTCTATAGTTCCCAAGGCATATATTTGTTTTTGAAAGGAAAACAATTTTAATGTGCAGGACAAGCAGACACGGAGCTAAAACAATGAAAGAAAAATGACATTTGGAAAAGTGTGTATCCCCTCTCCAGGAAAAAAAACAAAACCAAAATCATACCCTTGTAATCATTATTGAATCATGGTATGTTCTCAAAAAAAAAAAAAAAGTTTCTTCCAAAACAGTGATATATATGTATATATGTGTGTGTGTATTAATTACACGTATTCCACGTATATTAGTTATGTTATCATAAATAAAGACATACGAGTATCAACTAACAACTTCAATTTTTTTTTAATAATAGAAACAATTTTTGCCATTCCAGACACGATTTCAGGGGAGAAAAAAAATCTGCCCTATAAAAATAAAACTTAAAAGTCCTCAACATTATAAATATAGCTTTTAACTTTCGATTTAAAAAGCTTCCCTGCAGTCCCCTTCATTCAACACCGTTCCTGTACCATCACATTCTGAAGAGAAAACAGCATTACAGCTACGCTTAGTTTTTTTGTTTTACCGAAGGATCTGAATACCGCTAAAAAAAAAAAAAAAAAAGATCTTTGGCCTCTGGGGCTCCTTTTCTTCCTTTGTGCTCTGAAAAACTGCTGCTGTAGTAACCAGTGTCTGGGAGAAAACAGTCTTCAGGACGGCCAGATCTTCAATACAGTGACACTTCCGAGTCTCAAGTGTAGTGCACGCGCCACGGAGCGAGGTTTGGATGAATACAGAGGAGGGTGCTGTTTCATACAGTCTACTTCAAGTAAAAAAAAAAAAAATTCACAGATACCCATCAGCTGCTACTTTAGGTTCTAACAGTGTCTTAATCTGAGAAACTAACGCCTCACAAACGCTGAGGACACTGGAGGAGTAATCAGAAGACCAGGTGGCTGGTGGCGGCATACACAAACCCAAGCCATAGTCTGAAGAGTAAGACCAGTACACGAACCACGGAGGCATTCCCTGAACAACAAAGGCAGCGTGTCGGATGACAATGTCACTAAGCCTCACTGATGCACGGAAAAGAAATCGCATGCAAAATTAAACAAGAGGTGCCATTCATATTTTATAGCTAGCTCTACTTTTCACCCCCCCCCCCCAACTAATCCTAATAGCTTAGAAGATCCGATTGTCTCGGGAGCTTGCAGAGCATAACCCACACTTGGGTCTGCCTCCCACGCACGGGGCGGCGTTCTCTGACAACGTCAGGAGAGTCACCACGGAGGGACAGAGTCTCCATCAAAGGCACGGTTTATATTTATAGAGAGGCAAAGAGCGGGAGCACCTCGGAATTTCTAAAAGATTCCATCGGGTGTCACCGTGTTAACAATTCCTTGGGAATTTATAAACAACAAAATCTATCTAGACTAGCGACAGACCAACCGGAAGGCCCCTCCGGAAGCGCGGGACCCCGCGCCCACCGCTCTCAGATGTGCAGGCTGCTGTGGGAAGCAAGGCCACCGCGCCTGTCTATTGCACTCACGTCTCTTTGGTTGGAAGGAACATGCACGCTTGTGTTAAAATACTTCCATAATGAGGCCTGTGGTACTGTCAGCTGGGTGTGGACTTTCCTTCCATAATGAAGGCCTGCTGTGCGGTCAGCTGGGTGTTGACTTTCCTTCCTTGGGGCCCTTAGTTAGGTCTCTGAAGAGGCAAGGATGCAGTAGGACCTGGCCTTTAATCAACATCCCTGTCTTCTACTTCATAAGAACAACCTTGAAGAGTGACTGGGGCAGGAGGTGGGGTGGGTAAAAGGGTGAGGGGGCAGGGAAAAGGAAAGGCGGAATAAATGGAAGGGGGTGATTGTCACAAAGTGTGCTGTGAGCCCTGGCCTTGCTTCATCTCCTAGCTAACAGCTGAGGGGAAGCAGCTGCCCTTACCCAAACTCCTTTTTAACTCTGAGAGCAACCTCTGTGGGAGGCTGGGGGGAAACCTACATTAACAGGGATCAGCACCCGGTCAGGCCCCACCTCCACGGAGCAGCTAAACCCCAGGCCATCCGCTCCACACCAGCGGTCCCGAACGGATGCGCAGGTCAGGTCCAGCTGAGGCAAGCCTACCTGCGGACACCTCGGTGAGGTTAAATCCATTACAGGTCAGCTGCAGTTCATGGACCCCTCCTCCCTCCTTAGCTCCTGCCTCTTTGGCTCTGACTCCACATTTTACCACCAGCAAATTAAGCAATCTCTAACTGAGCTGACATTGACCCTGAATGCCTTTAGCCCCTTTACAGACAAACACGCCTTTCTCCTCTAATACTAACTTAGAAGCCACGCTACGTCCCCAAGCCCTGGGCCCTCCTCGCCTTCACTCCACCTTTCCCGACATGCTCTTTACTCTCTTTGTCAACTCTTCCAAAGTCTTTTCCCGACCCCCCAGAGTTCATGAATTCCTGTGTCCATCGGTTCATGTGGGTAGACTGCTCTGACAGAGAACAAAACCAAGCAGGTAGTTTCGCCGTGGGACACGGACTTAGAGGTTGCTTAGTAAAGCTGTGAAGCTTGTCTCCGCAGCCTGAAGCTCACCGAGATCACACCAGTAAAGTAACTAGAAGAAAACGGGGAGCATCGACCCAGACAGAGGCCGTGCTCCCCGAGCACTCCAGGATGCGCCTGACGACCACAGGCTCACAGCTCGCAAGAGGTAACATCGCCATGCCTTGACAGAACAAGCTTGCAGAGTTCCTTGTGCCAATCCGTGAGGTGCAGGATGCTGCGTGACCAGGCTTTGAGAACTGTGTCTACAGAGAAAAAAGGAAGGCCCTCGAGTGGCGGGGCACGAAGACAGCTCTCCGAGAAGAGAGGCAATCGATGCGGCTCTCTCAGGTGTCCCGAGCTGTGCCTTCCGGGCAGGAAGAGCCCTCCGCCTTAGCCGGGCTTCCAGCCCTCGCCCAGCGCTTCCTCCAGCTTCTGCCTGTAGGCTGTATAGCGCCGCTTCAGGCTCTGCAGCTGCTCGTCCTCCTCCTTGTCCAAGATGCGCAAGAAGTTCTGAAGCTCTGGAAGGCTGAAGGCTTCCCACTGTTGGGGGACAGACAGAACACGCCATGACAGGACCCAGGAGGAACCTGGAAAGGGCCACTTCCTGTCCTCCCCACCACCAGGACAAGGCTTTGCAGTGTTGTACAGTCTAGTCTTGAACTCTTGATTCTCCTGCCTCAGCCTCCTGAGTGCTGGTTTTATGGTATGTGACACCAAACCCCCTCAGAAGGCTGAGGTGTGGCTGCCCTCCCCTCCTAGTCCAACCCCACAGACAATCCGCTCCCCATATCTGCACTGGCAGTCATCAGTCTTGCCTTCCTCTCCCTGCCCACAGTCTCCTCCGCACAGTTCTGCAGCTCACCTACAGCCAGATGCAGATGCTTCTCTATCGCTGCTGCCCCAGCTCTCTTCATCCACTCCCCACCCTTGCACAGCCTCCTTCCCCTCCTTCTCGCTCTACTCTTGCTCTCTCTGATCTCAGCTCTGACTCCCAGCCCCCACCGCCACCACGCACAGGCAGCCATGGTAAGCATGCATGGTTATTCAGTTGGCACCCCTGAGTGCTTACATGAAGTAAGAAATGCACTACCTTTCAGCCCCAACCTTAGCTTCCCCAAAATGGTTTTCAATGGACACCCAAATACATCCTCCTTAGAGAGAAGAGGACACATGTAAACAGGAGTCCTGAGTCATCTGACTGGATGGAGAGGGAAGGGATGCCAGGCCCTCATCTTGTTGGGTTTCCTTGCTTTCCCTTTGGAGACTTTTCTTAGCAGCAGATAAGAGGGAGGCACAGCTGGCTTACAGTCACACGGAGCTGGGCAGGGTGAACACTGCTCTCTGTGTGAGCATAAGTAAGAATTCGTTCCTCCAGCCTCTGAGGAGCACATATATGTTCTGAGGAGTGATATAATGTTCTATGGGAATTCTACTGTAAGCTAACCAAGGGTTCACCCTGGGTAAGTCAAAATCTCTCCCTTTTGATGCCCCGCCCCCCCAAGTCCTCCACGTCCTTGAAGCAGTAAAGAAGGCCAACTCTTCTGTGTCATCTGATGCCACCGTGAACGACCCCTCACTCACCTCTCCAATTTCGTGTTCTCGAAGAACAAAACTAAGCGTGTCGGTTCTGGGCCCTGCTACCAAACGCAGGTACAGCGGGTGCTCCCGCTCGGAGAGCTTGCAGGCATACACTGGGAAGGGAGACAAACAGCATGTTACAGAGGACTCCAGCTCCTGAGCCGGTTCACCCACCACACCCCGCCACAGTAACAGGCCACATCGCACATGTGTGTGTGGGGGAGGGGTTGCACACACACACACACACACACACACACACACACACACACAATTGTGACACACCACAGTAACAGGTCACAGTCCCCGAGCCTCTAGGTCACAATGTTCTCGTGCTAACACCACAGGTCCATAGTGCACAACCATACACCATGCCTTGAAGAGGCAGAAATAAGTTCCAAGAATAAGATGAAATAGAAATTTGCATCAAGCATGCTATGATTCTGTCCCTCCTTTCAGAAAGATGGGACAATTTTGGGGTGGGAGGAGGGACCTTAAACCCCCGTTTTAAAAAAAAGATTTATTTCATGTATGTGGGTTGCTGTCTTCAGACACACCAGAAGAGGGCATCAGACCACATTACAGATGGCTGTGAGCCACCATGTGATTGCTGGGAATTGAACTCAGGACCTCTGGAAGAGCAGTCAGTGCTCTTAACCTCTGAGCACTCAGCTAAGCAGCATGAACCTGAAGCTCCAGGTTCTTTGCAAAAGCGTCTTTGCAAAGTGAGTAACGGCTGGCAGCCCAGCAGCAGGCGCTTGTCCTACAAGCACGTGTGACTTTACAGATGCCCACAGATGTATTCTCATGTTCGAAGATTTGCCAGCCATGCGGGGGATGGCTTGGGCGGACACTGACATTTTAGGTTGTGTGGCTGCCATCCACCTGCACCGGCAAAGCTGCTGGCAAGCTGAAAATGTCCTCGGGCCTTCCCCGTGCCCCTTAGCACTTCAGGGTCTACTGCACTGCAGTTTCCTGGTGGCTCCTCTTCAGCCAGGCTGCTGAGCCTGTGGCTTCTGACTTGCCTATCTTTCTGTTCCCAAGGGCCTGTGTTTAACAAATGTACACACTGAGAAAAAGCTGTGTGTCACCCCGGGCAGCTAAAGGACATTACTATCATGTCAAAGTCAGTACATTTTCTTCTATTGCTGCGTTAGGCTTTTCCCAGAGAAAACTTAAGTAGCTTACTGCTTACCTATTGCGTGGATCACAGACACCAACTTCCATTCAAATTACTCCCTGGGAGGTCCCATCCCATTTCATGAGGTAATCTAATGTTCGTCCTATCCACTGGACATGTGTGTAGGTGCAGGTAGACCGAGGTTGTTACTCACTCATCGTTACATGTGAGTTGTACACGTGCCTCTTGGCCCGTAGAGCCTCAGCATGTACACACGGCATGAGCTTCAGATGTAAAAGCATTACTGAAAACTCAGCCACAGAAGTGTTCTTTGGTGTGTTGAAGGGCATTGCAATCATTGCTACCGCACCCTCAGCAAACCTGCCCCTCTGTGCAGCACACCAGCAAATCCTCTGCGCATGCGCACTGCATGCCGATGCCTCAAAGGCCCTAACACTCTTCAACTCAAAAATACAAACAGACAGCAATCATAAAGATCTGCCGTCAGAGTGTGGCTTCCACAGTCTGTCCCTGGCCTCTGACAGACACAGTGAGACATGGCTTCTATCAGCCGTCCTTCTGCTACCGAGTAAGAGAGACAGGAACAGACGGACCGCTTTCATTTCAAGTGTGGCCACGTACCTTGGTCTTCCCTGTGACAACGCTTATAAAGCGCAAACTTGGTGGGACTCTCGGTCAGCAGAAACTTCTTGAGCAGGGCCTCGATGACCTCTCCCACGGTGTTCGTGCTGCTGATGTGCAGCGTGTTCATACACCCACCGCCACTGGGGCTGGGAGGGGGCTGGGCAGGTGTGCAGAGCTCCATCTGCACCTTAATGAAGCCAGTGTAGATCCCGTTTGAATTCTGAAGAATAAAGAAAGGTCACACTGAGCGGGCGCCCGGCAAAAGGAGCGGATCTAGGGCCCATGGGAAGGCGAACAGCTTTTATCCATTTTCATCTCTAAAACGATTTCACCCAAGAGTGCAGAGAGAGGCTACCTCAGTGGGGGATTAATACAAGATCTGCAGAGCAGAGCAGCAGCGGAGGAGACATGCTAGTCCCGGAGCACTAGCCCTGAGGTTTGAGCTTCCAAAGCTTCCTGTGATGGCTCAGCACCCCCTGAAGAAGACACAGTCCTGTGTGGCACATGCCTGCCAGACCTGATCTTCCTCCAAGCCTGGAGCTATCTCAGCTCAGTGTTCAACACCGACCTTCTACAAGAAGCAAGTTCCTGGTGAGGGCTCGGAGACACCAAGTCAGCAATGAGCTGACACTAGGAAAACAGGCTAGTTTTATTCCCAGTGACAAGGGGGGCACATAGCAGATGACACTTCTGCTACACTCTTGTAGACACTCATTAGTGCACAGCAGTGGGTTCGACACTGCCACCTACCACCTGGTCAAGACGGGATCCCTCATTCTGTTCTTATCATGGCTGCTGCTGCTCTTGGGTGCTCCAGGCTCCCAGTCCTGAAAGCTCCTGCACAATCCTCCACTTCTCTGAAGGAGTGTTGGCATTACAGATGTGCACCACCCATCTGGCCTTTTCATGAGTCTCGGGATCAAACCTGGCAGCTTGTCAGCTTGTACTTTTACACAGACACACACACAGACACACACACACACCCTGGCCCCAGCCAGCTCCCTGGCCCCATCTGTCTCTCGGTGAGAGCCAGGCAAGGAAGGAATACTCACTAAGGTCATCTTCAGCTTGTCTGTGACGGCTGAATTGTATTTATGAACTTTCTCTTTGATTTCCTCTTTGCTGAGGTAATTGTGTGTTTCCTTCTCTTTCTCCACATCCTAGAAGAAAAACAAACCATGATCATGCATGAGCAACCACAGGGGGAAAACGTGCAGACGAACCAGGATTCATCTGTGCTCCACAAGAGCTGGCAGGCTCCCTGAGCCACAGGCAACTCTGGCTGCCACAAGCACACCAGGTTCACCTGCTGAGTGCCTCACTCTCCATACCAGTCTTCCTAGAGGTGACGGAATGAAGCCAATCCAGCATAACTAAAACCAGCACCTCAGTAAATATTATCCCGCACATCTGTCTTTGCTAAATTCCTTCTGTAGAAACACAGTTCCGCAGAGTCTCATTATGTGGACCCGGCTGGCCTAGAACTAATAGAGACCTGCCTGCCTCTGCTTCCTGAGTGCTGAGATCAAAGATGTGAGCCATTATGCCTGGCACACCCAAAGCTTCTCCTAAGTATATTTTATTAATGTCATATCTCCATGGCTTTACAGTGTGCATTAGCAGAAAGTAGGGAATGAGTACTGAGTACTAAGTAACTGGCAGTAATCACTGACCTGTCAGACTGTGCATAACTACCAGAGGGTATATTTACCTTCCAAATAGTCTCTGTGCCAAGATATAAGTGAGCAGGTTCTCTCCACCCCAGCATGCTATTTGGCCTTAACAGGAGAGGGAAATACTAACTGGTTAAGTTCTCTCCTGATCCTTTAGAATTCACTAATAATTTACTATCTAAAGACTTCAACCAATGTCCTACCTGATTTTATGTCAACTTGACACAGGATAGAAGAAGGTAGAAGAAGGTATGGAAGAAGGAACTTCAAGTGAGAAAATGCCCCCACCCCAGACTGAACTGTGGGCAAGCCTGTGATGCATTCTCTTGATTGGATGATTGACGTGGGAGGATCCAGCCCACTGTGGGCGGAGTCACACATGGACCGGTGGTCTTGGGCACTATACAAAAGCAAGCCAGGCAAGTCTCTTAGTCAGGGTTTCTATTCCTGTATAAACACCATGACCAAGAAGCAAGTTGGGGAGGAGAGGGTTTATTCAGCTTACACTTCCACATTGCTGTTCATCACCAAAGGAAGTCAGGACTGGAACTTACACAGGGCAGGAACTTGGAGGCAGGAGCTGATGCAGAGGCCAGAGAGGGATGTTACTTACTGGCTTGTTTCCCCTGGCTTGCTCAGCTTGCTTTCTTATAGAACCCAGGACTACCAGCCCAGGGAATGGCACCACCCACAATGGGCCTTCCCACTCTTGATCACTAATTGAGAAAATGCCTTACAACTGGATCTCATGGAGGCATTTCCTCAAGGGAGGGAGGCTCCTTTCTCTGTGATAACTCCAGCTTGTGTCAAGTTGACACACAAAACCGCTCAGTACAGCAAGCCAGTAAGGAGCGGACCTAGATGGCCTCCGCCATCAGCTCCTGCCATCAGCTCCTGCCTTGAGCTCCGGCACACTGACTTCTCTGGATGACGGACACACACACAGAAAGTGTGAACCCTTTTTCTCCCCAAACTGCTTTTGGTCAGTGTCTTATCCCAGCAATGGTCACCTACCTAGGACGGGTGCAGCCATGTATCCACAATGCCTAACTGTAGCGCCTGGTGAGTCAAGGACACCAGGCACTGGACTGGATCACATGTCATTCTCCTAACCACGTGCAAAGCTGGCGTAATTACCCAGTGTCCACATAGAACTGAGTTCTAGCGAGTGAGTTAATGTGCCAGAAGAAATTTAGCTGTTGAGTGGAGCCTCATCCCAGAGCCGGGCAAGGCTCACCAGCTCAACTGTCTGGCAGCCGGTAAGTATCTCCACACGGGCATTTCCTTTAACACTTCTTCAAAAAAGAGCTAGCGAGTCTCTCTGTAGTATAGACGGGAAGCAGGAGAGGTCTGCAGAGTCAATCGGCCCTCTCAAGAAGTCCCCACTAGTTACCTGAACAAGTTCTATCTTAACCCAGACCCTACGTCTTTTTCACTAAATAGGTCTCCAAGACTCTGGTGTAGACAAACATTTGAAAATGCAAAGAACGTGTACAGTCGGATTCAAGCTCAAGGAGCAGATTAGAAAAAGAAAGGTGTGAAGATATGTGTGTTCCAGTAAGCCAGAGTGCACCATGCTCACGGCTGGATGGACATTCTCCAGGCAGGCGGCTGTTCCACTGTGTGGCAATGGCACAAATAAACCAGGAACGGTCACTATGGAACCCGCCGGAGGAATGCCATCCCGAATAGAGTGGCTCTCAGGCCAGCATTCCAGCAAGAGCAGGCTCCGTTTGTGACGTTCTTTAGTCTACCACTGGGCCTCAGGGCTTGCTCACCCTCTAAGTCTGTTTGCTCATTTCCTGCTAAGTGACGAGTCTGGAGGAGGTCACATCTGCAGAGTTCCTGACCTAAGAGCAGTGCTGTCTGCAAAGATATGATCTGATCTGATAGCTGTTCCCTCTTAAGACCAAGGGAGGGACAGGGCTCCATGTAAGAGATCAAGGACACCAAAGGGACCCCAGACCACTAGCTGCACACAAATAGCACTACATGTGTGCCGGGGGCTTCTCACGGGTGAAAAACCCCAAGGAAAGGAGTGGACGGGGCAGAGGGAGTGGTGGAGCAAAGACAAGGACCAGGCTTAGGCCCCTGGGACCAGAAGCCCACAGGCACTATGAGAAAGATCAAAGGAGCCAAGACCCCAGGATAACCCACACCTGAGCACAGAGGACCGCATACAGACAGTTATCTTCTCAGAGACTGAGTGGAGGAAAGAGTAGAATGCTCAAGAAGGTTGGAGCTCTGGGCCTACAGGTCCCCTCCTGGGTTGAGCACTTTGTTATTCAAAGATCAGCCGGACAGTAGGACAGTAAATCCTGGGAAAGCGGCAGCTCAGATCTAGGTTTTTAAAAAAATAAAATAAACTGGGAAGGTGGGGGTTGGGGTGGGGGAAGGGTATTTACTCATGTACCAGTAATACAGGCTTGTGTTTGCGGAGGGTGGGCAGGAGATATGGGGACTCTCAGCAGCTGTCTCCTCTCAAGGTGCCTGCTCCCAGGGTAGCCTGGCAAACACAGGCTCTTCAACTGCAGACAGTGCAGAGACAGCACACAGACGGGGTGGGGGCGGGGTGGGAAATGACAATGACTTCAACTAGGGCCCGAAGTGGAGAAGGACCACGACCTTGGAAAACTTGTAGTTTAAGCCTTTAAGAGACTCCCTTGTCTGCCAGCCTGGGAAGGAACCCTCCAAATACACGCACATGGGGCAGAGGGGTGGGAAGGAAAATGGAGGCAGGGTTAAGCAGTGGCACAGCACAGACTATAAACAGGATTCTCACTGCAGGGCCCGACTGGGAAGGGCAGGGGCAGCCGCCTGTGAATAATGCATGGTTATTGCCCTTGGCAGCCAGGGAGGGGCTCGTGCCACACCCCAGAGCATCTGCTGGGCAGGTTACAAGTCATTTTTGTCTGAGGCCACAGGGAGAGTTCTGCCATGCAAAATTCTAACTCTAAACACATCCCTGGGATCTCAGCCACTGCACCCAAGGTGCATAGTTTGGGTCAGACTCACTTCCAGGGTGGGGCCCCATTTTCAGGCTGTTTGTTTTCTCACCAGTGAACTTTCTCAGAAGAGACACACCCACCTACCTCAGACACAGAGGACCTGCATCCAAGGCGCATACATTCTTTTTCATAGGCTTTCCAAGGATAGACCCACTACAAGTCTGAGAGGACCTGAGAATCATACTTTCCTGGTTAACTCTGAAGCTACATCAGAATTTAAAATACAAAACCACTGAAGAACAAAGCTCAAAGTGCCAAGCTGTGGTGGCACAGGCGGAGGCAGGTGGATCTGTGGGTTCAGGACCAGCCTGGGGCTTACAAAGCAAGTTCCAGGACGGCCAGGGCTACACAGAGAAACTCTGTCTTGAAAAAACAAAACAAACCAACCAAACAAAAAACCCCAAAAGCTCAAACCATAATGAGCAAATACAAGTGGCTCCAGAGGTGGCCCCAAGGAGACGAATATGTCCCCATCACTATCTCCAGTTTAGCTTAGTAAAGAAATCTGAATTATGGGTCACACATACTTAGGTCTGAAATCATGGTTCTGCTGACCTTTTCTAGCTGTGACCAAAGGCAAACCATGGGACCTCTCTGAGCCTTGGCTTTCTCATCTCTGTGACAAGTGTAAAGACAATACCTACTTTATACAACTGAGAGGACACAATAGCAGCCAGCAGTGGACAGTCATTTATTAGTGCCCACTGGTGCCAAGTCGGATTCCAGGCTGTGAGAGGCGGCTGTGATCCCTGTCTCCCCCACTCCTGGCTGACAGCCTGGTGAAGCTTGCCTTGCTCCCTGGGCCCCACCCACTTGAACCGGTTGATTGTTTCACTTGGCACCACAGGCCTCTGGGATACCAGGCAGGGCTATGGATATAGGTCGTGGGTAGAGTGCTGTGTGAGACACCCAGTCTTGGGTTCTATAGAATGGGGGCTCTTTGGAAATGGCTTGGTGGGTAAACTGTTTGACATCAAAGCACCGAGACCTGAGTGTGAATCCCCAGAGAAAGTTGGGCACAGCCGCGCACACCTGCAGTCCTGTATGGTGTGAGATGGACACAGACTGGACGGTCCCTGAACACCGCAGGACGGTTAGTCTGCAACACAGCAGCAGCAACCAACGGGGACCCTGTCTCAAAATTCACACCAGGGAGGGAGGCCTCCACCCTCCACACTACCCATTCAGGAGTGTGCCACACCCACAAATGTTAAAGTTTTAAAGGGGAAAGAAAGAGAAGCAAGTTACTTATCTTCCCCAGGTGCTAAAGGGTGTTAAAAATAAAACAACAACAAAACCCCAGATTGTCCAAGGAGTGAGGAAGGACAGACAGACAGGACAGTAGGTGGTGCACCCCCACCTTCCTCCTGGCTCCTGGGCACCACTCTCTGACACCTAATGGATCTGGGTCCAGCCTGCATCAGCCAAGGGTAACCTGACCAGGCCAGCAAGTGCTTTCTGTCCAGCCTCGTCTGAAATCATAAGTTCCTACTTTTCATCTCACCTCCAGCTTTGAAAACAGGCTCCTGCCTACTGACGTCTCCGTTGCATAGAGACAGAGTGAGTTCCGGACTTAGGATTACACGGGATAAAGTATCTAGCATTGTCCGCCCTAAAACAGCCCCATTTCCTGGAGCAGTGGGCCCTGGCCGCAGATGGGACTCAGGGCCAGTTAAGGTGAACTGAATCCAGGCGCTGACTCCAATAAACATATTCCGGCCAGACCTAGTTCCAGGGAGGAAGTAACACAGTATACGGTGGTTAATTTCAAATGGCAGCTAGGTTGGATTGAGAAACACCTAGCGTATGACTGAAGCTTGCTGTGCATGACGGTGCTTGCAGTGGATTAATGGAGACCCACCCCAAATGTGGGTACCACGAGCCCACTGAACGGAGGTCCTGGACGGAATAAAAAGGAGTCAGAGATAAGCCAGTTAAGCACCACCCCCCTTCCTCGGCTTCCTGGTGGGTACCACAGACCAGGTGACTCCAGCTATGACACATTCCTCACCATGCCAGACTGCAGTCACTTGAACTCGGTGGGAAGTACGTCCTTCCTCCCTGAAGTTGCTCTGGCCATGCATATCTGGTTGTAGCCACAAGAAAAGTGACTTAACATAGGGATCCAAACTAGAGAGGACCATTCTCTGCAGAGGCCCCCTCCTGCTGCAGTCCTGAAGTGGGTGCCAGGCAGGTCTCTGTGAGTTCAAGGCCAGCCTGGTCTACATAGAGAGACCCTGTCTCAACCCTCACCCTTGAAACAAAACAAAACAAAACAAAACAAAACAAAACAAAACAAAACAAAACAAAACAAAAAGTTCAGCAGGAGCAGAGCAAGTAGAGGCAGGGCTGACATGTTTTTTTAAAAAGCTCTCTCCCAAGGGCAGTGGTGGCACATGCCTTTAATCCTAGCACTGCGGGGAAGAGGGGGAGGGTGGAGGCAGGTGGATTCTCTGTGAGTTCGAGGCCAGTCTAGTCTACAGAGGCACATAGAGAACACAGAGAAACCTTGTCTCCAAACAAGCAAAAGATTATTGTTTTCCTAGGGAGTAGGGAAAAGGTTTTTGTTTTGTTTTGAGATAGAATCCCTTGTATCCCAGGCTGGCTGCAGACTTGTTATGTATGTGGCTGAGGGTATCCTCCTGCCTCCACACCTAGTACTGGGGTTATAGGCATGCTTCACACGACTGACTCCAAGTTGATTGAGAACACGCACGTATATCTCCTAAACTGAGTTCTAAAGTATAACAAGCAGTATACAACTTTGGTGAGAAGTCTCTTAGGTCCGCAAACTGGAGTCCCTGGGATGGGCTGAATGCCGAAGAGACTGTCAGACAAAGCTGAGAGGTCCTAAGAGGGTCCTTTGGATCAGAAGCATGTCTTGCTCAACTCCTGTGAATACATACCTAAGGAGGGCTAGAGGGAACAGAACTGTATTTACTCGGCTGCCTAACACTCCTCGCTAAGATACTGAAGGAGGCAGAACACTACAAGTCTTCTCAAGGGTCAACTTGTCCATCCATACCATAACTACCCAGCAGTCTTTGCAGCAGCCAAGAGTCACACGGGGCTTCCGAGAGTGAAAGGAGGAAACTAATTGCAAGCATCTTTTAATTGCTCCACTGGACAGCACAAATCTAGGAAACAACCTGCTGGTGCCAACAAAGGATGAGAGGCAAAAAGCCTCACAATGTGACAGGAAACAATGTAACAAGACGCTAACTTGAAAACACTCGCTGGGGCTCACACAACCATACTGACGGGAATTCTGATCTGCAGCTCCTGGGATGCTCAAGGTGGGTCTGTGGCATCCAAAGCGCAGTCATGTGTGCAAATCCAATGGGTGGTCTTGGTGTGTGGTCCTGGCATGTTGATTTGGACCAGCCACTTGAGAGTTGGGATCGTTGTCCTGCCAGATGGAGGGAGACTCTTGTAGCTGGCAAGATTCAGAGAGCTGGCATTCCATTTCCGGTCCTGTGAGGATTCGGGAGTCTATCTTGCCTGACTAGCTGGTAGGCAGGCAACCTTCCTATGTAGCCATAAGATACTCAGTGTGTACTCTCCCGGTCAGCCTCACTCAGTCATCCCTGTAGCAACAGATGACCCACTGCTGCCTCAGGCAGAAAAGCAAACGGAAAGCGGAAGCAGATGAAGTGTGGGTACCAGAGAAGTAGAGGGAGCCGAGTCTCCCCCAAAGAGTGTTGGTTCTGCCACAGACAGGGTGCACAAGCTCTTGTACTTCATACACCGCCCCTCACATCATCCCAATAAAGATGTTGGATGGCCTTTAGAATGGATGCTACAGACTCTGGGAAGCCTGCAGTTGAGGAATCAGTAAAAGCATCCAGGAAAGAAGAGACTTTTAGCAATGCTGTGAACATGGGGCTGGTTGTGACCCAATAAGTGCATTAAACAGGAACAGACTTCTCCCTTTGTCAAGCAGCTGGCTTCCAGCTTGTCATTTACCACCTTCAGTCTGATGATGGTGTGTTAGAGTTCTAGTGTCTTTTTTTTTTTTTTTTTTTTTTAAGATTCATTTATTTTTTATGTAGCTGTCTTCAGACACACCAGAAGAAGGCATTGGATTCCATTACAGATGGTTGAGCCACCATGTGGTTGCTGGGAATTGAACTCGGGACCTCTGGAAGAGCAGTCAGTGCTCTTAACCACTGAGCCATCTCTCCTAGTTCTAGTGTCTTATTAACCGTTCACTTTGTCTGTATTCTGGGAGGGGTGTAACGGGGTGGTGTTATTAGTGCACTTAAGATACATGAGTCAAACTTGGTAATTTGAACCATCCTTTGTCCCCCAGTCTACTTATTAACAATCAAAATGACACCAGAGGACAAAGGTGGATATTTTAGACTATTCATTAAAAACAATTTTTTTTTAATGCTGGGAGGTGAATCGGGCCTTCAACTTCAGCACTCAGGAGGCAGAGGCAGGTAGATCTCTTGAGTTCCAGGACAACCTACTCAACAGAGTGAGTTCCAGGACAGCCAGAGCTACACAGAGAAACCCTGTTTTGAAAACAAAACAAGACAGAAAACAATCAAGCAAAAAAGTTTAATTTAGACAGACAATAAAAATAAAACAACAGCTACTGTCTGAGGCTGGGGTCTGCAGCAATCTCCTCTTATGTGCAGTGTGCTCAGATCAACACAGCCCTGCCTGTCATCATCCTTTCCTGGTGCCACCTGGTCTACAAGCCAACTCCCTTGCTCCTCAGCTAATGGTCCAGCCCACATAGGAAGCCACTCCCACCGCAGCAGCCCACAGGTGCGGCCCGCATCACACACATCCGGGTTCAGCATCCATGGTACCTTCTAAGGCTTCTCAGCCACCCTACTGTGTCTTTAAATCTTCAACTGGGAGAATGTTGTGCTCAAACTGGCTGGGTCCTGAACAAGAGAGGCAGGCCCCAAGCCTGTTCAACAGCCAGGGCCCGGAAGCCTAGCTGAGTCTGTGTTTGCATACCTAGCCTCCTGTGTGTCTTATCATCCAGTGTGGTGTTCTTGCTCGATCCTCAAAACCTAATAAATCTGCAAAGGCAAACGAGGGTTTTACAGTATCAGAGGCAACGGTTTATATGCTTCTGCTATCCATCCGAATCAAAAACCAAGAGCCCTTCAAAGTATGCCCCGTAAATACCTTGGCACATCCAGGCTGTGAAAGCAGCCCAGGCCTGACGCGTTAATAAGATTAATTGCAGTTGTGATACACGTGAAAAGAGTTTCATCTGGGCCTTCCATGAGTTCACTCTTTAAAGCCCAGTCATCGCTCCACCACTACCCTATATGGTTGTGCTTTTAAAACCGGGTCGCGTGCCAATCGGCAAACAGCCACTCGGTTGTTTGGAGCCAGAAAACAAACTTGGAGGTGGCCCGTCTCTCTAGGAGTGCCCCAGCCTGAGGTCCTGACCCTAAAGTATACCAGATTACACTCAGCCTTAGACATCGCAAGTCGAAAGAAACATTTTCAAAGGGAGTCAGTCAATTACGATGCTATTCATTTCTGAATGGTGACACATTCTGGTTTAACTTGGTTCTTGTTTTTTGGGTGAACAAAGTAAGAGAGAGGCCATGTACACACAAATGTGGCTAATCTGCCTGGGCAACTAGCAAAAGAATGAGGTGGCAGGTGAATCAGCTTGGGCAGAGGCCAGCGCAGGCTTCCCCAGAGCCACAAGTTTTTATAAGAACGTCAAGCCAAGGCCTCAGTTTCTTGATTACCGACGGCCCTGAACTATGGTCTCTGTCCCCCCTACATCATCTAACACTCGATTTTAGCAGCCTGCAATGCTCCCCTAATCAGGCACTACAAAGTAAGTGTGCTGGAGACTTAAAAAAAATAAAGATAAGAAAGTGCCTAGAAGCCAGGAAAAAAGCAAGAGGCAAAAAAAAAAAAAAAAAAAAAAAGTAACAGACCCGCTGTCTCAGATTCCAGCAGATTGATCATCTCAGTGATGCAATCTTGGGGAAGACCCTGGAGTCATGCAGTGGTCACACGCCATCGGCTAAGGGCAATTACTACCAGGGCTCAGGGGTCGTCTCCCTCCCCCACCTCAGGTCAGGCCAGGGACACTGGAAGTTTTCACAGGGGTCAGAGTCTGGAGGTAAGATCTCATACCCCCTCAGCCTCCATGAAACTTTTGAAACTCTGTGGTAAGGCCAGGTTCCGGAGAAAGGAAATTGAACAGGCTTGTTTGGAGACCAGCCAGAAAGGAATGCTGGGACCTAGAAGGCTGGCAGGGACCAGCTGAGAAACTCTGCAGGTGGCTCCACCACCAGCAGACCTAAAAGTCAGTCAAGGGCAGACATAGGCAAAGAAAACTGGCGATTTTTCCAGGTGACACCTAATTTAAAGAGAAAAAAAAAAGTCTTAGTAAAATCGGAGATTGGGGGGTTGAGGATTTAGCACATGGGTAGAGTGCTTGCCTAGCAAGCACAAGGCCCTGGATTTGGTCCTCAGCTCTGGAAAAAAAAAATCAGAAATTGGAGGGCTAGAGAAGCAGTTCGGTGGTTAAGTGGCTTCTCTTCCAGGAAGACCTAGGTTCTATTCCCACTCACCCACATGAGGGCTCACAACCACCTGTAACTCGGTTCCAGGGAGATCTGACGCCATCTTCTGGCCTCTGCAGGCACTGCAAGCACACAGTGCACAGGGAGACTGATCTGAAAATGATCTGAAACAGGTCTATGGGAAAGAACTGTGCTGTCTTTCCTTTTCCTGTTACAAGTGTAAGTTACCACCATATAAAAGGAGGTTTATTCCAACTCAGACTCTGAGTTTTCAGGTAACAAAACTATAAATGCCAATGGCCAGAACGACCGGGAGGCTGTGTCCAAGGGGTCCCACTGGACTCCATTATGGCTCGGATTTACATAGCTCTAATTCCTCCCCCTGGAGCCTCGCTAACCCGCTGACCCAAGCATTCTTAGCATTTGCTTGATCTTATACACCCCAGGTCCACAGCACTAAAAGGAATGAGTCACACTACAGGTGTGTCCAGGGCCTAGCAGATTCTAAGACTTACCCTACCAGTAAGTATCATAGCACCGAGTGCTTGCTTTTTACACAAATATGACAGTCTGAAAAGCCCACAAGGAGGTTTAGGTTAAACTGTTTATATCACTAGTTCCCATTAATTCAGCCCAGCCATCCCTTGTCAGAATATTCTTCCTGTAGTACCCTGCACTGCCCCCAAGATGGCTCTTTTGATAAACTGGTTCCTAGCCCTTAAAAGGCATGGCTCAAATAATACTGACTTCTTCTACCAAGAGCAAGACACAATGAAGGTGCTTGCCCCCCTTGGTGGCCTGTATCTCAGAAGGACACTGCCGTCCACAGAATGAAGGCCATGAAGGACGCCTACAAGTCCCTGTGCCTTAGTGGCACTGTCCCCAGAGTGCTGCTCCAAAACTGGCTTTGCAGTCCTAGGAATTATCTTCTTCTCCTTGCCAACAGTCAGATTGCATACTACAGCAAAGAAAACCAGGCACCCTGCAGAGGGGGCTACCTTTAGGGGGATCCTCTTCCTGCCTCCTGCTCTGTGGCCACTGGGAGGAGAATGTGGGAGGGATCCAGAGGTGTAAGCTACCCAGAGTGTGTCAGAACACAGGCTGGCCGGACCAGGAGGGTGAGACGACAGGAGAGATGTTTATAGAAAGACCACAGAGCACCTAGTGCCGCCCTGTTCAGCGAAGCCAGCCTGGTGGCCTAGCCCATCACAACTCGCTGCCTTAGAGGGCTCTGGCACATCTCCATTCCAAATTAAGGAGGCGCAGGAGGCTCCCATCCTTCAGCTTTATTCTGCCACTCTTCTCTTTCTACAAGCTTTTCTTCCACAGTCTCTCGGGTGGCGGTAGTCACCCCTAACTCCAGGGCAGGTTGGGGAGCTCCCTCTGGTCAATCTTGTTACAGTTACTTCCCAGTCACTACCTCCCACCCTTCACACTCTGATGGAGAACACGCTGAGTGGTGGAGGCGGGGTTCCTTTGCCAAAGAAGTTCTCAGTCGAGTGTGTGGTAATGGGAGCGCATGATGATGCTACGCTTGCCAACTAGAGGATTCCTACCTAGCCAGGACCAAACAGTCCATTCGAAAACTGGAAAACCATTTCAAGTATTGGGGTAGGGGGGACCCACGGGACTAGTTACCATCATATCCTTTGAAGTACCATACAGTTCATAGAAGAGTTTCTAACTGTGAAGAAAAGCCAGGGAAGACACTCCACTGTTCTACCAAGTACGAACACAGAGGGGGAAACGCCAGCGCAGTGGACGGGTGCTGGCCTAGCATGCAGGCAGTCGTGGGTTCAATCCCTGGAAACCCATAAACTGGGTGTGGTGGTCATGCCTTCAATCCCAGCACTCAGAGCAGAGCCAGGAGGATCAGGTTCACTGTTATCCTTGGCTACTTGGCAAGTTTCAGGCCAGACTGGGAGACCTAATAAAGAAGTGCCCAAATGTGGACGTATGCCAAAATGCTAACAGTGTTTGCCCTTCATCTGGGGAGGTCTGGAATAGACACACACACACACACACACACACACACACACACACACACACACACTTCTCTTTTTCCATAAAAAAATATATATATAAGAATTACAAACATTTCAAAAGCCTTCTTCAGAGTCTGGCTGGCTGAATCAGAGAAGAAAAAAGTGAAGTCTGGGGCTGGTAAGTGGCCTTTCACGTATAAAAAATAAACAGCCTTGGAAACAAAAATAATCATAAGACAACTGAGCACTTTACCAGTAAAACTGAGTTCCTCTTTCATGTGCCGACTGCCCCCCAAAATAAACAGAGGCACCAGCTAGGCAAGGCTGATAGCCAGCTGCACTTACAGACAGCACACACCAGAGACAGCAAACCACAGCTCTAAGGTAGAAAGACCTCACTACAGTTTGTGAAAACACACACACTCACAAATACACACCCATGCACACACATTCATGGACACATACAACTACATATGAACACACAAATACCAAACATTCTCACATGCGTTCACACATGTGCACACACAGGCAGACACATACAACTACATATGAACACACAAATACCAAACATTCTCACATGCGTTCACACATGTGCACACACAGGCAGACACACACACACAAACACTGTCACACACACACACACACACTACCAAAAATAATAGTTGGTTCCTAATGTCACACAATTGACCAATCTATAAACACAGGCTGCCCTGCATCTGCCCAGGGAACATCGGCTGTCTGTATTCTTGTTTTAGTGTTTGTCTGTAATTTACACTCTCTTTGCAGGGGGAAGGCTCTTCTATGCTGAGGTTTTGCACACCCTCCAGCTCCTTTTCCTCCTGCAGTGGTATGCACAGGAAGCTGAAAGCTCAGAGGAAGCCAGCTCCACCTTTCCTCGGCTCAGGGGGTCAGCAGCTGGCCCTCCCCCACTGTCCAGAAGGTCAGCGAGCAAAGACAGGGAGGGCTCAACCCTGGCCTGGACTAATCTGGCATTGAAGGGAAGAAGGAGAGATGGACCCTCTCTCCATGCTAAAGAACAGACAGGAAGCCACTGAAGACATTAGGGGAGGGTCAACTCATGTGGCATCGCCTGAGCAAGTGTCCCCGAGGACACAGGATGCTGCACTGTGGAATCTAAGGAAACGGTGGGCCAGGACTGCAAGGAACGTCACTCCTTCGGGCCAGACTCCTTCCGCAAGGATGTGAAGGGTTTTGTCTTTTCTACCTTTCCAGCTAAACTGTCCATTTCCTGCCCTGGAAATGTACTGGTGGCGTCCTCTAACATGCAAACAAAACTAAGCTCTTCAAACAGGCACTTAGAGATGCTCTAGAGGTCAGAGTATTAGAACGAAGGACACTGGTTCCTCAGGGTCACAAGGGGATGCTGTCCAACCCGACTACAAAATCAACTCCAGGTGCGACTGAGTGGCCTAGGGTACGGATAATATAGGAATTTCTTTCTATTTAAAACTTCACTTGCTCAGGAACATTTTTCTTTCCCTTCCAAATTAACAAAGCAGTAAACAGGCAAGTACCACTCTACTGTGGACAGCCCTCCAACCAGAGCTGAAACAGCACTGAGCAGAGGAAGAGACACTAGGCTGGCTAGGTGACTCTGGACTCTGCACTGCACACTTTGGGAGTGAGGGGGTCATACAGAGGTCCGGGCCACACATGGGACACTGTAGCCTGCTACAAACCCCTGAGGTAGGACTTTTATCCCCACACTTCAGATGCACAAACAAAAGCTAATGTCACACACGGTGACTGTGACCATGGAGCCCAGCCAACCCCAGAACTGTGCCCCTTCTACCCACTGTGAAGCCCAGGAAAACAAAGCAAACCTCCTGTTGCCGGATGACTAAGTGAAGTGAGCCTTACCCGGGCCATTTCCATAATCCACTCTGCTGAGCGGGACTGAACCTAGGACCTTTTACATGCTAGGCAGGCAACTCTACCACTGAGCTACAGTCCCAGCCCAACCTGGATGAGCCAAGAGGAGCCTGAGGAAGACAGCAGGTCCAGAGACAAAGCCTCCCATGGGCTCATCTGTTATCAGAGATGGAGATAACTCGGTCTCCATGTACCTTATTTCTGTCTTCTCAACTGCACAGGCAGGGAAGTGGTTAACAAAGGATCCTCTCTGAACACCCATTTGAAAAATGGAATGTATGAGACAGAAATCCAAAGTAAAAGTACAAGTTAGGACCCCGCCTCCAAATCACAACAGGAAGACAATACTGGGCGTAAAAAAACAACGGAAGCAAGATTCCAGAAACAGACCCGTGAAAACTGCTAACCAGGTGTGCCCACTTTCACAAAATGTGTTCTGGAGACTGCGCAGAACAGAGTAAACTCTTGCAAAGACGCTATTTTAGAAACAAAAAAATAAGTCTTAGAAGTAGCCAGTGCGTAGGAGGCAGGTGGCTCTGACATTTCTAACCAGTGACGGGTCCCAGTACCTGTAGCCCCACTGGGCTCTTGGCTACTTTCCCTCCCTCCTTCAGCTTCTTAATTTTCTTTTTTTCCCTTATGATTAATTTTTTATCTATCTTATGTATGAATACACTGTAGCTCTCTTCAGATACACCAGAAGAGGGCATCAGATCCCATTACAGATGGTTGTGAGCCACCATGTCGTCACTGGGAATTGAACTCAGGACCTCTGGAAGAGCAGTCTCTTAACCACTGAGCCAACTCTCCAACTTCTTAATTTTCATGTGAAAAGACAAATCTCTTTGTAGACACCACCAACAAATCATATTTTGCTTCCTGCTGCTTAGTTAATGGCCCGGCCTTGGCCTCTGACAAATATTTACTCTGCACTTGAATACTTTAGCAAATAGTTGTATTAGGCAGAGGCGACTGCAGGAGCATGAGCTGAGCCCTGCAGGGCTCGTGTGGGACACAGAAGTGGCACGGAGAGTACAGGGTAGCTGCCACCAAGCAGATGCTGGGTACAGAATCCCACTCTACAGATGCACAAATCCTTGAGCGGAGGAAGGACCCGGGGGAAGGCTCCTTGAGGAGGAGGCACCTCCATAAATTGCCTTGTGCAGTCAGTCAGTCCTTGGTTGACTTCCTATCAACCTGTCACCCGGCACACAGAAACCCAGAGGGTAGCCAGGGTGGCTAATGGAGGGCTTTGGAAAACCAGAACACACGGCTCAAATGGGCTAATTTTAGACAAAGAAAAAATACTTAGCATGCTGCTGCGAGGTATTTTTAGAGTCTGTTTCAGTTAGCCATCACTGACCTCAATAGTTCAAGGGAAAAAAAGCATAGTCTAAGAAAGCTGTTTCATATCTTTAGGGCTTGATGTTCAAGCCAGTGTTAGAGTCCAGCACCACACAAAGGGAGGGAGGGATGGAGGGAGGGAGGATAAAGGGGGAAAGGCCTACAGAAAAGCAAAGGCTAGTCTTCCTTGTTGTGGCTTGTTTCCCTGATCCTAAATCAGAATAAACAAGCCATGCTGCATAACTAGGCCCGTCCCATGCTGAAGTATTTGCTCTGGGCTGGAGCAGTTTGCTGCAGCTGCCTTTCTCACTGTGTATCTTAGAGAAACACTGAAAGACGGAAAACCCAGATGAGCACCAGCCATCAGTGAGGCAGAACTGCACCACCTAACAGTGGCTTAAAGGCTCCCCAGCCAGGCAGGCCCGGGCCTCCATAATCCTCTAAAACTGCCCCTACAGGTGGAAGCAAATTCCAGAGTTTGGAACGGGTTGCTGCATCAGCTCAGTGTCCAGAGGGCTTGGCGGCACCTGTGGCTCTCTGAAAAAGACACCAGCCTTGGAGTTTCAGGCCACAGTCTTCCCGGCCCTTCCAAGATCAGCTCAGCAGTGTTATTTTTTAGAGAGACTGCCCTCATCAAGTCCTCTGCTAGTCTGTGAGTCTGAGAACGAGATCACAGCCCGTTTTCAAATGGCCACTGTTGTCATGTTATCTGTGCTGGTGGCATTCCTCTCCCATTTATACCACAGAGGTGAGTGAGTGCCCCGAGCTACACAGATCGCTCTGAGAGGACCAAGATAGCTCCCGGCCCACCCTTCTAACAAAGGGAGACAGATGTGGAGGCTGGACCCTCCACAGATGTGAGAGCTAGGTTTTGTCTTTGAAGGCCTGAGTCCTTCAGCTTGAGGTCTGGAGCTGGGATTCGGTAGCCTGGCATCAAGCACTTGTCTAGAATGACCACAATCACAACATTCTAAGACCCAAGAGAATCCATGGTAAGTCCTTAATATTACCCAGGAACCCAGGATGAATCTCATGTTCATATTCTCTCTCTCTCTCTCTCTCTCTCTCTCTCTCTCTCTCTCTCTCTCTCACAGTATCTCATGTACCTCAGACTGGCCTTCATTTCCTCTGACCTCTCCTCTCCTGTGGCAGCAAGGGCTGTCATGCCCAGCCCACCTTCAATCTTATTTTAAAACACTGTGAATGAGCTTATCTTCCCTTATCATTCGAAGGATGAATTGAGCACAGATACAATGTGAAGACAGTAATCTTGCATTCTATAATTCAATTTAATCATTTCCAAGTACCGGGGATCCCTGTCTATTGCCATGTGGTTCCCTGATGGTTCCCAGTCCCAGGAAGACAATGGCGATAGCATCAGAAATCCCCAAGAAGAGACACAGACTCAAACCGTCTCTATCCTCGGCCTACCCGAGTGAGTGTGCAGGGCGTCTCGCGACCAGACTGTCCACTCTGGTTTTCTAACTCCCTCCCAGTAAAGCAGAGATGATAAACTGGACCCTGCACCTGTGAGAGCTACAAAGCAACAATAACTTAGTTATTTTCCCAGGTAAACAGAGCCACTGAGAGGAAAGCAAAGCTAGAAACCTTTGGACATCTTCAGAGGCTGAGAATGCAAACATTCCAGCCAGGCGGTGCTCAGAGGCCCTCAGGTGGTACACCAACAGGCCGCTGAGGCTTGACCTTCTGCCTCCAAAGCCAAGCCTCTCAGGAAGGGAAGTTCCCGAGGCAGTAATTAAGATATAAACTGCTGTACAAGACCTTCCTGTCCTAAAGAAAAGCAACCTAACAGCACACTCTACATCTCTTCGTCTCTCTAACCTGCTTCCTTTTTCTTTCTTTTTTTTTTTTTTTTTTTTTTTGAGACAGGGTCTCTCTACATAGTCCTGGCTGGCTGTCCTGGGACACGCTAATGCACAGCAGGCTGGCATCTGCTTCACAGAGATCCACCCGTCTGTGTTCTGCCTCTGGAGTGCAGGACTAAGGCACGCACCCCTGTACTCAGTTCTAAGCCTGGGTTCTTGCTGGCAAAATGAACACAATAAAACCATATGCCCTCAGAGGGCCTTGTTAAAAGGAAGAAATAACCCACATAGGACTTCTCCACAATCAGGTGACATCACCACGTGTCGGGATTATTGAAGTCGGCATTTTATAATAATGATAATCAGTAAACAATGTTTATAAATTGGGCAATCTCTCCCCCAGAAGTTCTCAAAATATTAAGCAGCTTGCCAGGGTGGTGGCAAACACTTGGCAAAGGCTACAGCACTTGAGGCCGCTGAAGGGCCAGGGTCAAGCAGAGTTCAAGGCCAGCTGAAAAGCTACATGGTAAAACTTTGTCTTTAGAAAACTTTGTTTTGCCGGGCGGTGGTGGCATACGCCTTTAATCCCAGCACTTGGGAGGCAGAGGCAGGCGGATTTCTGAGTTTGAGGCCAGCCTGGTCTACAGAATGAGTTCCAGAACAGCCAGGGCTACACAGAGAAACCCTGTCTCGAAAAACCAAAAAAAAAAAAAAAAAAAAAAGAAAGAAAGAAAGAAAGAAAACTTTGTCTTTAGAAGGAAAGAAAACGAAACAAGAATAAAAGTGACCTATTTCTAACAGATAGTAAACTGGTCAGATTCAGCCTGAGCACACACCTCAGGCTAGATGCATTTATATGAGCCGATTTTAATCATCCCAAATCCCCTGAGCTGAAAGTAAACCACTGAAGTGAGAAAACAGCAATGGAGACACTAACTAACTACATCTCTGGTTTTAGCTCCTCAGCACTCCGCTGATCTGACATGATTTGGTGACCACATACCATGCCCCATGGTGCGCTTCATACCTGTTAATTCTAAAGCCCGATTTGCTCAAGTGGTGTGGGATAGTTATATTTGTAAAGGGGAGCTGCTAATAAAATGACTTAGCGATGGCTGTGAAACTGAGATCATGTACTGTACAGAGAGAACTGAGACAGCGGCCATGGCATTGAGGGGAGAGAACTGAGACAGCGGCCATGGCATTGAGGGGAGCTCTCAAAGTGTGATTCCCACACTGCAGAGCTCATGTTCCCCAAACTAAAAGGCAACCCACTGAGAAGCAGGTTAAGAAAACACGGATGCAAACACCACAGAGTGAGCTCATGTCCCTGAGACATCTTCTGCACTCTCCAAACGACAAATTCAGTGTAGAAACAAGATACAGCCCGAGTGGAAAAAACACAAAAAGCAGTGGCTCTCAACCTGTGGGTCCTGACCCTTCACCAGAGGTCAAATGACCCTGCACAGGGGTCACCTGGAAAACAGAAGTTTGCATCATGATTCACAACAGCAGCAAGATTACAGATACAGAGTAGCAACAAGAACAGTGTTGCGGTTGGGGGTCAGCACAGCGTGAAGACCCGGATTAAAGGGTGACAGTATTAGGAAGGTTGGGAACCGCTGCCTTCCAGTCTGGTTTCTTCCCTCCTCCAATGAGCACGCACCACATCGGTACTGCATTCCTCATGCCCCGGCCTCCTCTGTGACACACTTTCCGAGACCTAATGACTCTGAGGTATCTGTCTTCCCTCTGCCCACTCCCTAGTTAGAAAGGACAAGAGCTCTGTCAAAGGTCTGCGCTTCCTGTCTTAAAGACAGTTTTCTTAGATGGCCCGGGGGAGGTGGAGAGAGAAGACAGGGGGTTTGAAGAGCGCCAGTGTGACAGGAGGAGGGGACCAATGGCTGTATGTACTCCACGTCTGGTACTTGTATAAGAACCACTTGCAGGGCTGGACACATTCCCCCAAGACAGTGGCCCTGGCTTCCAGTTAAAATTCTGAATTTTATAAGAGGATGGAACAGGGTTGACACCTACAGTGGCTAAAATTTATTTTATGCTTGACACTCTTCTAAGCAGTCTCCATCTGAAGACCACATACTGGATTGTCCCTCAAGCCCGGCGCTTTCTCCTTGGGGTCCTTGTCCCCAGTCAGGCAAGATCCAGGACCCACCAGGCCAGGGACAGGCAGGAAGTTTTATTTCAACACAAGAGTGAGGTCTGGCCCCCATCTGGGACTTAAAGACACATTCCACATGAGAAGTGTGCGGCTACAGTCACTCAGCATTCTTTCTCTCAAACGCACATAGGCACACATGCATAAAATTACTTCATGGAAGTTTTATTTTTTTTTTCTATGCTAATACTAATATATTCTTCTCTCTCTCTCTCTCTCTCTCTCTCTCTCTCTCTCTCTCTCTCTGGGGCATGTATATGTGTGGGTGCATGTGTGTGCAGGTGTACACGCACACGGTGCTCAGGCATGTGGAAACCAGAAGGTTAACGTTTATTGCCTGCCTCAATTGTTTCTCAATAGCTTGTTTTTGAGACCAGGCTTCTCAACGAATCTGGAATTAACTCAGCTAGACTGGCTGGTCAGCAAGCCAGCCCTACAGACCCTCTTGTCTCCTCCTCTCTTCAATGTTGGGGTGACAGGCCTGAGCATGCCAGCACACCCTGCTTTTTACATGGGTACCGGGGATTCGAACTCAGGCCTTGTGCTTGCACAAATGCATTTTAAGAGCTGATCTGTACCCCCGAAACCCCAAACAAGTGCCAGGAACTGAACCCAGGACTTTTCACATGCTGGAAAGACTATCAACTGAGTTGCAACCTGGCTCTCATTCTCTTAGTTCTTGAGCATGGAGAGGGGCTTGAACCCAGTGTTGGACAAGCACTCCATATTTTCATTCATCTTCCTTATTGTCTGTTTTCTTCCTAAGAATTAGCAACCCTCCCATGGCAGGGATTTTCAGGAGTTGGATCCTGGCACCTAGAACAAAGCCAGGAGCACTTGGGCTCAATAAACATCTCTGAATGAAAACACAGGTGTGTGTGTGGGGGGGGAGGGAGGGTGTCATTTACTGTGCGGAGAGAACTCTGAGAGTCTGCTATGCACTGAGCAGGTAATCTTATCTAAGAAATCGTTACTGTCATTAACAGGAGCAACAGTGCTCAACTCAGTTTGTCCACTTCGAAGATCTGATGGAGACCAGGATCTGAATTCAAGGTCTGTAAGCAAGGAGTCACTCCCTCTACAAGAGTCATCTGCCTGTCAAGTCCCAGGTTAGACCGCCCTGAGCGCCCTGGGGTATGAACTGCAGCAGGGTGCTGTCCTTCAGAGAACAAAACTGGATGATTGACAGGCACAAGGAAAAGCAGCCTGCACGCTTGTGGGGGAGAAGACCAGGAGACCTCAGCTGTGGATGGAAGAGAAAGATAAGGGCCCAGAGGTGCAGAGCCCACTCTCGCCTCAAATACAAGCCACCTGCTTACAGCTTCAACCCCACTCTCCTGCTAATTTCCATGTGTTCTACATAGAGTATATTTTAGTCACTGGAAGAAAAACATATTAGTGCCTTTAATCCCAGCACTTGGGAGGCAGAGGCAGGTGCATCTCTGTGAGTTCAAGGACACCGAGGTGACACTCAAAGTAAGTCATCTATCTATCTAGGCCTGGGGGTGCAGTTCAGTGGATAGGGTGCAAGTTAAACATGCATGAAGCTCTGGGTTGGGTCTTCCCTGAAGACCAATCAGCACCCGGGGGCTTAGACGCATGCCTTCAGGTTGTCTTAATTTAAAGCGATGCTCTCTTTAACCCATTTCTGAATTCATGTTAAGTTTGAGGACAAGCAGGGCTAGGCAGAGAAACCCTGTCTTGGAAAACAAAAACAAAACATTAACATTTGTTTCTAGTAATATCAGGTTCATAATTTGTAGCTTTTGATCTTTGTAAATTTCTTCTCAAATTTTACTGTATTCAAAATTGTGGTGACCTTAAATTACTGCCACACATACACACTAAGTCGGGGAAAAAAAAAAAAAAAAGCCATGAGAAGACTTTGTGCTCTGATTAATTACCTTTTAATGCAGGCCTAAGCACAAGGGTTAAGCAGAAGCATCACTCAGAAGTGAGACAACCTGAAGGCAGGGGGTGGGCCTCAAGGTGCTGGACCCATGGGCCACCATGCCCAGTTACTGTAGTGCTCGGGTCTGAGCCCAGGCTTCATGAATGTTTGGCCTGCACCCTCTCCACTGAACTACACCCCCAGGCCTCGATGACTTTCTTGTCAAAGTTGCAAACAAACTCAACCCAAACAAGGTGGCCCACGGGAACTGATCCCTCCTTACCCTCAAAGCCACCTCAGGACATGGCATCAAAGCTGACGCAAGAGCCGAGAGCCAAGCTCTCTGAGCTGTCCGAGTGTTATCCTTTCACTGGTAAGAGTGACCAGAGTCCAAGTTTCACTTGGGAGGAATCTAATCTTATCAGGAAATTTCTTTGTATCTCAAACTATTCCAAAAATACCACATCCTCACCTTTACCTCACGTCACCTCTCTCCTCCCTCAGAGAATTCATTTAGCAGATGAGGAGCCAGGCCTCCGGACACTCTAATGGGGCCAAGGGATGTCCTTGAAACTAGGGTCACGGTCCCAGTGGCTCTCACACTTCCCGTCTATTTTCTGTTCTTAAGAAATTGGGTTGGAGGGCTGGAGAGATGGCTCCTCGGTTAAGAGCACTGGCTGCTCTTCTAGAGTCCCTGAGTTCAATTCCCAGCACCTACACGGTGGCTCATGACCATCTATAAAGGAATCAGATGCTCTCTTCATGCAGGTATATGTGCAGCAGAGCACTCATATATAAAAATAAATAAAAATTAAAAAAAAAAAAAAGAAAGAAAGAAATCGGACTGGACGGGTGGCTCGGTAGCTAGAAACTAGAAAATACTGCCCTTACTTCAGTTCCCAGCACCCAGTTCCCATGACTGCAGATCCAGGGGACCACAGTGAATCTGGTCTCCATAGGCACCTGTACTCACGTGCACGTGTGCACGTGCAAACACACACACACACACACACACACACACACTATTTTTAAAATGAACTCTCCTTAGTTTACATAAAGCCCCTGTTTATAGTTTGGTCCCCTCCTTAACCAGCACGTCAGTTTCCTAAGAACCTGGCTGTGTCAGAGGCCATTCATTCTGTAACCCAAGTAGTGTTGGGGCTGGTCCCAGATATGCAGTCCTCTGGTACCCACGAGGGGCTCTGCTCTAAGAATTTTTAGGATGCAGACACGACTTACTCTTCAAAAGACATTTAAGCTTTATTTTCAAAAGGATCTTTTATGTTTAAAGACCCATAACTTCCCACCACAGACAAGCAGTGTAACATGGCAAGTTTTAAAGTAAATGCACCTCTCATAAAGTCCCTCTAGATTACCAACCCCTCTGTACACAGTCGTATCCTGCTCCAGTGTCATGGTGTGTATGGTCTGGGATAGGAGAGATGTTCGGAGTGACTGGCAGGTGAGACTTCAGGAAGTAAGTACTGCAGGTGAGCTGGCCCCCGGCGGTCAGGTGATCTTAACTCCACCTCCCATCTCACCATAATTGCTCCAGAACTGCAGACGCACGCCACACCTGGCCTTTTTTTTTTTTTTTTTTTTAAGTCATAGGTTCCAAGGATTGAAGTCATGAAGTCATGGTCGTCTACAGCACAAGCTTGTATCGGCTTAGCGGCCTCCCCGCTTTATTCTCTTCAGACAACCAAATGTTTAGATGCAAAACACCGTTTCTTGAGCTTTCCTCTGTATTCTCAGGAAAGCTCAGGGAGCTGCGTCCCTGGGCGTCTCCCAGAGCTACTGACTGAACTGAGATGGGCTGCTGACATCTGAAATGACGGGGCTCTCAATGACGCAGGTATAAAAATCCATGTCTAGTTTTAGCTTCAGGAGCAGACAGATCTCTGCTTCTGTATTGGTTGACTTTCCTAAACAACAGACGAGAGAGAAGGAATTGATTTGTCCCACGGTTCAGGGGCATAGCACACTGCAGTAGGAAAGGCCAGGCAGTGGAAGCAGGCCAGTCTGTGGTGGAGGACCATGTGACCAGGCCTCACAAGATACAGAGGACCAGGAGTCTAGTGGAAGACCACATGGTGGAGAGTGTTTGCTGAATTAGAAAACAGAAATCTCGGGCCAGGAAAAAAAAATCCTACTAGGTTTTAAATATTTTTTAAAGATCACCTGCTCTGCCTCCTAAGTGCTAAGATCGACGCCCAGCTCAATTTGAGTCATGAGGTGTTCAGTTTTGTACCAAGTTGCTCAGCACCACATAACTGCCACTACCATCCGTCCCCATGACTGTCTCCCCCCACCACAACCCTGTCCCATTAGACTGTAACTCCCTGTCCCCCATCCCTTCTTTTCTGGCTCTCTGAGCCTGGCTTTCCCTGTTATTTGGATGTGTGCGTATCCCTTCGAGACTGATTTCTTTCACACTGCATTTGTCAAATTTCTATTTTACTTCAGACGACTGTTTGGTTGGCGGCCCTTAAACAATCAAGGGACCCACAGCAGGAAATCCTGGATTTTCCATCAAGTGAGTAAGTAGGATGGCCTATTTTTCTCTTATCAGTTGTTGCCTGAGCAGGCCTTCAGCCAGGCCTCGTTTTTTTGTCATCTCTGGGCTTGCAGACTTAGTCTGTGGAAACAACATCCACTGCACAAATCTGGGACCATGCAGCATTTCTCCACACAGGAAAACATGCTTGCCCGCTCTGCCTTTCAGTGAACCGCTTTTGGAGATGAAAAGTCCAGAAGGTGAAACTGGCTGCAGACCTGGCAAAAGCAACGTAAGGAAGGGTGGGGTTATCTTTGCTCCATCTGAGGGTGCCGTCCATCACGGCCAGAAGTAGCCGGTTCACTGCGGAAGTAACCGGTTCACTGTGTCTGGAGCTGGAAGCAGAGAGATCTATCTGCGGCTGCTCTGCTCACCTTTGGTTTGGGAGCCCCACACCCACAGACAGAGCAAGCCTTCCCTATTTGGTTAAACACACTTAGAGGAGTAAAGGTGTCGCATGACAGTGAAGACTACCTACTTAAGAATGCAATTCAACAGTTTAAATATATTCACCATGATCTGTTTAATCAACCAAGAAAGGAACCCCAAACTCTGCAGCGCACTCTGTCCCGTTAGCCTGACCTTCGACTTTACCATCTACTGGCTCTTAGCAAGTACTTTCTTTCAAGTCTACACACGCCACCAACAACCCCAAAGACAGTTTTCTCTACAGGTGTATTCTCCTAACTTCAATCTTCCAATAAGAAAAAAAAAATTTTTTTCTTTTTTAACTGGATAAAAGCAGTAGGCGCTGGAGTTTGGGGTTTTGCTTTACTTTTGTTTGCTTGTTGAAGTAGGGTCTTTCTTGCAAGTTAGCATTGTCTAGCCTGGAATCCACTATTTCGCCTAAGTTGGCTTCAAACTTGTAAAGCTCTTCTTGACTGTGCCTCTCAAGGGCTGGGCCCCACCACACCCAGCCTGGTTTTCGTTTTCTACACAAGAAGCAGCAGTGAATTCAGGAAAGGGCTCCTCTCCTCTCATGCCAGAGGCTCAGTTGGCTGTGGGCAGAGAGGTGTGTCCAGCAGCTCTCTCAAAGGCCTACTTTTCTCCCACTGCTAATGACAGGTAGTGGGCTATATTACCAATCTATTTAGCAATGTAACAAAAATAATGCATCTATTTATTTACTATTATGGCATACACATGGTTTGTGGACAACCTGCAGGAGTCTGTTCTCTTCTTCCACCATATGGACCCCGGGATTTCATTTGTTAATTTAATTTGTTAATTTAATCTGCTGCCGGGCTTGGCAGCAGGCACCTTGACTTGCTGAGCACTCTTACCGGGCCAGCAATGAAAAACATTTAAACTATGATGCTACTGCCTCTTATATAAAGCATCATTATCAGAGACTATCATGGGACATCACAAGCTTTTAACATGGTAAATTAATCATAAAGAGCTGAATAATAACTTTAAAAAGCTTTATGTATATTTGAAATCCACTACAGATCTCTATCAGTGTAGCCTGTCAGAGAAAAAGAAGTTGAGCTTCAACCATAAACCAACTTTGAACTAAAGACATCCCTGGCCATCTCTCCATCTCACTCCACTGCAGGGGTTCTCAACCTTCCTAAGGCTGAGAGCCTTTAACGTGGTGACATCCTCCCACCATAAAATTAATTTTGTTGCTACTTCATAACTGTCATTTTGCTACTGTTTTGAATCTCAATGTAAATATTTTTGGAGGTAGGGGTTTGCCAATGGGGTCACGGCCCACAGGTTGAGAACCCCTGCTCCACGGTGTCAGGTGTTGGTGTGATTTCTGATGGCCAGGACGTCACAGCACATAAATGGACAGTACTCAGAGGAGTCACTGCAAAGAACAAATAAGAAAATGACTACAGTCATATAGTTGGAGATAAGAGAAAGCAGTCATATCATCCAATCAGCTTTAAGCAGGAAGTTTAAATTAAAAATTAGGATAGTGGCAAGATTCTGGTGCCCACAGTGAACTGACTCATCCCTGTGTTTCCGTCCTGACTCTAGGCGGATCTGAGTAAGCATGGAGCTGGCAAGCAGCCAGGGGCAGCTTCTCCTTCCAAGACAGACTTGCTCCATGGCTTCCATGCAAGAAGGGACTTACCAACCGCCGCTCTCCACCAGGCTGGTGGAGAGATCCTTGGGGGTCAGTCTGAACTGGGACCCACGCTCAGCCTGTGCACAATGCTTGGTAGAAATGCCACGGGCTGGTTGCTAAAGCTCCCACTATGGATTAGTTTGTGTCTCCACATCCACATGTCAAGTCTTAGTCTCTAGTACCTCGGCATCGCTGCTATGTCAGCCTGAGCGTTAGTGTGGGCTCTGCTCCCCATGCTGGTCCTTACAGAAGTCACTATGTCAGCCTGAGC
>JANHMN010000021.1:40537350-40554276 GCA_030674055.1 Rhabdomys pumilio
CATTAGGGTGGGCCCTGCTCCCCATGCTGGTCCTTACAGAAGTCACTGTGTCAGCCTGAGCATTAGGGTGGGCTCTGCTCCCCATGCTGGTCCTTGATGCTCTTCCACAAGCCAAGGGTGAGGTCTACCTCAGATCCTGCATCTGCCCTCAGGAAGCAGCTCCATCTCTGGCTTCCAACCTCCAGAGCCGAGGTGACACATTTATTTCCATTGTTTAGGTCTCCCCATTTATGGTTGGTTCCTTTGTTGGCACACTAACACAAATTTCCAAGACTTCAAATATAAATATTAGTATAAATTATACACTGAAACGGAATCAAGTTTTCTGAGTTCTACATATTTAAGAACTTCTAAGAGTATGGTTTCTGGAGTCACCGTAGAATCACGTTATTCCACACAGAGGGAGCTCTTTCAGAGGTGAAGTTAGAAGAAGAAAGGGGGAGGGAGAACAAATCTTCCTTCACTCTGTATCAGACACTCCCTGAGTCGGGAAGCTGCCTGGACACCAGCTTAGCAAACTAACCCATGTGTGTCCAGTAAAAACAAAACAACAGACAAATGATGTTCTGTCTACGGAACTGTAGTCCTTGGGCATGTTTTTTAAAATGTAAACCCCCAGGAACTTGCCAGAAGAAAGCCCTGATATGTGTGTTGGGGGGGCAGGAGTGAAACAGAAATTTAACAGTATCTTACACTTGGGAAGCAGAAGCAAGTAGACTTCTGTGAGTTCAAGGCCAGCCTGGTCTACATAGAGTGTTCCAGGCCAATCAGGACTGCATACGTATAATGAAATCCTGTCTCAAAAAAGAGGAAGAAGCGGAGGAGAAAGAGGAAGAGGAAGAGGAGGAAGAAAGAAGGAAGAGAAGGAGGAGGGAGGAAATGGAAGGGGGGAGGAGGAGGAAGAGTGCTAGAGAGCTGGCTTGGTCGGTGGTTTAGAGCACTTGCTGTCTCGGAGAGGACCTGGGGTTCATTCTCAACACCCACGTGGCTCTTGACCATCCGTAACCCCACTCCCGGAGGACCCGACACCCTCTTCTGGCCTCTGTGGGCTCTAGGCACACAGTACACATGCACACATGAAAGTAAAACATCATACAAATAAAAACTAAAAAACTCTACAACATAAATCAAGGAACAGATCTAGTTCAAAAATAAAATATATGTACTGACTGGCTTTATGTGTCAACACAAGAAATCAGAGAGGAAGGAGCCTCAGTTGAGGAAACGCCTCCATGAGATCCAGCTGTAGGGCATTTTCTCAATTAGTGATTGTGGGTGGAGCCATCTCTAAAGTGATCGTCCTGGGCTCTGTAAATTAGCCAGCTGAGCCAGCCACACAAAATGAGCCAGTAAGCAGCATCCTTCCATGGCTCCTGCCTCCAGGTTCCTGTCCTGCTTGAGTTCCTGTCCTGACTTCCTCCAATGATGGACTATGATCTGGAAGTGTGAGCCGAATAAACCCTTTCCTCCCCAATTTGCTTTTTGGTCTTGGTGTTTCATTGCAGCAACAAAAACCCTAACTAAGACAATACACTACCTAGGCTAGGGCTAGCTGATCGGTAAAGTGCATGTATCCAAAGGCCTGGGCTTGGTGCCCGGCATCAAAAACAAACAAAAAGAAGCCAATGTTATTGGCAGTACTGGCAACAAAGATCTGGCCAAACAAGCGAGGCCACGTGGACAAGTAGAAAGTTTCAGGGCTGTGCAACCAAAAGCAAGACCAGTGTGGGGACTTTCCAAGGACTGGGTCCATGTATTTTAAGCCAAAATGAAAGAGTCAATATGAAACTTCTAATCTGCTGATCACCTCAGTGAAACCGTTCCATAGGAGAGACATCTACAAGACCCCTAAAGCCAGTGTCTCCCCAGGTGAGAAAGGACTTCTTCAGTGTCCTGAGGACAGCAGAGGAGTAGAGCAGGTTTTCAGGTAACTTTAGCAGCCTTTAGGACTGCCTTTGAAGTATTGTTTCCTCTTCTGCCTGAAGATGGGCGGATTTGCTTATCAAATCAGCAAGAACGGCTGACAGGGTAAACAGATGAGTCCACAGTGCAATTAATTAAAGGTACATTTAAGGTCTCTATTTGAGGTGCTTCCTAAGTGGCCAAAATGTAGACTGTATTATTTATACGTCCAAGCAAAGTTAGATAAGCCTGTTCTGTTTAGTACTGGTCAAACAATCAAATCCTGGGCACCTGCTGGATGGGAGGAAGTGCCCCACAATCCACCACAGTGTGTTCTATGCCACCAAGTCCTGCTTTCAAACTGTCGTGAGTTTAAGGCTACTCACATTTACAAGACTGATTCTCAGACTGGAGAGATGAATACTCATTGGCTAAACACACTGTTGGCTCTTGCACAGGACCTTGCTTCCGCTCCTAGCTCCCATTTGGTGGTTCACAAGCCCCTGTAACTCCAGTTCCAGGGTATCTGGAGCCTTTTCTGACCTCCATGGGCCACCAAACACGGATGTGGTATACAGATAGCCACACGCAGGCAGAACACTCACACAGAACACAAAATTAATAAATCTAATGCTTAAAAATTGATTTCAAAAATGGATGGAAGAGTTTAATGCAAGACCTGAAACTCTGAGATTGTCAGAGGAAAACATGTAATGCTCCCAAATGCAGGCAGAGTCCAACAGCTCAGGAAGTAAAGCCAAGAACTGGCCAGCAAGATCGGACGACAGTGCAAAGAAAGCGAACTCATACCTGCTGCCTAAAACTTGGGAGACAAATCTTCACTTGCTCTATACATCTGACAGAGGGCAATTAATTAACTAAATTTTTTTAAAGACAATCCAACCAATAAATGAGTTCACCCGATAAAGAGACAGTCCTCAAAGGACAGGGTACAAATGAAATGACCAGAAAACGCTCAACAGTTTTAGTCAACACAGAAATGCAAATTAAAACCGTGCTTTGGGGTGTTGGTGATGTAGCAGCCGGGAAAGCGCTTGCCGAGCAAACATGAAACTCCTAGGTCCGATCCCCATCGCAGAGATTATAACGGCAGGGTGCGCGCCTCTTACTGGAGCACTCAGGAGGATCAAAATGTCAAGGTCACTCTCAGCTACTCAAGGTCACCCTCAGCTACTGGCAGGCTTAAGCCAGTCTAGGCTGCAGACAACCTCAACACCCTGGGCCCCCACACCATCTCCAAAACAAGCTAACAAGCACACAGTTACTCTTCATGATCCTGTCTCAGTCTGGTCAGGATGGCTATCAGAAAAATACAACAGAACACTGGCAAGGATGCAGGGTAATGGTAACAATTGGACACGTTGGTGGCAACACATTAGTCAGGGCACCAGGAAATGCACGTTCCCCAAGAATAAAATAAAACAGAACTGCTCCCCCAACCCCATCCCCACCCCCCACCCCCAAGCAGCTTGACAAACACTGCTACTGTGATCTCCTAGCTCCAGGGATTTCCCTGGGTCTTTCAACAAGGAAACAGAAAGGAGCAAAACCCTGGAACACTTCATGTCACACTTTCCTACAGGAACCTGAAGGACCGGGACCTTTTGTTTCAATTTCAGCATGATTCTTATCGTGAAAGAACGCAAGAGAACCGAGACTCAGTTTATTAGCCCAGGTTGTTACAAAGAAAAAGTATGCCAGTCCAGGATTTGTTCTCCTGGAGCCTTACTGGAGCCTCCTGCTGGGTTTGGGTGGGTGTTCCTTCGTTTGTTTGTTTGTCCCTGAGACAGCTGACCTAATGAACAAGGAGCTGAGTAGAACCATGTGCTTACGTATTGGCAAGTAATTTTCATTCCACCCAGGTATACTGATGGGCAACCTTCATACTGATGGGCAACCTTCTCTCAGGCTCCTACTTGAGGACAGAATTGAGAATCACACAGGGGAGATTAGAAAGATGGCTCGGCAGTTGAGAGGGTGTAGCTCTCGCTCTGCTCTCGCTCTGCCGAAAACCAGTTTGTTTCCCAGCATGCAAACTGGGAGCCTCAGGGCCGCTCTAACTCCACCTCCAGCAGACCTAATGCAGACTCTGCCCTCCTTAGGCACCTGCACATCAGTCTGTGCACGCACGGAGAAACGTAATAAAACTAAGTCCTCAGAAAGAATCACACGAGGCTTAGGATGTGCTACGTGGTGGAGTATTTACGCTAGCATGTGCAAAGTCCTCGTGTGCCCTCCAGCACGGGACAAGGTTGGGGGTCGTGGGGCATAGGTATCTAAAACAACCATTTGAAAGTATGTGGAGGGAATGGAATCTCATATATCCCTGGTGGGCATAGTCCACATCAATGATATGTAACAAAGCCAAACCTCTACCTTCTCTAACATACACCAACTCTGCTCTTCAAAAGAAATCCAAAAGAGTGTATGTATGTATATGTATATGTATATGTGTGTGCGCACACACACACACACACACACACATATATATATATGAATGACTGTTCACGGTGCTCAGGTTAAACAGGACACCAACATCACCCCCTCCATGGCTCAGAGAACATTAGGAAAAGGGGATAGGAAGAATATTTGAGCCAGACTATAGAAAGAAGGGCCATGAAATGCTGTCTCATGGTTAAGACAATGGCTGCTGGTGAGCGGGGCCTCCGTCCAGCACGGAGCACAGACTTACAATCTGTCAAATCCTATCAAAACTAGCTGTGGAACCTGGAAACCAGGCTCCTCCTGCACCACGCCTGCCTGGATGCTGCCATGCTCTGCTCCCACCTTGATGATAATGGACTGAATCTCAGAACCTGTAAGCAGCCCCAATTAAATGTTATATCCTTATAAGAGTTGCCTTGGTCATAGTATCTGTTCACAGCGGTAAACCCCTAACTGGTAAAGTGCCTTCTCAGTGTGTGCTTGCTCTGTAGATCTTACCCAGAGATCTACAGTTAGATCAGTGGAGAACAGTTAACGTGGACACTCATAACTGGCAAAAGGGTGAGTGCTCAGCCCTCAGTGAGACACCTACATCAACACCCACCGGGCCCAGGGCTCAGGGAACGTCTCATAAGGGGCAGGAAGAATGTAAAATGCCAAAGAATGGGGAAGGCTGTCTGGATGGCCACTGTATCCGCTAACCCACCAGAGCTATGGTTACCTGCACAAGACCAAGACAGTCCAGTCGCTCAATCGACATCCTAGCTGGACTAACTGGACTCTGTAGGTTACAAAGAAGGGGGCAGCATGAAAGTGGCGGGTATTTTGGCATTATCTGGGGAAGTTGGGTGGTTATGTAGAGATACACTGTATCAAAGAATAATTCCTTAAAATTCCAGTCTTAGTCACTGTTCTCTTCCTGTGAAGAGACACATTTCACTGAGGCTGGCTTTAGTCCATGATCATCATGGCAGGAAGCATGGTGGCATGCAGGCAGACATGGTGCTAGACAGGTAGCTGGGAAGCTGAGAGCTCTACATCTGGATCCACAGGCAGCAGAAGAAGAAAATACCACACTGGGCCTGGCTTGAGCATCTGAGACCTCATAGCCCAACCCTCATTGATACATTTCCTCCAACAAGGCCACACCTACTCCAACAAGCCACACCTTCTACTACTGCCTCTCCCTGTGAGCTTGTGGCGTCATTTTCTTTCAAACCAGCATAGTCCCATTATGAATTGGGACTCCTCATTATTTCATTGCAGAACAGCAAGAAGATCAGAGATGCCTCCACCAATAAGTATCCACCACAGAGTCAGATCCACCAATAAGGGCTCTCCCACTGATCTACCAGTGGGCGAAAAACTTCAGATAGCGACTACATTGCACAGCAAAGTTGTTTTGAGGGCCCTGTTGAAGAGAGTTTCATAAATGTTCTTTATAAAAGGAAGTAGAGGATTATGAAGAAACTGGTACCCATCGGCCTAAAGCCAGTCCAGTGGGTATTTGGAAACCACAAAGCACACCTGGGCAATTGGAGCGGGAAGGACCTGATAAGGAAACACAGCCTCTTTTCAGCTGGGGGGACTGTGCCAAGTAACCTCAAAAAGACCCTTTCATGCTTTTGGCTGTTCTGGAAACTTCAGGCCCCTTTTGCCTGCTACTTGAGCTCTTTTGAGAAGGTTTAATAAACTAGAAGGCACAGAGATACAACACAGTTGGTAAAGTGCCTCCCTGGCATTCCCAAAGCCCTGGGCTGGACCAGACCCAACACCAGACCCCGCACTGCATAAAATGAGGGTGTCCACAAAATGCCTGTAATCCCAGCACCAGGACGTGGAAAAGGTCAGGTAATCCTCAACTACACAGCAAGGTTCATGATAACCAGGGAGAGCTCCCCAAAACACTAAGATTTAAACAAACAGACTGGAGAGATGGCTCAGCAGTTAAGAGCACTAAGGTCCTGAGTTCGATTCCCAGCTCATAACCATCTGTAATGGGAGCCAATGCCCACTTCTGTTCTATCTGAAGACAGCGACAGTGTACTCACATACATACAATAAATAAATCTCTCTCTCTTTTTTTAAAGACCTTTTAATTGTAACAGTTTGGTTTGGGCATACAGCTCAGCTGACAGGGTACTTGCCTAGCATATGTGGAACCCTGATTTCAATTCCTAGCACAGCATAAAACCAAGCATGATGAAGCATGCTATAATCTCAGTACTTAGGAGGCAGAGGCAGCGGGGATCAGAAGTTCAAGGTCAACCTGGGATAAAAGCAAATTCTTAGCTAGCCTGGAACACAAAATGCTACTAGATAGACAGGCAGATAAACAGATTGGTAGAGTAGATAGTAGACAGACAGACAGACAGACTGACTGACTGACTGACTGACTGGCTGACTGACAGATAGGTGATAGATAGATAGATAGATAGATAGATAGATACATACATACATACATACATACATACATACCACACAAAAACAGTTCTTTGTTCTAGCTTCCTGTGCCTGCACTAGCTGCAAATCCAGCTTGAGAAGACATGAGGATACCGTAGAAGCAGGATTTATGATGTTACTGGTCTCCATAAAGGGCTGAGTGGCTCTGTGCTCACCCATACAGCCGCTACTGCCAGCCAACTGCACAACAGTGTGTCGGTCTCCACACAGGCTGGTGAGCTCCTTCCAGAGAGAAAGGCAGTTTTACTAACCCAGCTGTGTGTAGGACAGAGAACTCTGTGCAGTGCCCATGCTCAGAATCACTCAATGTCTGAGTAATCTCAGTGCATCAATAAAGGGGTGTGTGGTTCACCTCACTTTTGGAATACACCTTTTTAAATTTTAAATTTTTTTATTTTTAAATTTTCTTATCAATCTAAAAGGAAAAGAAACAATTGGCGGTATATAATCAGCCGTCAGAACGTCACTCACTATTCCTTGAAACAAATTTCAAGCACCTACTAATTTTTGTTTTGTTAAGAAAATGTTTCTCCGTAGGACAGAGACCTGGATGTCCTGGACTTGATTTATAGACAAGGCTGTCCTCAAACTCAAAGAAATTTGCCTGCCTCTGCCTCCAGTGCTGGAATTAAAGGCGTGAGCCACCACACCGGGCTAGAGACAGACCTTAATGACAACAAGGCTTTGGGAAATACCCGGCTTCTTTGTAGAAGAAAGTGGTCACAGTGATTCCCACTTGCGCCTAACGTTCAGATGACAATGAGTGTGATCGGTATGAAAAGGGGAACACTGGAAACTCAGGCCCCAGGGGTTTCCTCCAAACGTCTTCGAGAGTAGAGCCATGAGTACAGCTTCAGAAATCTCAGTGACCTTTGCTATAGAAGATTGGTTCTCAACCCATATCAGATAGCCGCCTACTGAGTAACTACTACATTACTATTCACAACGAAAGCAACATCACAGCTATGAAGCAGCAGTGTGAAATGGTCACAGAGTTAGGAAGGTCGAACCGTTGCTATAGAGACAGTACATCTCCACTAAATTCCAGCCTAAGTTCACGATAACCTATAGTTTGTTCCTACCTGGCTCCTCACATCGCCCAAGCTCTGTGAGCACAGCACTCAGCACCTTTCCTCTGACCTCTGTGAACATGACAGTCACCCTGGCTGCCCAGTCAATCTGGCTGTCCTACCTCACCACCTCAGTGCATCTTCTTCAAAATGAAAGTAGCGTCGCCCTTGCCCAAGGCCTTCTCTCCACCAAGTGTCTCAGCACAGGCCAAGCTGTGGCCAGCAGCATGGATGCCTTCACCATACCCTAGGGTACCATTTGGTGCTGGTGACTCCCCGTGACCTCCCACTAGGCTGTGTGCTCATGAGGCAAAGACACTACACTCTTCTGAGAAGCCGGCAGGCCCTGTGGACGAAGCAAACAGTCAGAGGGTAGAAATGCTAAGTCAAAGAACACTGTCCACAGAATCAGCATGGGGGGCTCAGACACCTCTAACTCCTGCATCCTACACAGACTCTAAGCAGCCCAATCCTACTGGAAATGCCAGAGGACTTAAAGAATTTACTGTTTAGTAAACATTTTCACTTCACACCTGCAACAACATTTGGAAAGGGAAGCAGAAAAATGCAGATTTTATGGCCTATTCAACAGAAAGGTCATAGGAGCGGTTCAACTATGTAATCAGTCCACTTTCCTCCCAGCAGAGATAAGCCACCTTGAGAAGGATGTGGTGGCCCCACTGCGGTAATCTTAGAATTTGGAGGGTGTGGGTGGTTGAGTCAGGAGGATCAGGAAGTTAAGGTCATTCCTGAGCTACACAGCAGAGTTGGGGGGTCAGCCTGGAACACTGTGATGGTTTATATGTTTGGCCCAGGGAGTGGCACTATTAGGAGGTCTAGCCTTGTTGAAATAGGTGTGTCACTGTGGATGTGGGTTTTAAATACCAATCCTAGGGGCCTTCGGAACAAGAGGTAGGACTCTCAGCTCTTCCAGCGCCATGCCTGCCTGGATGCTGTCATGCCCCTGCCTAGGTGCTGTCATGCCCCTGCCTAGGTGCTGTCATGCCCCTGCCTGGATGCTGTCATGCCCCTGCCTGCATGATAACAGACTGAACAACTGAGCCTGTGAGCCAGCCCCAACTAAATGCCATCCTTATAAGAGTTGCCTTGGTCATAGTTTTCTGTTCACAGTAGTAAAACCCTAAGACAGACACTGTGTCAATGATACCAGAGAGAGATAAGGACTTGCACGGGGAGATAGCGTACTCACTACTCACCAGGACCTGAGTTTGATGCCAAGAACTCTTGGGGGAGGGGGATGCTGAGTGTGGTGGTCCTGTTTCAAGACTTCCCTCAGAAACTATCAACTGTCAATAGTTGATAACTGGGGGTTGAGGTGGGGTGGGGTGGCTTTGTTGAGCTCCTCCTCCGCCCATGCTAAAACGTTGAGTGGTCATGGCTTAATCTTGTAGGTTTTGTGCATGCAGCCACAGCTACTATGAGCTCCTGAGTGCTGTGCTCATGTCATGGCCAGAACACGCTGTTTCTTTCTGGTTCCTCACTCCCTAAGTTTTCTAGTCAAAGTAATTCTGAATAACAAAAACTGTTGCTGTTATCAGCTCTGCTCCTGATGTCAGCTTATGCTACCAAGTCACAGTAGTAAAGACGGCACGGTACACAAACAAGAGCAGACACACTGGCTGACATCATAGAACAGAGGACCAGGTACAGATCCACCCAACTGCTGTCACCAGATTTTTGACAAAGAAACCAAAAATGCACATTGAAGAAAAGACGGCATCTTTAACAGATGTTGGTGGGAAAACTGGAGCTTGCAGCCGAATGAAACTCGACCTGCACACAAACCAATCACAAACTGATCCGACATGAATGTTAGACTTGAGACTTCAGCATATAGTCCCCGGCAGACTTTCTGAATAGGATTCTGGTCATACCAAGAAACAGAACCAACAACCAAGCTCACGAAACTGAAGAGCTTCTGTGCTAAAAAGTAAACCGGCCATCACCTGAAGAGGTACCCACAGAATGGAAACATCTTTGCCAGCTTTGCATTCCATGGGAGTTTAGTATTTAGAATATACAAAGAACACAAAAAACAAAACACCAAGAAAACAAATAACCCAATTAAAAGCAGGCTATGGAACAAAACAGAGTCCTCACAAGAAATACGCATGGCTAAGAAATATTTTTTGATGAGTTCGCCATCTTGAGACTTCAGGGACATGCAAATTAAAAACTACTTTGCTATTTCACCTTACTCTAGTCAGAATATTTAAAACTATAAAAATAAAAGACAGGAGCCAGGTATAGTTTATAGTGGCACAAGCCTTTAATTCCAGAACCTAGGAGAAAAAGGCAGACGGGTTTCTGAGAATTCCAAGCCAGCCTGATCTACAGAGTAAGTTCCAGGACAATCAGAGCTATAAAGAGGAAAAACCCTGTCTCTAGTAGAAAAAAGAAAATAAAAAAGTTGTTGGTCAGGAGTGACCAAAACAATAAGCTGTTGCCATTCTAAGATATGCCTATGGGAACCTGGCTGTAAGACCCTGTTGCTGAAGTAGCCCTGACACTTTGACTGGGGTGAGGGCGAGGGGAGGGGCAGGGTATCAACAGTCTTACCTAGCTGTGACCTCTGTAAAGTGCCAGGTTATCTCCCTACTATTGATTAATCGTTAAGCAGCCACAGGAGGGCTAGAACTTACCCCTCACATAGACACTATGTGACCAGCTGTCACATGTTTGACACTGCAAAGAAGGACTTGGTATTTCCAAGGATCTTTTTAAACTCTAGGTCTCTATGAGTATTTTCTATTGTTACATTTCTATTTATGTGTGTGCGCATGAATGTACACAAGCATATGTATCTCTGGGGGGAGGGGCACAGTACACGAGTGCCACAGGACACCTGTAGAGGTCAGAGGACAACTTGTAAGGATCTATTCTCTCCTGTCTATACAGAGCTCAAAGCCTCCCTGGGATAGACAACAATAAATTACTCAGATGAAAACAGTCAGTCAGGCATGACAAGGAACACTCTGAATCCCAGAAGTGGGAGGCAAAGGCGGTGACTTTGAGGCTAATTTGGTCTACAGAGAGTTCCTGGCCAGCCAGGGCAACACAGAGAGTTCCTGGCCAGCCAGGGCAACACAGTGAGAGCCGATCTCAAAAAAACAAACCAAAACGAAACAAACAAACAAAACTATGAATCAGGTTGGGTCAGAGAGATGGCTCAGAAGGCAGAGAGGCTTGCTGTCAAGCCTTACAACCTGAGTTCGATCCCAGGCTCCACTTAATGGAAGGAGAGAAGTGACTTCATTGACTTGCTCTCTAACAGCCAACGCCCCAACACACAGAACATAAAAGTAGTTTTGTTTCTTTTTTTAAGGTAAAAGAATCAGTCAAGTGGGGCTGGGAAAGAAGCCCAGTAGTGGAACACTTGCCTCTCATACTTAAACCCCGGGGATCAGGGCTAGCACTGGGGAGGGGGAAGAAGGTGAATAAATCTCCTTAACCACCACAGTCCTGACTCATCCCGAACGCCTTCTATAGGCAGAGTCCTCCAGACTGATGGCAGTTTGCATGGTTCAGTAAGACAATCCTCATGCAACAGGAGCGACCAGAGGAAAGACAATGTGAAAAAGAAGCAGAAAATAGGCTGGGTGAGAAGCTACAGAGTGGGCAAGGACGTCTTGAGAAGCCTCGGGTGTAAACAAGTTCTATCGTTCCCTAATAGGATTTAACTAGCTAAAAATATCCTGGAGATCACTCACCGGCAGTGTAAGCGCATACAGGTTGGGAAAAAGGAGGTATTATAAGCAAATGGCAAGTTAAACTCTTTCTCAGCCAACTCCCTCCCCACTACATGCTGCACCAACTCAAGTCCCATTCTCCCAAGAGCCGGGTGGCCAGCCGGCACCTCTTCTGTCCTTCATGCCTACTAAGCAGAGGATTCTAGTTGCGTGTGGAAGTGTGCGTGTGTTCGTGTTGAGAATACACATGCACCGGGCGGTGGTGGCGCACGCCTTTAATCCCAGCACTCGGGAGGCAGAGGCAGGCGGATTTCTGAGTTCGAGGCCAGCCTGGTCTATAGAGTGAGTTCCAGGATAGCCAAGACTACACAGAGAAACCCTGTCTTGAAAAAACAAAAAAAAAAAAGAGAGTACACATGCACACACATGTGGAGACCAGAGACCAATCTCAAGTGTTGTTCCTCAGGGGAGGTCTCTCAAAACATTTCCTCCTTCACAAGAGAAATAATTCTGCATATTTTGCTCATTTCTTCAGTACTAGCAATCGATTCAGGTCCCTTCATGCAGCTTCAATGCGTTCATGGAAAAAAAACAACCCTCCCTGACCATAATCGCTGCTTCCTTCACTCCTGAAAAAAAAAATTACCATTTGTCACAGAATTAATTAGGTGCCAGGCTTCTCCACCCCGAGCTCTGTCCGTTTCAACTCAATGTCTCGCTTCCCCATGAACGCAGAACTTATCACCACTGTCTTATTATCAACTCTATTGAAAGCAAAAACAAAACAACAAGCCACTTGTTTTCTGTCTTAATCCAACTTCTCTTCTTGATTACAGTTCTGACACAAGTCTGACCATATGAAACCAGATGGTAAACTAGCAAATGTAACTGGACCGGGGGTATAATTCACTAACACTCAGCACGCACAAAGGCTCCCCTTCCCGATAATGGCACTAACTATAAAACAAAAATCAATAGGACTCTCTCTGCCCCCGTGCCAGGAGTCTCACACACACACACACACACACACACACAGAGAGAGAGAGAGAGAGAGAGAGAGAGAGAGAGAGAGAGAGAGAGACAACCACATACAGCACATAGTCTAGTAAAGCAGCAGCCTCCATAACACTGTATGACAACACTTCTATGAGTAGTATGTGGCAGCAAGTGTGAACTGCTGCCAGTGGCATTAAAACAGAGCATACACACTAGAGGAGGGACACTTAATAATAACGACTATGTGGCTAGCTTTTATATTTACAAAAATATACTTTCATCATGGTTTTAGCATGTACTGCCTTCCACTTACAAAAAGAAAATACAAGGTGTACCATGAAACAGGATGCTGCATCACCGTAGCAACAGGCCCACAGAGCCCGAATCTGTGTTCTTTGATTCCGTCTCCTATTGCATCAAGAGGCCATATGGAGTGACTGGCTAAGAGATACCATCTAGGTTTGGGTGTGTGCACTCCAAAGCTCATGTTGATTTCCCAGAGCGGGTCCCCAGAAACCAACTCGTAACTACAGCATTATATAAACCAGAGAACGCTGTCTTTATCAAGTTCACAATCTAGATAATCTAAAAGACATAAAACTAAATTCTCAAGCACCCTGATATGCCCAACAATGCATCAGAATGTCTTCTCTCTCTCCCAAGATTTCTCCATAAACAAAATCAACTCCAAATGAAATTTAAACTCAGATATCAAGTGCTCTGATTTTCAATCACTTTACAGATGAAAATAAACAAGAGAGATTCTTTTTCAAAAGCTATTCATTAGTCCCTGCAATACTATAGGTTGAAAATTTATCATCAGCTACACTAAAAGATACAGGCAAAAGCTGTCCTGTAAGCTTCTAAACAGGTCTGCCAGGCCAGACTGTAACTGCATGATTGACAGCTTAGGGAGACTTTTCAGGAACAGCATATCAGTCATTCCTCTTTGAATAACTGTTTTAAAGGTTAGAAAACCAATACTCGAGAGACTTGACAACGGAGACTCCTGCAGTTCCCAGAAATAGCAATGACAAATTCAAAACTAGGTGTCTTGTCTGGTACCAGCACTCAGGAGACAGAGGCAGGCAGATGTCTGAGTTCAAGGCCAGACTAGTCTACAGAGTGAGTTCCAGGCAGCCAGGGCTACAGAGAGGAAACTCTGTCTCAAAAATAACCCCCACCCCACCCCACTTCCCCCAAAACCCTAGGTGTCTCCTAGTTCCTCCTCTCCAGTCATCCTACTGAGTAATACTGCCTTAACAAAAATTGCTACCAAGTTGTCACTAATTAACAATGCTAACACTTGAAATAGTAGATTATCCTGGCAGTAGTGGGAAATGCCTTTAGTCCCATCATCAGGAGGCAGAGATAGGTAGATCTCTGTGTTTTAGGACAGTCAGGACTACACAGAGAAACCCTGTCTTAAAAAAAAAAAAAAACACAGAGAAGGGGGTGGGGGAGAAGAAAGAGAGAATATGTTAGTTAACCTTTGCTGACTACCCACTCCTATGCCACCAAAAATCCCCAAATCTCTCGTACGAATAAACTGTAATTCAGTTTCTAGGGATCTGACACCTTCATCTAGTCACTAGGCAAGCATGTGGTACGCAGATATGCACAGGCAAAACACACATACAAATAAAAGAAAGAACATGTACCTGTGAGTCCTTTAGAATTCTTCAAAGACACTACAGCAAAAATGAGATTATATATAAAACATGCTAATTAATAGATGGCATTCAGAACATAAGACCAGATTCAGACAACCCTTTTTTTTTGGGGGGGGGGGACCACAAACTCAAAGAAAGGGAGGCCAGGGGTAGAGAGTAAACATCAGAACCCAGAAAGCTCCCCTCACCCCGACCCCCAGAGTAGAAAGGAACTCTGCGGGGTTGGCCAAACAGATCCCATGACTGGCTGCACTTCCTCAACTCCTGCATTCAAGCATAAGCAAGTCCATTCAAAGTGTGCAAGCATCCAGTGGGGCTGCAACCCCTATAGCTGTCTGCAATCCCTCCCTGCTGAGACAGACACTGTGGGAGGGAGAAGGCTGAGCAGTCAGCCACAGCCTGGACAGAGCTCCGAGGACAGCGGTCACGGCTCCTGCTCCCTTCGCAGTTGGTGGACATTATCTCATCTCATCTGATGTCATGATCACCAGAAAGAGCACGGTGACTAAGTCCCCAAACAATGAGCACAGGGCGATGCAGGAGGAAGGAAAGGTCCCCAGGAGGAAGCCTGGTGTCACCCAAGTGAACAGAACTGGCAGCGAGGGTCCTGCAGCCAGGCAAGTGCCAAGAGGCAAGGGAGTGCACACTTCAAAACAAAACTTTTATGTGATCAAATATCTTCACTGGAGCCAGGGCGGCCTACTTGAAAGAAAAAAGCTGGTAACAAACATCTTGATAGTAGGTGGCCTCAGGCTTGGAGGGAGACAACAGCTCTATTCCCAGGAAACAAGAACACTGCACTGATAGGGCAAGTGGTTACCAAATAGTAATAACCTCCAGGAACAACTGGTGTTCCTTATCAACTACACTGAGGTGCTCTGTCCATTTAAGTCAATGCAACCAAAGAGACACTTAGCTTTTAAATATCACACGTAGTGGGATCTCTTAGAGATAGCAATGGCTAACATTTATTAATGCTATGCAGGCTGCTGGTTTACAGATGGGGCTTAAAGACATGTGATGATTTGACGGAGGCACTCAGCTAGCCTGACTTAAACCCAAACTATTGTACATAACTGCTCCAGTCAGTTCATCATTCACAAACATATATCCAACTGGAGATCTAGGTTAGACCACTTGCCTGCTAGCACAAGGCCTTAGGTTTCATCCCGGCATTACACACACAAACGACATATCAATTTCCATGTATGCATGTGCACTGTGTGTGTATTTTCATGTGTGTGCATATACACGTTACAATAAGAGTTTGACAAAGGGTGTCTTCCTTAACCATTTTTCCACCTAGCTTTGTTGAGACAAAACTTCTGAGCCTGGAGCTCACCAGGGTGACTGGTCTTGCTGACGAGCAAACTCTAGAGGTCCTCCTGTGTCTACCTCCCCAGCACAGTTCCATGCCTACCTGTTTAGTTTCTTTCTTTCAAGACAGGGTTTCTCTGTGTAACCCTGGGTGTCGTGGAACTCACTCTACTGAAGTGGAAACTTAAGGGTTCTCTGGACAGTCAGCTGGCTGGTATTTTGCTGGAGCAAACACATGAAGGAATGTTGAGCTGAAGTGGACACAGGTGAAAGGCTCAGGCAGACTCGGGAAGGAATGCTCTGCTGAAGCAGACACTGGAGAGGATGTTCTGCTAAAGCAAGGACATGAAAGGACACGTGATGAAGGATTCTTTGCTAACGACACGTATGTATTGGTCCTCCTTACGTCGGGTAGTTGAGCTGCATTTGTCAGGACTCCATAGACAGAAATGCACCAAAAAGCTTCTGGTGGTGCGCTCTAGTTTCTTGCCTCTTCCAATGTCTCAGGCTGACTGGCAGAGTGATGTCAGCTGAGACAGACACATGCTGAGGCTCATAAAGACACATGATGTTTGGAGGGTGTATAAACAGGACTCAATGGACAGTGATGGAGTGCTGAGCTAGGCTTGCTTAAAGAGAGCTAGCTGTGCTACGCCTGTGGGTCTAGCCTGTGCATCTAGCATGTGGGTCTAACGTCTTGGTGATCTTCACTTCCGTGAGAGTTCCTGGTCCCTCCTGCTGACTCAAGCTGAGGCAGAAGCCTGGCTGTCTCTGCTAGGTTGTACCACCACTGACTCCTGCTTGCTAAACTCTACTGAACTGGAAAGCTGGTGTATCCGCGAAGGTCTGCAAATGGATTGAGCTGCTAACCTATAAACTGAACTGCCAATTTCCAGACAACACAGACAGGAGTTACTCCAAAGAACCTTTCTAACAGGTCCACTTCCCCGTAGCCTTTCTTTCCCATGACCTCTGGTGGGTGGTGGGCTAATAGGGAAGTTAAAGTGTTTAAGAACCATCATTAAAAATAGACGTTTGAAAAAATCAAAGTTACACTATACTCCAGGTTAGCTTCAAACTCAAGAGATAGCCTGCCTCTGCCTCTGACTGCTGGGACCACAGACAGGCCCACCACCGTCCGTCCAGCTGCATACCCAGCTTCTAAAAAGCCTGATGACCTGAACTAGTATCCAGATGGTGGAAGGAAAGAAAGAACTCCCATTAAGTTGTCCTCTGATCTTCAAACAGAATGGTGTGGGGGGAGGGGGAGGGGCAGTATGTGGTGTGTGTGTGTGTGTGTGTGTGTGTGTGTGTGTGTGTGTGTGTGTG
>JANHMN010000021.1:40554286-40574160 GCA_030674055.1 Rhabdomys pumilio
GTGTGTGTGTGTGTGTGTGTGTGTGTGTGTGTGTGTGTGTGTGTGTGGTATATACAGAGAAGAACCAAACAAATGAAACTGAACCAGAATTCCCTCCATCCAGCAGGATGAATCTGAAGTTGATTTACCTTTTGAAAAGCAGTTCTTACCCTAAAGAGCCCTTTTCCAAATTCTCCCCAACAAGGATTATTAAAATAATTTAAAAAGGGGCTGGAGAGGGTGGTTTTCAACCAGTGGTCAAGACCCCTTTGGGACTGCATATTAGATATTTATATTAACCGTAGCAAAATGACAGTTATGAAGTAATAACAAAATAATTTTATAGCTGAGGGGCGCCACAACATGAGGAACTATATTAAAAGATCACAGGGTTAGGAAGAGTGAGAACCACTGGTCTGGAGCAATGGCTGCTCTTCCAGAGGGCATGGATTCTGTCCCCAGCATCCAGGCGATGGCTCATAACCACCTGTACCTCCAGTCCCAGAGAATATGGTGCCCTCTATGACCTCTGAGGTGCACACATGTGGTGAATGAACATACATACAGGCAAAAGGCTCATACATACAAAATAATAATTATAGAGCAAATTCCCTCTAGCAGAGAGCAAGGATCAAACTGAGCCAGGCAGTTTCAGGCTAAATGACTGTATAATAGACCAGCGACAGTCAGAGGAAACACAAGAAAGCAACTTTCAAACTTCAGAACATCCTTCATGAAAGGGCAGCACCTTCCCCTAGAGGAAAGCTGTTTCTGAAGACCAGCCATCAGCAAGCCTGTGTAAACAAACAGGGACAGACCTGGGGCGGAGGAAAGTAATGTTATTGTTTCTTTAGCTATGTACATAATATTTACATTTTCCCATAGCGGGGAAATTACTCACTGTGGTCCAGTTTCCCTGAATTCAGGACTCACGCCATAAAACCTGCATCTGTTACATCGTAGGGCAGTAAAACCCTGTTGGCTACTTCTCATCTGAGCTCCATAGAAATCCCATGAACAATGGAACCAAGTCCGTTCTAATTTTCCCAGGATGCTCTGCTGGCTACAAGTCACAACAGCAAACAAGACTTCATTTAACAACTTCCCCTACATAATTTCATACATTTTTTTAAATTAATTTTGTTTTGCAGTTTGAAAACTAAATCCTATGACCACTCCCACAAATACCAAAACTGAGAGTATGGACTCACTTGCCATCTACCCTAAAACTATACAGTAATTCTTTTTAATTTTTTTTTTTGTTTCTTTTTGGAGACAGGGTTTCTCTGTTTAGTCCTGGATGTCCTAGAACTCACTCTTGTAGACCAGGCTGGCCTCAAGTTTACAGAGATCCTCTTGTCTCTGTCTCCCAGAGTACTGGGATTAAAGGTACGCACTGCCACCACCCAATAGTAATTCTTTTTGAAATGTTCTCTTGTTTGTTTGTTTCTTTGTTTGTTTAAAAAAAAATGCTAAGGACTAGAGAGACGGCTCAGCGGTTAAGAGCACTGACTGCTCTTCCAGAGGTCCTGAGTTCAGTTCCAGGCACCCACATGGTGGCTCACAACCATCTATAATGGGATCCGATGCCCTCTTTTGGTGTGTGTGAAGACAGTGACAGCGTATTCTTTTCTTTTCTTTTCTCTTCTTTTCTTTTCTTTTTCTTTTTCTTTTTTTTTTTTTTTTGAGACAGGGTTTCTGTGTGTGGCCCGGGCTGTCCTGGAACTCACTCTGTAGATCAGGCTGGCCTCAAACTCAGAAATCCGCCTGCCTCTGCCACCCAAGTGCTAGGATTAAAGGCGTGGGCCACCACCGCCCAGAGTGACAGTGTACTCACATACATTAAATACATAAATCATTTTTAAAAAAAGAAAGAAAGAAACTGAAAGAAGAAAAAGTTCCATCACTGTAGAAAGGAGTTAGTCAGGATGCAACGACTCAACAGCCATTTTCTACAGGGGCACCAACTTCTGTGGATGTGATAGGGATTCTTGTTCACTGTCTTTTCAGTAACACCGGAAATCTAGAAACAAGCATTGTCATTCTCTTTGCTGGGTGGGTTTCAGGCCATCCTTGCTCCAGTGTCTGTTCTGAGAGAACTCTGGTTCTCCTGACAAACAGCAACTATAGTCTCCTTTCACATGGCTAGTGAGGGACACCGTCAGCTGGTTCCCCACTCTTTTTATCCATAGCTCTGCCTTCCTGGCAATGCCTGCCCTGTGATAACAAGAGCAAGAACCATTCTAGAAGCTCTCTAGTACCAGTGAATCTCAGTGACGTCAGTCTGCAACATGGTCTGAAGTATTTCAAAGCACCAAAATATGGAATGTCCCTCTGCTACAGGGTAAGTTAAAAACATAATAATAATAACAATAACCCAAAGTTCACCCAACCACAGGAAAAGGGAACTTATCAGATCAACAGGCTCTGAACTGGAGCCATCCAAATTTCACCAGCCTCACAGACAAAAGGTCAGAGGTCACGGGCAAAACTAGGCTCACACAAAATGAGGATCCAAAACAGAAAAATACTAAAGTCACTGTTAATTACAAAAATGGAAGTCAAATAAGAATAAGATACTCAGTAAGCTCTTTGTAGTTCCAGCGGTTGGAGACAGGATAGTTGTCCGCAACACAGGCTCTCCTTGAGATCCGTCTCCTACCTTAGTCCCTCAGTGCTGGAGCTCCCGGCCACCACAGCTGGATCTTTTTCGTGCATTCATGACTATAGCTAAGAGAGTTATGGGCCTGGTACAGAGAAATTGACGAAAACAAAAATGGAGGAAGTCCAGAGCTGCAGCCACACAAGAGGCTGATCTCATGTTGGGTACCATTTCAGGTCTGTACACCCAAAGAGATTGACCCATAATGGAAAACCTTTGTGACTGGCATATAAAAAAGTATAATCACCAAATATTGGGGCTGGGGAAACTACTTGTTGGCATAGCACCAACCTAAAACACACATAGCCGGCGTCCAATGCCAGTGCCGAAATAATAAAAGTAATACTTGTAGTTCTTTTATAGAAATTATTGTGGTATGCATTTGGTTATAGATGTCTTTTTCCAATAAACGGAGCCTATTATGTTTGATAAACTATGATATAGACATCAAATGAAAGCTAAAATCATCAGCAGTACCCCAGAGTTTTAGGTTTAAAGAGCAGGACTCAAATGTCAACATAACATTCTCGAGAAAAAAAAATCAAAAATTGAATTACCAAATGATACCCAATAATGGTATTTCTGAGTAGGCGTGCCAAGGAGCTGCAAGCAGAGCCTCTCACTGACATCAGTACAGCCTGGCCACTCAAGGGCTATAGTAACCCCGTGCCCATCAGTGAGTGGTTATGTAAACAATAGGATGTGCATGCAGACACTGTTATCCTCCCGAGAAGGGAAAGAAACTGACACATGGTACAGCACAGATGGACCCTGAAGACTAACAGGACTAACATATCACAAAAAGACCAACTCAGTACCCTACAATTGAACAAGATGAGCTGTCAGGCTCAAGATGGTCTACAGAGACTAGAAACTGAGCCCAAGAACTCAACGGGCTTTGTTCACCCCAGATCCCTAAGACCTAGCCTAGCATTCAGCCAACACTGGGGAAATGAATTTAGAAAAGTACCCTCCCTTCCTCTCGGTCTCTTTCTCTCTCACTGGAAACCCCCTCCTCCCGCTGCTGCCATTATTTCAAGTGAAATATATAACAAAGCTGTTCAAGCCAGTATCTTGTAGGACATCCATCTATTCTTCTGGTCGCCAATTTCTGAATGTATCCCTTTTCCCTCCTCTCATATCTCCCTGTGTTTAGTAACTGGAGGAAGAACTTGAGGGTGGCAGAGTGTTATTAGTAAATTATTCTTAGCTGACTGAATCACGGAGCAGCAATTAGCAATCACAGTGCCTAGAATATGTATTAAGCTCTCTGTTCTAATACTCTGAACTCACAAGTCCCATTCTCTCTGTAAACTGAACACAGAAACACAGAGTTGCATGTAGCATGTCATCAGGTCAGTGTTATCCCGTTAGCTCACATGTGGGGGGAGAGCGGGGGTGGGGGGTTTCCACACACACAAGTTTCATAACCTTAAAATGCTGGTACGCATGACCCACGAAGGAACTATTCCCCACAGCAGCAAGCAAGCCCCCTTCTCAGACAACACTCTTCCCAGGATGCCTGAAGGTACCCCTCAACCCCAGGCACTGCCACCCAGACGGTGAAGATTTTAAGTCTGCTTTAGTATGCAACCTTATCCAAGATATAATCTGAGCCATATACATACCCTTATAGTTTCCAGGTGTCCACTAAACAGAGGAGGAAGGAGATGGCTTAGCAGATAAAGCATTGCAGATAAAGCATCGCTTGCAGCCAAGCATAGGAAGCTGACTTTGATCCCCCAAACTCAGTCTGTAGAAAGAACCAACTCAGACAAATTGTCCTTGACTTTTGACCTCCATACTTGCACAGTGGTGTTTTTGTTCACAGACAGACAGACAGACAGACAGACACACACACACACACACACACACACTAAATGTAGGCCAGGCATAGTAGCACATATCTTTAAATTCCATAACTCAGGAGCCAGGCACAGATCTCTGTGATTTCAAGGCCAGCCTGGTCTACACAGTGAGAAGACTGTCTCCAAAGACAAATGAAACAACTTTTAAAAAAATAAATAAATGTAAAATGTTTTTAAATAAAGTTTTTAAGAATGGGCAAAATTAATGTAGGCCAATATACCTAAAACACTGTCGTTTCTAAGTGTAACATATTTCACATTCCACTCACGGGGCATGTAAGTCAAACGCAGCACCGTGTGGTTTCATTCAGATCCAACACAGATGATTTTTGCAGATGAATAACTACATCCCAAGAGAGCATGTCACATACTTCATACTCGGATTTTAACATTTCAACATATCTTTTTAAACTACTGTGATGTGTCTTACATTCTTTCCTTTAGAGTTACATCTTTAAAATCTGGTGGGTATTTTTTTTTTTTTTTTTTAACCTATGGTCCATTTCAATTCAAGCCAGCCACATTTCATGGGCTCGGTAACTACAAGATCCCAATGTGCTGGAGAGCACGGTTTTGGGAGGGTCACGTGATCCTAAGTGCCAGTTTTGACAGTTTTCGACATGCATTTCAAATTCCAGTCAGTATTTCAGGCTCCAGCACCCCTCTAGTCAAGAGCACAGTTGACTTTTTATTTATTTTTATACAAAAAAAAAAAAAAAAAAAAAGATTTAGCTGTGTATGGTGGTGCACTCCAGCACTGGAGAGGCAGAGGCAGGCAAATTATCTGTGAGCTGGAGTCTAGCCTGGTCTACCTAGCAAGGACCAGGTCAGTCAGGAACAAAGGAATAAAAAGGATTTAGGGTGTAACTCATTGGCAGAATGTTTACCCACTGGGGGGGGGGGGGGAACGGTGACTAAAAATAAAAGCCATTTCATCAGCTCCTAAAAGCCAAGCCAGAGTCAAAAATGGAGACCTAGCTCTGTTTAGACAGACTGTTGGCCAAGTACACACGAGGTCCCTAGGTAGATCCCTGGGACCCCATCAGGGCGTGAGATGTACACTTGGTAATTACAGCACGGGTCTGCAGAGGCCAGAGGATCAGACGTTAAAGGTGCTCCTCAGCTACAGAGCAAGCTGGTGATCAACATGTCCTTGGTGAGACTCGGTCTAAAAAACACAGGAAGGGAAGGGGGGAAGGGGGGTGGGGCAAGGAAATGAAGTTGTTTACTTTAGTTTATATTTTGGTTAACCAGAAATCTGATCATCTCGGCTTACAGCGGTCTATCCTCAAAGGTGACTGAATCAATTTTTCACGAAATGAATATACAAAGCAGTGATTTGCTTTCTTAAAACAAGGAGTTTTGGTGTGTGCTTAAGATTCCAGCCAGCAAGAAGGCTGGGGGGGGGGTGCAGGGGAGGTGGGGGGTGGGTGGAGGGGGCCGAGCATAAGACAAATGCCTAGGCAGCCTGAGCTCCTGCCTCAAAAACAGAAGGTAACACATGGGACAGAAGACACCTGGGTCTCACAGGTAACACCTGCATAACCCAGAGAATAAAACCCCCTGCTTTATTATTATTTATTATTACCAGGGCTGCATGAACCATTTCTAATCAAGTTCCCTTTTCTCCGGAGGAACTTTTAACTTGACTGCAGGATTATGGGTATATAAAATAGGCACACAAAACCAAACCTCGTTGGTGACAAATCATGAGAAAAATGTATTCTAGGGGTTGGAGACAGCTGTCGGTAGAGTGCCTGTCTTCCATGCATGAAACTCTCTGACTTGTTGCTAGCACCCAAATCAGAAACCGAGAAAGTTATCAGATACACTGGCTGTATCATGAGTTTGAGGCCAGGCTGAGCTCTGAAGAACCCAGTCTCAAAAAAGGTCCATGAGATGACTCAGCAAGTAAAGGCACTTGCTCCCAAACTAATCTGTTGTGAATTTTGCCTCCAGGGCCAGCAGGGCGAGAAGAAAAAATCAACTCCCACAGGTTGTCACATAAACACCAAGATACAAATGTACATGTAAGTGCGTACAATTCTTTCCGTGTGTGCGCGTGTGCGTGTGTGCCTGTGTAAAATTTCACCACTATGGACAAAAGCACATTTGCCTACTAATGAGACAGTTATGCTCATCTATGTGTACATAAGGGATTACCTTTGACTGAGTATCTGATACCGTCGTCAGACACAGCATCTTCAACGTTTTTCAGAGTTGGCTGATATTTGATTTTATATTTCTGCAAGCTGGCAATGATCCGAATGCCAACTCAAACACATACAATACTACAAAATGGCAAAAGTATGTTTAGGGTCATCTCAGAAAAAAGAGGAAGCTGTGTCCGACTCCCAAGCCAAAACTCATTTTTGTTTGTTTTTTAAAAACCAAACAGTTTGCCAAACATGGTACCACAGCCTTTAATCCCTTTGGAGGCAGAGAAAGTTGGATATCTATAAATTCAAGTCTAGCCTGGTCTACACACACAGTGCTCCTGGGCAACCAAGGCTACATGGAGACAGCCTGTCTCAAAAACAAAGTAAATACTCTAACATAGCACAATTCAAAGATATACTAAACTGATATTTACACATTAAAGAACAATACCAGGAAAAAAGTTCACCTTTGTTCCCCATAATTTAAGCATGACGTTTCTATAAGAGCAGAAAACCATTGATTCTATTTGGCCAGAACAGTGTAGCTCAAAACACAGAACAGTCTCAAATCCACATGAGGCGTTTCAGGCAACAGCCATTAACCTTCCACGGTGTGTCAACATGCACCGTGCAAACTGCCCAGGGTGTGTGCACAGAACCAGGGTGTAGTGAAGCCTGTTACAACCAACACCCGGAGCAGTGCCAGGCACGGAAATTCACTGTGTGTTTGATTGTGGATTTGTTTTTGCTTCAGAAACTTCTCACTGTAGTCCGATTTTTCTCTATACATATTCAACTGAAGGAGCCCACGATTTTAAGAAGCTAGGATGTATATAACTTTGCAGAGAGCTAAGCTATGCTTTCCACACCATATGCCTCATACAAGAGGTACCTACACACACACACACACACACACACACACACACACACACACACGCTACTCTAGTTTCCCCATACGGTTTCTGAAAAGCAGCCCAAGGATGGCTAATGGCCTTCAAGCCTCCAAGTGTGGCCTTTTGAGATGGCAGTTACTTAATGCCAGGGAGGGAGGAGAAAGCAAGTGGCTGACATTCAGAGCTAAGAACTGGGGATCGGACTCCACCAAGAAGAATGGGCTCAGCCTCGTGTGTGACTTAGAAAAATAATGGTCACAGTATGACAGGCACTGGTTGCCAAAGGAAGGCTAAAAAGAAGAACCACATTATTGGATATTTTTAGTCTTTTTTTTTTTTTTTCATAAATTTTTTTTTGTCACTGCTCCCAAATAATTGTAAATCTTGCATGTTTGCCAAAAGAGAAAACACAGCCGAGCATACTGCTCATTCGAGGTCACAGAAGGCTGTGGACTGATCTCCCTTTGAAATTCAGTTAGAGAAATATGCCTTTGTGAGTCTTGCTGACACAATCACAAATGCCCAATGGATTAAGACTGTAAGAACAGTCATGTCGGCAAGATGTGCACTGCCACAAAAATGCCGGTGGGGGCTGCCTCAGCTGTTAGGAGCACCAGCTGCTCTTCCAGAAGACCCCGGTTCAATTCCCAACACCCGCATGGTGGTTCACAACTACCTCTAACTCCAGTTCCAGGGGCTCTGACAACTTCTTCTGGCCTCTGCAGGTACCAGGCACATATGTAGTATACAGACACTTGCAAATAAAACACCATACGCATAAAATTAAATAATAAAAAAAAATGTACTGCTGGCGGAAATACTTGTATTCAGTAGGATTAAAATTGTATAGGATTAAAATTGGTACAGCTAAAATACTGCTGATATTGTGAGCCACTTTTGCCCAAGTGAACTACCTCTAAAAGTTCCAGAAGAAACACTAATAAAGGGAGCGCAGGGGCTGGAGAGATGGCTCAGTGGTTAAGAGCACTGACTGCTCTTCCAGAGGTCCTAAGTTCAATTCCCAGCAACCACATGGTGGTTCACAACCATCTATAATGGGATCTAGTGTGTCTGAAGACAGCTACAGTATACTCATATGCATAAAATAAATAAATCTCTAAAAATAATAATAATAAAAGAATTCGAGAGTACAACACATTTCTCTTAAGCCGTCTAATAAAGCATACCAGATAGTCTGAAGGAGTCAGTGCAAAAGGCAAACTGAAGGCTTATGTGGACTGATGCCAGCTTACTTATCGAACAATTCTTTAGTATACCTTTTTAAAGTTAGTGTGGATGGTCCGGGAAGGTTTTTCATGTTTCTGGAGATGTGGGGGGCTAGTCCACTTCTAAAGCAGCAACAGTAGCTCTTATTCTCTTAGCTACCAAGGGCTTTAGAAGAAAGGTTATCCCCTCAGCTGGAAGAGAAGACAGGGGCTGGGAGGTAACTCAAGCAGTAGAATGCTTGTCTCATGAGCACCAAGCCCTGGGGTTTAATCCCCAGGACCCCAGAAAACAGAGCATGACTCCCTGAACTTAGGGGGAGACAGGAAGATGGTCTAGACTATATGAGACTGTCTCAAAAAGGGGGGGGGGGCACATATAAGTTTAGCAGATTGTATTAATAGTTTTAGGCTGTGTGCGTGTGTCTTATAGTTCCAGGCAGTTTGATTTTAGTTAACTACAGAACATTTTCTGGTTCTGCTTAGAACAACTAAGAACAGGTGGATGCTCTGACGGATGGTGAATCCACAAAACCAGAACTGAGCCTTGTCATGACATCCTGTGCAGGAGAGCGTCAGAATCCTAAGAAAGCCTTTAGATCAGTGTTCCAGAGGGTTCCTGGGAGAACCATGGATAGGATACATTTGGGAGTAGTAAAGAGCCAAGTATCTTCAGGCCAGGAAAGTGATCACTCATCTGGCCAGTATTCACTAAGCAACTGCACTGTAGGGGGTGTGAGGTGAGGGTGTGTGGGGTGGGGGGCAGAGTGCAGCATTAACATCTCCTAAAGGCCTTTTTTTTTTTTTTTAAATATGGTACAAAACAGAAGAAGAAGAGAACACCATTTTCTCACTGAAGATGGGAAGAAATTGGATAATGTCTCTTCGCCTGGCAAGAGAAGAAAGAAAATGTTACCCCTGACTCTCCGACAGGCGCCCTCTCCTCAGCTTGTATTCAGCAGAGCCCTCTTGCTTTCTTCGAATATTCGCAAGAGTTCCAGAAACCATACTTCCTAACTTTTCCAGCAGGTGGTAGAACATAAGGGGGCTGGGGGTGGGAATCACTGCTATCAAGAATAGATCCTATGGCAGTGGCTCAACCCTCCTCTTAGGGAAGAGGTGACTGCACTGTGGAAGAAGTGTTTCTTTTGCCCATACTTTACATCAAAGTAAAGAAGAATCTGACCCAACCCAAAAGACCATGTTCTACCAGGGTGCATATGAGCGTTACTTCCTCGTCCACAAATATGTACTCAGGAACTTAAGACACAGTCATTTCTTTAAATAAAACACAAGATGCTTGCTGAAATTCATGGTTCAGACAGGCGTAGCTGCATGAGCAGAGGAGGCAAAGACAGGTGGATCTCTATGAATTCGAGGCCAGCCTGGCTCACGTGATGAGTTCCAGGGCAGGCTAAGCTATATAGATAGACCCTGTCTCAAAAATAAAACAAACAAACTCCGGTCTCAGAACCCCTTTTCACCAAGACCCCTTTTCTTTAACACACTCCTACTTAACACATCACACGTGCTATGCTGGAAGGGATAAACAGGCCACTGAGCTCCAAATAGACACAGTGAATGGCTCGACCCAGGAAGTGGCTCTTACTGCCCCGATTTTCAGCACATCATACACGCTCATGCCAGTGCTCAGTGGACAAGACTGAACGATATATACAGACACGCACATACACACAATTAGACGACGATTACAAAACTGGATGCGTATAATCCTGACTCTCTAAGTGTACATTAACCTCGAAAGAAACGCTGCTTTAAAGTGTGTGTGTGTCTGGGTTCTGGGTGATGACCTTGAATTGCTGATCTTCCTGCCGACAGACAGGCAGACAGGCAGACAGGCAGACAGGCAGACAGACAGGCAGGCAGGCAGACAGGCAGGCAGGCAGGCAGACAGGCAGACAGGCAGACAGACAGGCAGGCAGGCAGACAGGCAGACAGACAGACAGACACACACACACTACTGAGAACCACAACCCCCATGCTATTTAGTAAGTGTAAGCACTAGGCAAGCTCTCTACATTCCCAGCTACTGCTTCAACTTTTTAAAAGCACAGAACTTAACTCCAACCACCACATTCTGGCTGGCCCCTGTGAAGGAGGCTCTCACGCCTGTAGAATTCAAGAACCCCCTGGTTTTCTGGAAATTACGAGGCACCTCTGGAATACACGTCAAACTGGTTCAAGCTCTTTCTTTACAAGGTGAACGGGAGAATATGTAAAGTGGTGAAGGACCCACAGTGAGGGAAAAACTAGATGAGAAGGGGGAGGGAAGCCATTTCTTCCCTGACCCACAGGAGAGGTGGGGTGGGGGGGGATTTCTGATTTCCAAATCCATCCATTAGCTCATTCTACTGAAAATAAAAGGTCACCCTAGTAACAGAGCAACCTTAAGTCTGAGGCTAAAAGCATGATACCACCCACCCTCAGCCCTCCACACGGGGACTAGCTGTTGTTAACAATGTTGAGTTCATCCTAGCCTTTCACCCTCCTTCTCCTTCTAGTTTGGAAATTTAATAGACCAAAAAGCCTAGAAGTTCCAAATCTGATAAAGAAGCTTTACTTTAGAAAATGGCCTGTTAAACTTAAAAGAGTTGGCAAGGACAATCTGGGCAGAGGTTCCTCCCCACCAAAATCCCCATCACTGGGCCCCTGAACGATTAGTTTCTCTTGTTTTTCATCTCCAGAGTTGACAGAAACCTCTGGTGTGCGTCTGTGGTGTTTTTAGGAGCAACAAGTTCGTTCCGTTAAAGCTCCCGGTGTCTGAACGAGAGCGTGACCGAGGTGGCCAGGCTCCCTGGTGGGGCTCCCAGAGCCAGAAGGCCACCGTTTAAGCGCCAACCTTACAAGTCCGGCCAAAGTGCCCGGTTTAGAAGACGCCTCTAAAAAAAATAATCTCTGTCACGATCTGTGAAACTGGCACAACTTCCCGTACTGTCTTTTCCCAAGCCACGCTTCCCACGGCACCCTTCCTCCAAAAAAGGAAGAAACCAGCGTAAAGCTCAGCCCTCTAGAGCTAAGTCTACCTAGGACATCTGAAGTACCCGCAAACCGGACCTGATGGAACCCAGACTTTAGTGAGCACCTACGATCGCCCGGTCCCTTCACCCCGCAGCTTGCCCACACGGGGGCTGTTCGGTCACTCGGGGCCACTGCGTGCCCTCAAAGCCACTCAGGGCCATCGAGCAAACTGCAGCTAGGACGGAAGGGGTGACCCGGCCGTCACCCCAAAGGGCTGCCGGAGGAGCCATCCCGAGTGGCCCGGGGACCTCCCGGCTCCTGGAGCTGCTCCCGCAGCCGGCGTCACCAAGCACAGCGGCCCAGGCCATCTGGATCCGCGCCCTTCCACCTCCTTCCCTCGCCTCGGGCGGCCCACGCCCACTGCACAGGCTCCCAGCACCTTTCAGGAGCCGAAAGGGCAAAGGCCACTCTCGGCGCCCCGCGGCCCGCAGGCGAGCATCGCCCAGCGAGGGCGCAGACACGTGGAGCCAAGACCCCGAGCACGCCACTCACCGGCTGACCCGAACGGGACTTGCCCGGAGGCGCTCTCCTGAAGAAGGAGGTCCTGGCGGTGAAGAAAAAGTCCTCCGCGTCCTCCTCGAGGCTGCTGTAGCCGCTGCTCATGCTGCTGGTCCGGTTGCGCGCAGGGGGCCTCCCCGGGGCGCAGGCGGCCAGGCCGGGATGCGGCGCCCGCCCGCCCCGTGAGGTTCCCGGCGCGCGGCCCCGAGCCGCCGGCCGGCCGTCCTGCTGCAGCTGCGGCCGCCGCTCAAGCCGCCGTCTGGTCCCCTCCCGCAGTCTCCGCCGCCCTCTCCAGGCGCCTCCCCGCTCTGGTGCGCCACGACCCCGCCCCCTTGAACCCAGCCCGCGGCCTGACAAGGCCCCACCCACCCCAGGCCAGGCTCCGCCCCCAGTCAGTCATGGCCCCAGCTCGGTCACGCCCATGGCAGACAAGGCTCCGCCCAGGTTCCGCCCCCACCAGCCTTGGCTACTAAGTCTCGCCCAGCTCCGCGCGCGCAGGTTGGGCCCCGCCCGAGTCCTCCAGCCACGCCCCCCGGCCTAGCAGAGGTGGACAGTACGGGGAAGTCGGGTTCGAGCGCCACCCCTGCTGGGACGGTGCTCCAGAGTGTTCCTCCCCGCAACCTCCCGGAAATTGCAAATTCCTCAGTGACTCCCTGCTACTGAGCCGAAGTTTTGGAGAGGGCTGAAATATAATGGAGAACTTTTAACCACTCTCTCCTTCCGGCTCGGCCTTGGTAGAAATGGCCTCCGTCGAGGGGGACGAGCCACAGGGTACAGCTGGCCCCTCCCTGACCGTTATAAGTTAGCAGAGGTGGGTGGGGTAAGAGCGACGGGGCTGTGCTTATTTGAAAGAAAACATCTTTTCTGGTTCTTTTGAACTTCGGTGGTAAAGCTTTCCCGCCTCCCTGTGGCGAAGGAGGATGGCTAAAGCAGTTGAGATTTGGGGAGACAAATCTCATAATCACCGAACCATCCAGTACTTTTAATTTAATGCACTTTGTAAATGTCGCCATCCACAAGTAGCCTTGCACGGTCACCTCATGCGGGGGGAGGGGCGGGAAGTAGATTAGACCACCCTGTTCATCCACACACTAAAAAACAAGGTTCCCTTTGGAGGAAAAAAAAAAATCCTTGCAATCAGCTACATATTTTAAATGCGACATTTTCTTTGCTTAGGGTTACCTGTGGGTCGTTTTCACCTTGATGTGATGGGGTTGACTTAAATCCTACTAACTTCTTTGCAAGACCTTGATGGGAAAGAGGTTTTGAAGCTTTAAGGCTGCTGTGGCATGCAGGCTATAGCAGAGGGGTCTTTTTTTCTTTTTTTCTTTTTTTCTTTTTTCTTTTTTTTCTTTTTAAGAGAAAGTCGTCACTGCTTACGGCTAAATAAACTGTTTTCTCCCCTACTCCCCCAGTGTTGGGACTAAAACAGAAAGGTAGCAGTCAGCCTCAGGCAGAGATTGCTGCTTCTGTGGCGCCTGGGGTTTTTGAGTAACCCTTTCTAGGATCAGGACTGGGTGAGTAATCTGTCACTTGAGAACCAGGAGGAAGGAAAGCTAGACCAGAGAAAAGACTGGGACAAGGAAAAGAAATGGCTCCTGTGTCATCTCTTCCACCCTGGGGCAGAAAGGAGGCTGGCTAATCTGCCTTTCTGCAGGCTTATTCACACAGGCTTATTCCAGCTTGCAAACTAGCCTTTCACTCCAGGGAACTCACTCCCAGAGGGGCCTTAGAGTCACGGCCTATTTTAAAGCCCTTACATTAAAGATTTCTTCCCCACCACAAAGCAACTGGATGACTGGAAAGCATTGTCTGGTTTTATTCTCCCACTGGGTACAAGCTGGCTCCTTGTGTACTTAGCCAGATGACAATTACTAGATGCAAACTTGTCTTCTTTGATTCTTACTGTGAAAACATTCAAGTAATGCCATATTTTAATGAAATAACAGGGTCTTCAATTAAATACTCCGGTTTGAGTACTGGGTGGGTTAAAGATTGATTGATTGATTGATTGATTGATTATGTATATAATGTTCTCCCTGCTTGTATGCCTGCATGTCAGAGGAGAGCACCAGATCTCAGTAGAGATGGTTATGAGCCAGCATGTGGTTGCTGGGAATTGAACTCAGGACCTCTTTCTTAACCTGAGCCATCTCTCCAGCCTGGGTTAAATGATTTAACAAACATGTTATATTATAGATAGAAAGAGTGGAATCTCTTACTCAGTATATAATAAATCACTCCATCTATGACTGCTTTGCGGAAAAATATACTTAAAATACTTTAGAATCCACCACACCAGAAAAAAAAAATGTTTTGAGCCTAGTATATTGCCACTTGTGCATCCAGGATTCAAGAGGCAGAAGCAGGCAGATCTCCGAGTTCCAGGACAGCCCGGGTCACACAAAGCTCCCTGTCTCAAGAAAAACAAAAACAAAAAGAAAGAAAGGAAGAAAGGAAGGAAGACTAAGCAAAGTCTCTGCTTTCAAGGAACAAAAAGTAAGAGCCACATAATTATCAAATTTCTATATTTTTTTCACATAGCATCATTTTAAATAAAAGCTGAGTTTAAGATCTGGCTCATGAGACTTCGAAATTGTAAAAACTCAAAATGCCTTGTTAAGCAGTTAGACATTCAAAACCCAAGGAAAGGGTAGAATAAATAAAACAGACTCAGGCAAGCTCAGATTTGAAAGGACTTATTGTCAGTCACAGAACTGAATTTGTAAGTCGACTGAATCACCACACATTTCCCGCTGATTGAGGAGCCACACGGTTTAGGTTTTCATTAAATGCCTGTAGAGCTTTTCTTTCCATGTTAATTGGGGAACAGGCTCGAAGGTTAGTCAATGTACACAGAGGAGCTTTGTCAGCGCAATGAGGAAAGTAACACATGCCATACTCTGTAAAGCAGGTATGGAGGCTGAGGACTTAGTCCTGTGCGTGTGTATGGGAAAAGATTTTCAGGCAGAATGAAGAGCACGTGTGACGGTCCTGTGGCAGGAGTGTGCTCGGCATATTCAAGTAAGAGCAAGAAAATCAATGTTTCCTAACTGTGTGAGGGGAAGGGGAAGTGCTGGAAACTTTCGTCCAGAAAATAACAGGTCAGTAGCAGACGTAGGTGATCAGCAGAGGGCTTTCCTAGCATGCACAAGGCCCTGGGTGTTAGTATTCTGTCTAAACTCCACCTCCACAGTTACCTGGCAACAGCCAGGTATGCTCCGCCCTACAGTTACCTGGCAACCGCCAGGTAGGCCTGACCCACTATAAAAGGGGCTGCTTGCCCCCTCCTCCCTCTCTTTCTCTCTTACTCTCTTAATCTCTTACTCTCTGACCCTCTTGCCTCTCTGTCCCCTCCCCCCTTCCTCTCTCTCCACGTGGTCATGGCCGGCCTCTACCTCTACTTTTCTTCTTTCTTATCCTTCCACCTTCTTCCCCCCACCTTTGCCCTATCTCCTGAATAAACCTCCTCCCCCTTGGAACCGGGTGGTCTGGAGTGGTCTGTTCTGAGCTGCGGTCGGACTTTTTAGAACAACTAACACTGGGTTCAATCCCCAGCACTGAAAAAAAAAAAAGTTAAAAATCTAACAACAGAAAAGTCACTATTCTATAAAGGTTTTCCTTTTTTTTTCTTTTTCTTTTTTTTAAACCAGAGATTTTGAACAAAAGAATGATAATATTTGACTTGCCTTTATAAAGTACTTTGTAAAGTTACTGAGCAGAGAATAGAGTTGATATGGAAACTTAGAATATAGATGATATGGAAACTTGGGGTCTAGAGGGATGGCTCAATGGTTAAGAGCACTGGCTGTTCTTCCATGAAGGCCCAGGTTCAATTCCCAGCACCCAAATGGCAGCTTAAAACTGTCTGTAACGAATACCCTCATATAGGCATACATGCAGGCAACAAACCAATGTACATGAGATAAAAACAAACTATTTTTTTAAATGATATGAAAATTTAAATAAATAAAACAAGGAGGTTCATTTTTTTCCCCCTCCTGAAATCAGTCAGCATTTTGTAAGGCATGTGTGACACAATCACATCTCTGTACCTGTAATTGCAGGTGACGTTCTCACTGTGTGCTAAGATGGAAGATAAATGATCACAGAAATTTATCCTAAAGGTCACACCAACTGATGACTGTTTCAGTGGCTCCCATGTGACATGGAAGAAAATGGCCTTGGGACAGACAGACCAGCGCAGGAAAGACAGCAAGCACTCTTGCTTATTGGTTTGTTTCATTTTATTTATTATTTTATGTGTATGGATATTTTGCCTGCATCTATGCCTGTGCACTATGTGTATACCTAGTACCCCCAAGGCCAGAAGAGGGTGTCAGATCCCCCAGAAATGGAGTTATAGGCAATAGTGAGCCGACTCCTGAGATTTGTATCCAACCCAGGTTCTCTGTAGCCAGAGTTCCTAATTGCTAAGCCTCTCTCCAGACCTGTTGCTTATTCTTTTATGACCTTTCCTCCTTTTGGGACAGCATCTTATCATGTAGCCCTGGAACTCAGTATAGTTATGTAGACCAGACTTGCCTCGAACTCACGGAGGTCCACCTGCCCCTGCCTCCTGAGTACTGGAATTAAAGGTATGCTACCATGCCCCGCTCTTGTGTGACTTTTAATGTTTAGTAGCTGCTTTGTGACACAGGTTTGTCTTCAGTAAAATGGGAATAACAATGTTCACATTTTATTCTCTTTGGCTAACTATAAGGATTAAGTGAGAGATGTCTCATAAAACCCTTGACAGATTGGGGCCAAGCCAATGTGAGTCTTTTTACCCTAAATGTTAGACCTTGATGGATACTCAGCATCCTTTACCGGTTTCTTCTTTGATCAATAAACATTTTTGCCCAAGCATCTTCCTTGGATAAAAGGTTCAGTGGCAGCTCAGGGGTTGACTTAAAGCCAGTGAGTCATGGTTGCCTTCCCTACCACAGTCAGTTTTCAGTGTGGGCTGATTGCACAGAGCCAACTATTGAGACACTAACTCAGGAGAGAGATCTTGGTGGATAGCTTTTAGGAACCATTTCATCACCTTGAAGAAAGACACCCCTCTGGACTTGGCACCTGGGAATTCTGAAGTCAAATTATGGACATAAATGACACCATGGGTCTCGCAAATGATTAAAGGGATTTGACGGGTCTTTGCATTAACAAGCTCTGAAACTGCCCTACTTTAGGGGCTTATTATGTGAGACAATATGTGTTCCTAGCCTGGCATAGTAGCACACATCCATAGTCCCAGCTACTCAAAAGGCCTTGAGGCAGGAGGATTGCTTAAATTCAGGTGTTTAAAGTCGGATTGGCCAATATAATGAGAATCCCACCTCAAAATAAAAACTGATGTGCCAAAATTACTCTTAAAAATTCTACAGCACTTGGGAGGCAGAGGCAGGCGGATTTCTGAGTTCAAGGCCAGCCTGGTCTACAGAGTGAGTTCCAGGACAGCCAGGGTTATACAGAGAAACCCTGTCTCGAAAAACAAAAAACAAAAAACAAAAAAAACAAAACAAAAAAAAAAAAAAAAAAAAACTCTAAGAAGGGGATTCAGAGATGCTTCAGGAGTCAAGAACATTTGCTATTCTTACAAGGACACAATCTCTAAACCTAAAACCTATGGCAAGGTACTCACAACTGCCTGTAACTCCAGCTTAAGGATCTGATGCCTCCATCTAGTCTCCACAGACAGACACACGCACACACATGTACATGAATACATGACACATATACATGTATATGTATACATACATACATATGTATATATCACATGCACATAAATAAAAATAATTTTAAATCATTTTTTTTTTTTAATTTCAGGAGAGAGCTGGGTCTGGTGGCATGTTCCTGTTATACTACACACTCTAACACAGAGACCAGAAGGTCACAAGAGTCTGAGGCAAGTGTAGTCTATAGACTGGGTTCCAGGCCAATAAAGACTGCATAGTGATTCTCGTCTCAAACAACAGTTTCTAGCACAGCCAAACTTAGAAAGAAGGGGTTATGGTTAGGAGCATACAGTCCTCTTGCAGAGGACTTGAGTACAGTTCCCAGTACCCGTATCAGGCAGCTCACACTGACTGTAAGTGCAGCTCCAGGCCATTGGACTCTCCTGGCCTTCATAGGCACCTGCACCACAATGCAGACTATAGGGGTGATAATTAGAAAATGGCGCCTGGTCTTGCTTGTTCCCTGGCAGCCACCATGTTCCCGCTGTTCCTTGGCTCTGACCTGGGCTCTGGCTAGCTAGATGCACAGGCCTTGGCATCCACGAGACACCAGCATGGGGGATGTCTCTGCCAATCCTCCACGCTGCATCCACAAAGCTCGGCTGAACCCCAGACAATATCTGCCATCCTCACAGTACCCAGTAGAAATGAGACTCTTAAAGCTTAATGATTATCTAAAGGATTTATATATTTAGAACTGCTCAGTCAACAAGATGCCCACACAATTAGAGTTGTTACCCAATATCTAACCTTTTGATAGAAGTTGCTACTCAGGACAACGTTTGACCCATCCGTGGTTCTCCATGGCTGATAGCCTCCTTCTTCTCCTCCCCTTCCTCTATTCTTCCCCTCCCCTTTCTTTTCTTCTCCCCTCCCCTTCCTCTCTTTTTCTCCCAGCTCTACCACTTCTTCTACTGCCTAAGCACTAAGCACCACTGTGAATACAATGTAACAGAATAAATATTCTGCTACACATACAGGTATATATAGCTAAAAATAAAAATGTTCTTTTTCATGGAAGTTGATTACTTGACAGCCAGAAGAAAACCATTTAGGATTGCCTTTCTGGTACCATCGGTGTCTCTTTGGTTTGATCAGTCCCCATGGTTGCCATTGTCACTCAGGTAACTTCCATTGTGTTCATGACAAAGATAACAATGTAAGTGAAAGGCAGGGTGTTGGATGGGTCACATCATCTTATTAATCACACATTTGAACCCAGTCCTTCTGATTCCCAAGCCTACACATTTAACCACCAAACATGACCTGAATTCTCATGTGTTAGGTGAAGTTAGACCCATTCCACATTTAGAAAGTAGGAAAATCACAGCACTCATGGTGTAGCCTTCTTCCAGATTAAGTCCAGTAAGGCATGAAGAACTTAGCACGTAACAGTCCAGGTCCCGCCAGCACATGAAGACGGAAGCTCCATATTTGTACAATCTCAGGACATAGGAAGATCGTGTGCTACACAGAAGTCTGAGGCTGCCTGAGTTGATGGCACAAGATGGAGGAGGAGGGGGGGAAGGAGAAGGAGGAAAAAGAGGAAGAATGAGGAAGAGGGGAGGGAGGAGGAAGTGGAGGAAAAGAAGGAGGAAAAGAGAGAAGGAGAAGGAAGAGGAGGAGGAGGAGAAGGAGAAGAAGAAGAAGAAGAAGAAGAAGGAGGTGCTCCAGGTGCTCATGGCTGGCCTCTACTCCTCTATTCCCTTTCTCTCTCTCTCCCTCTCTCTTTCTCTCTTCCTCTCTTCCTCCCTCCCTCCCTTTCCCCCCTCCTTCCCTCTCTGCTTCTTGCCTGTGGATGAAGATGCAAATTCT
>JANHMN010000021.1:40574170-40588935 GCA_030674055.1 Rhabdomys pumilio
AGGGAGCCGAGAGATCAGGAAGAGAGAGACACTGAACCTGGCATGAGCATTTGAAACCCCTAATGACACACTTCCTCCAACAAGGCCACACCTCCTAATCCCTGTCAAGTAGTGCCACTCCCTAATGACCTATGAGCCCATGGGGACCATTCCTATTCAAACCACCACAGGTCTTCTTAAACTTAGGTCATGGCAGTCAAGAGGATTCCCACAACTCTGTGAAAAAAATACAAACACAAATGGATGTCTGTCCCTATGAGAATAGCTTCAAGAAGGTCCAGATGGATACAGTTCAGATATGATCTTGGTCTGGGCACTGTGGGGTTTCAACGTATGAAGAAGAAAGAAGGAAAATCAGCACTTCTATGTCTAACTGTTCATTTCCCCCAAGGAAATATAAACAGAAAGAGAGCAAAAATATTCCAGAATAGAAATAAAAGTAAGGGAACTGGAGAGACGGCTTAGCAGTTAGGAGCCCTTGCCACTCCTGCAGAGGACCAGGGTTTGGTTCCCAGCACCCACAGTGAGTGGCTCACTGCCTGTTACTCCAGCTTAGGGGACTGAGCCCCTTTCTGACCTCCTCAGGCACTGTGCCATGTAGCGCACATACAGACAAGCAGGCACACACAAACATAGTACAGTATCTTAGAGGTATTTGGGCTGAGGAGATGACTCAGTGGGCTAAGTGCTTGCTGTGTAAGCATGGGGCTCCAGGTTCAGTTCCCCAGCACACACATCAAAAGCCAAGTGTGACAGATGGCATCTGTAATCCCAGGACTAGGAGGTTGAGACAGGAGGCCCCGAGGGCTCACTGGCCAGTCAGTCTAGTCAAATCAGTGAGCTTCAGTCTTATCAAGAGATCATTCTCCCCCAAAATAGTGTGTTCTTATTGGTCATCGTGGCCAGAAGCAGGTGAATCTCTATGAGTCTGAGGACAGCCTGGTCTACATAGTGAGTTACAGGACAGTCAGTGCTATATAGTAAGACCCTGCTCCAAAATAATAATAATGATGGTAATAAAAATTATAATCCTAGCAGTAAGATAAACATGATATATACCTGATATTGACTTCTGGCCTCTATGTATGCATACATACTCCTGAACACACATGTGCAATGCACTTGTATGTAACACACACACACACACACACTGTCTAAGTTAAAGCTTCCTAAATTTGAAAAGTCCAGTACCATACTAACCCACTGGGCTCTAAGATGCTCACTGGTAATTCCACTCACCATACCTATGCTGAGACACAGTTGAAAGGAAAACCAATCAAAAAAGATGAGTGCACACATGATCCATAGAATTACAGCTTCTCTCAGAAAACGAAACAGCACCAACACTTAGGTTATTTCGTCAAATACAAAGGATTCTCAGAAGTCCTGAGGAATGTTCATCAAATAATTGGAGATTTTACTAGGCCAACACACTTGGATAAACACACTTTGATTAGGAAAGTACTTTGATTTTTGACACTAGGTCTGACTGGGTATCCTAGCCTGGCCTCAGACTCAGCAGACAGTTAAAGATGACCCTGGATTCCTCTTCCTCCTCTTCTTCCTCTTCCTCTTCCTCATCTTCTTCCTCCTTTAGCTCCTCCTCTTCCTTCTTTTCCTCTCCTCCCGAAAGCATCTCACTATGTAGCTCCAGCTGTCCTGGAACTCAGTATATAGACCAGGCTGACTTCATACTCACAGAGACCTGCCTCCTGAGTGCTGGGATTTAAGGTGTGAGCTACCACACCTGGGAACCCTGAACTTCCGATCCCGCTACGTTCACCTCCAAGTGCTGGGATTATGAGGTGTGCCACCCTGGGTCATCTGTGTGGTGCTGGGGATCAGACTGCTGACACCTCATGCTTCCAGGTAGGTACTCGACCAACTTGGCACTGTCTCCAAGCCAATACCAGTTTATTCACCCACAACTGAAGAAATCCAATAGAAAGGGGGAAATGTAGAGTAGTTGCTTTTTTTTTTTTTTTTTTTTAATTTCAGAAACATTATCTTAAAGAAGGCCTCTTGGATAAGGAAAGAAGTTTCACTAAACATTACCTGAGCTCTTACTATATACCAGACACTAGTCTAGAACTTTGATCTGTAGAAACTCACTGACACCTTATTAACTTCCCACTGACCCTGACCAAAAGGCAGTGTGTTCAGCCAGGAATGACAGAGTTATCTTCACACCTGAGGTGACCTTCAAACCACTGTGTACTTTGCCTGTGGGGCATGGTGACTTGAGTGGAAGAGTCAGCCAGCCTTAAAAAAAAAAAAATCCAGGTTTCTGCCGCCCACAAATGATTTACTAGGTATTGACTTAACGTCTGATGCAAGACATGTTGCATTAGTGTGAGGGGATGAGAAATAGGTGCTATTCAGATCGGGTGAAAGGGTCGGCGAGATGGCTCAACAGGTAAAGGTGTCTGCCACCAAGCGTCGTGGCCCGAGCTTGCTCCTCCTCTGACCTCCACATGAGTGCTGTGGCACACATGCACACATGCACACATGCACACATGCACACATGCACACAAGCACAGATCAATAAATATAAGTTTTTTTTCTTTTTTAAGTTTGTGGGAAAGAAAAAAATAATTTTATTCAGCTAACTGGGGCGGTGAACTTCCCAATGTCTGTTGGTTTGTTTATTCATATAAAGTTTTCCCTGTATAGTCCAGGCTGTCTCTGAATCTGTGATTCTCCTGCCTCAGCCCTTTGAGTGCTAGAATTACAGCTGTGTGCTCCTTTAGCCTGGCTTTCCAATACTTACACTAACTGGTCCACTCTCTCCCAGTCTACATGCACCTGCTAAAAGCTGTTAGCTCCCCAGCCCTGATTCTGGCCAGGTAGGGTGATTCTGATTTAGTTTTTTGTCCTGGGATATTTGTCAGAGTTGCTGTCCATTCTGAGAGCAGGGCATTTACTGCCAGAGATAACTGTGAAACACATGGGGTCGTCAGGTAGACGCCACCATCCACAGAGTCTATTTCAGTCCAATAGTCTATTTCAGGTAAACAGACAAGTTTTTGTTTTTGTTTGGTTTTGGTTTTCTCTTTGTGTAGCCCTGGCCATCTGGAACTCACTCTGTAGATCAGATTGGCCTCAAAGATCCAAGATCCACCTGCCTCTGCCTCCTGAGCGCTGGGACTAAAGGTGTTTGCCACCACCTGGCTGAACAGACAAGTTTTTCTAAAGACAAGCATTCCTTGAGAGTTCATGCTGCCTTTTTACTTATTTATTTTATGTACTTGAGTACTCTGTAGCTGTCTTCAGACACACAAGAAGAGGTCATCGGACCCCCATTACAGATGGTTGTGAGCCACCATGTGGTTGGTGGGAATTGAACTCAGGACCTCTGGAAGAGCAGTCAGTGCTCTTAACCGCTGAGCCATCTCTCCAGCCCAATGCTGGGCTTTTTACAAGGAGTGGGATCACTGTGCCTACAGATTCCATGAAGGCTGCCCAGGCACTGCTCAAATTGAGCAGCAGAAATCAGCCACACCCATGAGGAGGAGCCTGGCTGGGGAGGCAGGCCAGCAGGGATGCTCTGTGCATCCCTGTGTGTCAGGAGCATCACTTCTTTCAATATTTCTCATAGAACAGGGGGAACTGGGTGAGACATAAAAGACATGTCAAATTAGCACCTGCCTTCCAAACCCTTGTAATTGAGCTGGGAAAAACTATATCATAATGGCAGATGGTCTGTAATTAGCCAATCAATATGTCCTTTAAAAGTCTATCAAGATATAAACTAAAGATCAGAAAAACATGATAAGATTCGGTCTAGGAAGCCTTCAGAGGAGGTGGTGGCTTTTTGTCTAAAATGAGAAAGACAGATGGGAGAAGGGCGGTCACTTGCAAAAACAAAGTACAAGCCATGCGCACACGGAATGTAAGACTGGGCAGAATTAGGAACAAAATCATGAAGGGTTTGAGTGTATGCTGAGATACAGAATGTGCTTAATGTATAGAAGGGTCTGGATTCAAATACCAGCACAGAGAAGGAAGAGAAGAAGGGAGAGACAGGGAGGAACGAGGAAAGAAGAAAAGCAGTTATTGAAAAGCCAGATGTGGTAGCATTTGTACATAATCCCAGCAACCGAGAGACTATGAGCTGAAGAACAGTGTAGACTCTATAAGGAGTTCATGGTTGACCTGGATTTATTTTTTTATTTATTTATTTTGGTTTTTCGAGACAGGGTTTCTCTGTATAGCCCTGGCTGTCCAGGAACCCACTCTGTAGACCAGACTGGCCTCGAACTCAGAAATCCGCCTGCCTCTGCCTCCCAAGTGCTGTGCTGGGATTAAAGGCGTGCGCCACCACCGCCTGGCTGGTTGACTTGGAACTTACCACATAGACTAAACAGGCTTCCGATTCATGGAGATCCATCTGCCTCTGCTCCCCAGTACTGAGATTAAAAGTAGCACTTTCAGAACACCTTTAATCCTACTCCAGAGGCTGAGGCAGGTGGATCTCTGTGAGTTAGAGGCCAGCCTGGTCTACAGATTAAGTTCCAGGGCAGCCAGAGCTACACAGAGAAACCCTGTCTTGAAAAACCAAAATACATACATACATACATACATACATACATACATACATACAAATAAATAAGCACTACTCAGTCACCCAGGCCCTAAATCACACTCTCAGCCCCTGTTGAAAATTTAAAATCGTTATAGAAAAGTGGACAATACATGTCTTGAGCCAAGGTCTTGCACGGTCACTGAGGAAGTAAAACTTTCTCTACCAGGAATTTGGAAAGAGTCAGGACATGTCAGGCAGAACTGTTATGGGCTGGTGGATGAGGGCTGTGTCGAAAGAGCACAGGACAGGAGCAGACAGAGAAGCTCTGCCCGGAGCTTGGGTAACTTCCTTGTTAGTGACAGCAACCTACAGTGCGGAGGATGGCGGAGGATGGCTTCTGGCCGGCCACTGGGAACCGCAACGCCAGGTTCTTGGCCTTTGCTGATTATTAGCTGATGCTGTCAGAAGCAAACTTCCTCCTTTTTTTTTTTTAATGTAAGAATGTGTGCAACAGCCGGCGGTGGTGGCGCACACCTTTAATCCCAGCACTTGGGAGGCAGAGGCAGGCGGATTTCTGAGTTCGAGGCCAGCCTGGTCTATAGAGTGAGTTCCAGGACAGCCAAGGCTACACAGAGAAACCCTGTCTGGAAAAAACCAAAAAAAAAAAAAAAAAAAGAATGTGTGCAGCAAATCACAGAGGGAGGGAGGGAGCAGGAAAGAGCAGGGCTGTTTCTAAAGAAGTTAGGTAGGCTTGCTATTTCTAACATGCCTCTAAGAGGGATGAAGCACTCGCTCCAGAATACGCCGCTCTAAAATATGCTGCGCTGGTATGAGAATTATTTTGAGCTGAATGTGACTGAAGAGCAGCACGCTCAAGGGAACGTCTAAAAATAGAGGGTACAGTTCTCTTCTCCTAAGCCTGGGCTGTAGCTTAGGGCTGTAGCATGCCCTTAGCATGTGCAGATATGTTGGTTCAATCCCTAGCAATGTAATAGACACAAAGGAAGTTTCTACTTATGAAACCTTTCTCTTCTCCTGTACCAGGAAGAGAAGGATAATGTGCCTGTCTGTCTGCCTGTCTGTCTGTCTGTTTGTCTGTCTTTCCTTTTCCTTCCTTCCTTTCTTCCTTCCTCCCTTCCTTCCTTCCTTCCTTTCGTTGTTGTTTTTTGAAATAGGGTCTTCTGTATTCCAGAAAAAAAATTATGTGAATGATAACAATACATTGTCACTACTCCCACCACGTATATTCAAGCTTTCTAATATATTTGTTTTCAGTACGGAAGAGGCTGTGTATGCTGCTCTGAGGTACAGAGGCTGCCTAGCTTACACAAGGCCCCGGGGTCAGTCCCCAGTGCTGCAAAGCAAATGAAAGCATGAAAGACAACTATGAAATATAAGAAATGTTTACATTAATAGTTCTCATAGCCATAAAGAAGATAGAGCCTCATGGCAAAATATAAGAGGATGAGACAGAAGGCAAACACCAGGAACTGTTTCAAATGTTTATTATGTATTTAATGTGTGTGTCTGTACATGTGTGTGCACATGTCTGAGGAGAAGAAGGTTCTAGATCCCATGGAGCTGAAGTTCCAGGCCCTTGAGAGCTCCCCAAAGCGTTTGCTAGGAATGGAACTCTGGTCCTCTGGAAGAACAAATGCTCTAAGGAGTTAAGCATCTCCCCAACTTCAGGAACTGTTTGAAACCTTGATGGCGGCCGAGGTGGATTATCCAATTGTTTGTTTGTATGTCAGGCTTTGCTGAACTGTACCCTGCGAAGGGTGACATCTGCTGTGTGTAAATGACACAATGTTTTTTTTTCTTTAAGTATTTTAAGTCTAGTTATATGGTTCACACTGGCCTTGAACTTGCTCTTTCTGCCTCAGCGTTGCTAGTGCCTGTGTGCTAGGATTACAGCGGGTACCACCAGCTGGTACCACTATTTATAGCGATCAGAGAGTACTAGCTTAGCATGCATGGCATCCCCCAGCCTGACAAAAATAAAAATAGAGCCACAGGATGGCTTAGTGTGTAAAGGCCCTGAGCCTGATGATCTAAAGTCATCATAACCTCATAACCCAATAGTAGAAAGAGAGAAACAATCTCACGGGTTGTCCTCTGATACTGATACATGAGCCGCGGCAAAACACACACTAAATAAAATATAATTAAAAGTTTAAAAGTTATAGAATGAAAAAAACACCAACATATCCATCATCTTGTCAATTGGTCTAAATAAATATTATATAACCATGAGAAGAAATCACAACCATCTCCATATGTTAATGTTGGCTTTACCTCTAGAGAGAGCCTTTTAAAAAGCTGGGCAGTGATGGCGCTTGCCTTTAATCCTAGCATCGAGAGGCAGAGGCAGGCAGATCTCCGAGTTTGAAGCCAGCATGGTCTACAGAGCAAGTTCCAGAACAGCCAGGGCTACATAGAGAAGCTCTGTCTTGGGTCAAGGGGATTTATTTAAAATTTATGTGGTGGCATTTATCAGGAGGACAAAGTTCAAAGTCACCCCTGGCGACATAGTGAGTTTGAGGCCAGCCTGAGACCCATCTCAGAACAAAACAAACAAAACTGAAACGGCATGGAACAGTGTCTCTAGCGGGAGAATACAGTATACAACCTCAAATATATCTCAAATATATTTCTCTGGATATTCAGAGAAACCATGCTTAGCGGTCATAGAAAGAGCTCTGAAGAACTAACCTTTTATAAGAGAAATCTGTATCTGGTATGCATCAGTGGTCAGTGCAGGTACAGGCTTGCCCCTCTTTCTTCTGAGGAAGAACTTTAACCCCAGGGAAGAGGACGCTTGATCTAGACAGATGACCACAGGTGACTGCCCCTGGGAGAATTCATCTGTGTAACAGCCACTCCAGTCCCTTCCATAGACTATTTTCTCTCTTTGTCTCAGAAACCCCTGTAGCTCTGAGCTCCTCTCTGAATTTAACAACATCTCTGCTTACATATTAGCTATTTGGAATTGTGCATGTGTATGTGTGTGTGGGCGGAGGATGCCTGTGTATCTAAACCTAGGTCTTTGAGCATGAGGAGTAAACTCAACCACTACATCTCCAGTCCACAAAGCCTCTTTTCAAAGAAGCCACCACTCCTACGCGAAGATCAGAGGACAGTTTGTGGGAGTTGGTTCTGGCCTTTCCCCAGGAGGGCTCCAAGGCTTGAACTTTGGTGGCCAGGATACTTAACTGGTCAGGCTTGGCAGCAAGCACTTTTGCCTGCTGAGCCATACTGTGAGCTTTTTAAAATAAAACCTTGGAAGAGGAAATCACAGCCCCTCACAGGACACTTGATCTGGGTGAGATCAGACCCCAGGCAAAGAAACACTGGAGGCACCACTTTCATCTTCAAAGTTCTTTTTAACATCTTAAAGATAGAGCTTTGCTGTGTCGTTGAGGGGTACTCCCGCTAATGGCTGCATCTCCGCACACGGAGAAATTAAATAACAGAGTATAGTAATGACAGCTCCATGGGTCTTGGGCCATGCTTTTTAAAATGCTTCCAGCATTTTCTCAGGTACTTATCTTAGCCTAAAGGGACTGTAATTACTTCCTCTTCACAGGTGGGAAAATGAGTGCTGCCAAAGATAAGACTATCTCCCCATCACTGCCAAACTAATACTGACACTCAAGTCACAAATAGACTAACGTGAAGGCATAGGTCTGGAGTTTGGATTCCAGCTTTGACTTCATAGGTGGTTCTCTTTAGAAAGACCACCTGCAAAGCCTACATTTTATACATAATGAACAGTCTAGAACGAGTAAAAAGCCTCTTAGGATTTGCTTCCCGTGGTCCTCTCTTTTTGTGAAATGAAAGGTGTCTCTTCCCCTTTTCTTGAAAGGCAAGCTTGTGTCTACAAAGTAATTACGGGGAGCACAGTGCTTACTCAAGCTGTGTGTGTACACGGTCTTGGCTTCTCTTCCTCCCATAGAGATCTGAACGGCTAGGTTAATGCTTATGACATGTCAGTCACTTACTAGTACAGAGGAAACAGATGTGTCAAGAATATTCTTTTTAGGAAAACAGGTTATAGATTGTAAGCAGAATACACAAATGTTTTCATGTCTGTTCCCACTGCTGTTGGGAGCCTTAACTATAGGACTGTTGTCTTTAATATTTACTTATAGAGGGACATCCTTGAATACATATAATAATGAGTTTTATTGTTTTGTTTTTCTTTTTCTGAGAGCCTCTCTGAAAAGACTCTCAGAAAGCTGCAAAGACTCCAAAACCAGACCAGCTTCTGGAAGAGATTTACACCAACTGAGTCACTCGGAAGGGACACCCCAACTGGTTGAGCCGCCTGCAGGGTGTGCAGAGTGCTCCAGGTTCCCAGCTTATATGAGCTGTCACCTGTGCTGGGATGGGCTTAGGTGATGCAGCTGTCACTGAGTCATTCTGCTCCTGTAAGTATCCCCAATAAAACACATTGGTTCACCAAGTTGGACTTTGGTGGTATTTGTACTTTGGTCTGTCACAGGCTCCCTCATTGGGGTGTGTTGCATCTCCCCAAGAAAAGTTCTGTCACCCAACAAAGTTCAAGGCTAGCTTAGTCTAGAGAACCTGTTTCCTCAAAACCAAAACCAAAACAAGCAAAACAAACAAACAAAAAAGAAAAAAAAAAAAAGACCAGAAAACTCACTGGTTCACTTTTCTACCCAGATCCTCAGAACAGTAAAAACCCAAATATAAAGAAATTATTATTTATTTTTTTATGATTTGTCAGTGTTTCCACTTTATTCTCCCCAACCTCCTAAGCAGAACTGGGACTAACACTTTTTCCAGATGTTGTCCCCCACGAGTAGGTTTTGGGGGAGACTAGGGACCTGCAGACACAGAGGGATGTCAATTAGTCAATACCAGCCTCCAGTCAAATACGATCTTGAGAAACACTGAGTTGCAAAACCAATGTCCGTGAAAGAAGTTTAGCAACAACAAAAACAAAACTGCTACATCCTCTCTCTTCTTCCTTTCTTCCCCTCTCTTCTTCCTTTCTTCCCCGTCCGACTTTGAACTCCCTGGTTAACAAGGAAGGGTGCAGAGATGACAGGCGGGCACTTCCACCTCTGGCGATAGTTTCAATTTTCTATGTTTCTGCTGTTGATGTTTTGTGTTTTGTTTTGTTTTTCAAGGTAGGATCTTACTTACTGGAGCCTAGGCTGATCTCAACCTCCCTCTGTCTCAGCCTACTGAATGCTAGGGTTAGAGATGTGAAGTTGCTGGCTGTCTTTTTTTTTTTTTTTTTTTCTTCAGTTCCTTAGTAGAAGTGGGTGGGATCCTAAGAGCAAGTCAAGGGCCTAGGATCTTAGTATAGAAGCCACAGGTGTGGAAACACAGCATCCTGGAGAATACCAGTAGATCCCAGCCTGTGTCCTTGAAACATCTCTTATACTCCACAAGGGGCACAGAGCGGGACATGGTGACAGCAGTAGACTCAGACACATTTATCCTGCAGATGGGGATCTACTGTCTAACCAAGGGATTTTAAATTAAAGAGTGCGCTTTACCGTCCACATGGGAATTCTCTGGCCAGGCAGGATGATACTTTATACATAAATTAGCCACCCTGGGTCATTCTCAAATTATCACTTCCTGCTTCCACACACGAAGCTGTTGCCACCACGACAAAAGAAAAAGTGTGGAGATATGATATAAAGGCAGACTTAAAGCTTCAAGCACAATGCATGTCTGTTTGAGTGTTGAGTATCATGTATGTGTGTCGGTAGTGTGTGTGTGTGTGTTCACATGGATGCTTACCCAGTGCTTGCCAGACACATCAACATTAGATATGTTCTTCTGATGAACACATGTCACTGAATCTGGGGTTTGCCGGTTAGGAGACTGGCTGGCCAGCAGCAAGCTCACAGGCTCCTCCTGTCGCCACCTCCCCAGCGCTGAGAATGGGTGCCACCATGTAGGGTTCTCTATCTGGGTGCCAGGGAACCGAACTCAGGTCCTCCCTTGTGCTTGTGGAGTCAGTGCCCCGGTTTGCTGTTCGGATAGTACTTTAAAAGACATTAGACTTACAAGAGCGTGTGGACTCAGAGGGGGAACGTTTCACTTACTGGCTGTGTAGTTTTGGGTAAGGTGTTTGTTTTTCTTAAATCTTAGTTTCCTCATTTGCAAACCAGAGTCATAGTGTTCTTATTGATTGCATCATCAGAGACAGATTGTATCTGGAGAGTAAGTTTATAGGGAGCTCGCTGCTTCCTTCCTTCCTTCCTTCCCTCCTTCCTTTCGTGGTTTAGGCAGTACTAGGGATTGAACCCAGGACTTTGTTCTTCTTCCCTTCCCCCTCCCTCTCTTCTTCCCTCTCTCCCTTCCCCCTCCTTTCTTCCCCTCCTCTCTCCCTCCTTTCTTTCCTCCTTCCCCTCCCTCCCTCCCTCCCTCCCTCCCTCCCTCCCTCCCTCCCTCCCTCCCTCTCTTTCCTTTCTTGTGAATGAATGTATACATGACATGGCAAGCCTCTTGAGGTCAGAGACTACTACTTTCCAGAGTCTGTTCTCTCCTTCTGCCACATACATTCCTGGGATCAGAACTGAAGTTCTCAGGCTTGGTAGCCAGTGCTTTCACACTGCAGAGCCATCTCCTGCCCTTCCTGTCTTTCCTTTCACTCTTGTTATGAGAAAGGGTCTTACAGAGCCGAGCCTGCGTTCCTGGTCAGAGTAGCTGTGAACTCTAGCTCCCGTGCTTCCGTCTCCCAAGTGCTGAGGTTATGGATGTGCCCCCACCACGCCTGACTTTGTTTCTTTTACGAGACTCAAAAAAGGCTTAGTCTGTAACGTTCTAAAGCAGACCCAGTAAGATAACGATGGATGTAAAGGTTTTGCAGACGCAAACACTACGCCTGCTGTTTCCAATCCATCTGTGAGCTGCACCCCGAACACTGAAGAGGCAGGCCCTGGGAAAGAGATTCCCTCCTGCCTTCCATGCAGCGTCTGGGTCTAGAGCTGTTCTGTGAAATCTTGGCCTTGAGAAACAGCATGAGTTTCCTGATGCTGAGAGCTGGGATTATAGGTATGCAAACACACGTCCAGCCTGATCAGTTTATAAGGCCTTGGATTTTCCAAGTCATCCAAGAAATGTCCATGGGGTCCTTAGGCTGAGACCGGCAGCTTCCAGCCTGCTGGAGAACCCAGTTTAAAAAATCCTACTTTTCCAGAGGAATCAAGTGGCTGCCACGCTCCAGCCAAACCATAGCCTCACTACCTTGAAATTTGAAAAAGACCTTCGATATTTTCCATTGGAACTCTGTTGTCTATGTTGTTACTCCTAAACTATAACACCCAAGGTGACAACTTGTCAGGATTTGTCCTCTGACGTCCACAAGCATTTTACAGGATACGTTTTTGAATTCACACACATATCCCACACACACGTCATATATACAAACACACCTAGTGAAACATGAACAAACAAATAACAATTTAAAATGTCCTAGTGTTGACAGATCAACCGCTAAATTGAAGTTAATAGTACTCGAAGGCAGGTCCTTTGGGAAATAATTAGGATTAGATGAGCTCATGGGTGGAGCCCCCACGATGACTTTTGTGGCTTTGTAAATAGAGGAAGAGAGAGAGACTTGGGCTAGCATGCTTGCCATCCTGCCATATGATATACTTCTTGCACAAGGTAGACGTCATTAAGCAGATGCCAGTTCCTTGTTCATAGACTTCCCTGTCTCCAAAACCGCAAGGCAAAGACTCACCGAATGTTTGCAAGTCACCTCCTCTCGGGTGCTCTATTAGAGAGAGCAACAGGAAACGGACTAAAGCCAACACTTCAATGCATTTGTCACAGATATTTCCTCTGGGATCATGGGAGGTCATAGTTGTGAAGATGTGGGATGGCTGATAGGGAGAAGGGTAGTAAGACTCGGACCATTAGGACCGGAGAGATGGCTCAGTGGTTAACAGCAGTGGCTGCTTTTCCAGAGGACCTGGGTCCATCCATCTAAGCTACAGGCACCCACATGGCAGCTCATCTCTAACTCTTGTGTCACTGGATCCTCTGACATCTCATGCCCTCTGTGGGCAATGCATGTATGTAAGTGGTGTACATACATGCCTCCAGGCATATCCGGCACCCATATCCAGGAAATAAAAATAAACAAAAAATTTAAAAATTGAACCTTGACTTTCTTTTTTTCCTAAATTATTCTATTTATCGTTAACGTGGGTTTGATGTGCTTTCCCATGGTGCCACCGTGACAGTCGGAGGACAGTTCTGTGGTTATTTCTCTCCTTCCATCTTTAATTGGGTTCCAAGGATCATACTCGGGACCTCAGGCTTATATATGGCAAGCGCCTTTATCTGCTGAGCGATCACACAAGCCTTGGTTTGGGTCAGCCAGCTCTGTGCTGTAGTACTCACTGGCTTCCAACTAGCTACATAGTCAAGGATGACTTTGAACCATCTGACCTCCACCTCCTAAACGCTGGGATTATAGGTGTGTGCCACCACACCTGGTTTAGGTAGTTCTACAGATTCAACCCAGGGTTTCATGTGTACTAGGCAAGTACTCTAGAACCTAGCATACACATTGCTGTCCTGTCCTGTCTGTCTGTCTGTCTGTCTGTCTGTCTGTCTGTCTGTCTGTCTTGTGACCAGGGTGGTGGTGGTTCTGGAGCAAATGCTTCTGGGAGCATTAGAGGTAGGAGCCAAGGCCAAGAGGATGAGAAAACGAGAGCTATAAGGTACCCAGGAGAAATTTAACCTCGTAATTTTGCTGACTCTGGTTCCATAAAGGGAAGCTTTCTCTCCAGGACCCCTGGGGGAAAAGCAGAGATCAAAATCATGGAAAGTTCAAGGTTTGTTAGAGCCGAGGAAAGAGCTGTTACAGGAAGCGGAGGTTCTCTGTGAAGAGCCACCCTGCAGTAGCCAAACTGGCACCCAAGCCTGCTCCGCCTGACTGCTTCTCTCTGCGTTCTGCTGAGACTCATAATCAGAGGAAGGAAGTGCCCAAGAAATCTGAGCCATTCATTGTTGTCAAGCACAGATGGTTTGGGTTACCGCGCAGCCGTCAGAGCTCAAGGCCGGAATCCGCTGTGAGCTACCTGGACATAGGGTTTTAGTTGGTGACAATATTTGTGGAGAGGAACCACGCAGTCACATTTAAGCCACATGAGTGCCTGGAACGCCAGCTGGCAAACATTAAAATATGAATCGATAGGAAGTTGATAACCCAGAAAAACCGACCATATGTGCCACGTAAAATAAGGTTTTGCCCGTGGGTATTAAAAAGAAACAGGAAGTGGACAGGCTTGGCGAACAGAAAGTTAAGTGACTTTACTGCCGGGATCCAGGGTCCGGTGGATTTGCTGGAGGGCAAATTTGCTGTACTGTGGGTCCTGTGGCCAGCAAAAGTCACAATAATCATGTGCTGGTGTTATGCAAAGCTGATCTGATTCTACCTGACCCACAACACTTGAGCAAAACGATGTGTCAAGAGAGAAAGTTCTTTTAATTCCAGAAAGGGCTCTAACAAAGCGGCTGTATTAGCTGTGCCAGCAGGCGGACCATGCATCCCTCCCTGGGAACAAAGGTTCAGTATTTTAAGGCTTCCTTGGATTCCTCCTGTCACCTTGGGTAGAGGCACATGGAGGCTGGGTGAGGGTATCTCTCCAGATCGGACACCAGCTTGTTTTGTAAGGATTGCTCAAGAGCTTCTACAGGAAGGGTGGGGTTCAGTCTCCAGAATCAAACCAACCCAAAACACACACACACCCTCCCCTAGCCCCCAGCCCCGCCCCCATCCTCCACCTCATCCCTCCAAACCTCAGATGTCTCTGCACACTTGCAGTCTTCCCATAAGAAGAGCAAAAATAAATAAATAAATACATAAATAAATAAATAAATAAATACACCTGTGAACTGACCAGAGCCATAGGGAGTTGAGAGCAGAGATGAGTCAGAATGGTAACTTACAACGACTGAGTCTTTAATATACCCTGAAACCCTCAGGGGCCAGGAGCCAGCGCCACTGTGTGTGTACCTGATTCCTCTCTAGAGAAGCGTGCAGTTACAGTTGGCAGACTCCTAAGACAGTGTGGAGGTGGGTGTCATGGGGGAAGTAATTTCAGATTGTGTGTGTGTGTGTGTGTGTGTGTGTGTGTGTGTGTGTGTGTGTGTGTTGAGACAAGGACTCAATCTGTAGCCCAGGCTGGCCTCTTCAATTGTGTGTGTGTGTATGTGTGTGTGTGTGTGTGTGTGTGTG
>JANHMN010000021.1:40589855-40631754 GCA_030674055.1 Rhabdomys pumilio
GTGTGTGTGTGTGTGTGTGTGTGTGTGTGTGTGTGTGTTTCGTTTTGGTGTTAGTTTTGTTTTTGTTTTTCGAGACAGGGTTTCTCTGGCTGTCCTGGAACTCACTCTGTAGACCAGGCTGGCCTCGAACTCAGAAATCCGCCTGCCTCTGCCTCTGCCTCTGCCTCCCAAGTGCTGGGACTAAAGGCATGCGTCACCACTGCCCAGCGTCTTTTGTTATCTCTAAGCTTCTTGCCCCTGATGCTTGCCTGCTTGCTACATGAAGATTGACTCTTATCTCTCTGGAACTATCAGTCAAATTCTTTCTCTCTCTCCTCCCTTCTTCTGTCCTTCCCTACCCCCACCCCCTCTCTCTAGCCCTGACTGTCCTGGAACTCACTTTGTAGTCCAGGCTGGCCTCGAACTCTCAGCCTCTGCCTCCGGAGTGCTGGGATTGGACATGTGCTGCAGCTGCAGCTGCAGCCACCAGTGCCATCACCAGGACTGCCTGCTACAGCCGCCACCTGGCAGCTTTCTCTTTCTCAAATCCTTTGGTCACAGTAGTTTATCACAGCAACAGAAAAGTAAACGACGCCAGCCTCCCCATATGTGAGAATGTAAGTTCTCCAACAGCTCCCTCCATGTTTGATCATTGCTTAGCTGTTCTAGTCTTCCAAGAACCAGTTATTCTGGTGAGTATACAGCCGTATGTCTCAATGGTTATTTTTCCCTCTGTGATTTGAATTTGGAATCTCTTGGTTTGATTTTCTAATATTAGCTGAGAACCCGTCACTAAATCTGTTAGTCCCTCTGTTTTCTGGTGTATACATTTGTTCAGTCCTTTCTTAGCTGTATTTTGATTTTCCCAGTTTGAGACTTAGCTCCTCTGTCTCTGTAATTGTGCCACCTGATGATTTGATCCGCCTAACTTTAATTTAGTTTAATTCAAGGGCTGGCAAACACTTTCTAAAAAGGACCAACAAGGAAATAGTTGTTAAGCTCAGTCTCTGACCCCTGCTCAACTCTGCCAGGTTGAGAGAGGAGCCATAGAAACCATGTAAATGAGTGGGCGGGGCCGTGCAGCCATAGAAACTATGTAAATGAGTGGGAGGGGCTGTGCTCCTGTAGAACCATCTGCAAAAAAAAAAAAAAAAAAAAAAAACAGGTGCCCGGATCTAGCCGGATCTAGCCTATGGCGTAACGTTGCCAATTCACAACCTATCTGTCAACTATTTCCTCTACAGTCACGAGCTTGTCCTCCCAGTGCTGGGAGCTTGAGACAGAAACATCCCCACAGTTTGCGAGTCAGTCTAACTATGTTGGTGAGCTCCAGGTCAAGAAGAGATTCTGTCTCCAAAGAGATGGACAGTGTTGCTTAGGATGACAAGGTTGCCCTTTGGCCTGCACACGAGTGCGCATGTGTATGTACCCTCTCCTCATACACACTAAAAGAAAAATATATGAAGACTGCTGCTATGGTTAGGTATAGCTCCGTGACAAAATGACTGCTTAGTATGTATGAAGCTCGGGACTCCACAAATCAAGAAATTAAGTTTCACACATGGAAGGCTGAGGAGTGAGGAGTGATAATTCCAGGTCAACCTGGGCACAGAATGAGATCCTGCTTTAAAAAAAAAAAAAAAGAAAGGAAGCCAGGCATCGTGACCTACACCTTTAATTCCAGGACTCTGCAGACAGACCCAGTAGGGTCTCTGTGAGTTCCGGGGCAGTCGAGGTTACATTAATAAATACATGACCGAGCCATATAGCAAGACCTTGTCTCAATGACTGACTGACTGAATGTCATATAAATAAAATAAAAGCATTAAACGTCCATAAATGTGTAAGGTGGTTTCTAAACTTGTGATTTTACTGAGATGAGAGTCCCACTATGTTTCCAAGCCTGGACTTGAAATTCTTGGCTCAAGTGAGCCTTCTGTTTCAACTCCTTTAGTAACTAGGACTGGGCATGATTGTCCCCACGCCAGGCTAAGCTCTCAGTTCTGTTTAGTTTTTATTGTTTGTTCTCTAGCCGATATCGCAGACATAATTACAGTGGTTTGATTTTTACAAAAAAGACACTTCCGTTTTTGTCTTCTTCAAATCTATCCCAGGTTTGCTTGGCCCCTATAGGGCCAAATATATTTTCTGATTAATTTGTAAGATTTTTACAATTGCCTGTGATTACCTAGCATCCACAAGCTCCCGGTTTTAATCTACAGAACCACAAAGAAAGAAGGAAATAGAAAAGAATTATAAAAGATCACTGGGAATTCTACTGAGGTTTAGCTCCGGAGAAAACTGAGGGGGTATAATTGATATATTTCATTTCGTTTCATAAAGTGACACTTTGTGTGTGAGAGAGACAGGGTTTCTCTGTGCAGCTCTGGCTGTCCTGTAACTCACTCTGTAGATCAGGCTGGCTTCAAACTCAACTGAGATCCACCTGCCTCTATCTCCCGGTTGCTGGGATTACTGGAGTGCTGAGATTAAATGGCTACATGCACATTTTAATGAAAATGTTTTTATTATGTTATGTGTATGAGTGTTTTGCTTGTATGTTTGTGTACTGCATGTGTGCTTTCTGCCCTAAATGGCCAAGAAGGGCATTGTATCCTATAGACACTTGTGAGCTGCTATGTGGATGCTGGAATGTATAGAGAACCCAGGTCTTCTGGAAGAGCAGCCAGCACTCCCAACACATGAGCCATCTCTCCAGCCCTAAATGCAATTATAAATACAGGTAAAATTCGCAGAACAGTTTGGGAACCTGGTGAAGAGTTTAATTCGATTGAATAACACTACTTGTGAGTTTGCCTTTTCATGGCTGGTAAACAGGCATGGCAGACGTTGTTCCAGAGGAGGCTGGTGAGGGGAAATGAAGTATTAGCAAGCATTCAATGACCAGCAGCTCTCGTTACAGCTTAGCTGCTCATTAAACTCAAGCATTTCACTTAGTTCCTTCATACAAAATGAACGCTGAACTAAGACTTTGGAATTCACTGAAGAACTCTGTCTTCATAGATATGAAACAGGAAGCTTCATCTCACAGACTTGGGTATATCGGGTCTAACTGAAGCTCTTTTCCCTCATCTGTTAGAGGAAAGCATTGGGTACATCTCCTTCGAGCTCCGTTTATACATTCAATCAAGGGCCTTTTGCTTGATGAATATTTATGGAACCTCAACTCTAGGCCAGGTTTGGGGTTTGATGCTGGGATTCAACAGGAGGCTGAAGCGTTAGGTTTGTCCTCTCAGAAAGCATATAGGCTATAGCAGTCAGCTTGGGGTGTTAAGAAAACACCACAAACTGGGTGACTCAAGCATCAGAAATCCATTTTCTCATCCAGGAGGTGGTGGTGCAGGCCTTTAATCCCAGCAGTGGGGAGGGAGAGGCAGAAAGATCTCTCAGTTAGAGGCTAGCCTGGTCTACAGAGCAAGTTCAGGACAGCCAGGGCTCCATAGAGAAACCCTGTCTCCAAGAGAAAAAAAAATCCATTTTCTCAAATTTCTTGTGTCTGGAAGTCCAAGACAAAACCAGCCTTCTTGGATCCTGTCGAGGGCTCAGTGTACTGGCTTAGAGAAAGCAATTGTCCCTGATACCTACACATGTGGGGGAGGGAAGGAGGGAAGAGGGAGAGAGGGAGAGGGATTGGGAGAGGCCCAGTATCTCTTTAACTTTATTTTGGTGCCAGAGATCAAACTCAGGGTCCACGAATGTTAAGCATAACGTCTGCCACTTGGTTACCCAGCAGCCCTGGTGCTACCGTGAGGTAGCCTGGTCTCATGATCTTTAATTACCTGCCACATGTTCTAGTATCGAATAGGGCACCATTTTTGACCTGTGGGGAGTTGACCACTTTGCGGGGTCAAATAGCTCTTTCACAGGGGTCACCTAAGACCATCAGAAAACACACACATACACACATGTTACAATTCATAATAGTGGTAAAATTACAGTTATGAAGTATCAATACAAATAATTTTTATTTGTTGGGGGTCTCCACCATATGAGGGATTAGGAAGGTTGAGAGCATTGACATAGAGGGTTGGGGCCTAAAAATATGACTCAAATCAGCCCATAGTACACTCCAAAGGGAAGAAAACGTCAAATAAATCACCATCCACTCAAATCTATGACTATCAACTATATTCTTTGCTACAGAGTTCAGGGGATATTGCCATAGAACCTAACTCAAAGAAGGGAAGGGAAACGTACGAATGGCCCTGTGAATTCTGGGCTTGGTGGAAGAACCTTTGCCCTCCATCTCTCAAAAAACAATAGAGCCATTGATTCGGGCATCGGCAAAACTTCAAAAATCACCGCTTGTCCTGGAGGCAAGGGGGTCAAGCCTTAGTTGCCGGCGATGAATAAGAAGTAAATAAAGAAATAAAATCGCCACTTGCCAGCACTGTCCTGACCCCGGGTTTGGATTTGTGTATAACTGGGCATGCCCAAGCACATGGGAATGGGGGGAGGAGGGGAGGAGGAAGAGGCCATAGAGACACAAGGTAGGGGAGAGGGCGGCAAAGAAAGCCATTAGGATCTCTCCCGCAGAACTGTGATAGGAGTTAATTACTGGGAATGACTAATGTGACATCACTGCCAGGGCAGAGGCGCTGCCAGAAAGCTTGGCATGGCCTTCTCTCCTGACAGCCAAAAAACACAGGTGTCTTCAAGAAAAAGTGCAGCAGAGAGCTGACTGAGCAGGAAACCATTTGTCCGGAAGCCCAGCCCAGCCATTCAGAGCTGACTGGGGCTTACACTTCCTCTGTGTTGCCAGGTGACCGTGAAGCTTCCTGGCTTGCTCAAAGGGCATCGGATAGAGGGGAGTGCTTTCATTTCCTGTTGCCAGGAGGCCTCTTAAATCCTGACTTTGAAGGCTGACAGTCTTTAGCTTTTGTCCAGAGCCCGCAGCACGCCATTATGAAGCATGGAGCAGGAAGAGGCTTAGAGAAAGGATTTTCTTTCTTTTCGAAACAGTGTCTCAAGTGTCCTAGGCTGTCCTTGAACTCTCACAGCACCAAGAATGATCTTGAACTCCTGATCCTACTATATTCAACACCCCACCCCCACGCCCCAGCGCTAGGATTACAGGCTTCGGCCACGGCATCTATTTGTCTGTTTTCCCCAATGCTGGGGGTGGAACCCGAGGGCTTCTTGTGTGCTCGGCAGGCACTTGGCCAGCCAAGTTGCATTCCAGCTCCACACCGTAGTTCTTAAGGATATCCAGGGACACTTCCTTCCATTGTGGGTGAAATCCAGAAGCCCAGTGTTCAAATTCTGTCTATTTCATAGCCACTTTGCTTTTTCATTCTGGTGCAGGCTTCCCAGTGATGAGGCCGCTCTGAACTTGACAATCCTCTTACTCGTTTGGTAATTACTAAGGAACCACCTCCTAGTGTCCCCTAAGCCGTGATTAACCTCCAGAGGGTATACACGAATATAAACTATTCTGCAGTTCGAAAGCCTCTTGGAGGATAAATATTTACATGTGTCAGGAAAATGTTTCCAGGTGACATCAATGTGATTTTTTTCTTTGAAAATGTCTGATCTGTTTCTAAAGAGTTAAGATACAGGCAGAGTTTAAAGCAAGACAAACAAACAAACAAACAAAACTTCTAATGATTTTTTTTTAAACAATTAAAAATTTATTTTTGAAAGGATCTTAAGTCTAAGCTAGCCTTTTGCTATACAGCCGAAGATGATCTTGGGCTTCTGACCGCCCTGCCTCTTCCTCCACATAGCTGAGATTATAGGTGTGCCAGCCTTACCTGTAACCCTCAGCTCCACATATGTGGAGCTTTGCGCATGTTAGGTAAGTACTACCAACTAAACTATGTCCCCAGGTACTAAATCCTTTCTAACCTGGCCCCTGGGTGGCCAGATGACTAGGGACCCGAGGGTTAAAGGTCATTTCCAGGTTTTCTTCTGAGGCAGAAGAGCCCACTTCACATGGTTGTGACAAGCCTTGCTGAGAGGACAGGAGGCTTGCTTGTTCTATGCCACACGAGCAATAACTGGTGCACAGTCAGGGTCTGGGTTCCTGAAGGCTGTTCTATACATGGGAAGCGGTGGGGGCGGGTGCAGGCCGCTAAGCAGCTCTCCAAAAGACAAATTTCCCCTTTGTTTCTGCCTGCTGGAGGAAAGTATGTTTCTAGTTTCTCGTCAGCAAGTTACGCCAGCTACACGAGTTGCGGCTTGACAAAGAAAGAGGCCAGTATGAAAGGATATTAAAATTCAAAACCCATTTCAGAGACCCGCCCTCTCTTCAGATCGCATGGTCGCAGGAAGCATCCATAAATCAGAAATGAGGTCAAAAAATGGTGTTGAGTTCAGCCTTATCCGTCCCTTGATAATATCATCGTTCCCAGATGAGAAATACAACGGAGACAGGGTTGACCCAAAACATCTGTCCTCCTACTTTGACAACCAGGGAACATCCTAAAAAGGCTAACACGGAACAAGCCTTTCAAGGGAAACAATGTGTGTGGTTAGCTCTGTCCACATTTTAGTTAAACCAACCATCTGTAACAACGAAGTCTCTGCTGGGGGTTTTGGTTTCAAAGAAAAGATTAAGTCCAGAAAACTATTCTCCCGAGTTTGTGCACTCTGTGGGCCAAAGTCTGAGAGAGCCAAAGTGGAATGAGACGCAGCTGAGAGCAGAGGCAGAGCGAGCCGCAGAGTCAGAGCCTGAGGTGTAAGCAGAGGAAAGGCAAATGTGCTATGTGGGGAGCTGTGTTTTTAAATGACTTTAAATGTAAATTTATGTATTTATTCATGTGTGCGCACATACACACTTGTACATGTATGTGTGGGTGTGTGTGTAGAGGTCAGAGGGCAACTTGTAGGAAGTCAGTTCTCTGCTTTTACCACGTGGGTCCCGGGGATCAAACTCAGGTAGTAAGACTTGGCAGCAAGCCCCTTCACCCACTGAACCACCCACTGAACCACCTGGCCTGCCCAAGACTCTGAATTTTTAATGTGAAGATTACCTTTTAAAGATTAAATTGTTGGAAAAGATGTAGAAATACAATTTTATGATAGGAACAATGATCTCTGAGGTAATGGGTTCCAGGACAAATCCATAGATTTCTACCTGGCGCACTCTAAAAATCACCTCTGCGGCTGGCAACATGGCTCAGGGAGTAAAGGCACTTGCTGCCAAGGCTGACAGCCAGAGATCAGTGCCTGGGACCCACGTGGAAGGGAAAACAACTCTCACAGGTTGTCTTCTAATCTCTCTCATGTCACATGCACATGTACATGTAGCTGTATGTAACACACACACACAAGTACAATGTAATAAGCATTGCTTAAGTTGGGGATGGAAAGATGGCTCAGTGGTTAAGAGCACTGACTGCTCTTCTTAAAGGTCCTGAGTTCAATTCCCAGCATCCACATGGTGGCTCACAACCATCTGTAATAGGATCTGATACCCTCTTCTGGTGTGTCTGAAGACAGCTACAGTGTACTTACATACATAAAATAAATAAATCTTTTTTTAATTTCTTAAATTACTTCTGGCCACTCTGAGATCCCCAAACCTATGCCTTGGGGGTGATGATAATGAGAGGAAGAAGGAAGAGGCCTTGATGTTGGAGGCAGTCCTCAGCGACCACGTGAGAAAGGGCCAGCGACACAGTACACTGCACAAAGCAGCAGGCTGGAGGCCAAACAGAAGCTAAAACCCAACCTGTGCTGTGGCCGCCAAGCTGGGCCTCCAGGGCAGGCCTGTCTGCCAGAGAGGGAGCCTTGCTGCACCTTTGCGAAGAGCCTGGCTCCAAAGGACACTGGAGGCGTCTGTGGCAATGGCAAAGGACAGGAGAGGCTGAGAGAAGCTGCCGTTTTATATACAGTTGTATGTCTGGGTCACTGGACATTCCAGAGGACACATCCTTACCTTAGCAAAACTCTGCTCTGGAAGCAAAACTTAGGTCTCCTGAGACTTCCCAGTCAACCTGGTTGCTTCAGATTGGCTAGATGTTGGTGCTAGCAGGAGGGAAAATGAGACCGAAGTGGACAGGAAGCATGTTCACTGTTCCTGTCCTGGGCGACAGGAAAGAGAAGACCAAACCTCACCAAGCTGTGAGGAGAAAAACCGAGGGAGGGGTAAGGTGGGGGGGGATGAGGTGGGGGTGGGTGGGAAGGGAAAGTGGTCTGTGTCACTTTGAATGCTCCTGAATGATTCAGTCCAAGACACGGGGGCCCTCTGAGGTAATGGAGAGAAGAAAAGCAGCAGGTAGTTTAAAATGGCAATTTTCACCTGTTCACTAGTTCAGAGAAGCCTCAAAGCCCACTGCGTAGGAGGTGGTCCAATGGGCTTGAGCAGTCACTGGGGCTGGGGAGGGGGTCAAGGATCCTTTCATGTTACAGCATGGGGATACCATAGCTCTGCTCAGTGTGTAGAGCATGGGGGACACAGGGAGTAAGGCCTGTTACCAGGCCACAAGGAAAGGGAGGCTGAGGGATGTAATGCAGAGTTAGGGATGGTGAGTCCCGCCTCTCCACACAGGAAGTGGTGCCTTAGGTCACTGGCAGGACCTTCTGACCACATCTCTGTATCTGCCCTTATCCAGTCCCTGCAGGACCAAGAGCCACTCTCTAAGGTTCAAGTCAGATGTCACTCAGGTTCCGCCCGCAGGGAATTACTGACGTCACCGTCACCCGGCGTCTGCTTCTACAACAGGTCTCCTCTCTCCAGGCTTCTTTGAAATCCATCTGTCCAACAGTTGCAAGCCCCAGCTGCTGCCTGCCCCTTCGGGCAGTGGGGAGAGAATCAATTATCCCGACCTAAGCCCTGCAGCCTGGGCCCCGGCCACGCCTATGAAGCTTGAAGCTGCATTTACTGTGGACCTAAGCACTCCAACAACTGCCTTTTGCCCTCGGTCCCCACCTGGCAACACGATAAACACGATCCCTGCTATCAGGAGTTTAGAAACACTACCCCACCGGAGATAGGGGCCAACATGCCTTGCACCTTCCATTTCAGACGCCATGTGTGCACGTGAGTATTTACTTGGGCTTTTTCTTTTAAAAGACTTTTAAAAATTGTGTTTATGTATGCGTTTGTTTATTTTATGTATCTGAATTTGTGCACACGAAACTGTTAGAGTGGAGGTCAGAGGACAAACTTGTGGGCGTTCTAGTTGCTCCTTCCACCAGGCTGGTCTTAAGTATCGAATCCTTGTTAGGCTTGCCAGGAAGCACGTTTCACACGATGAGCTGTACTTACTTATTTGTTTCTGAGACAGGGTTTCACTACGTAGCTCTGGCTGTCCTGGAACTCACTGAGTAGACCAGGCTGGCCTGTCTCTGTCTCCTGAGTGGTGGGATTAAAGGTGTGGGCCACTGTGACTGACCCTGGACTTTATTTATAACTGCGAGCTCTTCACACACTAGCCGATGTTCTCCTTGCCTCTGCCTGAGAAAATTCAGGAGTGTTACTCGTGACTTGACCCCCTTCCCACCTGTGCTTTTGATAATTATAGCAATAAGCATCGTGACTGAGCCATCGGCGGGGCTCTGGGTCTTTCAGGACCCTTTCAGGACCCCGTGAGTCTAACTTACTGGGTGCCTGCTAGGTGGCAGGCTCTACTGGAACTCACGTTTTGAGGCCACTGGTCTTCCTTCCAGTGAATTTTGTTTTGGGTCGTGTTCTTTGGATTTTTTTGCCACAGCGCCACGTACATGGATAAAATGGCAAAACACAACAATGTAAAGCAAGATGGTTCACATTCCTGGGAGGAAAAGGCAGGAATGTCTAGGATGTTGAACATTCTTAGAAAAGCTTTCTTCATCTGTATTCTGGATATAGAGTTCCAGGATCCCCCACCCCCACCCCGCAACCCCCACCCTACAGCTGAGAGTTTACTCTCCAAAAATCATAGGTTAACAGTATAAATAAGGAAACATAACCCCTACCTACTGAGTTCAGAGGTGAGGCCTCTGGGAAGTGACTAAATTAGATTAAGGCCTTCTGGCAGATCCTGATGGCCTCTGGGGAGAAGGTGTATTATCAGTGAGACACTGAGATACCACATGCACTTCTGCTGTAATGTGACGAAGTCAAGGGGACTGTAGCCAGGGCCTGTTTGTGCCCTCAGGATCCATTTGTAGGTTAAATAGATCTCCATTCTCCATTCCCCATACAGTTGGCTGCTTCAAATATGATGCTATAGTAAAAAAAAAAAAAAAAAAAAAAAAAAAATCTTTCTAGTAAGCAAGTTCCATCTGCAAAACTCTTCCGTCTTTTGGATGTCAGTAATTGGGGCAAAAAGACAAGTGTGTTTCCGTGCACATTCCGATGCTGAGGATTGCAGCTAAGGCCTGGAACTCACTGAGTAGACCAGGCTAGCCTGCTTCTGGCCTTGCAGGAACTACTGAGCTACATTCCCAACTCCAAAGCAAGATAATGCTTTTTCAACCACACAACCTCTTGCTTCTGGCTCCCAGGACAGTTTGTTTTCATTTACCATCTTTTCCACATGCAGTTTCTAATCTGGGCTCACTAATATATGCAAAATAATCAGAGTTTTTTTCTCTTTTTTTTTCCTTAAGAAATCCATGTTTGCATTGTCAAAAAATAAATGTAGTGGGAGAGAAGTATTTACTGAATCTAAGAGAATGAAGAAAGGAAATCAGTGCTTACTCCAATAAAGTTAGGCTAATAGTTACCAAGAGTCAGGGCCCTTCTGTTGTTTGCTTTGGAAATTACACATTCTTCACTGCCAGCTAGTAAATATTGTTTATCAGTTGAGATCTGAAACTGTTACATCAGATTGAGGACATATGAGACAAAGCCTAGCATTCAGGATACTGTGTATCAATAGCCAAAACTCTAAAGCAATGAGCAGAGTCCCCAGAGAGGGCAGAAACTTAAACAGTGAAAACGGAAGGCAGGATTCAGCCCCTGGGCACAGTTTCCAGAAGCATTGTGCCAGGCTGGGAGGGGACTGCAGTGAAGAAAACAGGCACAACCCCTTCAAAGATGGAAGTGCATTGTCGGTGGCGGGGTAAGCGACAAACAGAGCAAGCCCAGACGATGTCAATGGATGTGAAGAAAATGGTCCAGGGCCCTGCTGCAGCAGAGAGAAGGAATAGAGGTTGCTTTAGTTTGGGTAGTCAGGGAAGGCCTCGATGTGATATTTGAACTGAGACTGAAATCAAGGACGGAGTACCGGAAGGATCCGGGGAGACTATTACAGGTGATTGAAAAGTAAAGGACCTTATGACTGAGCCTTCATATGTAAGGAACAGGGCAGGGGCAGCGGGTATATGGTGATGGAGCATGCCATGGTATAAGCCAGAACTGGAGAAGTAGACAAGCCCTAGATCTAGACCGTGTGTGTGTGTGTGTGTGTGTGTGTGTGTGTGTGTGTGTGTGTGTATGGTGTAGTGTATATGTGTGCACATGTCTGTTGTGTATGAGAGATGTAGTATATATGTGTGCACATGTTTGTGTATATGTCTGTGTGTACATGTTTGTGTGAATGTGTGTGTCTCTGTGTAAATGTGCTCCTGTGTATATACAATGCGGTATATATATATACATATATATATACATATATATGTACATATATATACATATATATGTACATATATATATGTGTGTGTGTTGAATGTGTGCAGTATCTCTGTGTGTACATGTACATGTGTGTGTGTTCGCATGGGGGAGGGAGGATGCTGGAGACCACCCAGGGCCTTATGTATGCTAGGCAAGCGCTCTACCACCGAGTGATAGCCTTCTTTTTATTTTAAGTTTTGAGACAGAGTTCACTAAGTTATTCAGAGTGGTCTTGAACTCATTCTGCAGTAGCTGGGACTACAGGCCCAGTTTATCGATCATCACCATGTTTTGCACCCTAAAGGTTCATTCATGTGTTAAAAGCCTGGTGCCCAGTGTAGCAATGTTGACACACAGCAGGACATTTGGAGGATGAAGACATAGGAGGTGCTGGTGAGGTTACTGGGAGATGCTACTCTTGGACTACCTGCCCTGGCCTCCTGTCATACCACGTGATCACTTCCCTTCACATGGTGTGTGTGGATATGACACTGTCTGCCTGGCTCATGCTGTACCAGCCTGGCTTATGCTGTAACAGGCACTTGAGCCTCCATGACTGTGAGCTGAATATGTTGGCTTGCACTTTTTCTCTCTCAAAGTTTTTTTTTTCTTCTTGTTGTAGTAATTATTTAAAAACGGCCACCAGAGAAGCCAACTATCTAAGCTGTGGAGTCTCTGCCTAGATCAGACGCCATGTTCCAAGGCCATGAGGCCATGTGCGTGCTGCAGCTAGAAATGGCCAGCCACGAGACGCCAGCATGGGAGATGGCTCTGCCAATCTTCCACAGTCTCTGCAAGGCTGGGCAGTACCCAGACTATCCCGCCAACCACACGGGCTCGGTACAGATGAGACTCTAATGCTTCGATTATCTAAAGGCTTTACATATTTGGTAATGATCAATAACAAGATGCCCTTACAATCAGAGGTGTAACCCAATACCCAACCTGGATATACCAACTATCTTTGACTGCTACAGACAGGCAAATATCAACCTCCATGTCCCTCTCTCTCATTCTCCATTTCTCTTAGCTCCTCCTCTTCCTTCTCCTCTTCCTCTCCTTTACTCCTCCCACCTTAGCTCCTCCTACAGCTTCTTTCTTTTTTTCAGTGAAAGGGACGGAAACCAGGGGCTTTCACATGCTAAATGTATGTTCTGAGAAATACTTCTAAGCTTTTTTCCCTCTTTTCGGTTATGTGTGTGTGTGGTGTTCATATGAGTAGTATGTATGTGTGTATGCACACTGGAGTGTGCCCATGTGTTCGGGCATATGTGTGTGCATGTATGTGTATGCTCTCAGAGGTCAAGGGAGGACATTGAATATCCTACTCTATCTCCACCATAACCCCTTGAGATGGGATCACTCATGAAACTGACAGCTAAGCTGGCCGCCAACAAGCCCCAACAATCACATGTACTGTCTCTGCCTCAGAGTCCTGACATGACTGCCACACGCAAGGCCTGCCCAGTTTTTTACATGGGTTCTGGGGATCAAACCACAGATTCTCATGCTTGCCTAACAGGTGCTCTTACCCACGGAGCCATTTCTCCAGCACACTAATTTCTTTTTTAAAAAACAAGCCCTTTCCAAGCCGGGCAGTGGTGGCACATGCCTTTAATCCCAGCACTTGGGAGGCAGAGGCATGTGGATTTCTGAGTTCGAGGCCAGCCTGGTCTACAGAGTGAGTTCCAGGACAGCCAGGGCTACACAGAGAAACCCTATCTTGAAAAACAAAAAACAAACAACAACAACAACAACAACAAAAGCCCTTCCCTAGGCTGCCTCTGAGTGAGACATAGGATTTAATAGCTAAAGGGATCTGGAAGTCCAAGTCAGTGCTAAGCTGACTCCTCAACGCCTAGGGAGATAATTGACGGTGCTGAGCAAAGTGGGAACGCTCGTTACCTTGGCACATGAGAAGGAATTTAGAAGCCAAGGAAGATGAATCTGGGAAGACCCAGGAGGCATTCAGTTCTTAAGGCCTTCAGAACTCAACACGAGCACCACCATCTCTAAGAAGCTTGGAGGTGACTCTTCCCTCCCGGTCAGGACTGAGGGTAGAAGCCACTGTCATGGACAGCCTCATTGATACCCATGGATATGATGAGGCCCCGAAGAGATACAGGCCAGGTGGTGTACTGAAGTCTCAAGAGCCACTAAGCCACATTGCTACTATTGACAAGTGTGGGCAGAGGGTCAGGCAAGGGCCCACGACCCACGGGACTTGTGAGTTAGTTAAAACTGTGTGTTCCCAGGAACAAGACTGTTGAGTATCTGGAGGGCTATAACTATACCAGAGGAAGGTGGGAGCCCCAGGGAGGGAGACATTCTAATAGAAGACATCCCTTCAAACCCCCACTGACTGACAGAGTGGCTGGGTTCCGAGGAGGAACGACCCTGCCACAAGGGCTAGTAGCTACTGTCATCATCCTTATAGCCATTCTTCAGAGAAACCTTTTAGACACTTACCTGAGCAACTGGAGAGCAGAGAACGGAGTGTCTCATCATTTCAAGAACTACAAGACTAGAGAGCAATGGTGGGTTCGGTTCCTGGAGCTAACCCTCTCCTTTCTAAATTTATGGGCCTCTGACAGAATATCCGGCTGTGGTTGCACATAGCATCCATATCTGGCCATGAGCTACTTACTGATTCCCTGCCTTGACCTCCCGGTGCTGAGATTATGGATGTGTGCCACCAAGCCCCAATAGGTGTTAAACAGCTACTTTGCCAACTAGACCACAGCTCTAGCCTCCCTTTTAAAAATTAATTGGTTTTTGAGGTACTGGGGATTGGGATTAGAGCCTCGAACGTGCTGGACAAATGTTCTAGCACGAGGCAACACCCCTATCCTCCCTCCTCCCTCCTCCCTTTTAAAGCAGAACTTAAGTCTTTTAGGAGTACCAGCAGGAAAGGAGAGAAGAGAGAACAGCATCAGTGGAGGATTGAGCCTGAGTATAAAAAAAAATGCTTATCGTTTCCTTATTTCATAAAAGTCGTTTACATGAGATGACTCAGCACGTAAAGGTGATGTTGCTGGGCTCCTGAGGTTGATCACTGGAGAGAACCTGCTCTACAAAGCTGACCTGGAAAGGCCACATGCACGCTGTGGCACATATGCCCCTTACCCGCAAGTATGGATACGCATGCGCGCACGCACACGGGGGGGGGGGGGGGGGGGGGGGGGGTAGGGGGAGAGTCATTTAGAAATACCTTACACTGGCTGCAAGTGTGAACCCAAGGTTCTCTGAACAGCATCCGGAGTCTTTCTGAACGTTCATCTTAGTGATGACAGCGACTGGTCATGAGTCTGAGCCTTCGTCCTGAGCACTGAGCACTTGCAGCCTTCAGGTGATAGGTCTTTCACCGGAAACTGACCAACATCACAGCATAAGGAGTTAGTGTTAGAGCTCCCTCTGCTGATGGCTCCGCAAACAAAAACAGGCTGTCCAGTCTAAAAACAATTGCAATCAACCAAACCCCTCAATCATTTCTTACATTCTGCCCCTCAAAGTTGAAGTTTTTAAATGAATTTTTAGACGGAGTTTAAATATTTATATGAATCTGATTTTTAAGTTTAACTTATTTTATTTGCTTTTTAGGATGAGATTTTGCTACTTTGTTCAGTCAAGTCTGGAACTCATGGTCTCAAGTGATCCTCCTACTTCAGCCTCCTGAGTGGCAGGGATTAGATGTGTCCGATCCTAAATTTTAAAACATGCTTATGAATTGGTCATAGTGAGTGGTACACGCCTTTTACTCCCAGCACTCGAAAGGCAGCAGAGGCAGGCAGATCTGTTTGATTTCAAGGCCAGCCTGTGTGAGGAGCCGGTGTGGCAGCCAGCTAAAATGGCGCCTGGGACACCTGCCAAATCTTATGAATGGTACCTGCCAAATCTTATGAATGGCACCTGCCAAATCTTATGAATGGCACCTGACTTCCTCACACACCCCGGACAGAGCCAAGTCCGCAGAACTACTGTGCAGACTCGCTGCCACGCAGAATCAGACCATTTGACGTGTGCCAATGATATATGCCCATGTGGCAGGTTCTGAGTGACCAGGCATGGGAATATAAGGAGGAACACGGAAAAAATCGGGGGCTTCCTGAGAGAGATTGTAAAAGGTTCCTGAATAAACTGCGTTGAGAAGAATCCCGTGTTGTGTCATTCCTGTCTGCTGGTCCGATATTGAAGTGACAAGCCTGGTCTACAGAGTGAGTTCCAGGACAGCCAGGGCTACATAGTGAGATCCCATCTCACAAATAAAATAAGATAAAATTTTAAAATGACTGTGCGGGAAACTACAGATAAATTTGTAGTTTGCCAACCTTGCTTATGGACTTATGAAGGGACTTATGAAGGGACACCATGGCGAAGTCAACTCTTTAGAAAGCATTTAATTGGGGGCCAGCTTACAGTCTCAGAGGTTTGGTCTATTATCGTCATGGCAGCACACAGGCAGGCATGCTGCTGGAGGGGTATCCAAGAGTACCCACAGCTAGATTTGTAGGTAACAGGAAGAGAGAATAGGTAGCTTGAACATGTGAGACATCAAAGCCTGTCCCCACAGTGACACACTTCCTCCAACAAGGCCACACTTCCTAACAGTGCCACTCCCTATGAGCCAAGCATTCATTCAAACACACAAGTCTGATTCGGGCCACACCTACTCAAACCGCCACAGCTGCTAAGGGTGTAAGATGATATTCATTCTGTTTATGATTTTTTTTAAGTACGTCATTTGGGAGGGGGTGACTAGAGATGCAGCCCAGCAGTTAAGAGTGTGTATTGCTCTTCTGAGAGATGGGAGCTCGATTCTTGTCACCCACGTGGCTCAGCTCAAAACTGACTATAGCTCCAGCTCTAAGGGCATCCAATGTTGCTGGTCTCACAGCACAAACCACTCATGGACACATACTTTAAAATAATGGACTTTTTAAAGAGAGCCAGTAGCGGTGCAGGACCAAGTAAATCTCCTGTAGAACCTGCACGGAGGATTAGAGCAGAAAGTAGGGATAGATGTTTACATAAAAATAATATTCCTGGGTGCGGTGGTGGTGCATGCCTGTGAGCCTGGCTCTGAAGAAGTTGAGCCAAGAAGACTGTGAATATGAAGCCAGTCAGGGCTAGAAAATTCTAGGCCCGCCTGAGTTACGTATTGTGACCCCCGTCTCCCAAAAAAACAAAGAAAAATACTATTACTGCAGTTTCATTTATAAGATTAAGAAATAACAAGGAAACCTGGACTAGTTCAGTCAAGTCTAAGATGAAGCCGTAGACCATGAAGCCATGTTTTCACTATGAGATGAGCAGAGCTGAATCTATGCCGTTCTGTCTGTACAATTCCAGTTTTACCAAGAAATAACTGTAACCAGTGGACAGTCGCAAATGACAGGAATCAAAGGTACTCAGGAATTCAGAGCAAGTGTCTCCACTTGGGGGATGACAGGAAGTTTAAACATTTTTTTTTCCTCAAATTTTGTTACACGTTCCAAATTCTCTGTAATCATTGTCTATTACATTCATAGTAAGGAAATCTGTGCACCCCCCAAAAGTCAGCCAGATTTGAGTTTCATAATCTTCACAGCTATGAATGTAGAAAGAGAATATCAGGTTTCATTAACATCTAAGTTTGGGGCGGGAGAGTTTGTTCAGCAGTTAAGAGAACTGACGGCTCTTCCAAGGCCCTGACTCCAACTCCTCAAAAGCACGTGGTGGCTCACAACCATCTAGAAAGGGAGCCGATGCCCTCTTCTGTCTCATGTCCTCTTCTGTCATGCAGGCACACGTGCAAATAGAGCACTCGTAACCTAAATAATCTTTTTTTTTTTTTTAAGTCTAAGTTTAGGGAATAACTAAATATGTTGGAATTTTTTTGTCATTAAGTATATCTGTGTATATGCAGGTAGATAGGGGTGTGTGTGTGTGTGTGTGTGTGTGTGTGTGTGTGTGTGAATAAGTCAAAGATCCACCTCTGGCATAGTTCCTCAAGAAACATTAATTAATTAATTAATTTGGAGACAGGGTCTCTTCGACAGCCTGGAATTCATCAAGTAGCTTAGTCCAGCTAGCCAGGGAGCCCCGGGAGCTGCCTGTCTCTAGCTCCTCAGCTCTGGGATTACAAATGTGTGTCAGCATGGCCTGATGTTTTTGACATGGGCTTTCAGGTTCAAACTCATGTCTTTCTGCTTGCAACGCAAAGGCAAGTATGTCACCGACTGAGCTGTCTCCCCAGTCCCTGAAGCCCTGACTGACCTCGAACTTCCCCGGCCCTGAACCTTGAACTTCAGACCCCTGCCCCCACCTCTACAGCACGGATTACAGGCCAAGTTTACATTTTTGTTTTTCTTTTATTTTGGAAGACAGAGTCTTTCTCTGTAGCCCAGGCTGGCCTGAGATCTCACCATGTAGCTGTGGCAAACGTCTTGTCTCAGCTTCCTGTGTCCTGGGATTAAGGTACATACCACCGACCTTTTTTTTTTATTTTTTAATGTGCTAAGGTGAAACCCAGGGCTTCATGAATTGCTCTAGATGAGCTACATTCCATTTCCTAGATATATTTTATTTTTAAAGTTTCTCTTTAGACTTAATTTACTTTCTTTTATAGGCATCAGTGTTTTGCCTACATGTGTGTATGGGCACCACATGCATGCCTGGTACCTGAGGAGGCCAGAAGTGGGGGTTGGAATCTCTGGAACTGGAGTTACGGATGATTGTGAGTCATTGTGTGGGTACTGGGAATTGAACTCAAGTCCTCTGCAAAAGTAACAAGGGCTCTAAATCACTGAGTCACTCTTCATGTCCCCTCAGCCCCGAATACATTTTAAAGGAGGACTTCCGGTTGAAAAGTGTTTTAACACAGTATTTTGATGGATTAGTTGACAGAACATCTTCTATGCATATAAGAACTCGAATTTGGATCCCCAGAATCAGGCTTTTTATGTGAGGGATGGGGACCCAAACTCCGGTTCTCTTGAGTTAGAGCAAGTACTGTTACCAATTTCACTGATTTTCTAGCCCTACTTTAAAGACTTGGATACAATGTCTACAGCCCATGACTATTTGTTAGTCTTTTAGAGAACAAAAAGAGAGGCATTTGAAGTTTCATAAAACAAGAAAAATAATATTTAAGAAGCTAAAAATACTAGTGTCCCTAATTTGCTTACTTCACATCATATGTATGTAGCAAATTATGACTCTGTGCCTTTTGGGGTGGGGTGGGGTGGGGTGGGGTGGGATGTTGAGACACCGTCTCTCTACAAAGCCCTGGCTGTCTTGGAACTCACTCCATAAACCAGGCTGCCTTCAAACTCCCACAGAGATCAAAGTGATCACCTGTCTCTGCCTCCTGAGTGCCGAGACTAAAGGTATATGTACCCTACCATCCGGGCTGACTCTGTGCCTTTTAAATATGCACAAGTAATATCTGCCCACTAAGAAAGGAAGGTGAGTCATACACGCGGAGGAGTTCAGGTACCCTTTGAGCAACTTACTGGAGCATTTGTTTACACTTGTGCTCGAGTTTAACAAACACTCTTGTTGTCTCTGGAGCTCCGCAGAGGGCCTCTGAGTCATCCTATTAAAGTATCCAGCTGCCCAATCCACTCTTGTCTCCAGGCAAGGAGGGCATCTTCTGAAACTATTGTTAAGGCTGGAACGTCTCGCAGGAACTCTCACCCACGGCAGTGAACAATCTATCATCCATTACTACTTAGAACGGAGTCATCAGGCTGCCAGCAGGGCAGTTATTCAAGCCCCTTACCATTCCTCAAGGGCTCCTTCTACTCCTGCCAAGTGTAATTACACTGAGCGGGGACCTCCACATGCGAACCACACATGCAGAACAAACTTCAAAACAGCCTCGGCAGTTCTGATCAAGAGTCAGTTCTGCGAGGAAAGAACAAGGGCTGAACTGTGTATCTGGTCTTTTGCGCTTGGTGTTGGTTAGGGGCCAGGGAGAGTCCGCCTCTAGGTTCCAAAGAGTGCCGTTTACACAGAAAGGAGGCTGAACAGTGTTGGGAAACTTCAGACAAGATATTGAAGGATCACTTCAAGCTAGCGCCCAGGCTTTGGAAGAAATTAGCAGCTTTTTAGTAAGAAACTGACACGTCAGGAGAGGGGATGTCAGCGTTTGCAGAAGAGTGGCCATGTTTGCCCTATTCTGGCGCTTCTGGAATCTTAGCAGGTACCGGAGGATAGAGAGGCGCTGGAGTGCTGACAGGAACCGGTTGAGTCCCTTTAGCAGGCTGTCACCCCCACTAACTAACATCGCTTCTCAGCTGTCCCCATTTTTCAAACCCAGAGACAAGTTTGAGCTGAAGATATTAGGTGCAAAACTGCAGAAATCAGTAATTCCTGAGTTGAAAAATCATTACCGTTTGCTATATTTTTTTTTTGAGACAGTGTTTCACTTTGTCATCCAGGCTGTCCTAGAACTCACTGTATAGCCCAGGCTGCTTTTAAACCATGGTAATCCTCCTGCCTCAGCCTCCCAAGTGGTAGGATTATGATCATAAGGGTGAACCTACCATACCTGGCTTAAAGAATGTTTATTATATTGTTTCATTATTAGTCATTGTTGATCTTTTACCATACCTAGTTAGTAAGACATTTTTTGTAGGTATGTACATATAGAAAAATATATATAAATAGGGTTTGGGACTTCTTTGCAGTTCAAGGCATCAGCTAAGAACTTAGAGCATACCTATATTACAGGTGTGTCTCTTGCCCTAGTTGGAGAGGCACACATGCAGATGAAGTCCCAGCATGGTCTCACACTCAGGTTCATCAGATGTGACAGGAGTTAAAATGAGGAATGCCCCCCATAATTTCAGGCATTTAGATACTTGGTCCCCAGCTGGTGGTATAATTTGGCATAAGAACGTGGCCCTGGGGGCTGTCCACAATGCAGCCCAGATGAAACACAGTAACTAGTAAGTAATAACTCAGGGTTATCGATAGGAAAGTAGATTCTAACAGCGTGGAGGGTGGGCAGCTCCTCGGCTCTTATTTTGTTTAAGGCTTATTGTAAACATAAAGACTGTGAGTGTGTCCTTCATCAGAGAACTCAATAACCAAAGGCGAGGTAGAAACCCCGGGCAGGGAATTAATTATTTTCTACAATACTTGGTTCCCAGTTGCTTGTATAGTTTGGCATGTTTAAGAGGTGGAGGTTCCTTTTTGTCCCGGGAATACTTTTATTCTTGCCCATCATGTTAAAGCTTGTCTTTAACAAAATCAACATGTTGGCAGCCAAAGTACATGACTTGAACCTGAAAATGGACCCCCAGATAGAGTTATTAAATTAACAGGCTGGCAAGCCAAGGACGGGTAAAATTCTGCACAGAACCTTACCAACCTAAGACGGAAACGCATTGCTTTGGATAGTGCATATTCCACAATGGGTAAGGAAGGCATTCTTGTCAGAATGACCTAAGAGACAGGCTCAGTCTTGTTAATGAAATAAAAAAGGGGGAGAGGCAGAGAGCCTTTAGGGCTGCTTGGCAAGAATCTGACATGGGCCAAGGACAAGGAAATGGGCTGCTTGGCAGGAATATTGCATTGGCCAAGGACAAGGAAGTAGGCTTCAGGCAGGAATCTGACATTAGGCAAGAACAAAGAAGTAATTTCAGGAAGGAATGTAAATATTAGGCTAGAACAAAGAAATAATTTCAGGCAGGAATCTAAATATTAGTCTAGAACAAGGAAGTAGGCTTCAGACATGAAAATTACTTTGGGCTAGGACAGGGAAATTTGCTCAGATAATTTGGTCATCCTGATAAGCCTTTAGAAACAGTGATCGTGGGAGTGTTCACGGAATTGTGTTTAATGCCTTGCTTGTTCTGTGACTATTTGTGTTTATTATATTGCTTGTTCCTTGACTATTTGCATCTATTGTATTGCTAGACCCTCAACCTAGAACTGACCTTAATACATGCATGTAATTAAAACGGTATAAAAGCAAAAAGAAGGAGGGGTATAGGATAGGGGGTTCTAGGGAGGGAAAATGGGGAAAGGGGATGACATCTGAAATGTAAATAAATAAAATATTCAGTAAAACAATAAAGGGTGGAGGCTTGTCAGAGGTGGTGTGTTACTGAAGGTGGGCTTTGACCAATAAAGACTCTAATGTCACTTCAAGTTTTCTGTCTCTGTTTCATGCTTACAGTTGAAGACCGGAAGCTCCAGCATCGAGTGTCTACTGCCTGCTGCCATACTTCCCCACCAGGATAGACTCTACCCTTCCGAAACTATCAGCCAAAAACAAATCCCTTCTTCTATAAATCGTCTTGTATTTGTGTTTATGACAATGCCAGAAAGGTAATAAACACCTAAGAAAAGACAACCATCACAAATTCAAATTCCATGTTCTGTCGACATAGAAAACATGCCTCTCGACAACCTGACCCCGAGCATACAAGTAATTGGCAGATTAAAGCCCTGTGCTGTGACAAATCCATTGGTACGAGCTACCATGTCATTTCTAAAATTGTAAGCTAGAGTTGCGCTTCTGATGTGATACGCCCCGAGGAAAGAATCTCTGATAAAGAGTCAGCACAGATCTGATGCACTGCGGCTACCTGAGTGAGCCTTAGGCTCACCCAGCCTGTGTGAACAGCAGGCTGGCCTGAAGCTCAGAATGCTGCAGGAGCACGTGACATGTCTTCCTACCTGACCATTCCTTTTGCTGGGGTGTCTTACTTCAGAAGCAGACATGCAGCTTGGCCACTTGCCATTCTGAGGACAGTCCAGATGTAGCAGGTCCCGGCAGTGAGCGTGGCAGATGTATTTACCTTCTGAAATGGAAAACACAGACAGTTCTTGTGGAGATGAACAGGGCTCTCTATCCATCCCACAGACAAAGGGAAATCTAAGTCCCCCAAAACAACCTCATAGCCAACGTAAAGTAATGAAAATAAACGCATTAGCCCTGTTCACAGGAAAATGCTAAACTGTTTAGGCAATTCTGGCTTTCTCTGAGTCAGAGCTTTGTTATCGATTTATTATCTTTTATAAAAGCAGGGATTAGGTTGTGTTGGCTGGTTGTGTTTTGAGATACAGTCTCACTCCACAGCCTAGGCTGACCTCACCTCAGCTCTTTTTTTTTTTTCTCTTAACTTTATTTTATGTGTATGGGTGCTGCATGTATGTCTGTGTATGACATGCTCATGGGAGCCACACGGCATCAGAAGGCGTCAGATCCCCTGGACCAGGGGTTACGGATGGTTGTGAGCCGTCATGTGGGTGCTGAAAATCAAACATGGGTCCTCTGGGTTTGATTTTTTTTCTGTTTTTTTTTTTTTAATTTTATTTTATTTATATGAGCACACTGTAACTGTCTTCAGACTCACACCGTTGGATCCCATTACAGATGGTTGTGAGTCACCCTGTGGTTGCTGGGAATTGAACTCAGGACCTCTGGAAGAGCAGCCAGTGCTCTTAACCGCTGAGCCATCTCTCCAGCCTAGGACCAGTGTTCTTAACTGGCTGAGTTATCCTCCAGGTTCTGGCTCCAAGCCCCACCCCACCTCTGTCTTGCCTCGAACTCTCTAGTGATGGAATAGCAGGTGGACACAATCATGGTTGACTCACAATTTTTTAAAAAAACAAAACAACATTCACATAGCAAGAACATCATGGTTTAAAGAGCAAAATCCAGTTGTTTTTAGTATGTTTAAAGTATCGTGTAATCATCACCGATTTCTACTAACCGAGTCTGTCTTCCCAGGGAAATATCTGTTCGGTTGGTGGGCACTGTCCATTCCCATTTCTCTAACAACATTAATTTATTTTCTGTCTCGATGGATTTGCTGATCCTGGGTATTTTATACAAGTAGCATTTTTTTTCCTCTAAGAACTTTGACTCAGTAGAGCAGTTCCAAGGTCTGTCTGTTACAGCACGGCCAGCACCTCAGCTGTTTGTGTGGACGAATGGCATTCCATTCCGTTGTGTGAATGGACTGTAATCGATTAGTTACTTGTTTGTGCAGATGAACGGCGTCCCATTATGTGAATGATCAAAATCGGATTATTTGCTTATCACTTGATGGATTTGGGCTTGTTCCATCTGTCTGTCTGCACTAGTTATCTTTGCTGTGGTAAACCTACCCACCCTCATAATTATGATTTTAAAAAATCAGACAATAATAATAGAATGCATGTGATGTGAAAGGGGGGATACTGGGGTGAAAGGCTTAGGTGGGGGTGGGATGAGGGACAAACAGGAGAGGGTGTGGGGAAGTTAACTGGAACAACAGATATGTGGGAAAGCCTGTGGAGAGTGGCTACTTTGTAAGCTAATGTAAAAATATCAATAAGAGGCTGGAGAGATGGCTTAGCAGTTAAGAGCACTGGCTGCTCTTCCAGAGGTCCTGGAAGAGGCATGCACCGCCACACCCAGCCCCATGCAGAAAGAGCTAGTCCTTATTCCAACCCCAGAATTGTGTAGACTGGGAAGAAGGCTTTGACAACAGAGTATCTCTGCCTTCAGGAGACATGGCAGCCTAGGAAGGTCAAGAAAGGCTTGACTTCATCTCAGGTTATACCTAAGGTGAAGCGGTCTAGGCATGGACCACCTGGACTTAAGGAGGCTTGAGAGGTCACCTCTTCCTTTGGCTCTGGTCTTCTTCACAAGACCAGAGGAACATATTTACATCTATCACCTCTGTCTCTAGATGTCATCCTTTGGGTAACCAGGAACCCAAAGTCTGTCTAAGCGGCCTCCGGTCTGATCTCAGGGCCAACACAGGCCTCTCTTGTCTGAGCTCTTCTCTCAGAGTGGATGCCAACTGTTTACCCAGAAACCTCAGAGTTGACAGTACATGCAGGTGGTGGTGGTGGTGGTGGAGGGACAACTATTGGGACAGTGCTGTTGACTGGCTTTAGCCACATGGACAGGGTCCACTTGTGCAAGGCCTCAAGTGTTCTAAAGACTGAATGAAGCTGGAGGCTGAAATGGAAGTAAGGATAAGATACAGGCCCAAGGCCTGGGAATGCTAGAGCTCATCCACCACAAATGTCTATTGAGGCTGGAGAGATGGCTCAGTGGTTAAGAGCATTGACTGCTCTTCCAGAGGTCCTGAGTTCAATTCCCAGCAACCACATGGTGGCTCACAACCATCTGTAATGGGATCTGATGCCCTCTTCTGATGTGTCTGAAGACGGCTACAGTGTATTCACATACATTAAATAAATAAATAAATCTAAAAAAAAAAACCACAAAAAAACAAAAAATAAGTGTCTGCTGAGTCTGTCTGTAGTATAAAATAGTATTATACAGAAACTATATAATTGCTATTGTCAGGATTTGGAAATGGGAAAGGAGGCCTTGAAGATGAATTATGGGTTGCCTTTTGTAATTAAGGAAACTGTTATCAAATGAATAAATGAATGAATGAATGAATGAATGAACTCCAGGCAGCTAGAGACTCAAGAGTCAGTGAGAGAAGATGGGGATGTGAGCCAGCAGTCCAGGAGACAGAGCTTGTGATGGTTTGTATATGCTTGACCCAGGGAGTGGCACTGTTGGAGTAGGTGTGGCCTTGTTGGAGTAGGTGTGGCCTTGTTGGAGTAGGTGTGGCCTTGTTGGAGTAGGTGTGGCCTTGTTGGAGTAGGTATGTTACTGTGGGTGTGGGTTTTAATACCCTTGTCCTAGCTGCCTGGAAGTCAGTCTTCCACTAGCAACCTTCAGAGGAAGATGTAGAACTCTCAGCTCCTCCTGCGCCATGTCTGCCTGCATGCTGCCATGCTCCCACCTTGATGATAACGGACTGAACTCTGAAGCTGTAATTAAATGTTGCCCTTATAAGACTCGCCTTGGTCATGGTGTCTGTTCACAGCAGTAAACCCCTAACTAGGACAGAGCTGAATCTGGTCGCAGCCACAGCCTGGCCTCAAACTCAGAGATCCACCTGCTTCTGCTTCCCAGGTGCTGGCACCAAAGGGGCGCGCCACCCCTGCCTCACAGGTCTGCTGCTGAGGTATACAAAAGGCAGCAATGTGACTGAGGTGGTCAGGGGGAACGCAGACCACAGGAAAAAGCAGTTTGCTGGCCACATGGCCTGGCTTTCAACTCTGCTGCCTCTTCTCAAAGACTACAAGGTTTACACAAATTACCAATCCACTGGGAAAAACACACCTCACAGGAGCATTTTCAATGTGTGTGTGTGTGTATGTGTGTGTGTGTGTGTGTGTGTGTATGTATGTATGTATCTGTCTGTCTGTCTGCCTGTCTGTCTGTCTATCTATCATCATCTATCTAACATCTACCTATCTTTTTTTTTTTTTTTTTGGTTTTTTCGAGACAGGATTTCTCTGTGTAGTCCTGGCTGTCCTGGAACTCACTCTGTAGACCAGGCTGGCCTCGAACTCAGAAATCCGCCTGCCTCTGCCTCCCAAGTGCTGGGATTAAAGGCGTGCACCACCACCGCCGGGCATCTACCTATCTATCTACCTATCCACTCATCTATTTTATTTAGAGTGTATGTATATGTATGTGTCGGGCCGTGAAAGGCTATTCTGGTTCTTGGGTTGTGGGTGTTCGGTCACGCCCCCCAGAACCCAGGGCCCTGACAGGCGGTCTAATCTCCATTCAACCATTCAACCGGCACTGGTCAGTCACAGAGGGCACAGGTGGAGGGCGTGATTAACAGGTCTCCACCTTGAGAGATTTAAATATTAATGAGTTATCTAAAGGCGGGAGGGAGGGCGTAGCTAATTAAGTTATTCTCGCCCCTCTTGCCCCTCCGTATAAAAGCCAGTTCCCCTGGCTTTGGGGTGGGGCGCACCATCCAGACCCATCCACGAACAATAAAAGCTTTGGATCCCTTGGACTCCACATGTCTCCTGGTCTTGCTGCCAGGTTCCCAACCTTTGGAACCTTGGACCTTCCGGACGCAGCCACCAGCCCAACGCTGCGGGCCTGAATGCCCCGGGGCGTGAATGCGGCCGCCACTGCTGCCCTGCGCTCCTGCCCCAGGCGGCGTCGTGAATGCAGGACCCGGCAGCCGCTGGACTGCTCGACTTTGTCCCTGCCGCCGAACCGCCGCGCGAGTTTTTCCCACATGTATATGTATATATGTGTGTAAATGCATGTGCACATGTGCACACATGCACAAAGGTGCCATACCAAGTACATGGAAGTCACAGGACAACCTACAGAACTTAGTTCTCACCTTCCGTCATGTGGATTCAGGGGATCTCAAATTCAGGTCGTCAGGCTTGGCAGCCAGCTCCTTTACCCACTGAGCTACCTTGCTAGCTAGCCCACAGAGGTCTTCTCGACCTTAAATGATGGACTTGGAGCTGGGGGCTGGCTCAGTGGGTAAAGTGCTTTCTGCTCAAACTTGAGGAGCTGAGTTTGGATTCTCAGAATCCATATAGAAGTCAAACACACGAGTGCGCATGCGTGAACCCAGCAGAAGCGGGGGACAGGCAAACTCCCAGATGTTGTCACCCAATGGTCTAGCTTAATTGGTAAGCTCTAAATTCAGTGACAGAGCCTGCCTTAACAATATGGCGAGCAATGATAGCAGACACCCACACATTCAGAAGTACCTCTGTCGTGTGAACACATGCATCCTCCTAACGCAAGCACACAGGTGAACCTGGGTAAGCCATAGAATGAGGCATAGTCAGCCTGAGATGCTCAGACAGGCTGTTGGCCGAAATCGCCACCACAGACTATGAATGAAGCCTGCCACTGAGTCTTAAACTTGCTTAAAACATTAGGAGACATTTTTAGCCTTTTGTTTATTTTGTAACTCGACTGCGTAGCAGCTGTGGAGTGCGAGCCTTAGAGACGACAATGTCATGTCGTGCTGCAATTCTAAAATGTTGGAGACATGAGCATGTTTTAGGGTAGGAACTTTAGACGAGGTGGCGGCTGTTTTTACCTTAGCGAGAATCAGGACAAGGCCAGAGTGCTTCTGTGAAGGGTGCTCGGGAGGACGGCATTTTAAGAGGGCAAAGGTATCAAATCAGAGAGAAGGAAGGAGGAAGACACCAGTGGGGACTGTGGAGAAGGAAATCAAGATCATTGAGTTTTAAGAAAACAGTTAGGGGCTGGAGAGACGGCTCTGCAGATAAGCCTGCACAGTGCTCTTGCAGAGGACCTGGGTACTGTTCCCTGCACTTCCGTGGTGGCTCACAACCTATTGTCACTCCAACTCCGGGAGATTTAATATCGAATGTACACACACTCACATACAGGTACAGACTTACATATGCTCAGAAATAAAAATTTGGAGGCTGGGGAGATGGAGTAACCATTAAGAGTCCTGAATGCTCTTGTAAAAGACATGGGCTCAGCTCCCAGCACCCACACGGCAGCTCACAACCACCTGGAACCTCAGTTGCAGGGGATCTGATGCCTTCTCTGGCCTCCCCAGGCACCAAGCACATACTTGGTGCCCATTTATACACACAAGTCCTCATGCAGACATATGAAATAAAAATAACACTTAAAAAAAACAAACAAACAGAATAGGACTAGAGAGATGGCTCAGACGGTGAATGCACTGACTGCTCTTCCAAAGGTCCCGAGTTCAATTCCCAGCAACCGCATGGTGGCTCACAATCATTTGTAATGGGATCTTGGCGCCCTCTTCTGGAGTGCAGGCATATAATATATGCAGGCAGAACACTGTACATAATAAATAAGTAAATCTTTTTTTTGAAAAAATCAGAATAAATCTCTCTCTCTTCTCTCTTTTTTCTAAAAAGAAGATGAGCAAGGGACCAGGTGCTGGGAGTCCAAGGCAGAGAGATTTGCCTTAAAAGGGCATGAAGAAAGAGAGCAAAGGGAGAGGGTTGAATCAGGAGTCTCAAGGAGTCTCAGGGGAGATTAAGACTAGTGAAATTTAAATATTGCATCGGTAGGAAAAAGGCAAAGGCTGTTTACCTGTCACCCCGAACCCCACGGACTAAGGTGAAAACCTGATAGGACTGGACAGGTCAGATCAAATCAAACCTATTTGATAGAATTCTGTATTCGGAGTCCGAATAGAACAGGATATGTGGTACATTTAATTTCTTATTTCATGTTCTTCCCCTCTAAAGCTATGTGCCTTTAAAAAAAAAAAAGTTCCAGGCAGTCTGCTCTTGTGTGAGGACTAAATTAAATGACCATTTTGCCATTGCCGTATACCTGCGTGGGAGTAACGTCGACACACAGGCTGAGCCAGCGAGCTGTGTGAGAGTCGACATTTTTCTAGGAGGGGATTCTAATAATAAGAAGAAGCATTTTCTTCCTCACTCGAGATTAATTTCGATCTCTGTGATGTTGTGCCTACAGCAGACAGATCTTCTCCTACTAACGTAACATTGACAAGAAACAAACACAATCCCAAGCAAGGTGCAACTCGCTCTCCTTGTGCAGGTGGTTCTGATGGAGTTATGGTCTTTTGAAGGAACGTTGAGTTACAAGATGACAGGGCGCGGGGCAGTGGTGGCGCACGCCTTTAATCCCAGCACTTGGGAGGCAGAGGCAGGTGGATTTCTGAGTTCGAGGCCAGCCTGGTCTACAGAGTGAGTTCCAGGACAGCCAAGGCTACACAGAGAACCCTGTCTCGAAAAACCAAAAAAAAAAAAAAAAAAACAAAAAACAAAAAACAAAAAACAAAAAACCCAACATGACATGGCACCACCAGTTCATCTATAAATTTCATCCTTACTGACTTGTGTGTTTTTGCAATTGTTTTCGCAACAGTGCCTCAGACTTGCTTATTATACAGTGGAGGATAACCTTGAACATCCAATCCTCCCAACTCCACCTCCTGAGTGCTGGGTCTACAGGCATGCACCGTAATGCTCATTATCTGGGAATCGAACCCAGGACTTTGTGCATGCTAGGCAAACACTTTACCAATGAAGCTACATCCGCAGCTTCCTAACCGGTCGTTCTTTGTAACATATATAAGCATTGCTGAATGGGTATACATCTTACAATGAAAGGCATGCTACAATATAGTTGACGGCACTTTTGCATCCTTACAGATACATAAAATGATGGGGTTTAGCAAGAAGGTGCTAAGCTGGGGACAAGCTCAGTGGGTAGAGTACTTGTCTTGAATATATGAAAGCCTGGACTTGACCCCAGCACCACATATACGAGGCACAGATGATGCTTGCCTAGAATCCCACCTGGCACTTGGGAGACTGAGGTCATCCTCAGCAGTGAGTTCGAGGCCAACCTGAGATATCTGACATACCCTGTCTTGGGAAGAAAAAAAAATGATCCTGGCTGTGGTAGTTGACACCTTGAATCCCAGCACTTAGGAGACAGAGGCAGGTGGGTCTCTGAGAGTTTGAGACCAGCTTTGTCTACATAGTGAGACCTTGTCTCAAAAGAACAAGAAAACAGTGGTGCCTTAGATTCAACGAGACAGTCGTGCTGTGCCTTCTGCCTGGCAAGCTGTTCCAGACAAGTGACTAGTTCTTGTTGCCAGAGACTCCATCATTGCTGGGGTGCTCATATGGCAAACCACAGCCGTGACATTTGTCATAGTTTAGTGTAAAGTCTGGCAGCTTGCTGTACATGTCGAGAAAAAGCAGGTTGTGGATTAAAGCCATAGGTTTCCTTTCTGAGACCATTCCAACCCTTTTTACCTTAACAATCTCTCTCTGTGTGTCTCTCTGTCTCTTTCTCTGACTCTCTCTCTCTCTCCACACACACACACACACACACACACACACACACACACACACACACACCTACCAGCCACCCCTCCCCCATTTCTGACAGGAAATCTCTGATGCAGAAACCTTTACAAGTCTTGGAATGGAACATCTAACAACCTTTCTTTTCCTCGGTAATTTCAGTTCTGTTAAAACATCTGCTAATAATCAAGACTTCCTCATTTTCTGAAAACCCAGGGATCCCTCTCCTGGGTGTGTGTGTTGGGGGGGGGCATTCTTCAGAGATGCTGTGACACCTGGATACATTCCCCCCATTATTCCTCAATCAGCACCACTACCCAAATGTGTCCTTGCTCGCTGAGAAAGACCCGGAGCCACAGACTGAAAGAGCCTGAAAGTTCCTGCATCCTTTTGGGAAGAATCTGAACAGGACACATGTCCTTGATATTTATAACTGGTCAAAATAACGCTGGAGTCCGTGGTCCATCTGTCACTGGGAATCAGACCTTCCGAGTTGTCCCGTAAACTGTGGCTGCCATCCTTTCTTTGTTCGACCCATACCACATTCAAAAGAAAGCACATTTGCCTACCAGAAACAGAACTTCCTAGGGCAGTGCTTACAAATGTACTCAGATGATGAGAAACGCAAACTGCAGGCCTGACTGAAGTGTTCATCCCTGGCCCCCAGGACCAGCTGCGTCCTGCCACATCAAAAGTATAAACAATTGAAACAACGTGGGGTCCCTGATCCCTCCCAGCAGCACTAGGGCCCTCAGACATCTGAACTGAGGGAAAAGCTTACCCGGTCTGTGGGTTTTCTTCACCTGAAAGTTGATTTTATCCGAGAGCTTATAAATCGCAGTCCCCATCTCTGAACTGAGCCCAGCCCTGCTGTGTAGCATGGAGAGACAGCTGAGGATGACAGGCTGAGTGGGCCAGCCCTACTCAGAGCCTACCAGGCAGGGTCCCGGCCTCACTCCAGTCAGGGCTCTGTGTATTTTTCTAACAGACTATCAGCATGCTCGGTCAACTCATCTCAGGGCCCTTCCTACTTTCGCACCTACGTCCGGTCCATAAACCACATTGGAAAAGGGCGAGAGACTGTAGGGTTGATTAGAGGTACCTATTACATACGATTAGTTAAGAGAGCCTCAGACTCAGATACGTAGAACTGGCTAATGTTTGGCAACTTTATAAAACCTCTCTGTTTCTCCATTTCTTCTATAAGTTGAGGGAAATGATAATTCCTGTCTGATTCAAGTTATTTTTATCTTCGTGGTGCCCCAGATTGAACCCACTGAGCCTTGTACTTGCTAGAGGCTAGGCAAGCCTTCCACCTGAGCTCCATCTGCTGTCGTGGAGGCCAGAATGCATGGTTGGATGGATCTCCTGGAGCTGGAGTTACCGGCACTTGTGAGCTGCCTGGTGTGGGTGCTGAGATCCAAAACTACAATCCGCTGGAATACTCTTAGGTGCTGTACCATCTCCTGACTGCGTTTTAATAGATGTGGAAAATGCATAGGTAGCTTATCATGGGAAGAGCCTGGCAAGGGTGAACCACTGATTTTAACGGTGTCTAAAGAAACCTTACCTGCTCCTAGGAATCAGCACTAATGAACAGGCAGCTGACTGCCTGGGGTACTAGTTTTTAGATACTTCTAGATAGTTAAGTATACTAGAAACTCCCCACATCACGTGATTAATTAGATGCAGGTTCTCGGGATTGGGGGGCGGGGGGAACAGTGCAGTAATAGACAAGAATTGAGCCTGGAAGAAAAGTTACTCAAAGGAGCTCCAGTCAGGCATCCAAGCGTGCAGGGTTTTATTCCCAGACGCACCAGAGGAGGGCGCCGCTGAGCGCGTCCTGGCTCAGCATCCCGGATCCTCAAGCCTCTGTAGGTGAGAAATCCCACCCGGACTGCGCTTTTCTACCCTCGAGCTACGCCTTCTGCTGGTCACCAGTTTTATTATCCCATGGTCATTCCCGGACGACACTTCTCTGGTGTTCTGAAGCGAGGAAAGCAGATTTTTTACCAAAGTCGGATCAGCAGAGTGACGCTGTGAGGATTTGGTCAAATCCCCCAACTGCACAAAAATAGCAGTTCTTTTTCTCTCAGCTGGCTCTGTCACTCAGCTGCAGCGTGATCTCCCCGGTCTCGGTTGTCACCTCTATGAGATGAGCGATGTTTCCACAGGACCTTTGAGAGCCCTTAACACATCTCTCCTAGGGGGTCGGCGTGCCATCAAGTCCACAGAAACCAGCAGCTGACCCTAGTCTATCTTCCTTATTTTTTTGGTGTGGTTCTGGGAACTGTAGGTGGAACTGAACGTAAGGTCTTACATATGCTAGGCAAATTATCTACCACTGAGCTGTTTTCAGACAATAACTTCTTTCTAAACAAAACTAGAAAATTAAGGAGTGGTATTCAAAATTCCAAACTTTTGTTTCTGGTTTTTTTTTTTTTTTTTTTTTTTCAGGAAAAAAAAAGTGGTTAAAAACAAACGTTCATTCTGGGAAAAAAACCAAAGTAATTGACAACACCACAGTGTAAATGTGACTGATGTCACCGTGTCCTGTATTTTAAATGGTTAAAATGTGTAATTCCAGCCTTTAGAATGGAGAATTTCCTCTGAGGTCAGCCTGGGCTACACAGACACACTCTGCTGCTCGAAAGGAGGGCAGATTTTATGTTATATACACGTTAACACAATAAAAACATAAAGAGCAGTCTTCAAACCCAGTGTGTTGTCACCAGCCTGTTACTAGCATCAGGGAGGCTGAGGAGGAAGGATCATGAGCTCAAGACCATTTTCAGCTTACACACTGGAATTCAGAACCAGCCTGGGCTACATAAGACAAACCCAAACCAATCAACCAAAACACCTCCAAGCAATATCACATCCCCGAGGAGACCTGATAGTACAGAAGAAAGCCCACACACGTTGGTGAGCTGACTTCCGACACAGAAAGGTAGGTCAGCGGAGAAGGGCTGGTCCTTTTCACAGTCGATACTGGGGAAGCATTTCTTTTTGTCTTTTTAAAAAGTTATTATTATTTTATAAACTCTACAGTATTTTTTATTTAGCTTCAAGCTTGAACATCAGTACTGATACTGCATTACGATCGATTATTCTCGGTGACAATAGAAATAAGCATATGTGGATGATTGACAAAGTAGAAAAACAGAAAGAATATTCAGTGCAGTTATGCTTGGGATATATTGTTTTCCGTCTGTCTGTCTGTTTTCGTTTGTACCTGCACAAGTCTCCAAGGCCAGGGGAGGGCACTGGGTATCCTGCTCTTTTTTTTTTTTTTCCATTAACTTATTTATTCATTTTACATCCCAATCACAGTCCCCTCCTCCCAGTCTTCCCCTCCCCCTCACTCCCTCCCCTTCTCCTCTGCGAGAGGGGAGGTCCCCTCTGGGAGACAACCTCCCTGGGACCTCAAGTTACTTTAGGACTTCATACATCATCTCCCACTGAGGCCAGACAAGACAGTCCTGTTAGGGTGACAGGATCCACAGGCAGGCAACAGAGTCAGGGTAAGTCCCTGCTTCAGTTGTTGGGGACTCTCCTGAAGACCAAGCTGCACATCTGCTACATATGTAGGGTCCTTGGTCCAGCTGGTGCATGCTGGAATGGTGGAAGTCCCCCAGAGTCCAGGTTAGCTGACTCTCTTGGTCTTCCTGTGGAGTTCCTATCCCCTCCAGGTCTCTCAATCCTTCCCCCCAACCCTTCCCCAAGACTCCCCAATCTCAATCTAATGTTTGCCTGTGGGTCTCTGCATCTATTTCAGTCAGCTGCTGCATGGAGCCTCTCAGAGGACAGCTATGCTAGGCTCCTGTCTGCAAGCATAAGAGAATATCACGACGGCTAGCATTTCTGATATCCTTCACACATTATTTAACCAACTTTCTATCTTGACACCACAAATAAGTGATAATTAAAAATGGATCCTGGGAGAGAAAATCTTAAACTGGGTGGTGGTGGTACTTGATGGGAAAAAAAATGTTGTTTTTTTTTTTTGTTTTGTTTTGTTTTTCGAGACAGGGTAAAAAAAAATCTTAAACTCAGGTGGTGATGCATGCCTTTAATCCCAACACTTGGGAGGCAGGGGCAGGTGGATCTCTGTGAGTTTCAGGACAGTCAAAGCTATGCAGAGAAATCATGTCTCAATAAAACTTAACAAAATGAAACAAAATGAAACGAAGCAGAGTTTCCATGTCTAAGTGTAAAATGTCCCATGGTGAGGGAGCTAGAAGCAAACATGGGGACATATTGAGGGCACCTTCAGTGATTATTCTTGGTTGTCAACTTGACTACATCTGGAATTAACTAACACCCAAGCGGCTTGCATCACTGGCGAGGGGTTCTTTTCTTAATTAAATCATAAGAAGTGGGAAGACCCACTTCCAACCCGGATCTTTTGAGGTGGGAAGATCCACCTTTAATCTGAGTCATGCCTTCTGCTGGAAGCCTAGACAGAGAAGATAGAGGAACCAAGCTTTTGCTCTTGGCCTGCTTGCCCCTTGCTGGCAAGTCCCCACTTCACTGGCGTTACAGCTTACTTTGGTGTGAGTCAGATGTATACCGAAGCCCAGCTGAGACACTCAACCTCATGGATGGAACAACTACTGGATTCCTGGACTTTCTGTAGGTAGACCAGCTGGACTACAGGCTGTAAGCCCCTCTAATAAACCCCTTTCTCTCTATAAACATATGGATTCATTTTATCAGTTGTGTTCCTCCAGAGAACCTAGACTAATACAAGACTTAGGCAAAGATTCATCATAAGACAGCGTTGCTTTCTTTCTTTGTTTTAAGGTCTTTATCCTTTTTGTTACATTCTCTCTCTCTGTCTCTTTCTCTCTCTCGATCTGCGCGTGTGTGTGTGTGTGTGTGTGTGTGTGTGTGTGCGCGTGCGTGCGTGCGTGTGTGTGTGTGCGCGCGCGTGTCTGTGTGTGTGCACACTTGAGTGAGCGCCTGGGGTTCAGAGGACAACTTGCAGGAGTCGGCTCTCTCCTTCCACCAGGTGGGCTTGAGGATGGATACAGGTCATCAGGCTTGGCAGAAAACACCTTTACCCGCAGAGCCATCTCTGTGTCCTTCTTCATTCACCCCTTGAGTGTGCAGTATGTGTACGTACGTGAACTGAAAATTGAATGCCAGGCAAGCGTTCCACCACAGAGCTATACCACCACTCCAAAAACTACAAGTCTTAAATCAAAGAGTTGATAAACCGAACGTGAAACTCAGGATCCTTCAGCTGAGGGTGTGGCTCAGTAGGAAGAGGGCTTGCCTGGTACCCAGGAAGCCCTGGGCTCAGTCCTCATCACAGCATAAACTGGGTATGGTAGTGTATGTCTGTAATTCCAGAGGAGGGTCAGAATATAGATATTCAAAGTCAACCTCAGCTATATGGAGAGTTTGAGTGACATACAAAACTCTGTTGCAAAAAGAAAAACCGAAACCAAACCAAAAAAAAAAAAAATCTCTCCCTGGGAGCGATGGAATTTGCCTATAGCCTCAGCTGAGGTACAAGGCTTGCTTTAACTCAAGATCTTGAAGTTAGTCTGAGCAATGCAGTGTTATTGAGTCTACACACACACACACACACACACACACACACACACACACACACACTGCATGCATGCATGCACATAATATACATACGTATTTCATTCTTTTCGATGCGTCTAAGAGCTCAAAGATCACTGGATCTTGGCACTGGGCATTGTAGCCCAGTGGTGTGTGTTAAACATGTTCAAGCCCTGGATTTCATCCTGGCTCCTGACCTATCACGATCTTTCTGCTGTTTCTCTGCAGTGATCCATCTTCAGGAGAGATGGCTGCTGTAGAAACTTGGAGGTCCTTGCGCTCCAGATAAACACTAGGGGAACCAGGAATGTAAAGCACAAAGGGAGAGATGCATGGCCTGTTTTCTGCCCGGAAGGCTGGACTTGGGTGTGGTTTATAGTCTGGTGACCTTTGTACTATCTGTGTGACTAGGCCACAGGAATCCTCCCTCAGACCCTTATCTTGAGCTTCTTTGTCTCAGCCAACCTATATCGAAGCCCTTCCCTAGACCTTATCCTGTGAGCCTGCCTTCTCAGTTAACACATTGAACCCATCTTTATGGACTGTGTCACTTGTACCTTACAAAGAGTTAATGTAGTCATGTCTTAAACTGCACACACTGGGTGTTGAGTATATTATTACCAGGAATTTTTTTCAACAAGTTGTGTTGTGTTTAAATATGCCTAAAATAAACTACTTGGGGTCAATTTGAATCAACCTCAACTACTGAGTTGTGTAGACTCAAACTACCTTCTAGCCTCCCTCGGATCAATGTCTGCTGGGCATGGTGGTTGCAGACACCCTGCACATACACCCCAACTCCCCCCAGCCCCCACCCCTCTCCTTCTACACTTGAGCAGCCTGTCACATCGTAAGAAGGCTCCCCAAAGTTCTAGGGCCACACCTAGCAGAGTGCTTAGTTTCCTATCAGTTTCCACTAGATGGATTTGCACCACCTGTGTACATCGAGGGGTTAGAAAACGCTGACTGAGGACCGCAAAGGAAACAGGCAACAGAGTGAAGAGACAATGTGCACAGAAGGGAAATATATTTGTAAACTGTATCTGTCATGGGGCTAATATCTAGACCAGTGATTTTCAACCTGTGGTTCTGACCCCTTTGAGGGTCGCATAGCAGATCTCCTGGATATCAGATGTTTACATTGTGATTCATAACAGCAGCAAAATTGTTGGGAGCCGACTTTTAACAGAAAGCGGCTAGAAAGCAGCTATCCATGCCTGGAAGGTGCACGTGGTATCCACGCCTGCAAGACTTACGTCATGTCCATGCCCCTACAAAGGGCGTGGCAAAAGTGTATAAATACCGGAGATTTCCCTTCAATAAAAGAGACTGGATCAGAACCTCTGTCTTGTCTTCATTCCTAGCGTCTCTTCCCCTTATCCCCACTCTCTCTCTCTCTAGACCCTGATCCAAAGACCGAGCAGCAGTATGGGCCGGGCAATGGTGGGCAATGGTGGCGTAGGCCTTTAATCCCAGCACTTGAGAGGCCATGCCAGGCAGAGGGGAGCAAGCTGCAACATTTTTTATTATAGTAACTATTCGGGCATTGTTAAGTCTTTTGTCTCAAGCCAGGTAGAGTGGAGCAGGTTGCAACACAAAATGACAGTTATGAAGTAGCAACGAACATAATTTCATGCTTGGGTGGTCACCACAGCATGAGGAACTAACCGTATTGAAGGGTCTCAACATTAGGAAGGGTGAGAAAACACTGCCCTAGATAGAACTCGAACATTAATAACAAAGTAACAGCCTAGTTAGGAAGGTAAGAGACCTGACCAGACCCTTCTTTCACAAAAGACCTGACAGATAAAGAGAGAAATACACATCACTGATCTTCAGGCAAACAAGTATCTCACAAGAAGATAACCCTTCCTGCTCTAATAAAACAGCTTGTATAAAGAAATAAAGGTGACAGTGTTGGCGACCCCATGGGAGAGTCTGAGCCCTTGCACAGACTTGCACAGTGTAAATCAGGACAGCCATTCTGTAAATGTATGGCGCTGTCTCAACAAAGTTAAAAATAGAAGCCAGGCGGAGGTGGTGGCACACACCTTTAATCCTAGCACTGGGGAGGGAGAGACAGGCAGATCTCTGTGAGTTCAAAGCCAACCTAGTCTACCCAGTGAGTGAAATTCTGTCTTGTAAAACCACCACCACCAACAACAACAAATTAATCTCGCTGACAGCCAGAATGGTGGTTACCAGAGAGCTGGGGACTGTGGAGGCAGGACAGTTGGGAGAGATTGGTTGGTGGGTACTAAATCGCAGATGGAGAGAAGCAGGAAGTTCTGATGTCAGCAGAAGGTTGAGAGCGAGCAACAGTTACACTGTTACATTTCTAAACAGTTACTGTACATTTCCAAAAGCCAGAAGACAGGATTTTGAATGTTTCCCCAGAAACGAAGGGTACGTTAACCCGTCTCAATGCCTTCTACAGTCTAGACTTGAATCCTAGCACTTGGGAGGCAGAGGCAGGTGGATCTCAGTCTGAGACCAGCCTGGTCTACATGATGAGACCTTGTCTCAAAAAATTATATATCAACATAAACAAAGAGCTGACTACAAGAGCAACGAGGGTCATGGGTCCGTTCATGAACTCACTGCAAGCAAGGCAGATCAGCTGAATATGTCTGAGTTCTTGAAAAATTGACTTTTGGAAAGTAATTGCGGTTTGTCTTAAGGAGAAATCGTCACAGGATGAGACTAGGAAAGACATTTAAAATCTCCTCTCAAAGTGTAACACCCTTCCCATGCCTGGTTCCTTCTCAGCTGGACCTTAGAAGTTAATCCCTCACCGTGCTGTTCAGGGGAAGGCCGTGGTTTTCAACCTTACTAACATTGACACCCTTTAATACAGTTCTTGTGTCGTGGTGACCCCCAAGCATAAATTTTGTTGCTACTTCATTTTGTGTAATTTTCTGACTCTTATGAATAGTAACATAGATACCTGTGTCTTCTGATGGTCTTAGGCGACCCCTTTGAAAGGGTTGTTTGAGCCACCAAAGGGGTCATGACCCATAGGTCGAGAACTGCTCGTCTAAGGGTTAGGCACAGTTAGATGGAAGTGCGCATGGCCGGCACCTGCTGCATGAAATGGCTCATTCTCTAGATTCCGCTTACTTTTTTTTGTTTTGTTTTTACATTCCTCTCTCCAAATGTTACTGCCGAAGGACTCAGGCTCAGAAAGATGAAGTAATGTGTCCCAGGTCAGGCTTGTGAGTGATGAGGCCACCAGGAGTCATTCATCTGGTGTTGCTGTGCGAGCCAGCTCCGGGAGAGAGGGGTGACATGAGGTGAGCATGCGCTGTCTCCCTCTTTCTGTTGCAGGCTAATGGGAGGGCTTCTCCGCAGCTGGTTCAGGCTTATTTTGGTCTCTTGGGTCAGGCTCACAAAAGGATGTTCCCTTTCAGAACATTTCAAAGTGCCTTTTAAGAACACCACCAGAGCTGCAGGCTGATGTGGAATGCGGGACTGGGCTGGTAAGGACAGAAACTTAAGCTCTCCCACTTAGGACTTCACTGGGTGACGTCACTGTGCACCTCTGGAAACCTGAATCCAGTTTCATTATGTCAGTTCGTCCTGATGCTGACTGATGTTTGGGACACTCTTGATTGGACTAGAATTAAGAGCTTTTCTTTTTTTTTTTTAAATTTCTTTTATATAGATTGATTGAAGCATTTAATTTTTTATTTCCTTTACATTGATTGATGGAAGATTTTATTTTATTTTTATTTATTTTATGTATATGAGTACTGTCTTCAGACACACCAGAAGGGGGCATCAGACCCCATTACAGATGGTTGCGAGCCACCATGTGGTTGCTGGGAATTGAACTCAGGACCTCTGGAAGAGCAGTCAGTGCTCTTAACAGCTGAGCCATCTCTCTAGCCCCCTCCCCCAGAACTTTTTTTTTTTACATTGATTGATTAGAGCTTTCTTTCTTTCTTTCTTTTTCTTTTTCCTTCTTTCTTTCTTTTTTTTTTTTTTTTTTTTTTTTGGGTTTTTGAGACAGGGTTTTTCTGTGTAGTCCTGGCTGTCCTGGAACTCACTCTGTAGACCAGGCTGGCCTCGAACTCAGAAATCCTCCTGCCTCTGCCTCTGCCTCCCAAGTGCTGGGATTAAAGGCGTGCGCCACCACCACCCGGCTTTTTTAAAAATATTGATTGATTGCTGCATGCGAGTGGGTGCACACACACTCGTGGCAATCAGTAGTCGGATCTCCTCATAAGTATTAGACTTGATTTGTGAGGCTTGGTGGTAAGTGCCCTTACCAGTTGTTGACAAAGAGCAACTTAGCTCACAGTTCTGAGTTACAGCACTGCCTGTCATCAGAGGGAAGTCAAGGCAGGAACCAGAAGCAGAGAGAAGAAATGCATGCATGCTTCTATATGCTCACCTCACCTTTTCTACTTATAATTGTTCACGTTCACTCTGTCTGTCTGTCTGTCTGTCTGTCTGTCTGTCTGTCTGTCTGTCTATTTATTTATTTTTGTCCATGTAACACGAGCTAGAGTTATCTGGAAAGAGGAAACCTCAGTTGAGAAAAACGCCTCTATTGGCCTGTGATTGATACAGGAGGGTCCAGTCCACTGGGCTCCCAGCACTGTGATACAGATTGTCCTGGAGTATACAAGAAAGCACACTGAGTGAGGCAGTAAGCAGCACTCGTCTGGGGTCTCGGCTTCAGTCCCCCCTGCACGTTCCTGCCTGGGCTTCCCTCAGTGGACTGTGACCTGGAATATGTAAGCTGAACAAACCCTTTCCTCCCCAGGTTGCTTTTGGTTATGGTGTTTAGTCACAGCACTAAAAACCCTAAGATAACCACCCAAGCCTGGTAATGGTGGCCCCCACACATAGAGTGGATCTTCCTGTTTGATTAATTCAGTCTAGAAAACCTATCACAGGCATGTACACAGCCCAACCTGATAGAGACAATGTCCCATTGAGACTCACTCCACTCAGAATTCTACATTGTGACAAGCCAATCAAACTGAATATCACAGCCACCATGCTAGTCGAGGAGTGTACTGGAGACAGAGTTCAAGGCTGAAAGCTTGCTACTCAAGCACTCCTCCACCAGCCTCCATCCCCAGACTTTTTATTCTGAGTCAGGTCTCACTGAGCTTGCCAAGGCTGATCCTGAAGTCACCCTGTAGCCTCAGTTAGGCTCTGAGCTAGTAATCTTTCTGCCTCAGCCTCTTGAGGAGACACCCCAGGCCTGGCCCCACCCTCCCTTCTGTATATAGCACCCTCCCTTCTGTATGTATCTCCGTGAGATATCCAACGACCTTTATTCTCACCTCTGTGCTGGCCGCAGGTGTGTGTGTTTCTGGTCAGAACTCCAAAGGAGGCGCAAGGGAAACAGGCCCAGGGCAGGCCGAGGCAAATGTGTTCTTCAGCCTGTAGAAATCTTACACCTGTGCTCACCACTGTTCCTGTCAGTCCATTCTTCTCTTTCAAACCAAGGCTCACCAGGACTCTCCCCAGGCCAAGCAGGCAAGACTGCAAGAGGCTGACAAGAAATGGGCTAAGCTGGGTGACTGAGCTGCATTGCAGTAGGAGCTGTTAGGGAGAGGCTGTGGGCTGTGGGCTCCATGGTTGATAGAACTTACTGAGGCTGCAGGGACGGCTCGGAGAACACTTGATGCTCTTGCAGAGAACCCGGGATCAACTTCCAGCACTCATACGGCAGGCAGTTCACAACTGGCCGAAACTCTGGTTCCGAGGGATCCTATGCCCTCTTCTGGCCTCCGAGCAGGCAGAAAAATTACCCATGCACATAAAATTAAAAATGAAAAGCAACAAAAAGATTGGTTACCGCTCTTGCAGAGGACCCAAGTTTCATTCCCAGCATCCATATTAGCTGGTTTAAAACCAGCTGTTATTTCAGCTGTTGAGGATCTGACACTCCGCAGGCACCTGCACACACACAGGCACACACACAGGCACCTGCACACACACAGGCACACACACAGGCACACACACAGGCACACACACAGGCACCTGCACACACACAGGCACCTGCACACACACAGGCACACACACAGGCATCTGCACACACACAAACATCTGCACACACACAGGCATCTGCACACACACAGGCACCTGCACACACAC
>JANHMN010000021.1:40641503-40656503 GCA_030674055.1 Rhabdomys pumilio
GTTCAGTGTGGGATGATTCAGTGTGGGATGTGGTTCAGTGTGGGATGTGGTTCACTGTGGGATGTGGTTCAGTGTGGGATGACTCAGTGTGGGATGATTCAGTGTGGGATGAGGCTCAGTGTGGGATGTGGTTCAGTGTGGGATGATTCAGTGTGGGATGTGGTTCAGAGTGGGATGTGGCTGTAGTAAAATGTGGTTCACTTATGAGACGTGGTGTTGTGAGAGGTGGCTCCACGGTGAGGCAATCAGTTCCCTGATTTAAACACAGCAACAGACCGTTTTGTATCTCTAACTAGAGGTACAAAAGCACACAAGGTTTTTACATTAAAATTGAGAAATTTATTTTTTTCCATGAAATAGTAAGCAGAATTTTTCATGAAATAGCAGAATCAAAGTACAGAAATCTACATCTTAAGACAATTGAAATGATGCTAGGATCTGAATGACATCACACTTATGACCAAAGGAAAAATGAAGAGTTTAGACAATGAATTCACTTTAAAGTTTTTGCTCAATAATTCACCTGAAATTAAACATACGAGGAAAATTGAGATTTGGGCACCTCATCAAATGAAATAATGCCACTTCATCCTTGTCAGAGGAACTGACCATAGTAAAACTGTGGTTGGTTCCATCAAGAAGCCCTGTGTCTCCTCCATTTACATGTGTCACCTATCAGTCCTTTCAAACTTTTAAGGATGCCAATTCAAAATATACTTTCTTTAGGCACCAAGCAATAGATTTCTCCAGCCTCATGTGAAGAATGAGGGAGAGCACCCCAAAGCATCGGCTGGTCATGGCTTTCTTCTACAGCTCACTGAGGTCAATCTGTCTTGATTACTTACAGCAGCCAAAAATTCATATATATATACATATATATATATGTATATGTATTTACAAACTGTACATATTTACATGACCTCATCAAATACTGAATTGTAGAAATAAGAACGCCATTCTCAAAGGCATTCATTTCATGTCCCAGTGTTATCTTCTTGTGCAAACTAGAACTTCCCAGACTCCCTGGGAAGCTAAAGACAGTCCACATTTCGGAGGCCACCATCCATTGTTAAAGACCCAAACCTAAAACACAAAATGAGAAGAAAGAGAATCTTAGCAAATGCACACATGTACCTTTGGGACCGAACGTAGGATCCTTACGTATGTTGGGATAGAACTCCATCAATGAGCTATACCCCACTTCTTGACATCCCAACACTATAGAGAATTACAAAATAGATTTCAGAAGAATGGTTCCTCCTCCTCCTCCTCCTCCTCCTCAGGCACATAGCTAGAGGTCAGAGGACTACTTTGTGTTGTTCGTTCTCTCCTTGTAGCTTTGATGTGGGTTTTGGGGACTAAAGTCAGGTCACCAGGCTTGCACAGCAAGAGCCTTTATCTGCTGCACTGCCTTGCTGGCCATGGAATAGTTATTTTTAAATAACTTCAACAACTGTGATTTGCTCCATTTCTTACTGGAAAGTGGTGTTATTATATGAAAGAACATAATTGTTCCCAAGCTTAGAAAACAAAAACAAAAACCCTTCTGGGGGTAGAGTTCTGGCTCAGCAGTTAACACGCATGGGCTATTCTTGCAGAGGACAGAGTGGATGCCAGCCCTGACATGGTGGCTCCAGTTCAGGGAATCCAGTCCCTTTTCTAACCTCTGTGGGTTTGGGCCTCTCTGCCCACCACATGGGCTGTCAGGCTTGTGGCCAGCGCCAGCTCCCTGACCTGGGAACACTGTTAGGAGAAAATGGGGAGGAATGAAAAAAACTGCTTAAAGTAATTAAAAAGTACTGTGAGGACTGGAGCTTGTTTGGTTTCAGTGAAATAGTGAGAGACCTCTAAGACAAGAACTTCAAGTCTCTGAAGAAAGAAATTGAAGGAGATATCAGAAGATGGAAAGATCTCCCATGCTCCTGGATTCTACGGTAGGATTAACATACTAAAAATGGCCACCTTACCAAAAGCAAGTTACAGACTCAACACAATCCCCATCCAAATCCCAACACAATGCTTCACAGACATGGAAAGAGCAATTCTCAACTTCATATGGAAAAACAAAAAACCTAGGATAGCTAAAACCCAGCTATCACCATCCCTGACCTCAAGCTGTACTACAGAGCAATAGTAATAAAAACTGCATGATATTGGTACAGACACAGACAGGTTGTCAATAGAATTGAATCAAAGACCCAGAAATAAACCCACACACTTATGGACACCTGATTTTTAACAAAGAAGCCAAAAACCATATAATAGAAGAACAAAACCATCTTCAATAAATGGTGTTGGTTTAACTGGATTTCTGCATGTAGAATACATATCTATCTATCTATCTATCTATCTATCTATCTATCTATCTATCTATCTATCTATCTAACTGTATCTATCACCCTGCACAAAAAGTTCTGTCCAAGTGGATCAAAGATCTCAACATAAAACCAGATACTAAATCTAACAGAACAGAAAGTAAGTAATAACCTTGAACTTATTGGTACAAGAGACAACTTTCTGAACAGAACACCCATAGCTCAGGTACTAAGATCAACAATTAATATAAAACCTCATGAAATTGAAAAGCTTCTGTAAGTTAAGGACACTGTCATCAGGACAAAATGGTGGCCTACAGACTGGGAAAGGATTTTCACCAACCTTATATCTGGACAGTAACTCACTCACAAAAACTTTGACCCAAAACGTGTCCTGCCTACAGAGAGTGAGGGAGTGACCAAACAATGACTGGCCCAACTAGAGACCATTTAATAGGCAAGCACCAATCCCTGACACTATTAATGTTACTCTGTTATGCTTGCAGACAGGAACCTAGCATAATTGCCCTCTGAGAGACTCCACCCAGAAGCTGATGGAAAAAGATGCAGAGACTCACAGCCAAACATTAAATGGAACTCAGGGACTCTTATGAAAGAGTTAGGGAAAGGGTTGAGAGACATGAAGAAGATAGGGACCCTAAAAGAAGACCAACACAATCAACTAACCTGGACCCTTGGGAGCTATCAGAGACTACACCATCAACCAAAGAACATGCACATTTGGACCTAGGTCCCCCACACATATGTAGCAGATGTACAGCTTGGTCTCCATGCAGGTCCCCCAACAATGGGAGTGGGAGCTGTCTCTAAAGCTCTTGTCTGTCTGTGGAATATGTTCCCTTAACTGGGCTGCCTTGTCTGCCTTCAATGGAAGATGTGCCAGGGTAGGGTTGATACCCAGTTGTAGGGTAGGGTGGTGCCTCCCCTTTCTCTGAGAAGAGAAGAAGGGGGTCTGGGAGGAGGGGGCAGATATCAGGATGTAGAAAAAATAAATAAATGAAAAAACCCTGAAGCTTTTTTGGTTTTGTTTTAGTGAGGGGTTAGGGTTTCTAAGCTGAAATACAGAGCTCAGAGTGCACACTGCAAGGAGCGTGAAGAACAAGATCTCAGCAGAATGTTCCCCGGAGGAGAAGGCAGCAATGCTGGGACAGAGGCAGGCCCAGGGCTGTCCTTCTCATCAGAAATATGCATTTACACTACTTTGTGGATATCAGTAGCTTAGATTTTTTTCTCTTTTCTCCTTCCTTCCTTCCTTCCTTCCTTCCTTCCTTCCTTCCTTCCCTCCTTCCCCTCCTTCCCTCCCTCTCTTCCTTGAGACATTGTTTCTCTATGTATCTGTGGCTGTCCTGAAACTTGCTATGCAGATCAGGCTGGCCTTGAACTCACAGAGATCCCCATCTCTGCCTCCACAGTGCTGGGATTAAAGACATACACTATCACAGCCGGCCAGAATTTTTTAAGCAAGATAGGGACATAATTCTGTCAGTATTTAAGCATCAGGACACCACATGGTTACACAAGCAGTTAGCAGGTTACCATCACTGCTCTCCCAGGAGGAAGGAGGTCTGGATGAGGGGAAGCAGGGGCCTTGTGAAGACTGCCAAACTAGTCAAGGGGGGGGATAAAGAAGCAAGCCCATAGAACACTGATGTTTCAAGAGGTACGAAGTGCTACTCCTGGACCAGCATGCTATTGGAGGATGACTTCAGGCACCACACCTCTTAGTGCCGAGAGTGGCATACCTGTGAGCACACAGGGTGGGGAGGACGATACTGTCACTAGTCCTGGCTTTCACTATGTGTCACACACTTGAATCTTAGAATTCAAAGCCCAAAATAACCCAGAACTTAACACCTGTATGTACTGATAAGTGGCATGAGACAAAAAGTCTGCACCTCCCAATCCTTCTCCCCATGCCCCCTCCTGTTCTCCACTGAGCAGTTGGTGGCCCCCTGGGTATTCCCCCACTCTGGTATATCAAGTCTCTTTGGGACTAGGCACATTCCTCTTCACTGAGGCCAGACAAGACAGCCCAGGCAGAAAAACATATCCAACATACAGGCAACAGCTTTTGGGATAGACCCCGCTTGAGTTATTCAGACCCCACATGTAGACCAAGCTGTACATCTGTTACGTATGTGTGGGGAGGCCTAGGTCCAGCTAGTGCGTGTTCTCTGGACAGTGGCTCAGTCCCTGAGAGCCCCAAGGGTCCAGGTTAGTCGACTCTGTTGGTCTTCCTGTGGAGTTCCTATCCCCTTAGAGGCTGCAATCCAGAGAAAGCATTGTTTTAAACCCAGGTTTAGTGTGGACCAGGACAGCACAGCTTCCCTGTTTGGAATAGCTGAAGTGTATTGATGGAAGGCACTCAGAAATCCTTCAGCCAGATTGTTAAGGGAAAGACAGTTCTCAAGTCAAAACAATGTTTGCCACTGGGTCTGTGCTCTCATTTAGAGTCTAAGGAGAAACCTCAGGTATATTTGGTATTATTCTCCTGTTTTGAAGATTACAAAGCTAACTTCTTTGTAGTCATGGACAACAAGGTTTGTAAACATGTAGTTTAAGTAGCTATAAAATGCCTCAGGAGGTGAGTAGTTACTGACATCTTTTAGGTTACCATTTTATAGCTACGTGGACCATAAGCCATTTCAGGTTTCCTTACAAAGACTGCATTCACTGTGATTCTCATTCTTTCTCCCTTTGCCTTGAATTACATCACTTTCCCTCATGGACAAGTTGCCCTCAGAGTGCAGGCGTACTAAGACACTGAATACAGCTGTTTCCAGCTCAGGTGTGAAAGGAATAGATGAGACAGAGGTAAGAGCCTATATTTGGGCCCCGCCTCTACATTTTATTATCTGGAAAAATCCTGCCATCTCAAACATTTGTGATTCAGAACATTTCACTCATGTAACTGAATATTTGTGTGGAGGGGTGGAGGAGGGGTCACAAAAATTAGCACAGCAAGAGGCTTCTGAATGCAGAATAACCAAAACGTCAGTCAGAACTCAAGCAAAGGCGCACTGGCAGCCAGCGCTGCATGAGACTCTACTGTACCCCTGCTTCTGCTGAGCCCCAGCGCTGTGCCACATGCCCATGAGCCCTGCCTGCAAGGGAGGGCTCAGGCCTGAGACTGGGACATCTTCAGTTGCACGGGTTTTGCTGAAAACGCAGGTTCCTGCTCTTAGTTCAATCATGAAGGCCACTTTCTCACTGCCTTTCCTCAGCATGCAAATGTGAAGCCAGTGTGTCATCGGACTGTGCTGTGCTCTTAGCACAAACAAGCTCACTCCCTAGGTTGCAGTGCTGCTTTCCTTGTTTGTAAGGAAAAGGTGTGCAGAGGGCTCTGCAGGCTGCTCTCGTGTCAGAGCACTGGTGTCTTTCGGGCAACTCTGAACCCCCGAACTGGAGAACTCATGTGAAGACGGTCTTCACAGTCAATAAGCAGGCTACTGGACTAAAGATAAATGTCAAGCTATTCACAGTGAATGAAGCACGCCTTTAATTCAACACTTGGGGGGCAGAGGCAGGCAGGTCTCTGCGAGCTCAAAGCCAGCCTGGTCTACAGAATGAGTTCCAGGACAGCCAGAGCCACATAGTGAGACTCTGTCAAAAACAAAACAGTAACAACAAAATCAATGCTAAAGGCCACTCAAGTCCCCAGTACACTGCGGGGAAGCGTAGGGCTGAGGCCTCCCTCTCCTTTTACTACACACCTTCTGGACAGACAAGGAGCTGGCCGCAAGCCACATCCCAGGCGGCTCAGCACTCACCTTTCTAGAATGTGATTGTTCTCTGCCAGCTCCTTAACCACGCCCTCCATCTCCTCCTTTAACTTCTTCATACTACATGGAGAAAGCAGACAGACAAGTCACTTGGGTCAACATCTTAGAATTATGTTCACATTGTTTTATTTTATAATCCAACTGCCCGTGAGACAACAGTAGGCACAGTAGACATCAAGAATTCTGAAAGGTAAGAACAAGACGTCAGACCAATAGGAGAGCAGGCAGCGCCATTCTCCTTCCCCAGCAGCCTCTTACCCGAGCGTCATCTCCACTAAGGTGTTAGAGCTGGGGTAGACCGGGGCCAGGCCGTGCTTGACTGCACTGGAGGCTGCCAGCATCTTCTGAGGCAGAGTCTCTTGTAGCTACAACATAAAGCAGACGTGTCACCAGACATGGCATACACTACCAATCAAGGACCACTTCACTGCTCCAGGAAGGCCACAGGACTGCCCAGTACCCACTCCACAGGGGAGGGGATGAATCCTGTGTTCTCCAGGACGACGATTCACCACTGATCTACAACCAGCCCAGCTTTAAATTCCTGTTTCAAAACTGTCAATAGAAATACTGAAATCAACAGTCTTTGAAACAATTTTCCTTACAAACAATAAAACGATGAATTATCAGGTGTTGGTAACTGTGCAGTGGGTGATGGGCCAGGGAGATGGTACAGCAGTGTGGACATCTGCTGCCAAGCCTGACGACCTGAGTGCCATCCTGGAGCTCACGTGGCAGAGGAGATAATTAGCCCCTGAAAGTCGCCCCCTGGCATGCACACGCATACACAATATGTGTATACATATTAAGTCAATAGCTGTGGTACATGCTCCCGAGGTGGAAGTGCACAGGGCACATACGAGGTCCCGCATGTCCAGCAGGCAAGCTCAGAGGCACCGAGCAGCCCTCCCAGTGCAAAGCCTGTGCCTGTGCTCTTGAGGGCTATACCTCATTAGTATAGTCTTGATACTTGGACACTTCCTCTTCGATATCAAAACACTGATTAGTTAGCGAGAGCAGCTGTTTCCTAAGATGAAGCATCTTTCTGAAAACCAATGAGAGTCTATTAACAAACAGCCTCTTGGAAACTCTCACGTAAAGTACACAATGTTCTGTACTGTACAGACAGACACCCATCACCCTACACACAGCTACGTACCTCATCCACTCTTCTGACTTATCTTTAAATGCTTCATACTTTCTAACACACTCTTCTGTAAAGTGGGTCATTGCTTTAGTTGCATGGTAATACAGTTTTTGTCTGCAAATCAGAAATAACAAGAGGCTTTAATGTAACCTCACTATTTCTACCTCCAATTACAAACATTTCAGATATACAAAATTCATGGTTTTATGATTATTGTGGTTTTGGAATTTGCAGAAAGCAGAGCTGGAGCTAAGGGCGGGGCTGTGCGCCATGGGACGTGGGTGCTGGGCACTGAACTGCGCCCCCTGGAAGAGCAGTGTGCTCTTAACCACTGAGCCAGCTCTCCAGCCCCAAACACTTATTGGCTGAGTTCGGTAAGATGGTTGTGGGGGTCTCAGAGGATTCCTCTCGCTGGCCCTGTAAGCACAGCAGACAGAGGTGGGGACAGCAAGTGAGCAGAACAAGGTCTTCCTCCTGTCTTAGTCACCCAAGGGACCAGATGAGTGGACCTGGACAGTGTGCACCCAGAGCAAAAACCTCCAAGAGGCCGGGTTACACCAAATTGCTATTTCAATTAATCTCAACACGAAGCAAAGATATCAAAAAAAGTTCAGCAAGAAGAATCTTAACTCAATCTGCACACTTACTTATCAAATTTGTGGATCTGTTCTTCATTATAAGCTAGTCCTGAAAATGGGAAAAGCATTCTTTTGTTAATGCAGAGTTGCACATCACATGTAAGATTTTCTCCTTTGAGACTGCATCTTTTAAAAGGCTAAGAGTCTGAAGTGACTATAGAGCTATGAGGTCCACTAGCTATGTATGGCCTGTTGACACTTTACTTTGGTCAGTATAAAGTTATGATTTAAAAGTAAAAATTAATTGTCAACCTTTAAGTCAGGATATTTTTAATAAAGCTTTTATCTCTAGTTTTGTTTTTTTAAAATGAATCCTAGCACTCGGAAGGCAGAGGCAGGTGGATCTGCGGAGCTGAAGGCCAGCCTGGTCTACAGAGCAAGTTCCAGGACAACCAGGGCTACACAAAGAAACCCTGTAACAAAAACCAAAACCAACCAACCAACCAAAACCACAAGGGCAGCCTGGGCGACACAGGGGTGAGAGGGCTGCCGACTTCAGTGTCCCTGGGCCCAGCAGGCAGCCACTCCTGTGTGCTACTGGTCTAGCCTCTGCAAGATCTAGGGCTCGTGACTGTAATTTCAGACATGAAAAGGTTGGGTTGACAATAACTTAGTACATTCGACTAAGTGTAGCTGTACTAAAAGCACAGCACAGTAATGTGCTTGCTTAACACTAACTAAGCTGAGGCAGGGGATGAGCAAAGAGCAAGTGGTACTTACTGCGTTCTGCTTTGTCCTTTTTGAACTGATAGTAAATCTCTGTGATGCAATTCAACAGGACTTGTAATTTTTCTACACTATTTAAGGAAGAAAAACCCAAGTAAATTATTGGAACTGATACAACAACAAACAACAGGCACACACTACCCACAGGCCGAAACCTACTTCCTGTCTCTTGGATGCGTGCCTTCTTGATGTGCCCAGGCATCAGCCAGCAATCCCCCTGGAGACAACCTGCTGTTGATGTCCTGAAGACTGCTTTCTATTGTTCCCTGAGAACTGGAAAGCTAAATACAACAACGGATTAGGTCAGAATGCCCAGTCAGAGACAATGGATTAGATCCAAATGCCCAGAAGAGACAATTATCCGAGGCTTGTTCTAATGGTCTCTGCTGGGCTCCTCATGGACCTCTATGTGAGGCCATTCTCATTGATCAGACCACTCTGTGAGCTGCTACAGGACATGCACAAAACCCTTTTTATTACTGCTTTTTGTTTTGTTTGTTTGTGGTGGGGCGGGTGATGTGCTATTTTAAAATCAGCAATTAGAATGTCTATGCTAGGCATTAACTCAGGAGAGCTGCCTCTCCTGCCTTGTCTCTGACTTTTAAATCATTAGACCTAAAACTTTTTCTAATGTTTTAAATATCATTTAAAGTGTATAAAAGTTTCCTGGAAGCACAGTTTCAGGAAACATAACCTGTGATGCATTCTGACATTGTCTATCCTACTGAGAATGCTGCCAGCTGCAAGGCACTAAATGCCATAAGCTGTTACTCATCCATGGCTCAGCCTTTGGAAAAACCACTGTTGCAGATCTAAAGCTACGGAAAGAACGACTAGAGTGCAGGCTGCTGCTGAGTTCCCTGTATTAGTGTGCAGCACAAGCAGGGTAGAGGACAGCCTCGGGTGTGACTCTCCTGCTGCTCTCACCATTCTGAGAAATGTGGCCAGAACTCCCCAAATGGGCTAAGCAGCTGGCAGCATTAGGGAGCCTGGGAGGAGCATCAGGGAGCCCTCCCTTCTCTAGCCCTCCACACCACACTGGCTCTGGGAGACTGAGCTCAGGTCCTACCAACCAATCTATGCAACCCCAAGGCCTCATTTCCTTAATTAAAAAAACAAAAACAAAAACAAAAAAACCTCTTAATTACATTTTCTTTCTTTATGTGGATATGTGTGTGGTGGTCAGAGAGTTTATGGCGTTGGTATTCTTTTGTTAGGAGGATTCTGGGAATCCACCCAGGGTATGAGGCTTGGCAACAAGCGCCTTTATCCACCAAGCTGTCTTATAGGCCCTCCTTTACATTTTAATTTAATGTTCATGTTATGAATTCCTTAAATGCTACAAAGAACTAATAAAGGCTTCATGATGGCTGGAGAGATGGCTCAGTGGTTGAAGAGCATACACCGCTCTTCCCAAGGGCCTAGAGTTCAATTCCCAGCACCCACATCAGGTGCCTACAACTGCCTGTAACTCCTGCTCCAGGGGGATTCAAGGCATGGTCCCCTGTGCACACGAGTGCACAGCCACACACAAATACACATAATTTAAATACAACCTAAGTCTTTTAAGAGGCCCTTATGTAGCCCATCTGGAGTCGCTGGGTAAACAGAGGCAGCCCAAGAGTAACAATCAGCTGTCACATACCTAACTGTGTGCACTTCTGCTCTACTGAATAATCCATTCAGACACCTCCTAGCTTATGCTCAGCAAACTGTCTCCTTACCGCCTTCTTAGTTATAGAAACAAGCCACTGCCTGAGGATCCCAGAGCCTTTTCTTTTTAAGACATCTGTTATTTCAGGATCTGCAGTGATTTCTAAGCAAGTGTAAGCTCCTGCATTTGAGTGCATGTTACAGAGCCACATGATGAACGTCTACAACAGCACTAAGGATTAAAGACAAAGCAGACAAAAAATGCAGAAAATGTGGGTGGGAGGCAGGAACAAAAGGATGCACTTGTGTGTTGAAAATACAGAAGGCATTTAGAAATAGTACAAAGAACTACATGGCCAAAATGGTGTGTGTGTATGTAACTAAGAATATACATATAGTAAGATATAATTATAGATGTTATATATAGCTAACGATATATTATAAAATGATATATAATCATATATCTAGTCGCTAACAAGGGGAAAGGCCACTTTTCTCCAGGAGCGTTAGACACAGCGCTCAGGTTCCCACTGGCTCTCAGCAGCAGAGGAGCAGACCACAGCCGGTGGCCGCCACGGCCCCAGTACTCACTCTCAGCAGCTTGGTGTGAATGTCTGAAATCTCACCCAGCTCTGCAGCTTCCAGGTTGACCTTCATCAACTTCTCATATCTGTTTGAAAAATACATTACCAGGAAACAGATGGATGAGTGCAGCAAAGGCAGGTTTACCTGTATTTATGAAGTTTATGAAGTGAACTTTATTATCATGATTTAATAAAAAATGTATTTAAGGTCTATATGCTACGAGAGTCTAAGAGAGCTTTGCTGTCTTCCTGAAGAAGGAATGCCCTCCACAGGCGCAGTCTGATGACGTCACTCGTCAGTTACTCCTTGCAGCTGCCCCGGTCCACATGTACCAGGAGGCTGGGAGCAGCCCAGCTAGACGTCCGGTATACATGGACAGATTAGGATAAAACACACAGGGCAAGGTAATGTCAAATCACACGACTGCAGGAGAATGGTGAGAATCCAGCTTTCAGAATGTATGTACATTATTATAAATGTAACATCAGTTACATGCTGACTGCATTTACTGTATTTCCCTGCAGTATAAATAGTGTATTCTGAAAGGCCATTTAAATTATCATTGTTACAAAATGCATTCTTAGAGACAAGAAAGTAAGAATAAATTAAAAGTCATTGCTAAAATTCTGTAACTTTTTAACATTATTAATGTTGTGTGTGCACGCATGGGGCCTGGGCTGTGCATGTCACAGCGTGCATGCGGAGGTCAGAGCACACTATGGCCATGTTATTCTCCTTCCGACCTATGTGGGCTCTGGAGTCACCATGCTCTTGCAGTAAGCACCCTTACTCACTCACACATCTTATTGGCCCCAGAAGATATTGTTCCTAAAATTCCAAGAATGCTTCCCAATGCTATTCCTGTAGCTGCTTCCTACAGTCTGTCCTGTTCAGCTCTGTCTCCCAGGACAGACAAGAGGCCTCGTCACACAGAAAAGGTGGGAAATGGCAGCTGGATGATAGACTAACTCTTTAGGAGAAAGCTGCTCTTCCCCCAGTGAGCTGAAGCAGCCACTAAGGCAGCACTGCTCCATGAAGCGCTCTGCACATGCGCTGTGCCAGTGTGTTAAAGGTAATTAGATCAGAGACTCAGCTAGCGCTGCCACAGGTCCCGCAGGGTGCTGCCCACTTACACTTTCACAGTCTTCTCTATGTTTCTGATGCAGAAATCCAGTGTGATCACAACTTCTGTCTTCTTGTGGACAGTCTCGTTGTAATCATCTTTAACTAGTTCACTAGAAAACAACGAAGGCCCCTTAGTCCAAGTGCTGTTTAAGGGCTGCCACTAATTATAATGAAGTCTATTTTAAACCCACGTCATCATTTTAAATGCCACCCCAGTTTTTAAGGTACCATTAAAGCATTGTCTGTGCCAGGCAGTACTCCAGCCGGCTTCTTACCTTCTTGTAGTGGACTTAATAAAAGAAAAAAAAATGGATGACTCTTCCATATCTAGGCATTTATACTTCACAGACTATCACTAGTAACTGGGTTATAGTTTAGAAACCCAAGGCATTAAAGTTACAGTTAGGATCAAATACTGATCTGTAACTTACAATAGTCATGTGACCTTTATGTCATTAAGTCAATTTTGCTACTCATGCGCACCTGACCTCTGAAAGAGGACAACACAGTGAATCTGTAAGGAAAAGGCTTCAACTATGGCAGCCGTCAGCAAACAAGGCCCAAAGTCGGTTTTTTATGGCCTACTAATTACTTTTAGGGAGATTACAAATAAAAGACAAAGAGATCACATGTGGGTAATGAAGCCTAACACACCGAGGGGTCCTTTAAAAGAAAACCTGACACAGTGGCTTCCATGAAAAGCTTTTTTAAACTTAAACTATAATAAATGAAAAGAAAAAACCTTCACCAAACCACTGACCAGTGACAGAAAAAGAGGGAAAGCAAATGCTGCTTGGATTGGCATACTTAATTCCTCTAGACACACCAGTCCCAGCATCAGCACTAAGCTACCCCCAAGCACAAGCACAGAGCTTTCTGCAACAGCTTGTGACCACATGGAAGTTGTTATAGGCACAAAGCTGTGAGTTTTGTTTGACACAACACTAACCACAGGCAAGAAACCTAAGATATTAAGACAGCCGACGTAGCAAAACGCCGGAGTCCTAGCACCTGGGAGGTAGAGGCAGGAGGAGCATGCATTTGAGACCAGTCTGGGCTACATGGCAAGCCAGCGGGGAAAACCGAGGCCAGGAATAGGAATGAATAGAGTGTATGGCATCTCTGCAAGAACGAATGGGTGTAAGCATGTGTGGACTGTCACAAGCAACGGCAGTGAGCCGATCCCAGGAACGCACACCCTGCGCCCTGGTGCCTTCTGGCATTAGGTCACACTGCATGTCTACAGGATGCACAATGAATGAATGATGGGACAGCCACAGCACAGCTCCTGAAGGAAAGATGGGAGGTGAGGGAGAGGGAGGCCCAAGAAAAGAGGAGAGAGGAGAGAGGAGAAGGAAAGGGGGGAAGGGGAAAGGGAGAAGGGGAAAGGGAGAAGGGGAAAGGGAAAAGGGGAAAAGAATGGAGGCCAGGAGTCAACCACTGGTATCTTTCCTCCAGTACTACCACCTTTGTTTTGTCAGAAGAGTCTTTCTCTGAGACCCAAATCTTGCAAATATGGCTGGCTGGCCAGAAAGGCTGAGTGGCCCGCCTGTCCCTGTCTTCTCAGTGGTGGGATTATAAGCCTATGCCACTGTGCCTCCACTTCCTTTGTTAATAAAAGAATGTGCAGGTTCTGAGGACGGAACTCAAATCTTCATCTTGTAATGACCACCATTTAATCTGTGTCCTCAACCTCATACTTGTATTTCCCAAGGTACTTTTCAGGAAGAGAACATTTCATTAGGTCAACCTTTTCTTTTAGAATAACTATATTAAATGATTACAACACACTTTTTAGACTGCTTGGTCAAGATGAGTAGATACTTGTAGGTACGCATCCAGATCCATGAAAGATCTACAACAGGCAAATCTATGCAGACAAGGCAGATTAGCGATGTGTAAGGGTTGCAGCCGTGGGAGTGAAAGCCACTGGGCACAAGACTTGTGAGGAATGGGCTGATCTCAGTAGGGTTGGCTGCTGTCACCCTGTGCCACACTGTTCATTTTAAATGAGTAAAGAGATAGTTATGAAGAATAGCTTAATAGTTGTGTTAAAAAGGAGTGTGCATGCAAAGGCAGGAAGTGGAGGAAGACTGGGTCTAGTCCCTAGCAAACTGACTGCTGACTGTGTCCATGAAAACGTCTTCCAAGACAGCAGATGGGCAGCTGCCAAGGTCTGAGGACTGCAGCTTCACAGAGCTGTGCAGATTTACAGTTCAGACAGTCCGTCCTGTGTGTCTCTAGGTAACTGTAGGAAGTCAAGGAAAATAGTGCTGTCTGATTTGAAAAGTGAGAGGCGAACAAGTCGAGCCAGTGCCTGCCCGCAGAGGGATGAGGTGCTTGGTCCCAGCCCCTGGTTTACGGAGTCAGGGGAAAGAACGCTTATCGGATTGCAGTTTGTTACTTACACCAACCACCGTATCCCCTTCCGCATCAACTCCTGATAGAGCAGCAGGGTACTGGCAGTTCTGCAGGCGTAGCACACAACCCCCGTCACCGCCTGGAGAGAGACAAAGTTAGGACTGGCTGCTAACAGGACAAGGTAAGAGAGACTTAAAACAGTGCAAGCGTTTACATTTTCATCAGGAAAAGAAACCCCCAATGTCTGACTGCTAGAAAGATGTAACTACAATAAACCTTTCGGCTATTAACATTATATAAATGTTTCAATGGATAGCACTTCCTCTTACTGAGTTCAACAAAGGAAACTAGAAACAACTTGGAATAAGAAAACATCATTTTCCTAAGTCATGCATAGAGAGACAGCACATTGATTACTGCACTACTGATAACTCGTCAAAGCACTAACCTTGGCCATGCTGGCATCCCCGTCCAGATCATAGCGTGGATGGATTTTAGGCAAGGGAACTGCAATACGAAGTTGAAGACTAGAATTAGAAGTAAGAATGCTTGGGTAAACGACTGTATTGTTTATATAGCAAGGGGACTGTCTAAATTACACACGTGAGGGATTCTCCCCAGTCCTCTCCACAGCTTTAGAGAAGAGA
>JANHMN010000021.1:40659003-40667271 GCA_030674055.1 Rhabdomys pumilio
TACATGCAGACGCACTCTTAGTCACATGCAATCTTATTACACGAGAGTTAAGAAGATCCCATAGTTATGTTTTCATCTATGCAAAACAAATGTTGAATATTTCTTCAATATCCATAGTGTCTTATGCTAACTATACCAATAAGATTAAACTAGATTTAGAACTCCACTATATTTAAGACAGGCCCTACCTTCAATAAAACAGCTCATCTTTATCAATACATGGCACTTGAAAGAAGACATAGAATCAGCTCTGTCAAACTTGCAGTTTCAGTACAAACTAACTTACCTATGCATTTAAGAAAATTAATCCTTTTTATTTCCAATAAGGATCAGGACTTTACTAAGTACTTAAACTTAATTTTACTAGTAAGATATGGGTGCTATTTGTGAAGGTAAGGCGTTTTCTCTATTTCCCTGGTTTAGGAGATGCTTATTACTTTATGCAAGCATAGATTATTATATTATACAATCATGGACAGGACAAGAACGCAGAGCCACTTACGTGTTATAGCTATGAATATAAATCTTAAGCGCTGTCATGTGTTGTAGCGAGAAAACATGGATTACCATTCGGTGAAGTACATCACTAGTCTCTGCAAAGAACTGGTCAAAACCCCAGCACTTCTCCTGATCAGCTTCAAGAATGTTTGCAAGAACTGGGGTAAGCAGTGTCTGAAGACCCCTAAAACAGTATTTAAAAAATTATTTGAAGAGAGAATATCATAGAACAAAGCCGCATCTACAAAGAAAACACAGTCAAAGGACTTGTGGGGTGCTGTGGATTTGAAGGCTTGCTCACCATGGACCGGCATTATTTGAGAGGATTAGGTGTTGCTTTGTGTTCTCTTTCTCTCCCTGTCACATGAGGATAATGGATTAACCCTCTATAGTTGTAAGCAAGCCCCCGACACTAAATGCTTTCTTTTGTGAGTGTTGCCTTGCTCATGGTGTCTCGTCACAGTGATAAGACACTGACTAAGACAAACTGCCAATAGCTTTATGGGCTTCATATCTTTTATCTGAAATGTTTGGAACCAGAAATGTTTGAGCTTTAATTTTTTTTTTTTCAAAGATTTTGGGGTATTTGTACATATGAAATTATCAGGGGATTGGATCCAGGTCCAAATGCATAATTTGTTTTACATATTCATAATATACATGGCTTGAAGAACTTCAGTCTTTTTAGTGAGTCCACATTCTGGTTGCACATGTGGAGATCTGTGGAATTTTCCGTTTATGGTATCATGACTCTGCAGCATTTCCGATGCCAACTTCCCAGAATGCCTCGCTCCTCCCTGCGGGGCTGGCTATCCAGTCTTGATTGGCACAAGAGGACGGCTAACTGCTCTTCTTTCCCAGGTCACTACATTCTGATTAGTAGTTTTTACTGCTTACTTGAGTTAAAATTTTACTATTTAAGACAAACAAAAAATCACAAAAAGAACCTTTTGAAATCTAGTAATTTTGATGAAAGATTTCTATGCTAAAAGCTGTGGTAGATGATGTTTGCTTCCTTCTCTGCAGCTCACCGTGAGATCCCTGATCAGTAATATAGTAATTAACTAGCACCAGATCCCTGCCTGAGCCTGTTACATTCTACCAGGTTCCCTGAGGTCCCTAAGAGTAACATTTCCTAAATCAAATAGGACACAAATCACTGTAACTGTAAAGTTCTGCTCTCCGACATAGCACGCTTCTTTTGGCAATTCTAGTTACATAACATGAGTTTACTTCAGAAAATATTTTCTAAAAAGTAAAAAATTAAACTTAGGCTAGTGTTACTATTACTTTTTTTCCTCTGGCGGGAGGGTAGAAAGGTGATTGAGATAGGGTCTCATTCTGTACTTTAGGCTATCCTGAAACCCATTAGGTAGCCCAGGCTGGCCTTAAACCCATGGTGATCTTCCTGCCTCTGCCTCCCAATTCTGGGGTTATAGGCATGAACTACCACCTGGCTTTTTAGTTTGTTTTTTGAGTCAGGGTCTCTATCTAGCTAGTCTAGAACTGTGTACCCCAGGCTAGCCTTGAACTTGTGGTGCTCCTTCTGCTTCCTGAGTGCTGAGATGATGGGTGTTTTACCACCGTGCCCAGTTACTTTTAATTTGCTATTAATCAACTCTTTTTTGTGTCATCTGACGGTATCATTCTTAGAGTTCTGGTCTCGAATTCACAGAGATCCTCTTACTTCTGCCTCCCATGGGATTAACAGTTCGCACCACTGTGCTGGGCCTAGAAATGCTTATTTTGTATTCTCTGAATAAAATGAAATTTTTTTTAAGGTAAGGAGAAAGTTAAACTTGGTAATGCTTATATTTTGTAAGTCCAGTTTTTAAAAACGTACTCCTAGTTATACCACTGTTTGTGGTCCATCAGTGTGATTCCTACACTGGAAGAATTTCAAAGCATGTGAGCAGCAATCTGAAGAAAGCACGCTCTGTGTCCTCAGGAAATTACGCCTAAAGCTCGGAATGTTTGCCCACACCAAATGCAACTTGGTTCAACTTAATCAAAATAAAACTAAAACTACTAAGCCAGCAGTGACGGCCTACGCCTGTCACTCCAGCATGTGGGGGGCAGAGGCAGGAGAATTATCAGTCTGGGTTACGTACTGAGTTCAAGGCTAACCTGGGCTACACAGCAAGACCCTGCCTCAAAAAACAAAACTGACAGAAACAAAGCCAGCCCTGAAAATATGCTTAAATATTTGCATGTGTTCATGATCTTTAGGATCCCAGAAGTGTAACCACAGGTGCCAAAGGTCATGAGTTAGGTAGACCGCACTTACTGAGAAAGACTGCAGGAAAGAGGCATGTCCCCACTCCAGTCAATTGGTCCGTTTTCTGCTTTCTGTACTCCGGATATCGCACCAGAAGGCTTCCCAGTGATTATTTTATACCTTAGGAGAGACAACAGCAGAATGAGGCAAGGCAGGTCATCAGTGCATGGCCTACTAAGCAGGTCACTGCCGCATGGCGTGTCAACAGACTGCAAGCGCATGTCAACAGACTGCAAGTTCCCTCACTTGCACCTGCAATCATCTACCCTTTGTGACCGATGGCCACGGCATCCACGAGATAATCAGTACTCTGACTGACAGAGGTGGGACAGCAGTGTGAGAATACTATCTGTACGCCATAGTTAGTTTTCATATGGGAGCCCAGCATGTCTGATGTTCACAACAAAATTATTTTTCCGTCTGAAAAAATGGGGCAAACATAAAAAAGTTATGTCACCGAATCTGTCTAGACTATAAAAAGCACCTCATCCAGTCAAGCAGACTATAAGGTTACTGCAGAATGAGCCATCACATTATTTTTTAAAGAAGCGTGAGATAAAGCAACACACATCGCAGTCTCAGGAAATCCTCCACGTAGACAAAAGGTCCACACGCCTGGAGGAAAGATGCTCTACAATGGTTGTCCACACTGGCGAGTGTGAGGGAGAGCAGAGGGGCAGAAGCCAGGCTGGCCAGGAGGGACTGTGTCCTGCTGTCAGAATTCCTGTGCCTGCATGCACACACCGGCACCAGTCGGCAGGATCTGACATCAGCCCAGGCCAGGGTTTCTGTCTGATCATTTTTAGTTCATCAGTTAGGCCAACGTGCTCTGAGCAAATCAATGTGTTTGTTAAACACCAGAGCTGACCAGTAACCCAACTGATGCAGACTGCTGCTTCCTCCGGGGAGGTGGCTGTAGTTTCTGCCTTAAGAGATGCTTCCTTGCCGGACCCAGTTTAGGGGAGATATGGTGTTAACGCACTGACAGACGTGAGGAGGATCAGTGACAGCATCGCTGTGCTGCCAAAGTTCTTCCCAAGCTTCATCTCTACCGGCTCTCCATGTAAACCCTGATCACGTGCTGAGCACCACGGCTGGATGGGAGACGAGTGGACCACTCTCCAGGACGTCAGCCACTGATAGTGACGCCACACCACAAACATGTACTATCAGAGTGAGTGTCTGTGCAAATCAAGACACCCCAGTAATGTAAGCACACAGTGGGCAGAGTCAGCAGGTGGCTTGGGAGTCATGTCTCCTTTCTCATCCAGGTTAGAGCAGCGTCAGTGTCAGTGCTTTAAGATGTATCTATGAGAGCAGAAGTGTGTGCCCGTCGGGTAAAGTGCCCGCCGAGTACAGCTTATATTTAATGAGGAAACAAAGGGGGCTTAGCCTTTGCTAAGGAGGGGGTTAATAAAAAGGGCACAGTTGTAAAGCAGGCTCAGGCTGACGCTGCATCATTTTAGAGCAATCAGTGCTGTCTTCTCCATGTTCAGACACAGTGTGTTTCACTAGCACGCATGCAAATGTTCAAGCTTTAGGAAAAGCCAATGTACCATCTGAACTTGTTTTATCTGCCTCCTCAAATAATGTTAAAGGAAAAATGCGTTTCTTCATCAGTTTCCTGAGACGACAGAAAAGGCTCAGTTTTACAGCTGTGATTACTCTAACCACACACACTGGGGAGCTGGGTATGGTGGGTATGCACACAATTCCCACACTCAGGCGCTGAGGCAGAACTGCTCTGTCAGCTTCTTTTAAAATAAAACAAAAATAAAAGTGTGCCGGCTGGTTTTGGTCACCTTGACATAAACCTAGACATGTCTGGGAGGAGGAAATCTTAGTAGAGAAAATGCCTCCCTGAAAAATGACTACAGGAAAACCGGTAGGGCATTTTCTTAATTAATAATTACTAAGGGAGGGCCTAGCCCACTGGGGTGGTGTCAACCCTGGGCAGGTGGTCCTGAATGGTAAGGAAGCAGGCTAAGAAGGCCAGGAGGAGCAAGCCAGAGAGCAGCACTCCTCCATGGTCTCTGCATCAGCTCCTGCCTCCCTGAATGGAGGACAAGCTGTAAGATGAAATAAACCCTTTCCTCCCCAAAGCTGCTTCTGGTCACAGTGTTTTATCACACACTAACACACACAGTGTTCAGATTGTGGTGCGCCAACGTCATTGCGTGTGGTGTGCCAACGTCATCACGCACTATCACACCGCCGCCATTGGAAGATGGTGCCGACATCAGCCCGGACTCACCCAGCTTAACTAGTAAACAAGTGTTCAGAGCATGCTCAGAGTCCCTTGAACCAGCCTACATGTGACGCATCCCGAGATGTCATATTCTCCTGAGCTCTGCTAGTCAATCACAGAGGTACATGCCAACACGCCGACCTAATAGGTATTTAAGGACGTATCCCTTTCCTATCGGGGTCTTCCCTTCCATTCCGGCTGCAATAAAGCCTGCTGTAGAAGAATCCTGTTGTCTGAGTCTGTTCTTGCTGGCATCAGCTCCTGCCTCCCTGAATGGTGGACAAGCTGTAAGATGAAATAAACCCTTTCCTCCCCAAAGCTGCTTCTGGTCACAGTGTTTTATCACACACTAACACACACAGTGTTCAGATGAATCACACAACAAACTTCATAAGTCTCTCTATCTCGTCCTTGAGTTTTTGTTTTTGTTTACTATTCAAGACTTTGTGCATGGACCATTTCTCCACTATATGGCAGCACATAAGTACATACAACGCTATGGGGCTGGAGAGCCGGCTCAGCAGTTAAGAGCGCTGCCTCATCTGGCACAAGCCTTGGTTCAGTCCCCAGCACAACAGTTCACAGGCACCTGTAACTGTAGTCTCAGGCAATCTTTTGGCTTCTTCAGGCACCAGGTACAAAGACATACATGCAGGAAAACACTTATACACATAAATTATACACAAAAAATAAACATTTTAAAATGTATACTACACTACACCACTGAAATGCTTTATCTTTGGATGGAACCTGTAACAGGGGAAGAAATTCCGTCCAAAACACCATTTTTAAAATGGTCACTGCATTCAGAAGACGAGAAGAATTGACTCTCCTTGGTCCTGTTCTCTACAGAAGCGTATTGCTATTTTTTGTGTTTCAGGTGCATGGGAAATAGTGGCAAGCACAGAAGTGGAATAAAGAAATGAGCCGTGCTGAAGGAGTGCTCAGAAGACAGGGTGTACGCAATGATGAGCCCAAGACTGGACAGCGTTTATACTTTGTAGACATTTAAACATGATTTGGACAGCTACGCCAACATTCTTAGAAGGCTACATTCTTAGTAAACTCCAGGTAGCCTAAGTATTAGAAAAAGCCAATTTTCATCAATTTTGTTTCCTCAAATATCCGGAGAAACAAGACAGTATATACATTAGAAATCACTTCTGACTTTAGACGCAGAGGCACTTACATTACTTCTTTGTTCCTCCGAGGCCCCTCGAAGGGTCTAAATGGCAGCGACCCTGTGGCTGCGTGGTAGAACGTCACTCCCACACTCCACAGGTCCACAGTAGCCCCGTACTTCTTCTGATGGTCCTTTCTTAGCACTGCCCTTTCATACATGTCAGGATGCTGCAGAGAAAAGCATGAGCTGATGACTTACGTAATGTAAAAAGTTAGGACCCAACACTGCTTCAAGCCCTACATGTTTTTCTAATAACTTCACTTTTCTGTTCTCCAAAGACTAATTTGGGCTGGAGAGATGGCTCAGTGGGTAAAGGTGACTGAAATTAAGTCTGGTGACCCCTAAATTCAATTTCTGGGACCTACACAGTGAAAGGAGAGCAGCGACTGCCATGAGCCATCCTGACTCCTACAGGGGCGCCACAGGACGTGCACCTCCCCAGTACATACATGTAAGAAGAATATAAGCTCATTAACTCTAGATACACCCCGCCCTCCTTTGCAGCAATGATCCAATTTGCTGCATCCCATCAAAACATTCCCTTCCTCACTGCACTGAGCCCAAACTGGGGTCTTTCCTGGCCAGATACTTCTCAAGTCTTTGGGTGCCTCTTCTTCTAATACAGACAGATCCATTGCACTGGGGCTGAGGAGATGGCTCAGTGCTTATGACCACTGGCTGCTCTTCCAAAGGACACAGGTTAAATTCCCAGCACCCACATGGCTGTTTACAAATGTCTGAGATTCAAGTTCCAGAGGCTCAGATACTTTTACACAGACACTCAAGCAGGCAGAGCATCAATACACATAAATAAAAATAAATAAAACAAATCCATTGATTTAGTATATAACTGTAAAACAATCGAGAATGTTTACTGCTGGCTCTTTTGTTGATTTGCTTTGAGACAGGGCTTCACTATTTAGCCCTGGCTGATTCAGAATGTTCTATGTAGACCTGGTGAGCCTTGAACTTGTACCCATTCTCTTGCTTCTGCCTCTTAAGTGCTGGGATCAAAGCTGAGTCACCACAAGTGGGACAACCTCTGAGATTGCCCAATAGAAAGTGAAAGTATAGTTAGAAATCAATTCCTAATTTCCTTATTACACACTATACTCATCGGAACAGAAAACAGAACCCTTGTCATAAAAATTTTATAGGCTTGTGATCAGTAACTCCATGTATAATATACCTATTTGGTTATTAAAACAAAACTCTCAATAGCATGTGACTTACCAAATATTCTTCTGTGCCATACAGAGACACAAACTGCTCATCGTCTTCTAGCTCTCTGGCGGCCCCGAAGTCTGTGAGTTTGTACACAGACTGTCCGTCTTCCCCTATAACACGCATGATGTTCCCTGGCTTGATATCACGGTGCACTATGCCGTTCTCTCGGAGGTGATTCATTCCGCCCACTTCAGCAATGAACACAAAACACAGGAAATCATATTGTAGGTCTCCATTTGTATGTGCAGCTCAAACGCATGAACGGGATACACTCATATTCACTCAAACTAGTTTCTGTACAAGTTGGCTTGAAGTCCTTTTATTCTAAGAAATAGATCCTCTGTGTACAAATACCCAAGCTCACACTCCCCAGGCACAAGTGTGCAGCAATCTTATGTTTCAATCACAAGGAGTTTAAAATTATGGCCCACGGAAGTGTGCGGTCTTTGATAATTATTGGATGAATGAACAGAGTCTTGAGGCTAGGGCCTCCTGATCTACTTTTGGTGACACAGACAGATCCCGCGGACATCTGTCTTTCACCAGTTTTACACTCCTTGTTGTTTTTGAGACAACAGTCCTGGCTCTCTCGAACTCACTCTGTCTGTAGACCAGGATGACCTTGAACTCACAAAGACCTGCCTGCCTCTGCCTCTCGAGTGCTGGGATTAAAGCTGAGTGGCACCATGCTCAGCTCTGACTTTACTTTGGGAAAAAAATGTCACAAGAAACAAACTGGCTTCAACACAGAAAACTGTAAATAACGTGTAGCAAAAGGGGCGCAGACTGTGATCCACAATGTGTTTCCTATGACAGTCCTGGTCAGTCTGTCCT
>JANHMN010000021.1:40667281-40717064 GCA_030674055.1 Rhabdomys pumilio
TTTCCTATGACAGTCCTGGTCAGTCTGTCCTTCTCAGTGTGATCCACGATGTGTTTCCTATGACAGTCCTGGTCAGTCTATGCCCTTCTCTCAAGGACAAAGGTACTGACACCGCTGCAGTTGAGCTGTGGAGCTGACGGGCAGGGCATCAGCTGAGATCACAGGTGTATACCACCATCTTTGCCTCCTCAAACACTGGACTCATTTCTTTCTGAGAAGGTATTATTTCACTTGTCTTTTATGCGTCTTTTTTTTTTTTTTTTTTTGAGACAGTGCTTCTCTTTATAGCCCTGGCTGTCTGGCTGTCCTGGAACTCATTCTGTAGACCAGGCTGGCCTCCAACTCAGAAATCCGCCTGCCTATGCCTCCCAAGTGCTGGGATTAAAGGTGTGTGCCACCACTGCCCAGCCACTTGTCTTTTAAAAATAGCAGGTTTATGGAAACACACACACACCTTGCCATTCATTTTAAGAAGTGTACCATTTAATAATTTTTAATAGAGTTGTACAACTGTCACTATGAACAGCACAACATTGTTCTCATGCTCCAAATAAACTGTTTTCACCTGGTCTAGCAGTACAGCCACTAGTAGGCGCTGTCACTCTGCAGTCACTTGCCTGCTTTCTGTCTCTAACTGCATCGTGTGGCTGGGACTGTGATACTCTCATCTTTTCTCTCTTGCTTCTTTCATTTTCTATCCTTTTAAGCATGTGTCAAGATTTCATTTTTTACTTTTCAATTAAGGAATGTATTTATTTTTTGTATTTATTATTTTATGTGGTTAGTTCTTGCCAACTTGATGCAAACTAGAGTCAAGTGGGAAGAAGGAACCTCAATCAGTACAGGCATCCATCAGACAGCTTTAGCCTCCATTAGAGTCTGTGGTAGTTCTTGATTACTGAGTGATGCGCAAGGGCCTAGTCTACTGTGGGCAGTGCCGCCCTGGGAGCTATAGGAGAAGAAATTGAAAACGAGCCTGAGAGAGATCAGGAGTGTCCCCCACAGTCTGCCTCGATCCTGCTGGGGCTTCCCTCAATGAGGCCTGTGATCAAGAAATGTAAGCCAAGCCTACCCTTCCCTCTCCAGTGCTTTTGGTCATGGTGTTTAACACAGCAACAAAAACCAAGCTAGAACAATCTGCCTTCATCTCCTGGAAATATGGACTTGCCTTTCCTCACGGGGCTGCACTTCTTCCACGAACAAGTAACATTCCAGTATATAAATATAAAATATCTTAATTTATGTGTCAGTTGATATTTGGGCTGTACTGATTTTATTTTTTGGCTATTATAAATAATGCTTCAATGGATACGATATGTAAAATTTTATGTGGATGTGTTTTTTATATTTTGGTATGCCTGTCAGAATTGCCACAGCATGGTTACTTTATATTTAGTCTTCTTCTGGAACTGTTAAGCTGTGCTCTAAAGGGCTATATTACTGGACAGCCCTACAGCAAGCGATGCATGGCACAGCCACTTCACCCTTGCCTACGCTTGCTCTTGCTACTTTGCTCTGTCCATCTTCATGGTAGGAAGTGGCTTTTCATTAGAACTGCATTAGCAATTAATGAGGAGGAGAACTGTTTAATACACCTGTCAAACATCTGGCTATCCTCATTTTTTTTTAACAAATTCTAAGACTGTATTTTGGACAGGGTATCTAGACAGCACATGTTATGTGTCATCTGCAAACACTTTCTGCTTATGGATCTCTTTTCAGTTATCATCTCAAGTAAGTTGTGGTTTTTAAAATTTTTATTTATTTTATGTATGTGTATTTTGCCTGCATGTATATCTGTACACTAAATGTATACCTAGTGCCCGTGGAGGCCAGAAAAGACCACTGGCTTCCCAGAGTTGAAGTATGGCTGGCTGTTAGCTAGCCTGTGGGTACTGGGAATTCAAAGTGGGTCTCTGCAAGAGCAGCTGGTGCTTTCAACTGCTTGGCCTGTCTCTAACCCTAAAGTAAGGTTTTAATGCTGATAAGGTCCACTTGTGCTTTTAGTGTGGTTTCTAAGAAAACACTGAATAAAAGCTTTTTGCTTTGAAAAAGGAAATTATTTTTTCATTCTGTATATCTTTAAATAATATATGTATGAAATGATAAAAGCAAACATATATATAAAACCATATAAATAAACATACCCACATCTCGTAAAACAATTAAAAATTCTGATTCTGGAAGTCCATAGGCATTGGATGGCTCCTCTAAAACAGTGTATAAGCTCCCACAGGGACAAAATTCCATAATTAGTACTTTATGTCTTGTTGTTGTCTGGAAAAGAGAAAGGTCACTAATTGAGAACCAACAGGAAACCCGACAAGACCAAAGCTGAATCCAGGCAGTGCTCGCCCACCTGACCTCATTCAAGTGCAGGACCTGCTACAACAACAAAGTTACTGTAAACCTTCTCACTGGGACTGAGAAAGTGTTGTAATAATGGCTTCCAGACTTCTATTAAATAAAGGTGAGGGCTGGAGAGGTAGTTCAGCAATTATGAGCACTGACTACTACTCTTCCAGAGGACCTGAGCTCAGGTGCCAGCAACCACACGGGGCTCACACAACCCCAGCTCTAGGGGCTCGATCACTGTCTTGTTCTCCCCAGGCACTAGAACACACGTGAGCATACACATACAAATAAAACCTAAATTTTCATATATAGATAGATCATAACACTTATAAACTGAAGGTCAGTTCGTGTGGAAGGCAAGCTAAATCTCAACCACAAAATCATGGTGGAAGTGTTAATGTTTTTGTTCAAATCATTTAGTCTTTTTCTGCAAAACAACATATTTAGGACAAATCTCCTTATGATAAGTACTTTTACTTTAAGAATGGAGTCCTAGTCTTAAAAAGCACTGAGTGGGCTGGAGAGATGGCTCGGTGGTTAAGAGCACGCACTGCTGTTGCAGAGGATGGGAGCTGAGTCTCCATCACCCGTCAGCAGCTCACACTGCCTGCAATGTCCACTACAGAGTAGCCGCTGCCTTCTTTAGACCTGCACGGACAACATACACATATACACCTAAGTCAAAATAAAAACCACACTTGAGGAAAGTAAAAAAAGAAACCAAACTAGATGGCAGAACAGTTGAAAAGTTTGGTTTGTTCATTTCCATCTCAGCTAATCACACTGCTTTATCAATATAAGAGCTTTATAAGGAAGAAGGAACCTTGTCAAACTACATAGTATATAGTGGTCACATGACATATAGCAATTTCAGAAACCTGCAATTTTTAATGTAAAAATCTAATAATCTCTGAGTTCGAGGCCAGCCTGGTCTACAGAGTGAGTTCCAGGACAGTCAGGGCTACACAGAGAAACCCTGTCTCAAAAAACAAACAAAAACAAAAAAAAAACAAACAAAACAAACAAACAAACAAAAAAAAAACAAACAAAAAAATCTAATATTAACTTTTGACCTTTGGTCCTTAAAAAAAGTTTAACCAGCTCCAAAGTACTTCCACAACGTATTTTCTTTGTTCAGTAGTCATAAAAGAGAAATAATATAAAACAAAGAAAAATCTGTTTTGTATATACATGCTGATGACTGAAACATTGGAAATTCCATCAATACAGAATAATGTTACATCTCATTCTTTTTCTTATGAGACAAAGCATATACGACACTGTAGTTAGGACCATACTACATTTCTCGCTTTTTTCAATTCTGATTTTCTTTGTCAGTTTTATGTATTAGTGTTTTGTCTGCACATATGTCTGTTCTTCATGTGTGTACCTGATGTCTACACAAGTCAGAAGAGGATAAAGGAACTGGTTAGAGGCAGTCATGAGCTGCCACACGGGTGCTGGGAATCAAACTTGGTCCTCTACAGGAACAGCCTTGTGAGTCATTTCTCCAGCTCTTTAATTTTCTTATGAAAAATTCTCTAAGTCTGTTTCCAGATGAATACTGTTTATTGTTGCATAACTCCTTGTGCCGAGAATTAACTTATATGTTGACTCTCTTCCTCCCTTTTCTGAGAGAGGGTCTCGCTGTGTAGCCCTGGCTAGTCTGAATTCACTGTACAGTTCAGGCTGTCCTTGAACTCAGAGATCCATTAGCTTCTGCCTCCTGATTGCAGGAGTAAAGGCATGTTCCCCCATGACCAGCTAACTTTCCCTCTTGAAAATGACTGCTGCCCCTTGAGACCTGTTTGCAAGAGTTTTTTTTTTGTTTGTTTGTTTTTTGTTTTGTTTTTTTTTAATCTGGGGTTTTAGGCAAATGGATAGCTAATTATGTTATTTCTTTTCTTTTTAAAAATTTGATAGGTACACTAAAGCCCAGAGTAGCCTCAAACTACCAGTTTCAGCTCCTGTCTCAGCTTCCTTAGTGTTAAGATTTACAGGCTTGAGCCCTCATGCCAGCCTTATTAAAAAATTTTTTGAGAAATGTTTTCACTGCATAGCCCAGGCTGGCCTTGAACCTCTGGTTTTCCTGTCTCATTCTCCTAAGTGCATGGACTCTAACAGCCTACCCTATGCTCAGCTAGCAATGAAGTTTTATGGAGGCTTTAAGACACACCATACATATTCTGACTTGGGAGAAGTAGACACCAAAGGTCCACCATACAGCCATGACATGATGGAGCCCTACAAAAACATCCCACCGAGGCTTAGGTGGGCTTTTCAGGTCAGCCATGCTCTCTACATCAGTGCAGAGGGTAACAAGTTCATGCCTGGACTGGCTCATAGTCTCCCTGCTTGTGTCTGTGCCTCTCGCTGTTCTGATTTGTATCTTTGTGCTATCCTACGATAAAAAGTACAGCACGTTCCTGAGTTCTTCAGCTCCCTATACATTCCAGCATATCATCAAATCGAGACTGTCCTAGGAACTCCTGATACTTCTGGTCTACAGGAAGAGTCACTTTGGAAACACCTGTACTTGGGGCCAGTGTCTAAGCTGAGGGCAATTTTGTAGACTCTGCTTTCTGCATGTTGACTAATTCTGTAGCAGCTAGTGTCTTCCATAGACTTGGTAATCTGGAAGCACAGTCTCTGGCTTCTGTCAGTGTTCTCTCCTCTGAAGTCTAGGCTACTTTGGCTTTTGCAGCAATTCTGACTCAGTGGCTTGAGGTCTAGGACTATAGACAGGCAACGCCATGCCTGGCTGCAAGGCTAGGCTCTTGAGTCTGGCTACACTGGGGTAACTAGCCATCATACATTTTAACATATTCAGCTTTTCAAGCCATCTTTACCATAATATGAGAGTACTAATTCACATTTTAATACATAAACTCTAATTCACACTTGATTAACCCTAAGAAATAATCATCAAGAAGCCGTCACCAGGGTAAGGAGTACACAGTGATATTTCTAAAGAGAAGAGCTTTACTGAACAGCCACATCTAACAGCAACATCTCACTTCATTATTTCTAGAATAGTTTTCCTAATGCTACACTTAATTTTAGCCATTCTCCCTAAAATTAATACTTTCTAACTAAGATTTTAATCTCTAACTGTGAATTTTATTCATAGGTTTCTATCACTGTCCTTTTGTTTTGTTGTAAATATTTTATTCCTGATTTATGTGCATGTGCTGGGCACCCAAATATCGGCCAGCAGTGTCTGGGATCCCCTGAAGCTGGGGCTACAGGCTGTTTTAAGGGGCCTGGTGTGGGACCTGAACCCAGTCCTCTGAGAGAGCAGCAATTCTCCTCAGTTCTGAACCATTCTCCAGCCTCAGTTCTGAACCATTCTTTCTATAATTATGTGAATTTTACTTGTTAGTTTTTCTTTTCCTTTTCTGCATAAATAATACAAGTAACTGATTTTTTTGTTTGTTTGCTTTTTGAGTCAGGGTTTCTCTGTGTAGCCCTGGCTGTCTTAGAACTCAGAGATCCTCCTGCCTCTGTCTCACAGTGCTGGAATTGAAGGTGCCTGGCTACAAGTTACTAAATTTGACTCCTCTCTTTCTTATACTATGTTTTCTGCTCCCCCCCCCCTTGTGGATGTTTTATTTATTTACATTTCAGATGTCATCCCCTTTCCCCATTTCCCCTCCCTAGAAACCCCCATCTCACCCCCCTCCTCCTTTTTGCTTTTATACCATTTTCATTACATGCAAGTATTAAGGTCAGTTCTAGGTTGAGGAACTAGCGATACAATAGATGCAAATAGTCAAGGAACAAGCAAGACAATAAACACAAATAGTCAAAGAACAAGCAAGGCAGTAAACATAATTCAGTGAACACTCCCATGATGACTGTTTCTAAGGGCTTATCAGGATGACCAAAGTATCTGAGCCAACTTCCCTGTCCTAGCCACGAGTCATTTCAAGTCTGAAGTCTACTTCCTTTCTGTTTTCTTCTTATGACACTTTGTTTCTATTCTCTATGCATTAGAGAAGAGCTGTGGATAGAACACTCTGTTACAGAGCCATAAATCCTATGCTGTTTGTACCCTTTTGCTAGGTCCTGTCTTCTGAGTAGGACAAACCACAGCACAACCACAAGCCTGAGTACTTACCTCTTCTTCAATAGCAAATAATTTGACAATGTTTTTGTGATTGAGTTTTTTTAACACTTCAAATTCTCTCATTTGAACATCCACCGGGCGAAGGAAGCTTATGTTATTAAATACTTTGACAGCATAGAGGTCACCAGTTTTCTAGAAGACAACAAGAAGATGGAGTCAGTGATTGTGTGCTGGCAACCTGTATCCTCTCAGCACACACGCACCCCAGCCCAAGTGCATCTCAGCACACACGCACCCCCAGACCAAGTGTATCTCAGCATATATGTGCCCTCAGACCAAGTGTATCTCGCACACACATCCTCAGACCAAGTGTATCCTCTCACGCATATGTAATTTTCATGTGTTTATCCCTCAACCAAGCTTCTGTCTAACAAAGGTAAAGAATGGACCCCCAAAGGTCCTGTCTCTTACACTCCAGGTAGAACTTACAAAGGGAAACACTAGTGGCAAAGACAGTCATACAAGTCCCAGAAGGTATCATCTCTAATGACACAGGGGAACCTCTTCTGGAGAAGAAAATGAAACTGAAACTCCAAGGATTTCTCAGATCCAAACATTCACATACGAACAGATAGAAAACTATACTCCACCTACAGACATTTTTATCAATGTTTGCAACGTAATACAAGTCAATTTTTGGCATTTTTTTCACTAGCTGTGCTAACATGTGTCTGTAAGGAGGCCTCTGAGAATCGAGGTCAGAGGGGACTTCCTGGTTAGATCATGCCACCTTGGTCACAGTGGACTGAGCAGGTGATTACACACAGTATCACAACACACAACTACGGCCTTTCGGCATAACAAGCTTCACCTCACTCTAAGCTCTTCCAGGCTCACCCACTTCCTTTCAATCCCTGGGACTCCCAACTTCCCCCTCAAGGTTTGCATTCAGCCTGTTTCCCCCGTTTATCTAGGGTGACCCCTCCTTTCACCTCCCTCCTCTCTCCACAGAAGCATATGCTTGTAAAACTATCTGTGACTGTTAACAACCCACCTCTCAATGTCCAGATCTGAAGAGGCCTATCTCTGTATGACCACACTGCCCAAGTCACACCAAATACAAAGATGTGTCAATTTCCTTGTCTCAAACTCAGTCTTTTTGTTACATTTATTTATTTTACTGCGTGGGTGTGTAAGGGTGAGGGCACATGGATAGAGGTCAGCCGGCATATGTAACAGTTACTTTTCTCTTTCCACCGTGTGTGACCTGAGGATTAAATTTAGGTTGTTACACTTAATTAATTAAGGTAACATGTGACCTAAGCCATCTCATCCTTCAAACAGGAGGTCTCTGACAGGAGCGAGCAGTGAAAACACAACATTGTTATGAGGCACCCAGGGTAATGAGGGTCTGCATTCTAGAAAGGTTTGTAGTTATCACACCTGTGAGATAACACCTGCAGTCATCCGCCATTCTCTGTCACAGGTCACAGTTATAAGAATTATTTGTACAGATCAGCATGGTCAGCAAACCTTCCTACAGGTCACACCTCGTCACCTTCACCACGGCTGTCACACCCATGGACTCCATCCCACATAGCAGTAGCTCAAGACAGCTTTAGAAGGACTCAGTTAAGGAGCACAGCCAGCCGGCTCAGGGGTAGGCTCCTGCCATGCACACTTGATGAAGACCCCATCTCTAAAAGCGAGTGCGGAGTTCGAGTCCCAGAACCAACGGAGAGAACTGACTCTTGAAAGTTGCCCCCATGCCCCCGCCCTCCAGCATGTATGCCATGGCAGTATGGTGTACACACATCACATGAAGCAGTCTTAAAGATTAAATAAGCAATATATTTTTGAATGGCAGCATCTTTATGAACATGGCATCCTAAGCTATGCTGAATATCATGATCAAAAAAATCAAAAATTTTTTAAACTAAAGGAAAGTAAAATAAAAAAGATTTCTTTTTATTAGTATATGTATTTTATGTATGCGGGCATCTTGCCTGCATGTATGTCTGTGTATTCTGTGCTTGCTGGTGCTCTTGAAGAGCAGAAGAAAGCATACGATCTTCTCTAACTGGGGAGAGACCCTTGTGAGTCACCATGTGAGTGGGCACTGGTTCTCAAACTCTGGTCCTCTGTGAGAGTAGCCAGGGCCCTTAACCACCGAGGCAGCCCAATTTTCAAGTTTCTAATCATGGGTACTTGTCTGTCCTTGTAATCACTGACTGCAGGTGGTTATGGCGGGCAGAAGCGTCAGATCTCCCAGGAGCTGGACTTATAGGCTGTTGTGACCCACGTGACACTGCTGCTGAGAACAGAATCAGACCCTGTGCACTAGCAGTATGTACTCTTAACTACTGAGACATCCCTCCACCCCACGCCTCACACCCTGCCTTTTAGTGCAGCCTTAAATACTTGAAGTCGACACTGCTACCACTAAAACCTTCCCATCCCTTTATTCTTTCATGCAGTGAACATTTCTGGAGATCCACTATGTCTGTTCAGGCACTTATATGAAGGACCGAGTAGCCAAGCAAGGGAAGGACTGGAAACAAACTATCCAGTAATGCAGTACTGAGTGTTATTCTGTTTCCAGCTTACATCCTTCCTAATGCCACCTTGATACAAAATCAACCGTGTCACCTGCACGGATTGCTTATTAGTTATATGTAGCAACTCCAGGCCCCACAGTGCCTCACACACACTAAGTAACCATTACGGTAACTTGGAACCAAGAAAGACAGAAGGTCAGAAGTGTTTCAACACTAAATTCTGTTGTTCTCATCTTGGTACAAAACAAACAAGCTGAAAGCAATTTCTAGCAAAGAAATACCCAGGAATAGTGGAAGTGAACGTGAGTACGGCTCCAGAGCCTGAGAGTAGTTTCGGAACGAAGAGGAAACTGATAGAAGCCGCATGTGACATTTATGATTCATGCTTTCTGAGGCCCACAGCTGCTTATAATCATTCTCTCCCCAGAGGAAAGAGCCCCTCGCCCAGGCGTGCTTGTTTCAGTGACAATCTCAAAGCTACGGGAAGACAGAAGAGTACCTCCCCTCCACCCTGCCAGGGACATGTTCAGTGTTCCTGTGTCTGAAAATAAGAATTACAAGGCTCCAAACAAAACTCACCCTAAAACACACACATAGTGCTGGAGAAAAGCCAGGATTTTACCTGGAAAAGGGATTCCTACTCCATCTCTGTTCCAGCTTCTTCACATTTATCTTCCATTTCTTTATTTTAAATGATTCTACTTACTTTTTTTTAAATGACAGGGTTCTTCTGTGTGGTTCTGGCTGTTCTGGAACTCGCACTTTAGTCCTATCTGCCTCTGCCTCCTGAGCACTGGGATTAAAGGTGTGTGCTATCACGCCTGGCTATTCTGGTCATCTTTGCATCCATCCTCCACTGCAGAATTCACTAGAATCCTATGGGCTCTTGACGTGCTGCCAGGAGCAACCCTTTAGTCCCATCCCCCATTTCTACCAGCTGCAGACTACCTCATACTAGGACACAGCCTTCCACCTCCAATCTACCCTGGATGGAGCTACTTTAGAGATGAGAATCACCTGTGGGCTCCTTTAACTGTGCATCTGCCCGTCCTCCACACCTCCCTCCACTGCACGCCACACCAGGAAGGCAGGTAGAAGGTAGGAAACACTTTTCAATCTCTTCCAGTGTTTTTTCATTCTGTAAACTCAGGAACTAGCACCACTAGGTAAATGTGTTCACTGCCCCAATACAAACTAAATCTTTTGTTGTTGTTGTTGTTGTTGGGTTTTTTTTTGTTGTTGTTTTTTGAGACAGGGTTTCTCTGTGTAGTCCTGGCTGTCCTGGAACTCACTCGGTAGACCAGGCTGGCCTCGAACTCAGAAATCCGCCTGCCTCTGCCTCCCAAGTGCTGGGATTAAAGGCGTGTGCCACCACTGCCCGGCTACAAGCTAAATCTTAATCACAAAAATCATAAAATTCCTTTTCCTTAGACTTCAACATGCTTGTCAGAAGACAGTATCAGGCTGAGAGCATGACAGACAGCACTGTACCTACCTTATGCCTTCCTCGGAAGACATTTGCCGTGGCCCCCTGGCCTAAGATATCAGACAAAAGCCACAGATGGTTGGAAGTGCTCTGCATCTCGGCTTGGTCAGGCGATCCTCCTCACGATAAGAGGGAAGAAGAGATTTGCATGTACGCTGTTAAGGAAATAACACAGCTGAGAAACAGAAATGAGTGTCAGCCATGGTTAGCCTGAAGTAGGACCACCCAGCATTTACCGTTAGGCTAAAGTGCACTCATGTTCCCAACCATATAACAGCAACAGTGCAATAGTAAACCACATACATTCCATCATTCTTGTTACGCTTTGGAGATGGTATTTTACCATACTTCCCAGCCTGGCTTTCAACTCTCCATATAACCCAGGCTAGTCTTCTGTCTTAGCCTCCAGAATGGTGAATTACGGGTAGGTCTGGCTTTTTTTTTTTTAATTAAAAAGAATTGGATATGAGTTTATTAGTCTGTGCACGTGATACTGGAGAGTGTTGGTCGAATTCTTGGGAGCTGGAGTTAAAGGCAGTTGTGACCCACTTGCTGTGGGTGCTGGGAGCTCAAGCCCACCCTGAGAACAGCAGGTGTTCTTAGCCACTGCCATCCCCATGTTTGACTTTTTTCTTCATATATTCAATTTAATTTACATCTAAGAGCTATAAGAAACATCTCTTTATCATGTAATACTGCCTCTGCCTATTAAAATAATATTGACTATTTATCTCCTCCGATTACTTTGAAAGGTTAATCACTGATTTACAAAAAAAAAAAAAAAAAAAAAAAAAAATTGGCCCAGAGTGTCTTCGTAGGCCAAGGTGGCCTTGAACCTGCAGTGTTCCTGCTTTTGCCTCTCACTTGCTGGGAGACAAATGAAAGACATTAGGGAAGCACAGAAAACAACCATCACCACATGATCGGTCAGAAGGCAAAATCTCACCTACAGAGAAACTGTAATTGAAAAGTACAGAAGTGCCGGGTGGTGGTGGCGCACGCCTTTAATCCCAGCACTTGGGAGGCAGAGGCAGGCGGATTTCTGAGTTCGAGGCCAGCCTGGTCTACAGAGTGAGTTCCAGGACAGCCAGGGCTACACAGGGAAACCCTGTCTCGAAAACCCCCCCCCCCCCAAAAAAAAAAGAAGAAGAAGAAAAGAAGTACAGAAGTTACTACTCCTGAAAAGCCAGCAACTCTTCTGATTCTGTTAAGGATAGTTTCCTGAGCCAGTGAAATGGCTCAGTGAGCTAAGGGGCTTGCTGCAAAATCTGACAACCTAAGTTCAGTCCCTGGAGACCACGTGGACTATCTGTGCCACAGCATGCATGCCCACACACATGCACGCACATACACAAACACTAAAATGTAAAAAACATCAAGAAGCAGTCATTTCCCTGACTTCTAAATGGACAGGGTATACACATGCCAAGTACGTATTTCCAAACCCTAAGATGCACCAACTGCAGACTTGTCTTTTTTTTTTTTTTTTGGTTTTTTGAGACAGTGTTTCTCTTTATAGCCTTGACTGTCCTGGCACTCACTCTGTAGACCAGGCTGGCCTCGAACTCAGAAATCCGCCTGCCTGTGCTGGGATTAAAGGCGTGCGCCACCACCCAGACTTGTCTTTTAACACAAGAAGGCCATGGAACCAAAGAGGCGGCACAAACATCAGACACATCAGACTCCTTTAAGCCTATTGTAAGGTCAGATCAAAACAAGCTTCCAGTCCGCTTCCAGTAAGTTAGAACTCTGATCTTCCAAGGACAGTTAGGATCATGGGAAATGGCCAAGAGTCCAAGTTTCACCAATGTCTTACACACTGAAATATACTTAGAATTTTATCACCTATGTAATTTAGATAAGGAATTGTACATCCATCTGTCTATTTGAGGTAAGCAATAAAGGAACCCCTTTTCGCAAGCAGTAAATGCACTTTTACCACTTACTATTGTCTCATTCAAGGAGTGATAAACCCAAATATGTAATGGAAAACCTTCCCTACCTGATGCTGCATAGCTGTTCAATAACTGGAAGGAACAATATCAAGTACTCATATGAGTCTAGTGGGTAACGGAAAACACACTTATCAGCTAAGATACATAAGATAAGCTCTCTATATACCAATATAAAAAGATGGGTCCATAATAGTAATGATTTGAAACTTTTTTTCCAGGAACCCCCTAGAGACTAAAACATGACTCAGCACACCCACCGGATGCTTGCTATGTAAATCTCCCCAAAATTCTGACAAGTATAGTATCTGGCATTCAACAAGTAAGTTACTGGTGATTCTGTAGGCAGTCTACTTCCTTTTAATTGTTTAAAACGAAAGTTACCAAGGATAAAACAGGTTTGGCGACATGGTGTACGGACAAAAGTTCCAGGATTTCCAAACTCTACCTCTATGTCACCTATTTATTCCGTAGATAGCAGAGGTCCCAGAATGGGAAAGGTCGGGTTTTGATGATGCATTTGACAGTTCACGGGGAGAATCTGTCTTGGGACGACTGACAGAAAGAAAACTCCAGGGAAAATGGGATCAGGGAAATAAATCCAGCAGGACAGAGAGGAACGAGAAGATATGGGGATTTGCATTTCGCTGTGTACATTAAAAACATCTCGTGCCGGTAGCCTCGGGTGAGTCAACCCTTGGGAACGCCAGTCCATTTAAAAACTGCCTGTGGTGGCAGCTGGGCCAAGGGTGGGAGCAGCGAGTCAACTCCGGGCAGGGCAGCCCTTCTGCCCGGGCGGCCGCCAGGGCCCATCCCGGGCAAGCGCGAGGCAGCCAGGCTCCCGCGGCCCCGCGCTGACTCAGCACGCCGCCTCCCCGACCCCTGGGCGCGCCCCCGTCCGCCCCCTCCGTCCCCGTCCGCCCCCCACCGGCCTCCGCCCGCCCATCTTACCCAGCGAGCGTCCGCCGCGCACAGCCCGCGGCTCCGGGCCCTTCTCGCGCCCCAGGCTACTTCCGGCTTCGCCAGCCCGGGCCACAGAACACGTGACCGACGGCGGGGCGTGCCTGCGCGTGCGTACTCCGCGGCGGCCGGGCTCGCCAGTGCTGCGGTCTCCCAGTGCGGACGGGCGGAGCTAGGGAAGTGTGCAGGGCGGCCCGAGTGCGGCAAGGTGGCGACGCTGGCGGCCACAGGTGGACGGAGGGCTGGCCGCAGATCGCTTTCGCAGAGTAGGGGATGGGGCGGGTTTGTGTTTTAACGTCGCTTGGCTGCTGCGTGAAGCAAGTATCCAGGCGTCCATGACATCCGTGGTGCTCTTAAGTCGCTCTTTCAGTTTGGTTTTGAAAATGGTAATACTAGAGACTTAAACATTGAACTTGGCAACTTAAGAGCCAAACTACTACTATGATCAGGTCCTGCTCAAGCAGGTATTCCTTGCAAAGGACTTGCTTCCACGACAGTACCAAATCCGCTTTCCACCTAAGGCCGAGACCAGCGGACCGAGGGCGAGCAGATCTACTTCGAAGACCGGAGCAGAGGCTTGAGCTGAAAACAAGGGGCTGAAGCTGCCTCTCCGCCCACTCCTGACCTGTTTCCATCAAACTCACGGTGGAGATTTTAAAAAGCCCAATCCAACGAGTTCTTAGAAAGTTATTTTATTAGAATCTTAAACAGTTTAGGCAATGAAACCATTCTAACAGCAAATGCACTTTCTGCTTACAATAAAATCTATTTCAGTTCTGATAATGACATGACAGGTCCATCCAAGTTTCTTCCCACAGAAAAAAACAAAACAAAACAAAAAAACCCCACAGCTCCAAAGTGATGGAGGAAATAGGACTAAGCCAAATGACTTCACATATTTTTTTTTTTTAACCACAGACGTGATACACAGTAAAATACCACATAATACTTTCTAAAAAAAGTCAAGCCACTTGTGAAACCATCAGCAAGCACAGAGACCGAAACAACCGGTTAGGCACAGGACCAACTCAGGCACCAGAAAACCCTCTGTCTTTTGCCTGTTTTCTCACCTGTAACAAATGAGATTCCCTCCAGACAATTATTTGGGTGCTTGCTTTTAAAAATAAGGTACTTAATGACGGGACGGTTTCTTGATCTTGACCATACTTGGGTAATCTCAAGGAATGAAGATGAGGATTATTAGACATGATTACATTAACATGAAGTTTCTTATTGATACACTCTGATTTCCACGTCCTGATTTCTCAGGTCTATCTAAACACACGTGAACCCACTGTAGGGCTGTAAAGAGCCGTGCGTGGACTCGATAGTACAGTAATACAAGCTAATACTGAGATCTGTGTTTTAATTCATTGGATTCTTATCAAGTTATGAGGTAGCTACCATTGTTCCCCCCACCCCAATTTCTGATGGGAGGGGAGGGGGGGAACCAAGGCAGGAAGAAGTTATTTAACTTACTCAAGGTCCTAAAATCAGTTACTGGTGTTAAGTGGTGTTTGAACCTACTCAATCTGGATCCAGGGTCAACGTTACACAAACTCTTAACTACTGTGCTCTGATATACTCTACAATACCTCGTACAATTTCGCTGTGGTCCCCAGATGCTATTACATCTCCCACAGTGCACAGGAACACAGCAAACCAACAGCTGGTTTGGCTCGCCTTGGTTTTTGTTGTTGTTTAGAGTCTCACTCTAGTTCAGACTGGCCTCAGCCCCCTCTGAATGCTGTGATTTCAAGCAGAAGCCACCAAACCTATTTTTAAAAAAAAATCATTATTTATAGAAGTTCTGTATATTTTTCACTATTTTCATCGCTCAGTAGATGAAATAGATTCTTAGCTGTCAATTTACTTCACAGCTTTTATTTAATAATGTAAGGAAAATGCTATCTCTTCTGGAGTTAAAATCAGAAACAGATTCATGTGCACAATTTAGAGTAAAATCTAGGGGTGGGGGGGGCCTCAAGCAGGCAAAGTGCTCGAGAAACAAGATGGGGACCTGAATTTGGATCCCATATCAAACCTAGTGGCAGTTAACATTGAGTAGAAGACCCTGTTTCAAATAATAAGGTTCTTAATTCTCCCCACCCTCACATATGTGCACACAAACATGCTTTAATAAGATTTTAAGGAATTTATGTCCCTGGACAACACGTAGCCAAAGGAGAAAAGTAAGACAAATCTCTCCTGAATTCTTTTTCTGTGGTGCTAGGGATGGAACTCGGGGACTCAAGCAAGCCCACTACAACTAAGTAATATACTCTCTGCAACAGATGTCAGGCTTTTACTGACTGCATTTTTAGACAGACTCTCATGTAGCCCAGGCTGACCTCAAACTCCTTATGTAGATGAGGATGACCTGGAACTTCTGATCTTTTCCCCTTTCTGCTCCTCTGCTCTTATGCAGTGCTTGGGATGGAAGCCCGCCTTCACTGGGCATTTACAACACAGACTCAGACTTTGACATAAGCGCCTACAGCTGGACTTCTGTCTGTCTGACTTCTGTCTGTCTTTCCTGAGGCCCCGCCCACACCTCTACTGCACTTCTGGCCTTCTCCTGTCACAGGAAGCAGTGCACGCGGTGATTCAGTGGTAACTGCTGCAAAACCATCACTACACGGGTGGTCAGGCTTGGTGCTTCTCGGCTTCAATCCCGGCAGCTGGGAGGCAGGCTGTTCTATAGAGTGAGACCCAGTCTCAAGACGAAAAACAAACAAAAAAACCTCAACTGTGCTGTGCTCTGAGGACATCTAATATCATAGAAAAACACTGGGCTTTATAATTTTATCATAGACTGATAGAGCCAATTTCCAGTGCACTTAAAAAAGACTTAACAGTTTGTGAGTGACCTCTGGGGCACTGTCTGTGAAGTAAGGCACCCACATTCTCATTTGCAGATCGTCAGGTGGGAAGCAGAATGACTAAGGTGGGAAAAGGAGGCTCTCTGTAATAATACCGGAAAAGACTTGGTGCATTTCACTATGTAAAATTTATTTTTTTATAAAAAATGTGTGACACCAGCACCTGCTTTTAAGCCGACTTAATTAGGAACCCATTCTCTTATAGAACACACATTGGCATTGGAAAGTTTAAAGAACTGTAATGGCTATCTACAAAAGATTACGTTTTGATTGCTACCCCACAGCTTTCGTGTCTGCACACATAAAACTGAACATTTCCAACTTTACACTCAGTTTGTTAGCGTCAGTTTTCCACTGCTGCATTTTATAAAGAACTTTAAAAGTTTCATATAAGGAAAAACATTAAGGAACTAGGATAAATCTATGTCTTATAACAGCATTTTTACATAAACAATTTAAACTGGCATGCAGGCAACTTCTCTCGTTGTCACACACCTTTTCTAGGGAAAAATTACACCCATTTTACAGAAAATCCCACATACACCGCAATATGCTGGAAACAATGTTAAAGGACCAGTGTGAATGGCACACACAAACTGCTTCTTTATAAATTATGAACTGGAGTTCCTGAACACGACAGGGGCCAGGGAGGTCCAGTCCTTAGGGCTTTGCTCTCTGGAAGAACACCTGGAAGACAAGATCGAAACAGCACACATGTCAGACAGGACAGTTTTTTTCAAGGCTTCTGAATGCTAGTCACTCTTCGGTAACACAATATTGCTGTGAGCAATAGCGGTCAGAGGAAATAGCTTTTGGAAGATTTCTATTTACTGGTAAAATTAACAATGCAAAATTAAATTTAATGAAAAAAAAAGTCAAAGATAAAGACAGAAACCTCCAGCCTTAAAAGAGCTGCTGTTTCTTGGTGATTAGAAGGTATTTACAGCTCAATATTTGAGACCGTCAAAGGGCAGGCTAGCAGTCAGGCCAGGCACTGGCCAGCACTGGAGTCCACACACTGATGTAACTGAACACACATTAGAAGTAGCACTTGGCAGGCAGTGAGCTGACGGGAGGCCTACCCCATATGCATGTTCCTGAGACCTAGAGAACCGGTATTCACCTGACAACGCAAGTGCAGGAAGCTGGACACGGTGACTCACTCCTGAGATATCAAAAGCTGAGAGACTGAAGCAAGAGACACTGAAGTGCAAGCTAGCCTGGGCTACAGAAGACAGATCCTGTCTCAGAAGAAAGCCTAAAAGGAGGCCATGGGTGTTAGTTGGCTTCAACTGTTGACATAGCCTAGGGTCACCAGAAGAGTCTTAACTGAGGGACTGACATCCCTGTCAACTGAGGACTAGTCTGTGGGACAATGTTTTGACTCTTAATTGATAGAGGAGAGAGGGACCAGCCAACTGTGGACAACACCACTAAGTAGGTGGTTCTGGACTGTGTAGGAAAACCAGCTGCGCTTTAGCCGGTTACGCTCAGCCAGCAAGCAGTGTTCCTCCATGGTTTTTGCTTCCTGTCCTGACCGCCTTCAAGATGGACGTGACCTGTAAGCTGGGTGAGCTCTTCCTCCCCGATGTTGCCTCTGGCCCTGCTATTTGCCTATCATCGGAAGGGTGGGCGGAGACAGCGTGCAGAATTCCTAGTGGAGCAGGGCTGGCGGTAGAGCAGGTCTGAGGAACAGCAAGGCAGCAGAGATGATTCTTACTAGAGAAATACACATGTGCTCTGGTATCAGAATATGGACTGAAAGCCCAGATGAGGAGCACGAACTCATCTTGGTAAACAGCGATTCCAGGAGGGGACATCTGATTCCTCAGCCTGGCTGGACACGGGAACGAACACTGAGGGACAGTAACAAAAGCCATCCAAGACTGGGGAGGCATCAGTAGTGACCAACCAGCTCTGAAGGGGGAACGGGCACAATGACTGTTTCCAATCAGAAGAAAAAACACTAACGGGCAAAATGGCTCATCAGTTATGGGTAACGGCTGCTCTTTCAGAGGTTTGGAGTTCAATTCCCAGCAACCATGTGGTGGCTCACAGATTGTAATGGGATCTGATGCTCTCTTCTGGCATGCAGATGTAATTGCAGACAGAATACTTATATACATAATATAAAAAATTCTGAAAGAAAGAAAGAAAGAAAGAAAGAAAGAAAGAAGGTGGGAAAAGGAGGCATTTTGTAATAATTCAGGAAAAGACCTGATATATTACACTATGTAAAATTTATTTTTTTACAAAAAATGTGTGACACCAGCACCTGCTTTTAAACCGACTTAATTAGGAACCCATTCTCTTATAGAACACACATTGGCACTGGAAAGTTTAAAGAACTGTAATGGCTATCTACAAAAGATTACATTTTGATTGTTACCCCACAGGTAACATAAAACCGAACATTTCCAACTTTACACTCAGTTTGTTAGCGTCAGTTTTCCACTGCTGTATTTTATAAAGAACTTTAGTTTCATGTAAGGAAAAAAAAAATTAAGAAACTAATACCAAGAAAGTGTGTCACTGAGAGGCTGAGCTGAGCCTCTGCCAGTGCAATGCACACGCAAATACACTCGAGCACAAGCCTGCAGCGCGCCAGGGCCTACTGCTACCCCAAAGTAAGGCTTCAGCTACTTCCATGGATGCTTTTCTTGTTTCTGTAGATGTTCCTCCCAATTTTAAGAAAAAAATCCTTCCTTCATGTGGTAACTAACAAAGGACAATGTATAACTGAAATGAAGACAAATGCTATTTAAATTTTATTTAGTTTCACTGTGAGTGTTCTGCCACGCTAGGAATTGAACCCAGGAATTGTACATGCTAGGCAAGTGTTCTGCCATCGACCCAGCTCCAGCTCTTGATCTAAGAATTCTACTAACATGTGCCAGGGAGCCACGTACTTATAACCGGTTACCAAGAAGTTTAGTATGTGGGACTTTGCTTTCCAAGCTTGTTTACAGAAGTATTAAGTACTGAGGCAGGGGGCTGGACTCTGCAGCACTGTGACTGAGCTCCCTGAGTAGGGCAAAGCATCATCTGGTGTCTGGCACATTCACAGTGGTCCCACGTGTGGAGCGGTACACTGCTACGGTCTGTTTTCAGGCAGGGTCTCACTATGTAACGGACGCTGACCGCTGACTGTTAACTTGTAAGCCTCTTACGTCCATCTTCCAATTGCAGGGATTACTGGGGTTCAACTCCAACTAGGGTGCTCTGTTTGATCTTATTTATAAAATTTAATGTTTTAATGAATGTAGAAAAACAGCCCTGTTGGCCAAATCCCAGGGGTCTCCTTTGCCTGCTACACAATACAAATGTTTCACAAGAAAATGGAAGCGTCTAATTTATACCTGGCTTTTGTGCTTGAAGATTTGCTCAACTTAACACCAACAGCTGTCCTCTGCCCTGCCTGGTTCTTCCTGTCCTCCAGCGCCCACTTATATCACACAGCTATACAAGAACAAGGAAAGCCCAAACACTGGTCTCATACCAGTATATTCAGGCCATCTAGACAATGAGTGCAAATAGCTAATTTTAAGTAGCTTTTCCAAGAGCTTACTTCATGGGGATTCACAAAGACGTCTGTCATTACATCTCCTTAAACAAAGACATCCCAGAGCAAGTGAGCTGGTCCAACGGTGTGCTCAACAGTTACAAAAGAGACGGTCATTTCCCAAATACCTACCTTCAGGTAATTCTTAAAGACTTTAGCATCGGGCTGCTGCAGTGCTTGGCAGAACTCCTGGGTGACAAGGACAGGAAGACAGGGAACTCCATTTAATCAAAGCCCACGGTGTTCTTTTTGCTTTATGGTTAATAAACACAACTTACATCATAACCACTTTACGAACTTAGCACAGCTATGTTCAGTACGCGTGCAGCGGGTCTTACAGCGTCTGTCTTCCTGCACAAACGAACACTATGTCTAGCTGAAGGGGGACCTGCAGGTCCTAGTGAGAGACCTTGTCTCAAAAAAAGGGTGGCAGCTACTGAGAAATGACACCCAAGGTGGACCTCTGGGGTCTACAAGGATGTACACACGTGTGTGCACACACACTGGCACACGCACATGCACACATACGAAGGAAATCCTGCTGTATACAATAAGTGCAGATAAACTTTGTGGATATCGTGCTAAATGGAACAACCAGTCACAGAAAGACCAGAAACAAGAAAGGCATTAATTCTCCTTCTATGAGGCCTCTAAAACAGTCAAAGTTATAGAATCCTGTGTAGCAGGGTGGCTGTCAGGGCCTGGGAAAGAGAACTTAGTAACAGGAAGAAAACCTAAATTATGTAAAAAAGACCTATCTAATGCTGTATAAACAGAACACTGTCCCTTAATTAATCCTGGACAGAAGACTTAAAAATGTTAAGCGACACCCTGTGTGGCATCTGCTTATTGTGATGAAACTGACAAACTCACAAAACACTGTTGAGGAATGAGGCACTCCTGGGAGTCGATGTGAGCGGGGTTTTCAGGCGTGGAGGCTGATCAGTCAGTCATCCTGTTGGCCCCTTTATACAAGAGTGTCTGACTCTAGCAGACACTCAGAGTTGGTCTGATACTGTACTAGCTGTGTGTGCCACTGCACACGCAGTGTGGGGAGCTGTCTAACAAAGCATGTGCTAGTGTGTCAACTTACACGGTAACTTTCTAACTGCCCATCTCAAAACACAACTTCAGAATATTAAAACCTTGACACCACCCCAAGCAGAAGCTCTTGGATTTGTGGCTATTTTGTTTGTTTTCCCTTTCCTATTTCCTTCCCTGTTCTCCTTTTGTTATGTGTTGCATACAGGAGACAGGCAAGCATGATGTCACTCAACTACACGCCCGACAGACAGATTCTTCATATACTGTCAACACTGACGGCGGGCTACAGATTTTCTTTGTTTCTTCTTGTTTGCTTTTCAAGACTTTCATTCTGCAGCCCAATTGGGCTTATACTCACTGTATAATCTAAGGCAGGTTCAGATTCATGACAGAGTCCTGCCCTAGTGTCCTAAGTGGTGGGATTGCATGCGTGGGCAACCACACCCACCTGAATGTTTTCAAATGCATAAAATGTAAGATTAGAAAAGAAAGAGACTCTAATGAACTTTGATTTTTAAAAGAATGAATTTGTTTTTATGTGTATGTGTTTGTATGAGTTTATGTTCACAAGCCCTTAGAGGCCAACTGGGCCCTCTCTGGATCCCCTGGAGATGGAGTGATGGGCGGTTATGAGCTCATGTGTGGGTGCTGAGAAGTGAGCCTGGGTTCTGAGCAAGGGCAAACAGTGATCTTAGCCACTGAGTCTCTTGATTCCAATTTTTAAAATATTTAGTTTGGTAGCAAAATCCAGCACCTTCTTAGGTAACAACGTAAGTAGCACCACCCAATCTCTCATAATTTCAACACTGTGACACACAAGTAACATTTCCAAGTATCTCCACCTTCTGTGACATGAAAATGTATGTAACCTCAGGCCGGGGCATTCCCCAGACCCTCAGAAACCCAATAAACATGCCAAGAGTGGCTCCAGGCAGGCCACTGTGATGTCCGTGCCCTGGGGAGGTGGAACAGCAGGGTACAGCTGGGGCCCGCTGAGAAGCCAGTCAGGCTTAACCGGTGAGCCAGAGGCCAGTGAGAGCCTGACTGTCTCAAAGGTGGGCAGCATTCCTAAGGATGGCATTTGAAGCTGTCCTCCGGCCTCCACACAGATGTATGCACACATGCACATGTACCATGAAAACACATGCACACAGAAAAGGAAACTGTGTGTAGCTACAATGTTACCATCAATGTGACCTATCCCCTTACCAATAGGAGGTAACTAAATCTGTATGGGTGTTAGGAACACTAAAAGCATAAAATTGTTCCCACTCGGTTTCATGGATTACTTCTAAGTCTAGACTCCAGGCTATGCAGCAAAACAAACTGAATGCTATCTGGCTTTCTCAAATTAAAATTTAGATTTGAAGTATACACTCACACCAATTTAATAAAATTATGAGCAAAAAATATTTAGGAGAGCTCATACCTGAATTATTTCTGGAGCAACTTGCAGGGAGGGCAGGTATTCTTGTTGAAGATACTGAACACACTCGGGGCCCTGCAGATGAAGAGAACGGAGCCATCATCTTTCTGGGCATTAGTAACACTGGAGAAGAGACAGGAACAAGGAACAGGCACCCACGCTTTAATGGCAATCCAGTATGATGGAGAACACAAATGCCGGGACCTCACTCTGCCAACTTAACCAAACTAAATGCTCTGAGCCCCCAGCTCTCCATCTGGAGAGTTAGGTTATTGGAAGATTCGATGAAGTATGCAAGCATCTGTATAGATTATATACACACAATGTACTATGTAATACATAATACACAACAAATATACATTTCCTGTAACACTAAGCATTCAGTACTTGCTAACATTAGTGCTAAGTACTGGTAAAGCCTGCTGCTAAAGCCACAAGCTCCCGAGCCGTGAAGGCCAGCACAGAAGGGCTGTCCTATCACCCTGCCACTGAGCAGAGCAGCTCGTGGGGGCAGGGAGGGAAGCCTCCGAGTGGCCCAGGCTAACGGCTGACTGTCCGACTTTCCTTCTCCAAGGAAGCAGGGAGCAGAGGCCAGAGGGTGTGAGCGCAGACCAGGAAGAGAGGGGTTGGGCAGACGGAGTCAGAATACAGTTTTTGAGGCACTGTTTCCTGCCCCCCCCCCCCCATGTAAAAACTTATAAAGTCAGCTGTGGTGTATTCCTCTTTCTCGGAGAAGGGTGCTAAGCTTGGGGAAGGGGGCAAGGGAGGAGGCCATAAATAACCCTAAGCCAGGCCGGTTCCCAGTGACCACAAAGGAACCCAGGACACTTTGAAAGCCACTTCCTTTTTAGCAATGTCATTTCTGAGAACAGCTATAAAAAATTTGAACAAATTAAAAAAAGAAAGGGACAGAAGTAACTTTGACGTTTGAATTTGGTCCCTTGTGTGTGAACAGCCTGCGGAGGCCAGAGGTTGGTACTGGGTGTCTTCACACACTGCTGTCCACCTTATTACTGGTCAGACAGGGTCTCTCCTGAAGTCTAGAGCTGGCCAACTCGGCTTGGCTGGCCAGTCAGTAAACTCCAGGGATGATCTAGCTGTCTGACCTGTCCCTCCTCACAGCACTGAGGCTTGCCTGAGTGCTGAGGACCTAAACGTGGGTCTTTATGTAGTAAGTAGTCGATGGACTGAGCCATCTTCCCTGACCCGCACTTGATAACGTCGAAGGGCGTTAGTCACTTGGTGGTTCCAACCTGAAAGTAAATAACCTGACAGACTCAGTGGGTCACGCCTAGCATTTGGGAGGCTGAGGCATGTGGAGTACTGAGTGTGAAGTTGGCCTGTCTCAAAACAGATCCCAACGTGACCTACCTCCCGCCCTTCGGCGCACCGCTCCCTGCTTTAACATCTGGATTCCCATCACAGTGCTCCTCTGTCACAGGAGCCCTTTACCTCCTCTCTGCCTGGACTCTCCGCCCTCTGCTTAGACGGGCCTAGATCTCAGCCTTCTGACCCCTCAGAGGACACGTGTCGCCTGCCGGATGGACCCCAGCATGGTTCTGAGGAGTCTGGGATTTCTTCTCCCCTTCGTGAGTCCACCCTTCTCTCGTATTTCCAATGCCTGCCCGCCATTCTTACACAACTGTATTATTACCACTCAAAAGAGAGACATGCACAAATGCACACACCCGCACCCCCTAAAAACCTGTGATTTGGGCCAGGGAACAAAAGCATTGTTTGCAAGCGTGATGACCGGAGCGCAATCCCAGGGTCCCACAGTGAAGGAGACACCTGACGCCTCAGAGTTGTTGGCTTCTGACCTCTGTACCTGTGCTACAGCATACACACATCTACATTACACATGTGCACATACCTGCACACACAACTACACACACACACACACACACACACACACACACACACACACACACACACGAGGGGGGAGGGGTTGGTTTATTCTGGAAAAGTAAACTTGTACTCAAATATTCAAAATCAGGAAACTGAAACAATCAAAAACTCTGTGGTTGAACTAGGGTTTTTTTTTTTTTTTTACTTATTTAGAATGAAGACAATACTTCAGAGCTCTATTTTTAAATATTTAAAGGCCTTTTTGCACATATGCCTGCATACCAGAAGGTGGCATCAGATCCCTCTATGAGCTGGGAATTGAACTCAAGACCTCTGGAAGAGCAGCTAGTGCTCTTAACCACTGAGCCATCTCTCCAGCCCCAGAACACCATTCTTAACTGCCTGACATCCCTTATCCTAAACTCAAGCATGCACCTGTCAGTCTCCTCTGCCCTCTGCCCTTAGCGTTCACAACAGTCTAACTGTTGGTTCTATTTTTAGGTGTCTCTGTGTATGCGTGTATCTGCATGAGTGTGTGCGCCCACTAAAGCTAGAGACACCACTGGCCCTCCCAGGTGAGCGGGAAGAGAGGCAGGTCCTCTGCAGGAGCAGCATGCACGCTGCACTGCTGAAGCCGCTGCACTGCTAAAGCCGCCTCGCCCCACCTTGGGGTCGTTCTTTCTTGTTCTTCAGGCAAAGTTCTGATGGACTGAGTGTGAGGACCCCAAGTGAGCACTTCACACCCGCATTCCCATCTTTCCCCACCCAGCTACATCACTTGGCCTACTCACTTTCTGAACATTTGATTACATACAACAACACAGAGCTTCTGACCAACCATCCCCACGTGTAGACACTTAGGCAGAAAGGGTTAAGTCTCTGACCTGCCAGCAGATGCCACAACTGCTGCCCTCACACACACCTGGGAGCCAGTCCCAACCAGGGCACATTCACCTTAAGAAAAATATCCACCCGTGCTATCTCATCTATCCACCGAAACACTAACGTCAACACTGAGAGCTATGGCTGCATTGCTTCCTCCGACCCCGAGCTCCAGAAACTGAAGATTCATTTTGATGCATTTGCTTTCCCTGCAGCACAGCGGGCCCCGCCCTAGCTACAGTGGCACAGGGATAGAGGAAATGGTGTTGAAATGAGAACCTTCAACTCTCTCTCTCACGAGAAGCCTCAAGCTCAGAGAAGCAAAGGCGCTAAAGCAGAGACCTCACTCCTTACGGGGACAGGGAACAGGCTGCTCGGCAGTGAGCTGCAGTCAGAGAACACTGGGCAGTGCTGGACCAGAGAGTTTTTGCTAAAAGAAAAATAGTACTTATATTTTTAAATGCTGGCAACTAATTCAAGTTATCTGACAATACCTAAAGTCATCGTGATTTATACATATTATTTACTGACCAAGAACTCAGTATTTGGAAGTAATCAAAGTCTCTATTCATTGACGCCTGTAATCCCAATGTGTGAGAGGCTGAGGCAGGAGGAGTGCTGTGAGTTTATGCCAGGCTGGGCTACTGTGTGAAAACCTGTCTGGACAAGCTAATAAATAAGTCAGTTAGTAAATAAAACACAAATCAACTATAACGTTAGAGCAGCCCCTCCATTGGCAAAGCACTTGCTGCAAACAGGAGGACCTGGGTTCCACCTCCAGCATCTACTTTAACCCCACAATGGTTCCCTGGGATGGCCTGCCAGCCAGCCTAATTAATAGTGAGCCCCAGGTCTCAGCCACAAACCTGGTCTCAGAAAACGACAAGGACAGTAACACCTGAGGGCGACCTCTGACCTACACAAGCACATTTGCATATCCTCGGTGGCAGCTTCTTACCTGCATACACACCACGCACACGGGCACACACACACAGAGAAGAGACAAAGCAGAGAAATGTGGCTGTGCAGAAGTTGCACTTGGAAATTAATTATCCTGTGACCCACATGTGAGGACAACCACAGTCAGAGCCACGTTATGACAGCCCTTCCCAACCACCCACAGAGTCAGCGCTGACGTCACCTTGGGTAAGAGTTTTTAAGAGCACGAGTTGAACCCAACTGAAAGCAAGTATGGGTGCACTTGGGTGAAGGAGCCAGGGCCATGGCCTTACCCGTTTGAGATGAATTGTTTTCAGCGTCACGGCACACTCAGAAAGCGCCTGCAAAAAAAACAAATTCAAATTTTCATGCAGACAGTTCTTCACTACAAAAATCAGCCTTCTATCCCTCCTGCCTTCAAGCCACTGCACAAAAAATACTGACGGCTGAGTGTGTGCAAGGCGTGAACAGTGGCAAAATAACAAGGCTGCACAGAAAAAAGCAGAGACAAACCCTGGGGCTGGAGAGAGGGCCCAGTGGTTAGGAGCACCGGCTGCTCTTCCAGGGGACCAGGGTTTGAATCCCAGCATCCACACGGTGGCTCACAGTCATGGGGGACTCTAGTCCCAGGGGTTCTGACTCCCTTTTCTGTCCTCAGGGGGCACCAGGCTTGCAGATGGCACACAAGCATACATGGAAGAGAAACTCCCACACACATCAAACAAGAAACGGAATACAAACTGCGGTCCTCATGTAGTATATGGTCTTTATCCAACTATTGAGAAGCGAGAAAACAATTCTCTCCCACACAGCGCTCAGAGATCTGGGACCCTTTGCACAGGAAGAAGACTGACTTTTAGCGCCCTCAATGACAGAGGGCACTGCTGACCAGAGGGGCAGGAGCAGGGTGTGCCAGTGAGCACACGCCAACACTCTGGAGGCCTGCAGGCAAGAGGACCGCCTACAGTGGGGGAGGGGGGAGCCTGGTGTGCACAGTGAGATCCCAGCCAGCAATGGCCACAGAGCAAAACCCAAGTGAGTAGGGACAAAAGAGAGGGAAACTGAAGGAAGAGGGATGAGGGAGGAGGAGGAGGAGGAGAGTGAGAAAGACAGAGACAAATGGGAGAGGAAGGAAGGGAGGGACGAGGAGGGAGGAGTAAAGCACCTACCTAGCATGTAACACCCTCAGTCCCATCCCCTGAATACAAAAATAACTTGATGAAAATCACTAACTCTGCATGGAAACAACCACCAAGTCCTGAGAGAAGCTTCCGAGAGGTCTACACGTGGTAAACAAACTCAGAGGCGCTCACCAATACTGTCTGTGCGTCTGCCAGGTCAAAGGTCTGCTTTAAAGGTGCCAGGAAACAGGCTGGGACGATGTGCTTATAGACAAAGTCGGCAAAGCCCACTGGTCCATCTTTGCCTCCTGTCAAGAGAATCCAAAGTTTCATCTTGCTTAAAAAGAAAGTCAACCAGTCCATGTCAGGGAAATCAATCCCCAGCTCCTGCCTCTATGTGGATCAGAAACGGGTTGGGAAAGGAAGGGTTAAAGCAATTGTCGGGCTGGAAGTGTTGCCTACTGCAGGACCATTGCCTAGAACACACAAAGCCTTGGGTTCTTGTCCTAGCACTGGGGCGGGAGGGCAGGTATAGTAGATAGAACTTCAAAACAAAAGCAGAAACTTCATCTCACCCCAGAGCTCTACCAGCTTGGAGAGGATGATAAAACACGTTTTCTGTGCAATCGGGTCTGGATACTCAACGGCTCCTTGGATAACAGTAACCAGCACCCGCTCTACATTTTCTGCACCTGAAGAGGAAAAAAAAAATCCTACACTTAAATTTCAAAGGGAAACACAACCTGAAGCACCCATTTCAAAATATACAGTTAAGTCAAAGCAGACTTACAGTGCTATAAAATCCTGTCACTTATTCCATTAACTGAGCATGTAACTTCTAAGCAATGAAGAGCCAAGATTCCTGGAATGGTTTGTTCCTCTAGATCTTTTTTTTTTTTTTTTTTTTTTAAAGAACTTGCTGTGCAGACCAGGTTACTCTCATAATCATGGGTGCCTGGCTGTCTTTGCCTCTTAAATACTGAATTTAAATACCACGTGATAGTTTGAACAAGAATAGCTCATATATTTGAATGCCTGGTTCTTGGTTACCAGTGGGTGGATGCAGTGTTTGGGAACTATTAGATGAGTGACCTTGCGGGAGGAGGCGTGGCCTTGCGGGAGGAGGTGTGGCCTTGCGGGAGGAGGCGTGGCCTTGCTGGAGGAGGCTAAGGTTAGGCTTTGGAGCTTCAGAAGCCCACAGTTTCCAGTTAGCTTGCTCTCTGCCTTGGGCCTATGCTCCAGCACCACGCCTTACTGTTGCCCTGCTATGATGGTCCTGGGCTCACCCTCAGACACTGTAAGCACCAAGATCTTTATTCTGTAAGATGTCTTGGTCATTACAGCAATAGAAAACTAGCTCAAAACACTCCTTTTCCTTTTTTTTAAGAGAAGGCCTCACAAACTCTCCTGGAATGCATCAGGACAGCTGTGTAGCTGACTGACCTGCCTCAACTTCCCAGGTAACTGGGATTACAAGCCTGTACCACTGTGGCTGGCCAGTGATGCTATTGATTTCAAGATGGCAAACTGGCCAGCAAGACTCCACTGTCAGGCCAATCCTTGCACTGTGCACTGTGCTAATTCCAAGAATTAAAGAATACAGGACAAGACAAACTAAACATAAACGAATTGTATGGTGCTGGACATTCACCACTTCCACTGGCTGTGGCTCACACAGTGTACACCATGACAGGGACATAGCACATTGTGCAAGGCGTGCACCCTACCTTGATTCACACACATTGTGCACAGCGTGCACCCTACCTTGACTTATACACATTATACATAGAGTGCACCCTATCTTGATTTACACACATCATGCACAGAGTATAGCCTACCTTGATTCACACACATCATGCACAGAGTGCACCCTACCTTGATTCGCACACATCAGGCACAGTGTGCATTCTACCTTGATTTACACACACTATGCACGGTGTGCACTCTATCTTGATTCACACACACTATGAACAGTGTGCACCCTACCTTGATTTGCGATCACTTCGCTCATCCCACTGCCAGTGACCGTCTGCAGGAAGGCGAAGTAACTCCTCCTCAGCATCTGCTTCTCCAACGCCGCCGACTGGTCATTGTCTTCTGCTGGCCGCAGCAGCACTTCAAAGATGGCGTGAAGCAGGGGCATGAACATCTGCTGTAAGAACGGGGACACCTGCATCTGGAGAGAGGAACAAGTGTTACTGCGCCTCAGAAGTGTTGGAGAAATGCAACACGATTCTCTGGGTGGAAAGTGTCACACAAACTATAAAAATACACACACTACACAAAGACGCAAGATTAAACTCAGCAGGTATGGGCTGGAGAGATCGAGAGGACCTGGTTCAGTTCCCAGAACCCACATGGAAGCTCACAACCACGCATAACTTCTCTCCCAAGGAATCCGATGCCTTCTCTGTCTTCTCCAGGCACTGCGCACACACGGTGCACACACCACACACGTAAAAGTAATCTTAAGTTCAACTTGTTTCTCATAATTCTGGCTGTGTTTCAGCAAGTCAGTTCAGTAGGCAAATGCACACTGTTCAAGCCTGGTGACCTGAGTCTCATCCCCAGAACCCACGTAAGGATGGAAGGTGGGACCTGAGTCCACAGGGCTGAACTCTGACCTCCACGCGTTGGCGTGCACACATACACACTCTAACACTTAAAAATGAAGGAAGAAAAAACAATTTGAAAAGAATTAACAAGTAATCATAATCAAAGGGATATTTTCAAATTCAAATTCCTAAGGGGAAAAAATTCTAAGAAGTAAATTTTGTACAATTAAACTAATGTGTGACTTCCATAGTTAAATTCTTTATCCTGTGTGGGCCTCAGCTTCCTCATCTATAAGGCAGAATTCTTACCATTTGAGGTATATTTTCAGGAACACAGAGCAACATCAAAAGCCATCCAGGGCAGATTTGAACTTGGAAAGCATCATGCATCTGACGGCCATTCTCCTGAGCTAGCTCATCCATGTTGTAATTCTGTCTCTAAACGCCTCCAATGCACTGGACTCCTTTCAGACCCTTGTTCCAGGATCCAAGCCATACGCCATGTGTTTACAGGCAGGAATCAGTGCTGGACTAACGTGCTCTTCTTGGCAGTTTTTTCTTGCTATCGTAATTAACTTTTTCATTGTGCTGCTCTTGCTGAGGACCTAGGGTCTGTCCCCAGCACCCACAGAGAGGCTCACAACTCCATGTTCTGTAACTCCAGGTCCAGGTGATCCAACACCCTCTTCTGATAGCTTCGAGTACCAGACACACACATGGTGCACGTACATCCGCACAGGCAAATCACTCATACACATAGAAGTCATCTTTTTGCAATCTAAAAATCTACCTAGGCTTTCCTGTAGCAGACAGCATATTATTGGGAAGGTTAACAAATCCCAAGGATCCATGTAACCGAGTAACTCGTCATTTAGAAAGGAAAGAATGGGCTGAGGGGTGACTCCACCTGAGAAGAGCTCTCCGAGCTGAACCCTGACCCTGTAATGACACGTGGGCATGGTGGGGTGCCCCTACACTATGGCACTGGGAAGATGAAGGATGCTCACCGGGGCTTACAGGCCAGCCAGTCTTAGCCCCATCAGTAAGCTTTAAGTTCAGTGGCAGACCACATATCAAAAAACAAACGTGGAAGGCGACAGAGGCCTCCGTGTAGCTGGCACGTCTATGAGTAAGCACCCGCTACCTGCAGCTCCCACCCACCAACACACAACAGAAAGGGACACAATTTACAAGCTCTCTGGGATGCACACATGCAGTTTCACGGCTGCGGAGGACGGTTAATTAAGTCGGGTGTCTTGGCACCCAGCGGTCTATCGGCACCCCGCGGTCTGTCGGCACCCTGCGGTCTATCGGCACCCTGCGGTCTATCGGCACCCTGCGGTCTATCGGCACCCTGCTCTACCTTACCTTGAACTTGGCTGTGATCTGGTTGATGAGAGGAATGAACTCCTGGAGGTCTCTCGCTTCACAGTCTTTGAGCATGTGCTCTGAGGCAGAGGGGATGAACGGGAGAACCTCTTCCTCCAGGCAGATGATCATTCGGTGAAGGAAGGTGCGGACCCCACTTCGGAGAACCTCCTTTTGCAGAGGGCAGCTGAGGGCCGGCAGGAACGTCTGTAAACAGTCCAGGTAGACTTGGGAGCAGCCACACTGCTTCACAGTCTGCTTGTTGCTGAAGGCCTTGCTGGTTCGACTACGTGACCAAAAACCAGGCAACCCAGTTTAGTGTTAGTCTTTAAAACCTCAGAGCATGAAAAAAAAAAAAAAGCCTAACACCAGGAAACCAATGGCTTCCTACGTCAGAATCCTGTCCATCCTTAGTTAACAGTTATGTGAAAAGGACTGCTTCCAGGCTATCATTACAGAACAAAACATTACAAAAGTTAAGCAAGCAAGATGCAGTTAAACATGAGCTGAGTCTGTCCATATGCTTTTTAAACAATCCCGATGAAGTCTGCAAGAAAAAAATGTAATTACTGTGACTAAGCCACTAGGCAATCTGTATAAGCTACTCATGACATTTAAAAACAATGTAATCACACTCACAGCCAAGCTCCTCGGACCACCCGAGGCCTGGCTCTTCCCAACTCTACAGTGTCCAACAGCCTCCCAGGTGATTTATTGGCAGTCACTTCGATTTCCATGCCGTTAATAAAAAACTGTAGGGAGAGAAGTGGACTGCGGCTGGGGTCCTGGAGACACAATGTAACACTCCGGAGTGTCAGAATCCAGAGCACTAAGGACTTAGACAGCCATCACGATGAACACCCAGCTGCCGAGGCTCTGTCCTCTCAGCTGGCTGCACTTTTAACTTACTGGCGAGACAAAGGGTTACACAACCCTCTGAGTAATGGAGTCAGCTTTGAAAGCAGTTGAGTGTGTTCATGTCAGAAAGACTCACACATGGATGCACACCTATGCGTTACCTATGCAGACGCATGGCTTTACCTACGCAAATGCACAGCTCTGCAATGTTTGTTGCACCTGGGCTCACCTGGCGAACCCAACCGCGTGGTTGAGACTATCTGCAAGAGATACTTGTCTCTCTTCATCCTGCGCCATCATCAGCTTTTCCAACAGAACCTTAAACCTCTCCATCAGTGGTGTCAAGAGGTCCTTCATTAAGGCCTGCTTGTTTTCCGCGGGGTATTCACTGTTAACAATCAGCGCCCCGGCGGTTTCATAGATGAAGAGCTGATCGTCGCTACTCAGCAAGGACTGGTAACCATTCTCCTGCGAGGAAATTTTGTCTTAACCGAGTATTCACGTTTTAGTGCCTCTCATGTCACGTAATCAAGCATGAGAGACAGGAAATACAACCTACCACGTTGGCTCTTACAGCAAGTACTCATAGAAAAACAAAACTCTGTCACAATCCCAGACTGAAGAGGAAACTTAAAATGGAAGCAGAGGTTCAAGTCTCAGAGTTCTAACCCTTGTGCTAAGGATATTACTCCCTAGTCCCATGTCCTCATGCCTAAGGCTCTGGGATGAACCCTGGCCCTCTACATGAGCAAGCGAGCATATCAACTAAACTGTAGTCATCTGCAGATGACGCTAAGATAACTGTTACTATCCGATACAATATGACTCTTTAGATACCCGAGTTGCAAGAGTCAGAAAACACCTGAGAAGAGTGAAGAATTCCATTAAATGAATGTTACTATCTTGCTTTCAACAAAACAATGTAAGAGGCTGGAGAGGTGACTCAGCACACAAAGAACAATGACTGCTCTTGCAGAAGACTGGGCTTTGTCTCCCAGGCCCCAGGAGGCAAGGAGAGCACCACCATCTGTAACTGCAGCCCTGGGGACGCTGGCGCCCTCTCCCGACCCTTTGAGGCACTACACACGTGGTGCACAGAATCACATGCCGGCAGGCAAAACATACATACATATGAGTAAAAATCAAAAAACACATGTAAATCAAATGTGCTTACAAATCGTCTCAACCTAAATCCTTCAGACACTGGAAGGATTAACATTCTAACACTAAGTCTGAAGACAAAAACTTCAGATTAAGCAGCACCGAGAATGACAAACAGAATCCCAACACAAGGGTAATTTAGAGGTGGAATTTCTCCCTTCTCCATTAAATGTCAGCTACATTTAACAATACAGAGGGCTCAGAACACACCCCACAATGCCAACTTCCTTCCATTACTGCTGTGCTTCTTATCAAGACGATGCTGGGAAACAGATCCCAGTAAACTCTGCACACACCACCCGCCCCTCCCACTATGAGAAACAAAGCTGGCACGCACAGTCTCCGTGATACCTGGGGAGATACTTACCGGTGGAGAAAGGGTTAATAAATCTTGTATTCTATTCAAAATATCCTCAATGTAAGGATTCATCTGTTTACTGAATAAAATCAAAAGAAAGACAGTAAGTAAGACGCCCACAAGCTGAAGAATCCAATCCCCATTTAAACAGGGGGAAGGCAAAGCTTACTTCTACGCTAGCTACTCTGATTACTAAAATAACTCATGAGCAGTTTAAAGTCTGTGTGCTCTGCAGTGATGCATTGCCAAGGCAACATGCGTGACCACAGGCCGAGTAAGTACCAAACGGAAGGGTACATGTAAGAACACTGCATACAACAGACTGTGAAAGCGACTCTCAGGTGGGGCATCACCATGCAAGCCTATGCTCCAGTGCTTGGAGGGAGACAGAGGCAGGGCAATCTCCCTCCCTGGAGTCTGTCATCTCCAGGACCAAGAAAACCAGCAAAAAATATGCACTGTGGCCTAGGGAGAAGGCTCAGCGTGTGCTGAGTCAGCAAACCTGCTCACCTGAGCTTGTTACCCTGCCCCCACAGCGGGAAGGCTGCCTCCTCTTCCTCACATTCACCCACGGCCCACATGTACTCCTCAGCCCACAGACATCCAAACAACCATCTACCCTCAGCGGCCTCTGCACACACACTCGCAGCACTGAAAGCCAAGGAGATACTTACTTGAGAGATTTGACAAATCTAGAAAACAGGTAGGCAGTTCTGCTCCGGACTTTAGCACTGGAATGCCACAGCCCTCTGTGATCTAAGAAAGCCATCTGAGGAAAAACACACTTATTAGCTCTGCTCTCACCCAAGGACTGCATTGTCAGGCTGTCTTTTCTATTTTACACAGGGCTTCTCTGTGAAGCCCTGGCTGCCAGGGAACTCGCTCTGTAGACCAGGCGGGCCTCGAGTTAACAGAGAGTGCTGGGATTAAAGGTGTGAGTCACTGCCACCCGGCACCATACTGTATTTCTGCTCACATCAAATTGTACACTTAGGCAGGGACCAGGAATACAGAAGTAATGCTGTACTAGATACAGACAGGCCCTTAAGGACTGCTTTTAGTAACTATCTCAGGACTGGATAACCTTTTAACTCTGACAAAAGTTACAGACAGCAAAGACAGAGCACGATGTGGACATTCAAACCCGAGGGCAGCGCACACTTACGAGCACACACGGGATGTGCTGAGGCTCAACCGTGAAAAACTTCTCATAGCGAACAACGGTTTCAAAGAACTCCAGGGTCACAGACGTGTGCTGGTAGGAACTGACTCCCGATGTCACCAACTAGAGAGGAAATGAAGAAGCCTATTCTTGTTTACTGCAGCATCCAAAAGTCCCTCTGTAGAAACGTGGCAAGCTCTAACCATTAACAAACTGTGCGCCTACAAATACATTTCCAGCAAACGACTCTCAGTATACCTACCGTCCGCATCATGTCCTGCAAAGCACTTGCTTTTGACACGTCACCTGAGAAGTGAGCGCCATGGGACACCGGGAGAGCTTCCGCCAGCATGTACAGCAGCCGCACAGCTACTTCAACCTCCATGAACCGCGTGGTCTGCCAGTTCCTACCAAGGCACAATACTGTCTGTGAGGTCTCAACGTCAATGTTCTGTAGGACTCTTCAAACACAGGACAGTAACCCACCACAAAGTCCTCCCAATGGCACCGACACTGGTGCGGTGCCCACGCTCCCTGAACGAGCCCTCATTAACCTCGTTCCTGGAACCAACCCTAATGAAACCCAGGGTCGCCAACAACCGTGGGAAGGGACAAGACAGTAACAGCATGAGAGTGAAGGTGGTTGAAATACATTAAATACATGCAAATATCACAATGAAACCCATCATTATGTATAATTAACAAGCTAACAAAGACCACTTTAAAAAGTCTTGAGTGACTGAAGTCATACTATTCATTTGTTAATTCTGCCAAGCAACCAAACTTAAACCATAGAGGCAGAGACAGGAAATATTACAGAAACAAAGCCAACTGTTAGCAGACTGCTGAGGAGGGGGGAGCACTGCAGGACTCAGCTGTTGCAAATCCCCACAGGAACGGAGGGAAGAGCTAACTCAGGCAGGAAAACTTACTGCAGCGTAGCACTAAAGACTCTGCGAACGGAAGCCAGCACTAGCTCTGGCGACACCTGAGCAAGTCTGTCCAACAGTAACTTCAGCTGTTTTCTGTATTCTACAAACATAGCTTCATCTTCACCCTGTGACACAAGTGAAAAGCCCCATCTTAACAAAGTTTTAAGGCACCAGCATCAAGATGACTCAGCTGGCTGAGCAGTGGTGGTGCAGGCCTTTAATCCCAGCACTTGGGAGGCAGAGGCAGGCGAATTTCTGAGTTCGAGGGCAGCCTGGTCTACAGAATGAGTTCCAGGACAGCCAGGGCTACACAGAGAAACCCTGTCTCTGAAAACTAAAAAGAAAAAAAAAAAAAGAAAAAAGAAAAAAAGATGACTCAGCTGTTAGGAGCACTCAGGGTGGGAGGGGGGAGCCAACACTAAAAGCTGTCCTGGGTCTCCACAGCAACACCCTGGCACACACTCACAATAAGGGCAGCGTAACAGCTGGCACAGGTCCACATTAGCCTTGCCTGTGGTCTCCCTCCGTCCTCCCCACGTGCTGACAGCAGTAGGACTGGGGCTGACGTGGTGCTCACTGTCACTATTACCCGTTGACATTCGTTCCAAATACAGTATCTTAGCACACAGCTAACTAACACGAGCCCAGGTTTCCAGAAAGCAGTAGACAGCTCCTAAAATTGCGGGGAGGCCGATGCTCACAACTCTGGACAAGACCTGTAGCTGAACAAGTCCAGGCAGGTAAGCCTCATGCTCAGCTTCCCGCTGGCTGGTGACTCGAGGGCTATTGACTGGGCCTCGATCCAGCGCTCTGATTAAATGTAAACGGAGATAAGATCTTCAATAATACCGTCGACGGTCAACTCAATGTTACAGAGTATTGCTTTTCTTTCTTCCACTGCTATGGACGTAGTCTAGGACCTACGTGTAATGCAAAATCTCTCCCACTGGGCTGCAACCAAACCATACAATTAGTTTTTATAAGATTTGCTTTTGTTTTGAGAAAGGCTCTCACTGTACAGCCCAGTATGTAGCCCAGGCTGGCGTCACATTTATGACAGGATTGTTTTCTAAGGCTGCCAACTGCTGCAATTTCAGGCATGTGCTATCATCCCCAGCTAAGAAAATGTGTGTGTGTGTGTGTGTGTGTGCATTGCTCATACATGCACTCGCTTCAGGTACCATCCTAGGAACTATCCACCTTTTGTGTATGTGAGGCATGTTCTCTCATTAAGACCTGGGACTCGGGGTCCAGGCCAGGCTGGCTGGCCAATGCACTCCAGGGATCCGCTCGCTGGCCTTCCCTTCTCTGGGACTGCGAGCATGCACCACCAAATTCAGCCTTCTACAGTCACCAAGCTCAGATCATAATGCTCACACAGCAAGAGATATACCAGATGCCCTCCCAACCCCTTAGAGAGTGAAGGACTCAGAGGGCTCCATAACTGCTGCCCCATACTAACAGCAATACAAATAACTACATCAGAATAAATGAGAGTCAGTAAAACACACTATTTTTTTGTTGTTGTTGCTTTAAAGGGCTCTAAATTAATCCCAGCACTTGGGAGGCAGAGGCAGGCGGATTTCTGAGTTCGAGGCCAACCTGGTCTACAGAGTGAGTTCCAGGATAGCCGGGGCTACAGAGAAACCCTGTCTCAAAAAACAAAAAAGAAAAAACAAAAACAAAAACAAACAAACAAACAAAAAACAAATAAAGGGCTCTAAAACTAAAATATAAAATACTAATTTGCTGCAAAAAAACAATAAAATTAAAACTGGTTTTTCTTTGGGGCAACACTCCTCACCTCATTTTCAAAGTTATATTCTTCATCATAAGTCAATTTTTTCATAACGGCCAACATGATTGCCTAAAATCAGTGACAAAATAACATCTGTTACTTGTTCTTTTAATCTGTAAGATGTGCTTACATTACAAGGTAGGCGTCAGAGAAAGAACTGATCATCAGCTTTAGATGGGCATTTGTCTCACCCACTGCAAGGACTCAGGGAATCTCACAGGATGGCACTGGGTCAAGTCCACCTTGGAGGGAGGCTACTTGAGACTCAGGAAACAAGCAACTCACCAGAAGTCCCTAAAACTCACCAGCCTCACTAAGCCCCTCCCTCCCCAGGGCCACTCACCCAGGAACGACTGCAGGGAACAGAGTCTCCAACCCATGGTGCAGAGAACTCCATGACGCAGCTGTCTCTGAGCAGTAACCCCTCACCCACAGCCAGGTGAGTAACCCCACCTGATTTGGGAAAACAAATCTACCACTGGTTTAAAAGAAGCCACTCACCTCTACATTAGCTTTCTGCTGATCCGAGAGCACTGAGAGCTTAAAATAAAAAGTAAACAATAATTTACTTGGTTTTCTGATGCAATGTTTGCTTATCAAAGTATTTTTCTAATCTACTCTTCTAAAACACACACAATGCAGCTTCTGGTACAATTAGAACATTTTCCCAGCGTGCACAAGTCCCTGGGTCCGATATGAAAATAAAATCCACACATTTCTGCTGAACAGTTTGACAGCAAATCTATAGTTAACAGATTCTAGATTTAGATGCAATAATTCTGTCTACTAAATAACTTGATATATAGGCAATAACACAGATGAATGTGACTAAGTTACTTATCACACAGTTAGAAAGAATTACACTGTAAGGCGGTGAAGGATGCTTCTGTTGTTCTGAGACAAGGTCTCACTATACAGTCATGGTGAGCCTGAAATTCCTGCTATAGACCACATCGTCCTTGAAGAGAGATCTACCTCTGGTCACACCAACAGCTGAGATTAAAGGCATGCACAATCATCCTCAGCTTTTTAAAAACAAAGCAAATGAAGCTCAGAAATCTGAGAGAAAACGCTGCGGGAAGACCAGTTTCTCCAATGCTAAAATCCCTTGAACTCTGAATGTAAGCAGTTAGATTTCTAAGAATCAGGAAAGCCTAGGGTAGAGAGGTAGGTCAGGGAATGCCGCGCATGGGCCAGGTCCTGGGTTCAGAACCCAACCTGCCAGCCCACAGAGGGTGCATGCAGAATGCCAATTTCTGAGCATGGTGGCCACTGCACTCATGATGTCAGCCCCTATGGCTGACCACACTGACACGGATTGCGGTGAGAAGGGGAGGGCGGTGTGTGAGGCCCCACCCCTTCCTCGAGGAGCTGTTACAGCTCTAAGGATCAGGGAGATATTTTCTTCAGTGATGCAGCCTCTGGTCCTCTGGTAAGGGGCTCGTGCTCGCCTACAACCCCCCGCCTACAGTCCTATGAGTAACTGGAATGAAATTCATAAAACCCCCAAGGACATCAAAGCAGGACACAGAAGGAGACCAAGGTACCAGTAGGACAAGGGGGGACGAGAATGGGTAGTGGGGGAGAAATGAGAGTGAAATGTATCATATACACGTATAAAAGTCATGATGAAACACAAGTATAATTAATACACAGGAACAAAAGTGTAACGAGATAGGACTGGCCTCTCACTCTGCGTCATAATGGAAGTAACTAATGTGTACGCTACCACATACACGCTGTGATATGGAAACCTCCACCAGGACATTTCATGCTGTCACTGGAAAATACCTGTCAGAGGAAGTAATTTAACACGTTTCCACTGTGTTCAGGGACAAATTCAGGTTTAAAACAACAGAAATAAACAAACAAAAAAGAATCCCCGGCTGTATTTATGATTTAGGGATGTGTGTCTTCTGAGGCAGGGACTCACGCTGCTCATGCTGGTCTCGAACCTGCTGTAGAACAGCCGATGGCCCCAAGCCCAGTCCCTGCTCCAAGTGCTGGCTTTCCAGGCATGGCTCACCAGGGCCAGCCAAAGTTTAGAACTTAACCACTGTTTGTCTAGATTTAAATTTTAAAATAATAACTAAAGAAAGTACAAAAGAGATACAGTAATTAACACAATATATGTATGTGTCTGTCTACCTACCTACCTGTGTGTGTCTTTCTACTTTTCTATATTCACTTTCATTGGTTCTTTCTATATCTAAGGGACAACCCCGACTCACCTGTTTCAGGACATGGAGATAATCATAACAAAATCCAATGATATTGGAGGAAATGTCATCGTCCTCGTGAACTAGCAGCTGTAACATAAGTGGCACTTTTGTCTCGATGGCTTCCAGTGCCTCCTGCGCGTTCTTGGCAGCCCCGTTCTTAATTAATTTAGTCCAGCTAACTATTAACGACTGTCCCATTCCATTTACCAGCTTAGAAAACCTGGCCACGAAGTCCAAATCTTCTTCCTACAAGCAGGAAGCAAAGACCTGGATTATAGCCTCTGGCCTTTAGCCAATTAAAGGGCTCAATCTACAGAGACGAACGATGCAATCTGTGGCTGCCACACAGGGGTTAGTGTGGGCAGGCTATGTGCCACTGTCAAAGGTCAGCTTCCTCGTCTACCACAGGTCTCAGGGATGGAACTCGGGCCACAGCATCTCAAGGTAAGTGCTTTGACATTATGAGTCCCCAGGACTCAACGTTAAGACAACAGCTACCAATTTTGTCATTGTCGTAGAAAAATGATCAGAATTGGAATCTTTCTGCAACCATTATCATTCAATAGTACTTTAAAAGCAACTGTTCTGATTTTTAACTAAAAAAAAAAAAAAAAAAAAAAAAAAAGACTAAATGTTTGGTGGTTTTGCCTGTGTGTACATCTTCTGGCTTAGGGAAGCCAGAAGAGGTCGCTGGGTCCCCAGGAACTGCAGTGAGATTCTGGAAGACAGCCAGTGTTCTTAACCATTGAGTCAGTTCTCCATGAGCAACTGTTATTTTACTGATAGATCTGTGGATGGTACCAATATTGTTAAAAAAAAAAAAAAAAAAAAAAAAAAAGGCAGGTTGGGGTGAGAGGCTTAAGTAAAAGAAGTTTTAGAACCTTCTTCCCTAACTGCTCAGTTTACTAAGCAGTCTATGACATCAACACTGCTGCACTGTATGTGTAAGGCTTACCAACAGCCCTTCTGAAACTGTTTCATTTAGGCCTTAACTTCCCAACAAAGACACAAAGCTGCTACATAGTGACCGGCCAGTGTTACAGGCAGGCCTGGGTTATTTCTTTAATTACCATTCAACCGTTCTCCCACAGACAGGGGCTCCACCTTTGCCATTTTGTATTTTCTTTTCTTAAGTGACCCCAGATCCTAAGTAAGACAGGAGAAGGTAATAAAGCTACCTTTGGTCCATGAAGAAGGAACCTATGAAAGTCCTATTACTGTCATTATCACCAATAAAAAAATGTCTTGGGATCAAGAAAGGCCACTACCAAGCCGGACAACCTGAATTCCATCCTGGGCCCCACCTGGTGGAAGGAGAGAACAGACTCCAGGAAGTTGTTCTCTGACCTCCCATGGGAACCCACCCACACACGCATACACAGACACGCACTACATACATTATATAAAATAGTCAGAGATGTCCGAGGAATCTTTTTCCTCAGCGCTGCAAACCTGCTAAATGCACATGCCATCCTGACTGTCAAGGGTCAGAATGGTGTAACCAAGTGTACAGGGAACATTCCACTGATCCTAGTTGTAACTCTCAGAGTACAGTGGTCCAGGATACTCCCCAAATCTCAGAGAGGGGAAAAGCTACATTGGTTTATCATCTTTAACAGTTTCCAACCTTACGTTTCAGACATCCACTGACCTGGTCAATGCTGAAAAACCCAGCAGTCTGTAACACTTGACACAAGGATTCTACTAGTTTCATCTTATCCACGGGGTCCATCCCTTTATTTACAATTTCAAACAAACAGTCACACGCTTCTTCCCGTAGAACTTCTACTGACATGTGACCTAGCAGCATATTTATAAACCTGGTGATGAAGGAAATAAAGAGTTTTAACATTTTCAGCTCATGGGTTTTAGATGCTAACTCTCTAAGTTTACAGTTTAAAAGTTGTAGGCATACGCACCTATCATTGGCTATAAGGGACAAGTCTATCCAGGAGACGTAAGCCCCAACTACTTCAAGGCACTGACAGAGCACTTCTGAATTAGTATACTGGTAATTGTGTAAAATCTGGTACCACGATTCTACCAGATTTGGAATGCACTGTTCCCTCATGGTGTCTTTTATCAGGGTATTCCTGCGGGCCTCCTAGAAACAAGTCGGCAAAGACGGGGAAGGGTTAGAAGCAGGACTTGATGTCCAAGCACAACGGCACATGGTGACTTCCTCTACAGGAAACTTCCAGGCTCGCTAACAGTCCCGACATGGCTTCCTATTTATCTGCTCTAAAATTACATCCTGTGATTCTCTGGATTTCCTTTTTCCGGTCTACTCCTTGGTGCCAGACTTAATTCATTAAATACAAACTATAAATAAGTATTGCTTAGAAATTTTAAGCATGTGAAATTGTTTCTAAGTATTATACAAACATGGCACTTAAGCTATTTAGAAATGGCGGTGACTTCAATGCAGTGTCCTTTAAACTTATGACTATTTTAGTTATTCTCATCAAGCTATTATACATTTAAAGCCGTCTCCAGTTAGCTCCATTTTTGTTTCTTTCTTTATAAGTCAGGTTCTCAATGTATGACTCAGGATGGCTGCGAGCTTGGCACACCCCACCCCCCGCCCCAGTTTCCCAAGGGCTTGCTAGAAATCTCCCATTAAAACTCTCACACGCTGTATGTTTATACCGGAAGTGTCACAGATCAAACCCTGGGCCTCCTGCACACTTGGCAGGTGCTGTGTTGCTGAGCTGGTTTGCCAGAACTTTCTCTTGCTTATCATGCCTAAGGCTGGCCGAAGGGTGTACCTCAGCTGCAGAGTCCTTGGCAGAGATGACACAGGCTATTCAACCACTTATACTACTAGACAACAAACTCATTTTTAGCAAAAGGCAAAGGGGATGTTGGGACTCATGAAGAGAAGAGCTTGGGGACTGTGACTGGCTCAGACTCCCGAGGAGGCGCTGACGACAGCCACGCCCTAAGCCGCTGCTTCTCCCTGCTCAGAAGCATCAGGTACGGACAGCATCGAACAGGAGTAATGAGACAGTAAACGTGTGTGCTTTCCTGGAGACTACAGTGGCTTAGTTTGAAAGACCGAAGGAATGCTCTAATTGCAATCTACAGGCTTAAATTTCACTGTCAGCAAATTCGCGGTGCTAGGGACAGCTGTAGTCTAAGCACGTGACAAAGAAAAAGACCCCCTGTCCTTTCTGTCATGTTTGTTCGTTTCCCCTACAAAACCTACATCACAAGCCCTGTGCACTCCAGGTGACTTGCCTCTGACGTATGAACCACGTCCCGATCCACTAACTCTGAATCGATGGCCATGAGGATTCGCAGGTACAGATCCACGCCCCTAGGGTTTAGGTCCACAACTGAGAGAATGTCAAAGAAAAACTTGGGCCACTTAGTGAGATACTCTGTAACGAAAAGCAAGGCGAAGACTTGGGCTGCTTTGTTTCTTATGAAGGTCTTCTCTGGCTGGGGATTCAGCATCTGACAAACAGAAACATTCATGAAAATACATTCAAACTATTCGGAAGCACACTGCTTTTTTTTTTTTTTTCTATTCATCACTAGTTGGCAACCAAAGTTCAACACTGCCCAGATTAGTAGCAGCACGGGTGTACAAATGACTGGTCACATGATGAGATGAGACTAATGGCTGCCCCTTAGACTTTTTATTTTCCTGCACTGCTGGGGATAAATCTGTATGCTACGCAAGCATTCTACCAGAGACACACAGTCGGGCCTTTTTGTTTGAGGAGGGGTGTTTGCTTGTTTTGAGTCACCGTCTTACTTACTATGTAGCCTAGGCTGCCCTCACTCAGAGATCTGCCCGACTTTCTGCCTTTGCCTCTATGTGGGAATGGAAGTTTAAGCCACCAGGTCTGTCCCAGGCCTTGGGGTTGTTTTTGTTTTTCGGGATTTTTTTTTTTTTTTTTTTTTTTTTTTTTTTTTTTTTTTTTTTTTTTTGAGACAAGGTCTATTAGGCAGATCAAGTTGACCTTTAACCTGTTACAAACTAGGCTGGCTGCAAAGCAGCAATCCTCCTGCCTCTGCCTTCTGAACACTGAGATATAGGCATGCAACCACAACTCTCAGTCATTAAGTTTCATGAACAGAATTTGAACAATTTACGTCATTTCTTCTCTTTTCCTTCTTTGGTTAGATTTAAAGGAAGAGGCTCTGGGTAAAGCCACAGCTTTGTATGTCAAGCTTAACTCCAGTCAGCCAGGAGGAGCGTGAGGAGAGACAACTCTGCTGTTCTTGTAAAAGGGCCTCTGTAAGTAGGCTGTGTCAGCACAGGCCAGCTCCGAGGACCAAACAAAAAAGTGCTTACTGTCATGGAGTTTAAGAATATCAAAAAATTACAGGGCTCCAAGGATGGCTCAGCAGTGAAGTGCAGGTACTGCTCACACAGAGAGCCCGAGGTCAGCTCCTAGAGCCCACACTGGGCAGTTTAGCGCCACCTAGAACTCCACTGCAGGGAGCTAACGCCCTCTACTGGATTCTGTGGGTACCTGCAACCAGGTGTACAGACCCACACACAAATGCATATACACATAATAAAAATGAGAGAGCCTCACATTTTTTTTTTTAAAAATAATGAATTACTTTTTAAAACCAAGGTTGCAGCCAGCTGGGTGTGGTGGCAGGCACCTTTGATCCTGGTCGTTGCGGGGGCAGGGGCAGGAATCCCGGGCCAGCCAGGGCTACACAGTGAGACTGAGTCCAAAAGAGAGTTTCCACGGCATGTTACGGAAAGCCCAACGGTCTGGGTTATTAGCACAACCTTAAGTTATTACTGTCTCTGCCCAAGATCTACCAGACTAGCACTTTAGACATAAAAGATGAAACAGTGAACTGCCTGAGGCATGGAATGAGTAGCTGTTTTACCTGAGCCTGCAGCCACGAGAGAAGCGTCTCCCTGATGAGCTGTTGCTGAGCCGTGCTTAGTTCTGAGTACCTGGTAAAGACACAACAGTCATGAGATCTGCAGTCACCGATTAGACATGAAGCATGTTATAGCATTCAGGGTTCCCTAAAACAGTGCAGACACCCTTTATCACAGTATTGAACAATTCGTACATCAGAGTGTCAGATCCGTTCAGTTCACGGACAGAACGACAGCTGTGTGACTTTTCAGACAAACTATGTGTTGAGGTCTGGGGTCTACAGACCAAGCCTATAGACCGACTGACTTAGTTTGGGATAAATCACAGCAGGTTCATAGCCCAGAGATAACGTCTATGTTGTTAGTTTACTATCTGTATTTTGGTTTCCTGAAGGTTGGAAAAGCAAATTAAAACATTCCTATCCCAACAAACCCTGGAGACTGAAAACAGCGAATGGCCTTACTTGTATTTAACTTGATGCTCTAATACTTGGAAGCAGAAGAACTTTATGTGGTCATCACTGAAAAAAGCAAAAGAAAATTAGAGAATCAGAGAATGGGTTGGGGATAACAAAAGCAAAACACCAGGAACAACCGTGCCTCCTGCCTGGCTTTCTACCGACCGATTCTATTTTATTTGTTTTTACTACTATCTTCTTTGTTCTATGGCACTGCTAGGTACCTAACCCAGGGCCTCCTGAATTCCAGGCAAAGGCTCCACCAACAAGCGACAGGACCAAGCCTTCCGTTTAAAGGGTTAAGAAAGCTCTGAATACAACTCCCAACACGTGGAAGTCCCATTACGTTTCACAAGCAACATAACCACAAGCTCTAATACATACCCTCGACAGAGAACTTTACAAATAGAGGCCTTCGCCTCGAATTCTAAGGTCAAGGTTCCCGGAGCAATTTCTGTGCTTGACTTTGAATAGTTAGAGATGCCGGTAACACGGTACTGCTGCAAGAGACTCATCAGACCAAAGACGCCATCTTTGACCTACTTGAAACTTAAGCGTCCTTAGTCAGTGTTCTTACAGCCGAACACAGAATAAACAGGGCAGGAAGATTCTGAGTTTACCATAAAAGTTTATACAAGAAACAAAACTACAAATAAAACCACCTTTGTGTAAGATAGGAGGCAAAAAAAAAAAAAAAAAAAAAAAAAAAAAAAAAAATCCACCCAACACCTGTTCATTACCCATTTCTTTAGTGTTAGGTAATACAATCAACAATTCTGACAAAACTCCTTCAGGGACCAACAATCTGCTCAGTCAAGATGGAAGGTACGTGAGACAGGCTTTGTGTGGGAGCACTGTTTCCTATGAGAGTAGTTGAGTAGGAATGGAGACACTAACGATGTTTGAGTCTCTGTCCAAACCAGAACTGTGGGCACAGCACTCCAGCAGCTGCAGCCAGGAGGCGGTGAGCAGACGGCCGTGCTGCCGCCCCCATCGGCGGGCTGTCTATGTCCTGCTGGCTAGCTGCGTCTCACAGGCTTCGCTCTGCCAGATTTTCTTTCTCACTAAGAAGCTAACTTAACTAACAGTGAAATGACTATACCAGTTTCTATTTCTGTGAAACTGTGCTTGTTGCTTTGGAAAGACAAAACAGAAGAACACGCAGCAAGGGGACAGCCTTTCACATGTGGCATGGGCCACAGTGATCAGGGACAGAAGAGCTGGAGAAAATATTGTGAAATCTGCTTTCACCCCCACTGAGGTCCATGCTGGAAAGTCAACAGGGTGGATTATGGGTACAATGACTACAAATGACAAGATGTTGGTCCCAACACCAAAGGAGAGTAAAGGAATATTGATATACTGTAAGGAAAGGCTTTAAATTAAGATACATATCATTGACCCAGCATGGTGACTCAAGCCTTTGAGTCCAGCACTGGGGAGGCAGAGGCAGGTGGATCTCTTTGAATTTGAGGTCAGCCTGGTCTACAAAGCCAGCCCAGAACAGACAGGGCTTGTTACACTGCCTTGAAACACTGTCTCAAACAAACAAACAAACAAACAAACAAACAAACAGATATATATTGTTGTTGCTCACTTTTGCTGACTCCCAATAATAAGACAGAGACATGGTTAGTGTAGTCTACACCAGTGAGGACTGGCTCTCAGGCACAACACACAGAAAGGAAAGGGTGGTTTTACTGAAAAAATCAATTCTGGATTAGTCAAAAAATTGGTTTGCTATTTTCTCTTTTCATGCTACTAAGAGTTTTCTAAAAGGTAAGTCACAGAATCTTAAAAAAACAAAACAAAAAAACACTTCTCGGAAAAAAAAAATTAAAATGCCTCACAGAAATCTTGATCCTTCCAGACAATATGGAGAATCTATCATAATTACCTGTATGTCTTCTGTGCTAGAGCCTCCGCGCACACCTGCCAGGCATCTGGGGAAATCTTTAACTGCTCAAAATAAGCCAGGGCCTGAAAGATTGCAAAAGAAAGCAACATGCTTGATATTGAATGATGATGCCCTGCTCACACCAAACAAAGGGTGGAGGGAACCAATAACCAACAACAATTTGGGATTCACACAACAGCTAAAATATCCAGGCAAAGTCCAGGTCACCCCTAAAAGTAGATCACTGGCCAATTATCAGACGCTTAAGCTAGTTTTCAGAACGACCTGCAGACATCATGGGTTATGGCGATGACAGAGAAGAAATGCCTCGGGGTTCTATCAAGTGCATTAATACTCGTGTAGACACGATCATAAAAGGCTCTGGGAAGGGATGCCATGAAGCACACATGCCCTCCCGCCATAAGTACATGCTACACAAAGTAACAGAAACTTTCAACTCAATGAATACTCTAGGAGGGACAGGGTGGCTGGTGGAGGGGAGGCAGACCTTACCTTCCAGGCTGGCAAAAACTGTGAGACAAGGGAGGAGGGACAAATGCCTGGGTGCCCCTGACCTCTTCAAACATCTTTTCCATTTGGCTGTTTCTGAGTCATGCCCTTTATAACAGACTAGCAATATTAAGTGCACTGCCTTCCTGAGTCCTGAGCCACTGTAGCGGAATAGCAAAGCTATGGAAGGAGGAAGGCTGTCCTTGACTTAGCAGGCTGGCTGCAGAAGTACAGGTGGTCTGAAGTCAGCTTCTACAAACCCAGAATTCTCACTGGGAACATCTCAGAAGGATGAATGAGGTCACTGAGGCACCCCATGGTCAGGTGTGGTGGGGCGTGTCTGTTCTCTAAGTACTAACGTATAGTAGGCAGGAGATCATTCTCAGAAACACAGATAGTTTGAGGTTAGCTTGGGCTATATAAGACCCTGTCTCCAAAAACTAAAGAGAAGGTTTTAAGCTAAAGTTGGGCATTTAAACCAAGGCTGGGGAATCAGGGTGTGTGTGTAGGAGAGGGGGAAGAGGGAGGGAGGGGGAGGGGGAGGGAGAGGGAGGAGGAAGAGGGGGAAAGGAGGGGAAAGGGGACAGGGAGGAGGACAGGGAGAGGGACAGAGACAGGGACAGGGAGACAGAGAAATAACCAGAAGTCTTTGCATGCTTGTCTCTGGATTCTGAATCCATGTACACGAGAAAGAAATCTTGCAGCAATGACGAACAAGACGAAGCCTTCACCCGCAAGTTCTTCTACTTTGTTCCTGTGTCACACGGCAACAGCCAGTTTGGCATTCTTGGCATTGTTGCTGCCTGATGCCCACACAGAAACGGACTGACATACAGACACTCGCCAGGCTGCAGTCAGCCTACCCAGTGGTAACTTCTCACTATTCCTGCACTGCAGCATCAGGACCACCAAAACCGTCACCGTCTCAGCATCCTTTCCTTTCACCCTTGTTGACTCTGCTACTCAAGTTGACATAACATGAAATTGGAAGAAATCAGAGCCCTAAAATATTCCCATCACAGAATTCATTCTTCTCAAAAAAAAAAAAAAGTTATTGTATTAAAACCACTAATAACTCTCTCCTCTCCTCTTCTCTGTCCTTTCTCTCCCCATTATTCTCCCCCTTCTCTCTCCAAGTGTTCATGCCTCTTCTCTTCTCTCTCTCCCTCCCCCTCTCTGCCTTTCTTTCTGTCTCTACTCCCTCAACTCCCCTCCCCATACCCTAAATAAACTATTCCATACTATTTAAAAAAAAAAAAAAACACTAATATAGCAGTGTTCTTTTCTGGAAAAAAACACACCAAGGTGTATTTTTAAAAAATCTGTTGGACAGAGCTGGTAAGATGGCTCAGCAGGGAAAAGGGATCTGAGTTCAAGCACTGGAACCTAAGTACGGTAGAAAAGAAAGAACAGACTCCATGCAAGGACCAAGGACCATGGCCCTGATGGCCCCACCCCCGCCACAGCACACACCTGCACACACAAGTAACTAACTCGTTCATTTTTAAAACATTGAATATTGGAACTTAAAAATTAGCAGGACTGAAAAAGAATACATTAAAAAAAAAAAAAAACAAAACAGGAATAAGAACCGAGCCTGGTGAGTCAAACCTACAGCTGACTCAAGAAAAGACCAAAGTAGGTTTGCCCAAAGCTGAAACAAACAACAAAATTACCAAACAGGAAGTGCTAGATACGGTGGGTCATGCCTATAATTCCAGAACTTGGGACGATGAGGCAGGAAAATTAGAAGTGCTATGCCATCTTCAATTACAATGGCTTACTCAAGCCTAGCTTGAGCTACATGAGACTGTCTCAAAAAAAAAAAAAAAATAAAACAAACAAACAAAAAAAAGCCCAAAACAAATATAACAGAACTAAGCAAGATGGTCCAGCGTGTAAACTCTGATTCCTAGAGCCCGCCTGACAGGGGAGGGAGAAACACTTCTGTGGCTTGTCATAGTTTGTATGTGCTCAGCCCAGGGAGTGGCACTATTAGGAGGTGTAGCCTTGTTGGAGGAGGTATGTCACTGTGGGTGTGGACTTTAAGACCCTCATCCTAGCTGCCTGGAAGCCAGTATTCCGATAGCTGCCTTCAGATGAAGATGTAGAACTCTCAGCTCGGCCTGCACCATGCCTGCCTGGATGCTGCCATGCTCCTGCCTGGATGATGCCATGTTCCTGCCTTGATGATAATGGGCTGAACTTCTGAACTTGTAAGCCAGCCCCAAGTAAATGTTGTCCTTTATAAGAAGAGTTCTTGGTCATGGTGTCTGTGCACAGCAATGGAACCCTAACTAAGACAAGGCTCACAATGGTCTCTCCCCACTAAATAAATACATGGGAAAAAAAAAACCACACCGACTCCACCCCACCCCCAACTGGTCCAACAAACACTAATGAAAGCAAAGGAAAGGGTGGGGAGATCCCTCAGCAGGTACAAAGCATTTGTCAGTGACTTGAGAGTGATCCCAGAACCCACATCAAAGGGGGAGCAGAGGCTCTTCTGCGCACGCACGCACGCACGCACGCACGCACGCACGCACGCACGCACGCACG
>JANHMN010000021.1:40717074-40744129 GCA_030674055.1 Rhabdomys pumilio
ACGCACGCACGCACGCACGCACGCACGCACGCACGCACGCACGCACGGCATGGGCATAATCATCCTTAGAAGAATTGCCTAAAAGAAGAAAGGCCAGTTATGGTAGAATAATGCGGTAATCCCAGCAGTCTGGAAGGTGAAGCAGGGGGATTGCCTGAGCTACATGGAGAGCACCAGGCCACAGTCTAGACTATGCCTCAAACAAACTGAACCATGTTTGCAAGGTAGGCTAGAAAAAAAAAAAATCCCTGGGGACCCCACAGAGTTGAAGTGGAACCAAAACAAAACAAATCAGAACAAAAAGCCAGCATGAAGCTCAGAGGCAGAGTCCTTGCCTAGGTTCACTTCCCAGTACGATTAAAAAGCAAAAGAACCCCAAAACCAAATAATCTGACATACATAAAACTTTTAGTTTTATAATCGACATGCAACATGGAAGCAGACCGAGGTTAAGACTGTAACATTTCAGCTAGTTTGAAAGCAGGTGGTTTAAATCCCCATGAAAACAAAAACCATTTATATACAAAAAGCCTGGACGTCTAGGGGTCTTTTTCCTTTTCTTGAAACAGGATCTCTGTGTACTGCTGGCTACTCTGGAACTCACTTTGTAGACCAGGCTGGCCTCTGCCTCCCAAGTGCTGGGATTAAAGGTGTGCGCCACCACCACCAGGTGTTGACTGCTAGGCTGTTCATGTTCTGAATAGACGCTGGCACCTAGATTCCTATTATCTGCTGTATGTGAAGGGTTAGCTCCTTCTTATCAGCAGAGGTATGTGTCGTAGCAGACACTGCTTGGAAAGTATTGCTTTTTAAAGCATGTAAAACCCAAACAAACACGGGTGTAATACTTTGTGAGATAGTTAAGGCTGGCTCATTTATAGCAAGTGCTCTCCCTTGCCACAAGAATAACCCTCCTTCCTCTGATCCTAAACTTCAGAACGCTCGGGTCTTTAAAAATTAATTAAAGGCTTGTTCTTTTAGAGTCTCCTTTTATCGTTCAGCTACAGTACTTACTAGACTTATACACTACATTAGGTTTAACTGTTTATATTCATCCAAACATACCAGCAACTCCTAATGGGTTTCTTGTCACAAAATCATTTTCTATAACTTAAGGGGCTGCATATCGAAACTCCTTATTTTCAGTCTGCAAAGACTAAATAACAAGGAAGGTAGATGTCACGGACTCCAGAGTTAAGATGCTTACAGTCCAAGGTAAGCAACCACAACTAAACCATGCACTGCCTACTACAAAGGTCTCTGTCTTTTAAGTGTGTTACAACGTTGCAAGAATTAGCAATGTCCGATGTAGCACAAAATCCTGCCTTAACAGGTCAGATTTCAGGGAGCAGGCTCAGCCCATTTAACAAAAATCAATCACAACACCTGATGTTTCAATATTCAGAACATGCCTCAAATCTGTCGGGTTTTATTAATGTGTAGTCAGACTGTACCTCTATCACCAGATGTGTTTGCTGTCTAAATCCTCCAATGCATGTCTGTGGTTGCACGCTTTAAAAATTAATTACATTGACTGACTTACCCTTTGTCTAAAGTCTGAATCAGCATTTGGATTTAACCCTAAAAGAGCCTGCTCATCCATCTCGGCCGCTATTCCTCAAGTTTTCCGATCACAAGAGACGTGGCTTCTAATCCCACAGGAGAATCCACAATCATCTGCACACAGAAAACAAAAGATTAGCTATAGACTGTAACAAGTGGCTGAAAACACACAGCTCCTGAAGAGTGGAAACCCATCTTCAGCGAACAGAGCCTAGATCTCACAAGAGCATGCGTGGACGCTGCAGCACACAGCAGTGTCATTTCTCAGTCTCAACAAGTAAAGTTTTTGGGTGGTATTGCCCAGCAAAGCTCGCCAGCCACGTACAGAAAGCAATTCTTCTAGAAACATGAATGAAGTGTTGGGGGGGGGGGGGACAATAGTCAGATCCCCAAAGCTTCCTGGCCAGCTACTCTAGCCAAACTGGTAAGCTCCAGGTTCAATAAAACCCTGTGTCAAAAAATAAAAAGGGGCGGGGAATTTTGACAAATATGACAGATAGGAGAGCAAACAGTATGTATTATATACATGTATGAAGTAGTCAAAAAATAAGTTTTACAGTGAAAATCAACAGAGGAAACCAAATATGGACCCAACTTCTGCCTGCACATATATATACAAGCACGGGCGGTGGTGGCACACGCCTTTAATCCCAGCACTTGGGAGGCAGAGGCAGGCGATTTCTGAGTGCGAGGCCAACCTGGTCTACAGAGTGAGTTCCAGGACAGCCAGGACTACACAGAGAAACCCTGTCTCGAAAAACCGAAGGAAAAAAAAAACCATATATACAAGCACATATATAAGCACATACAGATATATCCTTATGTACCTATTATAAAGCTACACAACTTTTTATTTATTGATTTTTAAATTAGTAGAGCCACAGAGAACTTAAAAGAGACCAGAGATGAACGGAGGTCCCATGCAGTCTTCTAGGACTGGGGAAGCCAGGGCCAGGTTGCAGATCTCTATACTTTTCTTTGATCTTTTTGGAATAATAAAAAGATCAGGATCTAAGCTAAGCCTCTCCTCTGATCACCCACAGCAACCCTGCACACCACAGCAAGGCAATCTAAGTTCCTACTGCTGACAGGATTAAGACTCACTTCTGAACAACCCCTGTCCATCCTGCTTGCTCTTCAGGAAGGCCAGCAACGGCCGCCATATTACATGACCGCTCTCAAATGCGCCCTACTTCTCATCCATGCACACATGGCTCTTTTTAGCACCCAGGCTATGCCTCCGCAAGGCCTACAATATTCAACTTCCGGATCACCTCATGTAGCGATACAGCTCTGACCCTCTACTATCTGATCCTACCAAAACAGGATTAGATAACCCCTTCCACAGTCTACCATGTGACAGTTTGGTTTCTTAAAAAAACCATTGTGAAATATGTATCACTATGTTCCAAAATTTTTAAAACATGTGTTTTGGGTTGGATGAGATGTCTCAAGGGTAAAGGCTCTTGATTCCCTAGATCTATAAGGTGGAAGAAGAGAATTGTGCATGCACATAGCACATGTGCACATTCATACATGCACACAAGTGCTTGTAGCTTATTGCACACATCTGTATATATACAAAATGAGTATGTGTAATTTTTTTGCACACATCTGTACATATACAAGATAAAATAAATGTAAATTTTTTTTAAGTCCTAGATTTATATTCCAATCCCATCAATAAAAGAACAAAAAACAGCCAGGCGGTGATGTGACTCGTCTTTAATGCTAGTGCTGACAAGGCAGAAGCAGGAGGATCTCTGGGTTCTAGGCGGCCAGCCTGGTCTACAGAGCTCCAGAACAGCCAGGGCTACCCCCCAACACACACACACACACACACACACACACACACACACACACACTAAGAAAACCACTCAGTCACTCAAAAGTAGCATAAACATTTTAATCCCATTGCTTGGGAGGTAGAGGCAGGGGGATCTGGGACTTCAAAGCCAGCCTGGTCTATCTACATATGGATGTTGTGGCTAGCCAGAGGTACAGTGAGATTCTGTCTCAAAAACAAAACAAAAAAATTGAAGCTACGTAGGAAAAAAAAGGATGCATTCCATTCTGTCAGCAGGAAAAGGGGCAAAGTCCTAAAAACTACAATGTGTGCAAAGCCTGCCTCCAATAGGTTATAAACTCAGAGGTAGGCACGAAAGATGAACTACTTGAAACATTCTTAAACTAGAATGGTATTTTGAACAGATGGAGAAGCAAATCGGTTCCACCAGGAAAAGTTAAGTATTATTCCTCCTATAAATGCTCCCAGAGAAAAGTCGGGGTAAGGATGTCTGTAAACCCCTGAATGAGAAATCCTCTAGCGTTCCTTTAAATTATCCATTGCTTTGGGAAAAACTGCTTAAGCGTTTTTGTCATTTCACACTAATCTTGACAAGAGAGAGAGAGAGAGAAAGAGAGAGAGAGAGAGAGAGACAGACAGAGAGAGACAGACAGAGAGAGAGAGACAGAGAGAGACAGACAGATACCCGGCTAAACACATGCTCAACAACAACAAATCCTCAGCCAACTTGTTACAGTTATCCATAGAGAAGGAATCCCTCACAAACCGTCGCCCTCTACACATTCGGAAAAAACATTAGATCAAAATAAAACGAGGTGGTAAATCACCCATCTGTGAGTAAAACACAGGGTTAAAAGGTAACAACTTCCTACTAAAGACTGGGAAAGGACGCTTAGTATTCTGACCTGTACAGAGCCTTGCAGGCTTAAACATTGTTACAATATGGTAAACATTTTATACTACCTGCAAAGGTGGATGTGATGGGGGTGGGGGCGAGAAATACACGTAAAATAGGTAGCCTTAATTTTTCCTCGGCCATTAAGTCAAGAAGAATCAAACAATGTGGAAAATTCTTCCACACCTACTTAAGCCCGTTTGAGATCGACTTAACCTTTCCAGCCTTTTAACATCAAGTTGACAAGTCGCTTTAATACAACGTAACTTCCCCCAGTAACAACTAATTAGGGCTTCCAAAAAGTACTCGTTTTTCAGGTTACAGGGAAACACCAAGCTTCTCCACTGCTGCAAGACTGTAAAGAAGCAAAGAGGGGAAAAAGGCTGTCCCTGCTGGCAAATTACTACGCAGAAATAACACTTTCTCTCCTATTTGTCCCGGGGTGGGGAGCGAATCAACTTTGAGATCCCTACAGCTGAAACTAGTGGGACGCACACCAAAACTATAACAAATGGGGATGGGGGGCAGACTCCTAGGCCGGCCTCGCCCCCATCCTTCGTCCGGATCCCTCCCTGAGCGAAACCTCGTGGCCACTCGGGTGATGAAACACCCGGCAACCGGCAGCCACGCACTAGGGACGCGGCCGTCACCGATCGTCCCCAATCCCAAGTCCGACTCGCCCGGCCACGTAGGGTCCCTGGCCCGCCGCCCTCCACCTCCAGTCATCATCACTCCAATATCTCTTCCTCGCCTGCACTCCCGAGGGTCGGCCAGCCGCAAGGAGCGGCGCCGTACGCAGGGAGCACGGAGAGCGGCCCACGTCCTTGTCGCTGTAGTCCTCCACTACAGTCGCAGCGCTAGCGCCGGAGCCGGCCCGGGCCGCGCTCCTCTCGGCGCTCGGCGTTCCCCGGGCGCCTTCTCCTGCGTGGCGCGGAGCGGGGCGGGCAGGTTGGCAAGCCGGCGGGCGGAGTCGGCGGCCCTGGAAGGAAAACTGCGCAGGGGCCCGCTAACGCCGCCGCTGAGTCAGCGCGAGGCACGCCCCCCGCGTCGTGCCGCGCGGACCCGCGCCAGTAGAAGCCTCATGGAAGAAGAGTGCAGACCGCCGCCCGCGGGCTGGGCCCAGGGGACTACAACTCCCAGAGTGCAATGCGCACGGGACGCTTCCGAGCGGAGGACCGCACACGTGCTCCCTGGAGCTCGCATGGGGCGTGGCTGAAGGGCCTGTGGTGCATGCTGGGAGAGCGCATCCTGCCCTCCTAGCTACAGGTTACTGAGGTCCTCTAAGCTTTTAAAAGACCGGCCACGTTGCGCCCTGCTTTGAGCGTCTGTGTGAGTTAGTTACCCTCCACGTCCTCCCGAAGGGCCTGGTCAGGTGGCAGATGGCTTATAGTGCCAAGATCCTGAGTTTGGAAAGGTGGATGTGGTTCAAACCACGTGTTGATTCAGTTGCTGATTTCCTTTCCAGTGGTTCCACGTGTCAAGAGTCCAGAAGCTTAAGGATCTGACAGTTTTTAAAAATCCACCGTATTTTTATTTACTTGTTTTGCTTTTGAGGCAAGATCACATTCTATAACCCAGGCTGGTTCACTCATTTTTCAAGCTTCCCAGGCTGGCCTAAACCCCACAAATTCTGGAAATACAGGCATGAGCCACGATGCCCAATTTAAATATTACTAAATTTATCTACAAAAAAGAAAGAAAAATAGATAGATAGATAGATAGATAGATAGATAGATAGATAAAAAGAAAACCGAAAGCATTCCAGGTGATGGTGGCAATTACCATTAATCCCAATATTGAGGCAGAGGCAGGTAGATCTGGCCAGTCAGAGCAAGTGCCAGAACTACAGAGAAAAGCAGTCTCAAAAAAAGAAGGAGGAGGAGGAGGAGGAGGAGGAGGAGGAGGAGGAGGAGGAGGAGGAGGAGGAGAAAGAAGAAGAAGAAGAAGAAGAAGAAGAAGAAGAGAGGGAAAACATTCGTAGGAAGTCCCGTGCTTACGTTTATTTGATCCCGAGTTATTGTTACTTTGTGGCAGCAGTATAAACTCCAGCCGCTTCATCTAAATCCAAAACCTGCTCCTCCTTTATTGCTAGCATCATGTATGTTACTTTAAGTCCATCCCAGTTGACTCATTTTACGTGGAGTAGAACAGTACTAGCCTCAGAGGGTAAGCTTTGCCTAATTTTATTTAGAGGTAGGGGTTTATTTACTGGGTAGCTCTGGTTAGCCTGAAACTTACTGGCCTAATGTGTTCTCTTGCTTCAAGTTGCAGAGTGCTGGGGTTCCAGGTTACCACCGGGTCTGACTATTTTATAGATTAACATTAAGACACATGCTAGATCTATCTGTGTGACACATTCTGGGGATACATGAACAAACATCTGTTCACTGCAGATAGGTATCCAGACATGGTACTGATGACAGACCAAAGTGAGGATACCACAAACGTCAAGCTTGGTGAACCATTAGTTTTGACTGTGGTTACTTACAGGAGCAGAAATACAGTGGCCTCACTGATGCCTACCTCAGTATAAGTGACAGAACGCCCGGCGTGTACGGTACAATGAAAAGACATCAGGTCCCAGGCAGTTCAGCTTGTCTAAGTGTGTATACAGAGCCCGGCAAATATAAAGGCAGATGTTCACAGCCAACCATTGGACTGAGGCTGTGTTCCCAATGGAGGAGTTAAAGAAAAGACTGAAGGAGCTGAAGGGGTTTGCAACCCCATAAGAACAACAATATTAACCAACCAGAGCCCCCAGAGCTCCCAGGGACTAAACTACCAACCAAAGAGTACACATGGAGGAACCCATGGCTCCAGCCGCATATGTAACAGAGAATGGCCTTGTTGAGCATCAACGGGAGGAGAGGCCCTTGGTCCTGTGAAGGCTTGATGCCCCAGTGTAGGGGAATGTGAGGGCAGGGTTGGGTGGGTGGGTAGGGGAGCACCCTCATAGAAGCAGTGGAAGGGAGGATAGGATAGGGAGCTTCTGGTGTGGGAAAGAGGAAAGGGGATAATATTTGAAATGTAAATTTAAAAAATATTTAAAAAAAAACATTTAAAAAGTGTATAGTGTGTGGAAGGGAATGGCTTTGTGAATCTGATTAGTTTCTGAGTAATCACTGAATTGTTTACTTCCTGAGGTAAAGAGTTTATTCCCAGGTTGGAATGTTTCAGCTCCCCTTTAATGCCTTGTGGTTTAAAGAGCATCGGTTAAAAACGGGGAAAAAAAAAACAAAACAAACAAAAAAAAATACAGTGCATCCAACATGTAGATTTTGTTTTGTTTGTTAGAGACAGTATTCTACAATGTAGCTCAGGCTGTTCTAGAACTCACTATATATAACAGGCTGGCCTTAAACTCAGAGCTCCCACTGCCTCTGTCTCCCTCTCAAGTACTGAGATTAAAGGTGTGTGCCACTGCACCTAGCTCAACATTTAGACTTACTAACTTATTCAGTACTTGCTGGATACAGGTTGAGTGCAGTCAGAGCCTTGCCTCTAACTCCCACTAAGAATAAGCCAGACCTCTTCCCCAAGCCTGTGAGCCAAGCTGCTTCAGAAGCTGAGGCAAGAGGATCTCAACTTCAAGGCCAGTCAGGGCAAAATAGCAACACCCTACCTTTAAAAGTAAACGAAGAGGTCTAGGGATATAACTCAGTGATGGAGGGTGCTTGCCTCGCATCCACCACCTCTAGCTTCAGTGCCTTGGACCACAAAAAGAGATAACAAAATGTGGAGGTAGAGTGAAGGAGGAACAGAGAATCAGAGTAAAAATTGATGTTACCACTTAGCAGCTGCAGTTACTTATGTTACTAAAACTCCTTCCCAGGGGAATCTCAAAGTCTAGCCCACTTCCTAAGAACAAGCCCACCTAGACCCACCAAAGATCAGTGTGGGGACCCCATGAGTTTATTAGGCTTACTTACAGAGCAAGAGTGAGAGATTACTTACTGAATGTGGGTGCTCCTTTTCCTAAAATAAAAAAAGCTGCTCTGGAAAGTCTTTACCCATCGGGGATGATGGCTTCTGTTGTTTTATAAAATCTCAATCATTCGATTTTACCGATGAAGACTCAGGAACCAGATGCTAGGGTGAGAGCCCGGTAGCTCAGAAAGGCAGAGAAAGCTCCCAGCTGACCTCTTTCCTCAGCCGATATCCCACCAGGAATCCCCTCCCTCAGGCTGTGTCAAAAAACCTCCTTCAAACGGAATGTCCCTCCCTTCTACTTCCTGTGCGTCTCTCTATCCATCTTCCTGACTCCCTCTTACTCTATGTTTTTTTTTTCTTAATAATCCTATATTTACTTCCTGTCAACTGGTTGCTTGCTCTGACTCTTGACCAATGGTTGACTTCATTTAAGCCTGTTTACAATCTTCAAGCAGAAAGCTCCTGGATGCCGGGCGGTGGTGGCGCACGCCTTTAATCCCAGCACTTGGGAGGCAGAGACAGGTGGATTTCTGAGTTTGAGGCCAGCCTGGTCTACAGAGTGAGTTCCAGGACAGCCAGGGCTACACAGAGAAACCCTGTCTCGAAAAACCAAATAAAGAAAGAAAGAAAGGAAGAAAGAAAGAGAGAAAGAAAGAAAGCTCCTGGATTAAAGGTATGGGCAAGGCCGAGCCACACCACAACTAAAAGCACGTTTGCAGTAAATAACACAATCTCAGGGTTCACAGTGTGATCAAATATTTTGCAACAGGCTTCTCTCAGCCACTGAGATGAAATACCCCTCACCCCTCAGCCTTGCCCCACCTATATACACTAGCTCCTCCCCTAGGCCAGGTACAGTTTGGACAGAGGTGTGTACAATAGGTGGTAAGGGTTGGCTGGACACTCCAAGGAGAGTCTCCTGGCTTTACCCTCTATGATGTTCTGCAAGTGGGCACGGTTGAACTCCCCAAGATGGCTGTTGTTTGCCTAAGAGGACATTCCTATACAACAGCTGACCATATTCAAGATACAACATGTCACGAATAGTCTTTAACCTTGTATAACACCTTTAATCCTTTGAAATGTCAGGCTGCAGGACTGGAGAGATAGATCTGCAGTTATGAGTTACTCTTCCAGAGGACCTGAGTCTGCATGCTGTTAAGGCCTGAGTAATGTTGCCTGTATAGCCAACCATTGTTTGGTTTTTTTTTGTTGTTTTGTTTTTTTTGTTTTTTTTTGTTTTTTTTTTTTTTTGGTTTTTCAAGACAGGGTTTCTCTGTGTAGTCCTGGCTGTCCTGGAACTCACTCTGTAGACCAGGCTGGCCTTGAACTCAGAAATCTGCCTGCCTCTGCCTCCCAAGTGCTGGGATTAAAGGCATGTGTCACCGCCGCCCGGCTATAACCAACCATTTTATGCTGTTTCTCATGTTACAAGGAAACTTTCTCGTGATCTGTTACTGGGGACTTCTTTGTCCCTGAGTTAACTGTTACCCAAATTATCTTCTCTTCTATACTTTGGTGTTTGCAGAAAACAATCACAATAGAAGGCAGTTAGAAGTGCTTTGTATAGATTATCAAGGTAGACGTGGACCCAAGACCTCCCTGGGAATTAACATCCTATTTGGCAGAAAGAAACATGAAATCCTGGTTGGCAAGTTGGCTCATGAACACTAGGCAAGTCAAGTCGCACCCAACCACAGTTGAATGACTCACCCAGTGAGGACAGGATAAGTGTACCACAAAGACATGTTCCAAAGGAAGTACCCTGTCCCTCAATCCTGATTGGTGGAATAATTTAGCATAGATGTTTGTGAATTTCAGGCTTAAAAACTCTGTAGGATTCTGGCTCGGGGTCACAGTTTAGCTTCCGGATCTAGATCGCATTCCCAATTGATCAGTCTTGGGATATGTGTTCAATAAACCAGCCCAGTTTGACTGAGTGGTGATTCCCAGACCTTACCAATTCCCAGTATCCACATCAAGTGGCTTGCAATCACTTGTGTCTTCAGCTCCAGGGGATGAAAACTTCTCTGCATGCATCCACACACATGACACACACTCGCACTTTCATGCTTACACACACACACACACACACACACACACACACACACACACACACACGCCTGCACGTGTATTCACACAAATTGCGTCCAGAGTCTAGCATAGGCTGGCCCCTTGCTCCAGTTTGAGTGAGTTATTGCATGAATTTTTACTTCAGTTGTGAGACTTAGCCATTACTAATCCTGGTTTAAGAGGCTCGGCAGTGTGTATGCTCAGCGTATTTCATTTCCTCTTCCTTAAAAATTATTACGACTACATTTGCTTGTCTTTTTCATTTGTGAGAATTTCATTATGCAGCACTTACCCACAGCTGTCCACAGTTCACTTAGTTAGTCACATTGGCCTCTTCCTGGAGTTCAAATGGGATTTTAAAATTCTCTGCTGGGTTTGTAAACTCCTTATTTCAGAGTAAATAAGGAAGCGTTGTATGGACTCCAACCAGAGAAGACCTGAGAGAGAGATTAAGCATGGCCATCCTATGTACTGGCTATGCTGGACATGGAGGGATGCTCACTTTCTCATCTCAGACGGTAAGATGATGACGGCAAACAACACTCATCCTTTCAGCAGGAGGCATGTGGTGGTGACGTCACATCATCCTGTCCCCATGTTTGAAAGTGTGTTACACAGTAGACAGTTGTAAGCATTTACACATTAATCTTTCTTTTTTTTCTTTTTTTTTTTTTTTTGGTTTGGTTTTTAGAGACAGGGTTTCTCTGTGTAGCCCTGGCTGTCCTGGAACTCACTCTGTAGACCAGGCTGGCCTCGAACTCAGAAATCTGCCTGTCTCTGCCTCCCAAGTGCTGGGATTAAAGGTGTGTGCCACCACCGCCCGGCTCATCTTTCACAGTCACCGTGTGGAGATAGGTACTGTTATTAACCTCAGATTTATTTTATTCATAGGTTTTATTTCACAGTTTTTATTATCTTACAGTTTATATCTATATTGTACGCCATGTGTATGCAGGTGCTCAAGGAGGCCAAAAGAAGGCGTGAGATCTCTTGGTGCCGGAGTCGCAGGCAGTTGGGAGCCACCTGACAAGGTTGCTCTGAAGGAGCGGTAAGTACACAAGGACATCTCTCCAGCCCTATTCCGTTTTATAGATGAAGAGTCTGGAGTTCATAGATGTCAAGTAACAGATACATGCTACATGACTATAGTCTGCTCTTACTGCTTCAGCCCTCGGATCTCGTGCAGGCTCATTACCACAGGTGCTATTACGGAACTGTGCTATGAGCTCAGTTCTTTCTATAAATATGCTCAAAAGCCTATTTTATTTATTTATTTATTTATTTATTTATTTATTTATTTGGTTTTTTGAGACAGGGTTCTCTGTGTAGCCCAGGCTGTCCTGGAACTCACTCTGTAGACCAGGCTGGCCTCGAACTCAGAAATCTGCCTGCCTCTGCCTCCCAAGTGCTGGGATTAAAGGCGTGTGCCACCACTGCCCAGCTCCTATTTTTTTTAACAACATTGATTTAAATTTTTACTTTGTTGTTGTTTTATTACACATCTTCCCACTCCCTTTGTTTACGGAAGCAGATTCTGCTGGGTACCCCAGGCTAGCCCTTCCTATCTCAACTGGGATTTCACTGAGCCACCATGCTTTGCCCCTGCCTCCCTTTTCTTTCCGTCACCAGAGTACTTGCAAGAATACGGCAAACAGTACACCTTCACTGTCTTTTCCCATGTGTCCCACTGTAGGGACAACACAAGAGCTAGTGTCTCCGTCACTTTACACTTACAGATGAAGACACCTGCTCTAAACTCATTCATTGCTCAGAATGGAAGCGGGAAATTGGTAGTCTGGACTCCCAGAAGTTCACGTGTCTCCACTAGTCAAAGATAGTTTACATAACTAGGTTGGGTATTAGGTTACACTTCTGATTGAGTATTACCATACTTACAAAGCCCTTGATTAACATTTAAAAAATTGTATAAAAGCCAAATGGAAAAGGGGGGGGGGGGGGCACGGGGTAGGGGTTTTCTGGGGAAGGGAAATGGGGAAAGGGATTGGCATCTGAAATGTAAATAAAATATCCAATAAAAAAAAATCTCTTATCTCGGGCTGGAGAGATGGCTCAGCAGTTAAGAACACTGACTGCTCTTCCAGAGGTCCTGAGATCAATTCCCAGCAACCACATGGTGGCTCACAACCATCTTTAATGGGATTTAATGCCCTCTTCTGGCCTGCAGGTGTACATAGAACAATCATATGCACTCATACATAAAAGAAATACATCTTTAAAAAAAGAAAACTCGCCGGGCGGTGGTGGCGCACGCCTTTAATCCCAGCACTTGGGAGGCAGAGGCAGGCAAATTTCTGAGTTCAAGGCCAGCCCGGTCTACAGAGTGAGTTCCAGGACAGCCAGGACTACACAGAGAAACCCTGTCTCGAAGAAAAAAAAAAAAAAAAAGAAAACGCAGTATTTTGTATGTTTTGTAACAATGTTTCAGTTTTTGAAAGTGACTACAAAGGCAGGGATAAAAGGAAGCCAAAATTAGCACTCACCTTTTAACCCCACGTTAGTCCCAGTATCTTTCCAGGAGGAAGAGACAGGCCCATCTCTGTGAATTCTTGAGACTGGATCTCAGATAGCCTAAGCTAGCCTGAAATTCCCTGAGTGGCTGCGTCTGTTAGAGGGTTCCACATCCTTTGACTGTGCCTATCAAGGGAGATTCGAGTCTGTTAGAGCACTCCACATCCTTTGACTGTGCCTGTCAAGGGAGATTCTGGGTCTACTCCCCCCTCAGCAGCAGTAGCTAGTTCTTACGGACTGGAAGAAGTATTCAGGTCTTGCTTTTGTATAACACCTTTTCAGTAAACCTTTGCAAAAAATATACTGAATTGAATGAAAAATAGCATGGTCGTATGCTTCTAACCACTGAATTCTGTGTGGCATTCTCTGCCTAGTGTGCTTTGTATCCACATTCGTTAAGCCTAACGCCGTGGTGAGTAGAAGTTCATTCACAAGCAGGCTTCTTGGTCGGAAAAGATGTTGAGAGGATGTGGTGAGTTGGTAGAATTCTTGTCTAGCATGCACCAAGCCTTAGTTAGGTTTGATCTCACTATGATATAAAAGTATAACTAAACTATGATATAAAGCTATAACTAATACCTAAACTATGCATCCGTGAGACATTCCTGCAACCCCAGCACTCTGGGAGTGGATGTAGGAAGATTAGGAGTTCAAGACCCTTGGGAAAGAAAAGGTTGGAAAGTAGAGTGGATATGCTGTCTTACATTTATTTTTTTATTTTTATTTTTGTTTTTTTTTTTTTTTTTTTTTTCGAGACAGGGTTTCTCTGTGTAGTCCTGGCTGTCCTGGAACTCACTCTGTAGACCAGGCTGGCCTCGAACTCAGAGATCCGCCTGCCTCTGCCTCCCAAGTGCTGGGATTAAAGGCGTGTGCCACCACCACCCGGCCACATTTTTTAACTTTTAAAAATTTATTTCAGGCAACTGGTGGCGCATGCCTTTAATCCCAGCACTTGGGAGGCAGAGGCAGGAGGATTTCTGAGTTCAAGGCCAGCCTGATCTACAGAGTTCCAGGACGGCCAGGACTACGCAGAGAAACTCTGTCTCGGAAAACCAAAAACAACAACAACAACAAAAAAAAAACCCCAAAAGTTTATTTAATTTTATGTGCCTGAATATGTATATCATGTAAGTGCCTGGTGCACATAGATGTCAAAAATGGGTGATGGAGTCCTTAGGAGGTGTGGCCTTGTTGGGGTGGGTGTGGCCTTGTTGCAGTGGGTGCGGCCTTTGTTGGAGGAAGTGTGTCTGTGGGGGCGGGCTTTGAAGTTCCACCCAGTGGGTTCACCCAGTCGGAAAGAAGTCAGTTTTCTCTTGGCTGTAGTCAGATCAGGATGCAGAACTCTCAGCTTCTCCTGGGCCATTTTTACCTGGAAGCTGCTATGCTCTTGATGATAATAGGCAGAACCTCTCAACCTGTAAGCCAGCCCCAATTAAATATTGTCGCTTAAAAGAGTTGCCTAGATCGTGGTGTCTCTTCAGAGCAATGGAAACCCTAACTAAGACACTTACCATGTCGATGCTACAAATTGAACCCAAGTCCTCTGCAAGAATAAGTGCTCTACATTACTGAGCCACCTCTCCAGCCCCTCCCCTTTTAATTACGTATTCTAATTTAGCATGGAAGTCTGGGAAGGGGATAATAAAGGATTGACGGATTGCTCAGCGAAAAGAAATCTGTGTGTTTTATGTATATGGGGCACATGCTTAAGGAGGTGGGGTGCACGCCTCTGTGTGTCCAAATGTGGGGATGAGGGCGTGTCTGTCAGGTGTCTTCCTTCTCATTCTCCATCATAGCTACTATTGTCCTGAGATAAGGTCTTTCTGAACTGGCTGGCCGCCCAGCCCTCTTGATCCACTTTCTTCTCCTAAATGTTGGGGTTACAGGTATGGTTCACTCATTAAAAGTTATATGTAGCTTTTAAAAAGATTTCGTTTTATTATTTGATGTGTATGGCCGTTTGCCTCTTGTATATCTGTGCGCCAGGTGCTCTCGGAGGCTTTGGATCCTCTGGAACTTTCAGATGTCTGAGAGCTGCCCTGTGGGTGGTGGGAACTGAACTCCAACCCCCCAGAACTGCAGCAAGGCAGATGCTCTTAGCCACTCAGCTGCTTTCCAGCTCAGCAGTGACTTTTTTTTTTTAAGATTTATTTATTACAAGTACACTGTAGCTGTCCTCAGACACACCAGAAGAGGGCATCAGATCTTATTACAGACGGTTGTGAGCCACCATGTGGTTGCTGGGATTTGAACTCAGGACCATCTGGAAGAACAATCAGTGCTCTTAACCACTGAGCCATCTCTCCAGCCCGAGCACTGACTTTTTACCGTGCTGTTGGACATTCAGGCTCAGGTCCTCACGTTTGCACGGAAGCGCTCTACCCACTAAGCCAGCTCCTCGGCCCCAGAAAAGGTTTTTTATTTGTTTTTTAATCCATTTGTGTCTTTTTCCCTTTTATTGAAGATAGATTTTTTCCCCATGAAATATATTCTAATTAGGGTTCCCCACACCCCTCCTGGTTCTTGTCCATCTCCCCTCCCATTCAGATCCATTTTCTTTTTGTCTGTCTTTTTTAGAAAGTAGTCCTCTAAGGAGTATCAGTAAAATAAGACACGATGAGGTAAAGCCAAAAAAAAAAAAAAAAAAAAAAAAAAAAAAAATTGGAATCGGACAAAACAGAAGAAAAAGAGTCAAAGAAAAAGCTTGAGAAACATACAGAGACACACACATTTACACACATAGGAATCCTATAGAAATGCAAGAAGTGGAAGCCATAATGTAGATACAAAGGACCTGTAAGGTTAAAACAAAACTTTCTGATTCAACATTAGGAGACAAAGGAACTTCTGAAGATGCCGTTGAATTCATTTTCTGTTGACATCTACTGCTGGCCATAGACCCACCCTTAAGGATGTTTGTTCCCCCAGCGAGACTCCCATGGAGAAAACTTGGCAAGTGGTTATCTTTAGTGGAGATGGCTTTTCCGTCAGGGATGAGGGCATGTGTCCACATCTTCTTGCAGCTCTATGACCCCATTTGGTGCAGACCCATGCAGGCCCTGGGCATGCTGCCTCCATCTCTGTGAGTTCATATATGTATCAATCCTCCTGTGTCCAGAGGCCCTGTCTCCTTGGTGTCCTCCACCCCCTCTGGTTCCTTCACTCTTTCTGCTCTGCTTCTGCAGGGTTCCCTGGGTCCTGATGGGAGGAGGGATTTGATGGAAAAGTCTCAAGGCTGAGTGTTCCAAGGTCCCTCGATCTGCATATATCCAGAAAATGCTGTTTTTAATTGATAGCATTTGCATATTTCTTTAGACTTTGTAGTCTTCTCTTCTGTATGCTATCTGATTGCTATTACAGATATTTAAATGCACAGTATCCATTAATACTAAGTAGAATAATTAAGAGCTTCTTAAAGCAGTCCCGCTTTTGTTTATTATTTTAAAATTTTACGTGTGTGCGTGTTTTGTCTGCAGGTATGTAAGTACACCATTCATTTACAGTGCCCATGGAGGTCTGAAGGGCACACTGGATTCCCCTGGAGCTGGAGTTACATTTGTGAGTCACCGTGTGCTCACCGTCTCTCCAGTGCCATCTGTCACCTTGTGGAGTTCAGATTTTACCCACCTACCACATATTCCAAGTGTACACGTGTACTGCCTTGTCTTTAGTTTTAATTTGAGTAAATGAGACCTATCATAAATGTATAAGGAAAATAAAGCCAAATAAAGCAACTCAGACCTGTTGGAAGTCACTTCAAGTTTGACATTTTTACTTCATCACATGAAAGTAAAAACAAAACGCTGTTCTTGTGAATGACGTAGCTTAGAGGGACAGACCCTGATTAGTCAGCGTGAGGTGGGAATCCCAGCAACAAAAGGAAAAGGACTCAAATAAATGAGTTTAAAATGCTGTTCTTTACTGTGTGCCATTAGACTCTGATTTTTGGTCTGAAGCCAAAAAGCTCAACTCAGTATTCTAAGGGCAACTTCTCAACTTGATACTTTGTAAGTAGGAGGATCACCACATGCCTGTAGAAGTTACTCTAAAGATTGAATTCATTCCTGCCATCCTTGTGTGTGGTGCCTGAGCCTGCACCCGTGTGTGCTCAAAGCCCAGAGGAGGATGTCAGATCCCTTGAAACCGAGAGCTACAGGTGTTTATGGGATTCTTGGTGTGTTATGGATTCTGGTCTCTGAACTCTGGTCTTTGTGATTTTGTAACAAGTCTCTTAACTGCTGAGCCATTTCTCTAGCCCTTGTTCTTCAAATAGTATTTACTGTTAGGTACTTTTTTTTTTGGTGTGTGTATGTTAGAGACAGGGTCTCTCTATGTAACCCTGGCTGTCCTAGAACTCAGTACATAATATGTAAACCAGACCAGCTTTGAACTCACGGAAATCTGCCTGCCACTGTCTCTTGAGTATTGAGATGAAAGGCATGGGGCACCACGCCCGAATGGCACCTGATCTTTTGTCTTTGCTTGTTATGTTTTCTCAAGAGGGTCTCTTTCTGTAGACCAGGCTGGTCTTGAGTTTGTAGCAATCCTCCTGCCTCTGCCTACCAAGTATAGGCAGTGGACGATTACAGGCACATGCCATCATGCCTGGTCTTTTCTTTCTTGATCTTGTGCTTCTTTTGAATCAAATCCAGAGTCTGTCTCATGCTGTCGAGTCCTTTACCACTGAATTACGGCCTCGACCCTGTCTCTAAATTCGTTTCAAGCATCGCCGGTCATGATGATACTCTGTTATTGGAGCTGAGGTGTTGCGTGTTGGGGGTCTGGGAATTGCCTCATAAATCACAGGAACACATATCTCAGTCAGACAGGGATTTATTGAGCAAAGGCCCCAGGACCTATTGATCAGGGCCACAGTCCAGATTCGGGAACTGAACTGTGACCAGTTAAGGTCCTACAGGGCTTTTAAAGTCTGAGGTCTACAAACATCTATGCTGAATTATTCTACCAATCGGAATTTAGGAATAGGGTGGTTTCCTTAGGAACATGTCTTTGTTGTACACGTACCCTGATCCCATTGGTTGGGGTATTAAACTGTGGCAAGGGAGCCAACTTGTCTAATATTCATGTCTTACCTTGTCTGTACAAGCATGGTACTTGTCTAATATTCATGTTTTAAGTTGCCAACCAGGATGTCAGCTACCCACGTACATGTCTCTTTCTGCCAAGTAGGGTGTCAGTTCTCATGGAGGTCTTGGGAACAGAAACTTTACTTGACCACTACTCAAAATGGAAGTCTTATCACAAATAATTTCTTATATTGGTGCAAGTATCTCTCTTATGTTGGGGTCCATCCCAGGGGCAGCTTCTAAAAGCAAATACCATAAAAGCTTATACATGGGTACAGGAAGTCCTGCTGGGTCTAAGCTTATTGTGGGTAACTATACAAAGCAGTTCTACTGACTTCTTTCATGACTGGCTCCCAAGGGTACAGAGCATAACAGAATATGTAATCAGCTCGGGCATGAGAAAGTTTCCTTATAATGGCAGGCTAGCCAGGTAATGGTTACCTAGCTTGACATTGTACATTGAGTGACTTTCAGGGTCATTTACTACCTAGTCCATCTCCTTTCACAGCATTACGCTCATAAATGCTATTCTTTCCAATTAACTCAGTCAACTAACCCTGAACTTAAGACTCACCACTCCATTCTGATGGAAGTCCGTGATGTGCCTTTTGAGGTTAGCACCACACAAGTAACCATCCACCACTCTTTTGATGGAAATGGTTATCAAATGCTTGATCACTCAGAATCTACTGTGCTGAAGGTTTCTAGAGTTTGGCTAGGCTCAGAAGATAAGGAGCGAGTACTTACCTTGGGTGTATTTGGGGAAGCTGCCTCTGGAGGGATTTGAAAAAATAGGGAACAAGAACGCTTCAGTGTCTATACTACTCTCTGGCCCTCACTTCTGCTCTCTTTGGAAGACTGGGTACTCTCTAGCCCTCACTTCTGCTCTCTTTGGCAGGCTGGGTACTCTCTGGCCCTCACTTCTGCTCTCTTTGGCAGGCTGGGCAAGTGTTAGTAGTTACATTTTACATATGATGAGACTTTGGCTCAGAAAGGTTAAGCAATTTTTTTTTTCCTCTAAAACTATCACAGACAGTGAACAATGATGTTAGCACTAATCCAATCCTCCTGGCTCCAAATCCAGTAATTCTTCCTTTGCAGTTAATCCCATCCCTGCCATCTGAACTTTGCTGTTTCCCTGGCAACGGAGTGGAACATGGAATACCTAGAAACCATGACACTGTCTTCTCTGTGAGTCGCCAAGCTTCAATGAGGTCATCAGTACCTTTGTCTTGTGCTTCATCCTAATGTTTATTAAGGTTGGTGTCTTGCTGACCAAAGCTGATCGTTTCTTAATGGGCTTTTAAGCGCACACAGCAAATGTACTTCCATTGCTGGACATGCTTTGGACATTCTGTTTGTCTTGGTCCCAAGAAAAGTGGGTATAAAACCAGAAACCCAGAGACAGAATAGTGGTCTGAAGTTTTCACTTTCTAAACTCTGATGTCTCAGTTACAGTTAGCTGCTGTGAGGGTAACTATCAGGCAGAGTTGAGGGACCTTGATTTTCTATTGGCTTAGAGCGACAAAGGTCCTTTGTCCTTTTGTTTGTAACCCATGTTGAGAACCACTTTTTATTCATTGGCTGAAGAGTCAGGCAGAGCAAACTCTGAGGACACCCTGAGTGCTAGGCCATTTGAGATTCTGCCAGCAGGTGGCACTTCTTCCCTACTCCTAGAAACTACAGACTAAGAAAAGATACAATGTGTTCTATTTATCTATTACTGCTTTCTGTGTAACTGGTCCTAAGTATTCCCACTTCCCTGCTGTAGTGGGTTGTTCACAATATCTGAGAATGTACTGAAACACATTTATACTCTTTTCCCACGATGAATTTAGAATTGTTTACAATAGTCAGTTCATAACAGTAAACTATGGAAACGGAGAATATAAATCACAGTAAGGATCATAAGATTTGATTAAGGTCTGTTAGTGTATCGAGGAGTAATATATTTCATTGTATCTTTTCCGTGTTTTTATTTTTGAGTCAAGGTCTTGCTGTGCAGCCCAGAACTCACTAGCCCTCCGGCTTATGGCTTGTCCTCAGGCCTGTCTCTGGAATGTTGGACCTACAAATGTGGGCCAGCTCCGTCCTCAGGTCTTTAGATGAGTGAGAAGGGGAAAAAAGATGGCTCTCCCGGGATTTGAAATAAAAATGGAAGTGTACACTTCGGGCAAGTTTCTGTCCTGCTTCTCATCTCGCTAACCTGACATACCGCCTTACTCTGGCCAGCTCGCAAACCTGAAGCAACCCCTCTATTGCTCTGCATCTCTAAGGCTACATAATCCACATCCTTCAACCCACCAGCTTGGTCTCTAGAGGCCCTTCCACCTGGCATTCATCTTGAGCGTTGTTCTAGGCATCGGGAACACAGGCGCACTGGCTTGAATGGCCTGGGTTACCGAAACAATTTGTAAGGGTCCTTGGAGACTCCTGCATCTAAGACAAAGCACAGCAGTCAGTGTTATGGTAATTATAGGATTCTCAAACCGGTAAAATCCCATCGGTTTCAAGTTTCTCTTTAACGGAAAATCAGATTAAAACTGGCTTCCGTTATCAATGGAGTTTGTATGGGACCTTGTGGCTCAGTAGCTGAAAAGAAGCCCTAATTATTCTTTCCCAAACCCTTGAGTACTTCTAGGTGTCAATCAACACTTCTAGAAAGACCTTAGTCTTGCTCCGCCCATCGCTGTGTGGGTGAGAGCAAAGATTAGGGGCGGGACAGGGCGGGGCAGGGGGCTCGGGAAACCTGATTCCCGAGCGGGTTCCTGAAGCTGGGGACCGGCTCCCAGCGCCCAGGCGCGGTGGTGGCGGAGGCAGCAGGCGCGCGGCTTTGTGGCGCGCGCGGGTTCCACTGGATGTCGTGGAGTCGCGGCCACCCGGGGGTACTCTGCCTGGCCGCGGGTGTCGCATGGCCAGCCCCGCGCGATCCGGCTTCCCAGGGCGCACGAACAGCCGTCTGGACGCGTTCCTGCGACGGCACCTGCCTCCGGAGGTCTACGACACGGTCCGCGCCTACGAGCCGTGCATCGTGGTGTCGGACGCCGAAAAGCACACGTTCAAGTACGTGGTGCTCAGCGACCGGCTCATCTACCTGACCGAGAACCCGCCCAAGTCCATCCGGCGGGTCGTGGCTCTGCGGGACGTCGTGGCCATTGACCTGGTGAGGATAGCGGACGGGCAAGCTCGTTCCTAAGCTCTCGCGTCCCCCTCCAGCGCCTGAGAAAGGAGGAACACCTTCCCCGTCCCTCCCCGGACTTCCCCATCTCTTGTCCGTGAAAGCAGCTGCGCGGGAAAGCTGAGGCTTGACCTAGAATTTCGAATAAACAGGTTCTCCCGTTCTCCTCCTGTTTACCCTCGGCTCCCAACATTGGGCAACAGGTTTGACACCCTGTCCCCCTATAGAGACAAGCCTCTTGTTCATTAAGCACCTACTGTGTGCAGGTTACTGTGCTGCACATCTTCTGCAGTTTGTGCGGGAGGAACAGGAGACCACACCTGTGCGAGCAAACGCTCGCCTTGCTTTGTTTATTTTTTTGCCGCTCATGTTTAGTCAACATGTGACCGGTCCAGAATAAGTAAGGGAACGAATGAATTTGCGTGACGTGCCCAGGATCCGTGCGTCTTTCAAGGCTGGCCACTTACTTTATCCAAACTGAGTGGGGAAGCTTCCTGGAAGGAGTTTCATCAGGACTGAGTCTCAAGAGATACAATCTTGCCCCGGGGTTTTAGAATGTAGCCACTGTGTATCCCTCTCTTCTTGGGAATAGATTGACTTTAAGAAGCAGCAGCAGCTGATTGGAGGTCCAGCCTCCTCTCCTGTTTCTCCTCTTATTGATTGCCTCCAGGTCTCTTTGTCTGAGCTGCTTTCCAGGTGTTCCTTGGTCCTCTGGGGTTTGTGTCTAGCCTTTACTCTGGCTTGCCTAAGTCTCTATCCCCCTGGGAGAAGTTGGCAAGGCTGTTGATGAAACTGTTTTGCCCACAGAACAGTAACTTGGTTTTAACACATTTATAAGAAAGTAATAAAATTAAATACTTTTTTTTTTAAAAATTCTACTCAGATTTCCCTCGTCAGCTGTGGCCACATTTGTTTCTTTAAAACTTTTATTACACTTTTTATTTTGTGTGCACGTGTATATTTGTGAGTGTGTGTGTCACGGTGAGAAAGTGGAGGTCTGAGGACAGCTTGTGTAAGTCAGTTCTCTTTACTTTTTCCTTTTCTCTCCTTTCTTTTCTTTTTCCTTTGAGTAAAAGAAGTAAATCCTTGCCATTATTTCCACTCTTTTGAACTAATGAAAAATAAATTGCCATATAAATAAATTGCAGTGTGTATGAGTGTGTGTGTATCCCGGAATCTTGTGCCAGACAAATGTTCTACCAATGTACAGCCTTGCAGTCTGACCAAATGTTCTAGAAAGCTTTTTGCACCCACCTTTTTTTTTTAGCACCTTCAGTGTAAATATTTGTTGTTTTGACAAAACTGTGAGGATTTTTTTTTTTTGATATTGCTATTCTTCCCCCAAGAGACACAGTCTATTGGTAGTTGTTGTATAACCAACTTTAAGGTGTCAGAAACAGAAACAGTAATACTCTTTAGGGTCCAGAAACCCAGAACCAATCCTGTGAGAAGGATTTCTATATCTACTTCTGCTTTATGGACTGGTTTACCTTTCCGGAATGCAGGAGAATTTTTTGTTGTTGAAGGGACTCTGGCCAGCCTGAGTGTGGTGGGCATAGTTCTGGGAGGCCTGCCCTTCCTTCCCATTCCCTCTGCCTTACTAAAAAACCATTAGATTACATTCCCAAAGCTAACCCCCAAGGTCTATTCCTCTTCCTGAGGCTGACTACCAAGTTCCAGCTATCAAAGTGCCAAAGTCCAGCAATCAAAAGCCCCCTTTAGCTTATCTATATAACATGCCCAATTAAAATGAGCCAACTCATCCTAACACAGGGTTCCCCATTTTCCCTAATAAACCACTGTTTCCCTAATAAATCACTGTCTCCTTTCTATCCAGAGGCAGTCCGTTGCCCCACTTGGGGACAGATCCCTTCCCCTCTCCCTTGCCTCGCCCCTCCCTTCTGGTCTCCTCCCCGTCTCCCTCTTCCTCGATCTCCTATCTTTGTTCCTTATTCCCACCCTCTGTTCCTCTAAGACAAATCTCTTTTGTGCAGAGAATTTGGTCTTGGGGAGTCCTGAGCCAATACTTTTCTGTTCAGCTGTTTTTGTTTTTGAGACAAATTTCTCTGTATAGCCCTGACTGTCCTAGAACTCATTCTGTAGACCAGGCTAGCCTCTAACTCAGAGATCCACCTGCCTTTGCCTCCTGAGTACTGGGACTAAAGGTGTGCACCACCAACACCTAGCTGGAATGCAGAAGAATATTAATGCATGACGACTAAATTCAATCCCCTATTTTGCAAACAAAATGAAACAACTCTCCCAAAACAAACAACCGTAAAAATAAAAATAAAAACAAACAAAACAAAACAAAACCACCAGAACAATAGGTAATATCTATATATGGTCTGTACAAATATAAGATTTAAATATTGTTACTAGGTTTATTGTCCATCTTGCAAAATGTAGGTTAGCTTTGGAAGGCTCCAAATTCCTGGAATTCGTGACTATGTTATAGCACAAGGGAAATTACTAATGCCACTTAACTGACTTTAAAGTAGGAGTCTGAACTGGGCCTGATGACCGATGTCTCCAACCCAGCTCTCCAGAGGTAGAGGCAGAGGATGTAAGTTTGGGGCTAGCCTGGGCTACATAGACCCCCATTGAAAAAGTTAATAAACAGGGGCTGCAGAAATGGCTCATCAGTTCAGAGTGCTTAATGTTTTTTCCAGAGTACCCGAGTTCAGCTCCCAGCACCCACACCACATGATTGACAGCCTCTGGTAACTGCAGCACCAAGGGATGCCTGTCTCCCTTGGTACTTACGCTCATGTTCCCGCACCCTTCTTCCCACATATACATATAATTAAATCATTTCTTAAAAAGTAAATAAGTAAAATTAAATTAATTAATAGTATCCTGGTAGGCCCAGGGCATGTAAAAGCGGGAGAGGCAGCATGAGAAAGACAGAGCCAGCCATTGTTAGTTTCAAAGGAGGGAGGAGTTGGGAACAATGGAAAGAAAGGTGGCATGCAGGAGCTGAAGCTGTCAAGAAGACAGACTTTCCTAGAGAGTCTCCAGTAGCCGTCCAGCCAGTCCCATTAATACCTCAGTCTGAGCAACACCCTCTCCTGTGTCTGTTTTTGTTTTCCATTGCTGAGAACGAGATGCAGACCTTGTATATATCTCAGGCTAGTGCTGGTCCATTGCGCTCCCTCCCATTGATCTCCCAAGGCCAAGGCTCCTGATTGGACTTCTCACCTCTCGGAACTGAAAGGAAATAAATTCCTGTTGCTAAATACCAGCGGGGCTGTGGCAGTGTGTTATAATGGCCACACTGTGTTTTCCTTTTGGCGATTCAAGTGGGCGAGTTGTTAAGATTATTCCTCATGAGAAATATCATGCCAAGCACGAATGCCCCAATCTCCTTCTCTGAGGTTTTATAAAATAGTTCTAGGATTACAATAGTCCACGGCCTTACACTAGACCCTGTAAGATTCCTTCTTAAGATTTATCTTATTTTTAATTCCGTGTGTGTGTGCCCGTGAGTGCAGGTGCCTGTGGAGGTCAGAGGCATTGGATCTTGCTAGAGCTGGAGTTACAGGTGGTTATGCTCTGCCAGCGTGGGTGCTGAGACCTAAGCTTGGATCCCTGTGCATTCTTAGCCTCTATACATTTACTAGTTCCCAATTCTATAGGTTGCATGAAAAATTGCTCGTGGTGAAATCACCTTACGTGTTACCAGTGTGAGTCACTAATATAAAATGAATAGAATTTTCTCCAAAAAATATTTATATATATTTTTAAGAAAGGATCTTTGATACTTTGTGGGTTCTTTTTCCTTCCACCCGTCTCCATCCCTTTAACTGGCTAACACTAGATAAGAGAGAAAAAGGGTACAGACATAGACGAAAGGAAAAATAAAATAAAATTAGGAGTTGGAAACCGGACAACATTATCATTAGACAGACCACTTCCTGCTGATTAGGATCATACAGTTCCTTGGGGCAAGTTTGATCTTCACTGTCAGAATATCTAATTTCCTCCTCTTGTTTCTGCTTTGCGCATGACTGCTTAACAGACTACAACCAACAGCCAATCAGCAACAAGCAGCAACCAATCACCCAACCAGCCAAGGTTCCCCCCCCCCCCCCCCCCCCAGGGTTCTAGCATTTATGTACCCCCTGAAAAGTCCCCAAACATCACAAAAAACTCCAAATGTCACACACTTGCAGAAACTATTTGCAGCTGGCAAAATCACGCCCCTGCTAGAGCACGAGGCACATCACAGTCAACTGCTCTGAGCAATCCGAAGCCACTCCGTGTCCCACACCTGTGATTAAAATGAAAGCTCGTTCTTATAATATCTCTGTGTTTTTAAAAGAAATCAGAATTCCAAAATTTCACCACAGGGTCTCATTAATTAGCCCCGGAACTTGCTGTGTAGGATTTGTTAGTGTAGGCTGGCCTTCAGTTCCAGAGATCTGCCTGCCCCTGCCTCCCAAGAGCACGGGCGTGCGCCACCACACCAGGTTGGAGTTTTCTAACTTTAAAGAATTTAATATTTTTATTAATTCTTTGAGAATTTCATGCTTCCTAATTTCTTGTTTTATGTGTGGCCACCCTCTGACTTATGTCATTGTTGTCACTGAGTTTACATTATGCCATTGCTGGGCAGCTTGGAACCAACCTTCCCTTTCATGAAGGCTTAAACTAATCCCCCTTTTCTACCAGGGTGCTGTTCCCTTTCTGGGGCTATTTCTTTACCATCCTTTTCGCTGTCCCTAGACTTCTCTTGTTACTCTACAAGCTTGTCTTCTGGTTAGTTAACTTTCCCTTGTCTCGGATTCCATTTCTGCCTTTGTTCTTGGTCACTGGACTTCTGTAAGCCGCAGAGTAAGCTAACCTTAATGCTTCCGGGCGCCAGCGCTGCATGTTCACTGTGTGGGTAGGCTTATGTGAATGAATCTAAGACAACGGTTATCAACCTGTGAGTCTATCCACCTGTAATTCTTAACCCCTTGAGGGGGTCAAACGACCCTTTCCCAGGGATCCCATATCAGATATCCCGGTGTATCAGATGTTTACATTATGATTCATAACAGTAACAAAATGACAGTTATGAAGTAGCTATGAAATAATTTTATATTTGGAGGTCACTGCGACCTGAGGAATTGTAGGAAAGGGTCACAGCATTGGGAAGGTTGAGAACCACCGATCTAAGGCATGGTTACACTTCAGGCAAAATAACCAAAATTCTTAAAAACCCAACAAAACAATAAAAAACAAAGAACAAAAACAAGCCTGTAAGCAAGTGGATGAAATCCCATTTTCTTCTCTAAAGGAAAAAAGAGGGGAGGGCAGGGCGGGGCAGGTAGCAGCCATGAAAAGTTCGATCAAAAATCTACATATTTTGCAAAAGGTATAAATTTGGACAGGGGGACATTTCCCTTTTAAAGAAAAAAAATGTTAATGTGCGATTGAGCTCTTCACAGGTGTTTATGGTCCATCTCAAAGTTTCCTAGGAAGCTTGGGCCTCTTTATATTTATTTTTATTTATGTGTGTGGGTCCCTAGGAGTCCAGAAGAGGGCGTCAGAGTTCCTGGAGCTAGAGGGCTCCTGTGGGTGCAGGGAGCCAAACTTCCGCCTTCTGTAAGAGCCTCAGATAGTCTTTTTTTTTTTTTTTTTAAAGATTTATTTATTTATTGTATGTGAGTATTCAGTATACTGTCACTTTCTTTAGACACACCAGAAGAGGACATCGGATCTTGTTACGGATGGTTGTGAGCCACCATGTAGTTGCTGGGAATTGAACTCATGACCTCTGAAAGAGCAGTCAGTGCTCTTAACCACTGAGCCATCTCTCCAGCCCCCTCAGATACTCTTAAGCCATCTTTCTAGCCCCTAGATACACTAAAGACAAAACCAAAAACCCCTAAATACAAAAAAGTATTACTTAAATACAAATAAGTATGTCAGTGTGTGTGTCTGTGTATGCATGTGTCTGTGTGTGTGTCTGTGTATGCATGTGTCAGTGTGTGTGTGTCTGTGTA
>JANHMN010000021.1:40744139-40819026 GCA_030674055.1 Rhabdomys pumilio
TGTCTAAGTGTGTGTGTCTGTGTATGCATGTGTCTAAGTGTGTGTGTGTGTGTTAGTGCACGCATGTGTGTATGTCTGTGTGCGTGTGCATTCGTCTCTGTCTGTGTTAGTGTGTTTACATGTGTGTGGTGTGCACGGACCTGTGTGTTCACAGGGAGAAGGAAGCTGAAGGGAGCATTGGGTGTCTTCCTCTATCACTCCTTGTCTGTCCCTGCTGTGTTAGGCACGGTTTCATTCCTCTTCATAGCTATTAGAAAGGTCTCCTGACCTCATTACCCCTTGGCCTCTCTTCCTTCTGTCTTTTTACTCTGCCTGTGACTGTATGCCCCCCAGAAGTCCCAGCCTCCAGGAATAAGAATAAAAGATAATGCCTTGTATGTGTGAAGTTGCCATAATGAAACATGCTATTTTATACATGCTAGCTTAAAAATAATTTAAAAAAAAAAACACTAAAATGCTTTTCAGTTCAAAAATAAGGGGATAGAAGTGGGGCTGGAGGGGCAGCTCAGTGGCTAAGATCACTTACTGCTCTTGCAGAGAACCCAAGTTTGGTTCTCAGCACCCATGTTGGGTGCTCACAACTACCTGTAACTCCAACACTTCTTTCTGACCTATACTGGCATTTCTAGTTATACATAGCCACCCCCACACAAGTACACATAATTAAAAATAACATAAATCTCTTGAAAGAAGAATAAAAATAAGCGAAAAGGAAACGAGGTTAAAAAATTGTTTTGTGGGGCTGGAGAGATGGCTCAGCGGTTAGGAGCACTGACTGCTCTTCCAGAGGTCCCGAGTTCAATTCCCAGCAACCACATAGTGGCTCACAACCATCTGTCATGGGATCTGATGCCATAAATAATAGCAACAATAAAAGGGCTGCAATAAAATAAAAATAAATAAAATAATAAAAATATAAGAAGTGTACTGTGTGACGTCTTAGGTGACACAGAGATGGCATAGGTCATGAGGACAATGTGCTTTTCAGTAAGTACGTCTAGAACCTGTAATCCCTTGACAATTATAATGACAAGAATAACCTTAAGCCATATCATAGTGTGTTCTTAGTATAGACATGCCCTGAGCTCAGGATCTAGCACCAGCACCCTTGAAATAGTGTCCCCTTTAGGGCTAGGCTTGTGACTCGTGGTAGACTAACTGGTATTTGCAAGCCAAAAAAAAAAAAAAAATCAATTTTAAGCTTTACTAAATCAAGAATACAGAAAAAGAATGAACACACACATATACAAACATGTACACACATTCATACAATCACACTTAGCAGAAGACACCCTGAGGAAGTAGAATGACCCTAAAGATACAGGTTCTTGAGATAATTATAACTGGGAATGGTATTCAAAATACATAATAACCACTATGCTTTACAAGGAAAAAAAAAGGGAACAAAATGGTGGAGAACCAGGGAAGCTTCAAGCGGGTACAGCCAGGGATGGAGTTCAGTTAGGCCAGTCTCATTTGGGTGCTTTTGGAAGATGCTTAAGAAAATATATGTGGAGACTGAAGAAATGGCTCAGAGGTTAAGAGCACTGGCTGCTCTTTCAGAGGTCCTGAGTTCATTTCCCAGCAACCACATGGTGGCTCACAACCATCTGTAATGGAATCTGATGCCCCCTTCTGGCCTGCAGGTGTATATGCAGGCAAAGTGCTATATATGTAATAAATAAACAAACAAATAAACAAATCTTTTTTAGAAAGAAATATATGTGATGAATTACACAAATTGGAAAATACATATCAGTCTTGTTGGCTCATCCTGTAATTTCAGTCACTTAAGGGACTGGATGTAGGCAGTACAATTTCAAGGTCATCTTAGGCTGCATAACAAGATGCAGACATCTCATTAAAAAACAAATTGGCAGCCCGATAGTGGTGGCGCACACCTTTAATCCCAGCAGTTGGGAGGCAGAGGCAGGCGGATTTCTGAGTTTGAGGCCAGACTGGTCTACAGAGTGAGTTCCAGGACAGCCCAGGCTGTCTGGAACAGCCTGTCTGACACAGAGAAACCCTGTCTTGAAAAACAAAACAAACAAACAAAAAACAAATTGGCAAGAAGCAATAAAAACTCCTTTTAAACCCCTCCATACTGTACCTCTCTATTAAAGATTTTGGCCTTCAGAGCCTGAGACAGGCCTCTCACTGTTGATGACATCCAAGGCCATGCTTAGTTGGAAGACTCTGGGTGAGAAGCTGCATCCTTTACACAGGACCAAGACTTGAAAAAATTTTTTTCTTTACTCTTTCTTAGCTGTGGGTCTTGGCTATGCAGCAATGATTTCCAATAGTCTGAGGGGGTCATCTATATTTCAACGGGCACACCCCCATTCACAAAACTAGAGATTCTTTTTGGAATGAGTGAGTGGATCAGTTTATGCTAGCAATTTTCAGAGATTTCAAAAATAGCTTCCTTAGGGATTGCTACTCTGAAACCCAGGTAGAGCATAATGGAAAAAACCACCTGGTAGGGATACAGCGAGCGTTTTAATTACATACTGGGTAGATCTGCCAAGTCCCAAACATAAAAATAGCTCCTACTTTGGGCTAAGCTCTGGATGGCATAATGTATGTACTTGCTGGCACAAGCCATTTTGGAGGAAATCTACTTAGATGTCTCCATATTTTGGACGTTTTACCAGTATATTTCATTCTTTGGGATTGTGGTTTTCCCATCTTTTATATTCTTTTAGAAATACTCTTGAGGCTGGTGAGATGGCTCAGTGGTTAAGAGCACTGACTGCTCTTCCGGGAGGTCATGAGTTCAATTCCCAGCAACCACATGGTGGTTCACAACCATCTGTAATGGGATCTGATGCCCTCTGCTGGTGTGTCTGAGGAGAGCTACAGTGTACTTACATATAATAAATAAGTAAAAACCTTTGGGCTGGAGCGAGTGGGGCTGGAATGAGAGGGAGAAGGGAAGGGGGGAATACTCTTGAATACGCATTTAATTAAGCTATAATTAATTAGTTGCTTTTTCCCCCTGTTGCAGGGAGGGTTAAAGTTTACTGTGCCTAGTTAGAGGATGTTAAATCCTGAAAGGAAGTTGACATATGTTGAACAGCTTAGGTTTTTCTGAGCCTAACTTCCACTACCTTACGTCACATTAGATAAATGGATCCTCTAATGTGGCCCAGTTCCTCTATGGTCCCCTACCATGAACACATCTATTAATTGGGTGGTACATTTTGTTTGTATGGGCATCCCACCAATATTTTGAATTTTCAGGAAGTAAAAATGAGACCTTTTTTTAAAATTATATCATTAGTTTCAAAGTAGAAACAAGCAGTTAAAAAGAAAAATCAGTCATAATCAAATATTTATAATAAAATGTGAAAAACTACTACATAGAATTTATTTATTCTATTCATATGAAATGAAATCTACTAAATAGAATGTTACTGGAACTCCGAAGAGGGAGTGGAATTCCATCAAGGAAATGCCGTGGGTGTTTCCACTGAGGAAGTGAAATGTTTGTCTTAGAGGATGAAGTGACTTTTCTAAGCAGAATAAAAGGATGTGTGTATTCCCAAGGGGAACAAGAAGAGAAAAGGTGTCCCGTGGAGAACATGAAAATGACTCAGGGTAAATGTCTTAGTTAGAGTTTCACTACTGTGAATAGACACCATGACCAAGGCAACTCTTTTTTTTTTTTTTTTTTCCGAGACAGGGTTTCTCTGTGTAGCCCTGGCTGTCCTGAAACTCACTCTGTAGACCAGGCTGGCCTCGAACTCAGAAATCCGCCTGCCTCTGCCTCCCAAGTGCTGGGATTAAAGGTGTGCGCCACCACCGCCCGGCAAGGCAACTCTTATAAAGACAACATTTAATTGGGGGTTCAGAGTTCAGTCCATTATCATCAAGGTGGGAACATGGCAGCATCCAGGCAAGCATGGTGCAGGAGGAGCTGAGAGTTCATCTGAAGGCTGTTAGCAGAATACTAGGCAGCTAAGGTGAGGGTCTTAAAGCCAACACCCACAGTGACACACCTACTCCAACAAGGCCACATCTTCTAATAGTGCCACTCCCTGGGCCAAGCATATACAAACCATAACAGTAAGCTTGTCCTTAGTTGTGTGGGAATTATTATCTCAAAGCAAGTGATTTCTGTGTTCAACAAGATCAGTTTTGTTTTTCAGATTGACGATTACCCAGAATTTCTGAGTTCACCAGACAGAGAAATCAACCAGCACATTCGGATTGTCTATTCTTCAACAGTCTTGAAAAAGGAGCATGGAAAACCGAAAGGTGTTGGGAAATTCCTATTTCCAGCTTACCACAACAATGCTAACAAAAAAGGTATGTGGTACATTGCATAATTTTTGTTTCTTTTGAGACAAAGTTTCTCTGTCCTTTGATACCCATAGATTTAAAAAAATAAATTCTGGTGACGAAGTATTGAGGTTTATGAACCAAGGTCTGGACTATCCAGTGGCCAACTTTTGAGCCTTGGGCCTCCCATTAGGAAAGGGTGGTCATTTAACAGCATTTGTTCATCAAGAATACTTTTTGAATCCTGTGGTGCCCATACCTGTGACGTCAGCACCTGGACTGGTGAGGCAGGAGAACTGTAAGCTCAAGACACGAGCCCATCTAAAAGAAGGAATAGGAAAACAAGGGAGAAACATTGCCAGTGACCTGTCCCTGGCAGTAGGTAAAGAGACAAAAGTGAGTTGTATCGAGGACCTTTGAGATAGTATCTAGGACTGGGGTTAATTCTGGTCATAGTGGGCAAGTGGGATTGATAGCCAAGAAGCAGGGTTGGGTCACTGGACAGAAAACGACTCAGAGGAAGCACTGAAGTCATGAGTATTCAGGCTAATTTGACCAAACAGGATTCTTGCTGAAGGCAGGCTCGGGTGGTCAGATGTTACCTGGGAACGTAAAGAAGATAAGGAATCAAATTAGATACAGGAAGGGACCATATATAGGACATGGAGCATCCTGGAATCCTTGGTTTGCTTTGAGATAATGCTTGCTGTATAGTTCAGGCTTATGGTTGAAAATACTCACTGGGCTTACAGAAGACCTGGGTTCAGTTCCCAGCACCCATAGGTGGCTCACAGTCATCTGTGACTCCAGACCCAGCACCCTCTTCTGACCTCTGTGGGCCCTGGGCACAGAGGTGATACATATACATACATGTAGGTGAAACACTTATACACATTAAATAAGTAAATAAAAGGATTACACCCTTAATGTCGAAGGAAAGGTGGGAAATGAAGGTCTGAGATGCCCATGGAGAGACCCTTCTTCTTCAGGCCTCCAAGTAGAGTGGCCATTCACTGCCTACTCGTCTTCACTCCAAGCCAGAATGAGAGCCTTCCCGAGTATCAGACAGCTACACAGTAGAAGGAAGGTGCATGATGTTTTTCCCTTTAATGGACCAGCAGCCCTGCTCCGGGATAGCTACAGCATGGAAACTGTTTGTACCAGGCATCATTAGCAGGGTTATGAAATCCCTGGCTGCTCACTGGTCTCTTGTCACACTAATTAGGAAATCTAACTGGTGTTGGTGGCCTCAAATGCATTCTCAAGCTGCCCACACGCATCGTTTTCTTGGCTCTTTGTCAACAGGGACAGGAACATGAAAACATATGGAAAGAATCCAGTAAAATGCATTTAAAGTTGAAAGGAATCGGAATTCCTAGAAACTTTGCAAATGATATTGAAGGATGGAGAATTTATGCTCTGTACCTCTGTGTGGCTAGTCATGGGATCCCTTCTGTCATCTAGTCTTTACTTTCAGATAATTCAAAGGTATCATCAGAGAGGTGTTTCTGCAAGCTGGCCTTGAACTCACAGAGATTCACCTGCCTCTGCTTCCTAAGTGTTGAGATTAGAGGTGTGCACCTCCATTCTTGCCCCCTTCCCCCCCACCTGACAATCTCCTGCAGATGTCCTTTGAAATACAATCCTTCTCTTATCACAAGAAGCAATAATACACACTCAAGATAAAAGCTTTTCATTCTATCATGATAAGAATGACACACTCTGTATTTTCTGTTGAGGTAAACTATCTAGTTAGAGCATTCTTCTATATGTAGGATACTGTGGTTTACCTCTGAGGTAATGTGGTCCTTAGTAATGTGGACCTAAAGTAAGGGCTCACACCCGTCTGACCAGCTGTGTCAAAAGAGTCATTACCAAAATCTTTAATGTTAATGATAGCGTCACATCTAAAGAAGAAACAAGCATTAGCCAACGAGACGTTAAATAAAGGTAATTATTAGAACTGACTTCAAACCCCTCGGGAGAAAGCCCAGGGAATATTTTTATCATGTGGCAAAGCTGTCCACTCTCTTGTCAACGTGATCATCTGAACAAGGGAAACTCAACATGCAAATAACACATAATTAAAAACACTTGCTTTAAATCATCATGCATGATTATTAGACCCAGCTTTTTCAGAGACACAGAGGAAAAAGTACTTTTTCCTTGTGAACATGTATGTGTCTCTGTGGGCCCCAGTCAGCACTTTGGATTTTCTGTGTTTAGATGTGTTGGACCCAAAGATCCAAACCAGGGGACCCGCTCCCCCAGAAGTACTCACAGACAGTGGATTCGATGCAATAACAAGAGGTTTATTGATAACCAATGCACTGGGGGGGGGGGTCCCCTGCATGCAGGCAAGAACAACCCCAAACTAAAGCTAAGGGCAGCTTATATACCATTTTCACAGAATTTATGAAGGCAGTTATACAATTACCTCTCAAACAATACCCACAAAGGCTGAATTTCAACAGCCATTCCCAGGTTTCTAGGTAACTCAGATTTGCACACTATCTTTATAATAATGAGTGTTAGCTAAATGGCTTCTGTTTACCCAGGTTTATTACGTTAAAGGGTTCAGCTTCCTGATTACTTCTTATCTTGTGCCCTCTCCTGGAATGTGTGTTTAAGTCTTTGGAATGCACTCTTTCTGGGATGTGTCCCTGGGGCAGTTAATGTTTGAGTTTAAAACCGAAATCGGAGCTTCTTTTTAATCTTAAGTTTGTACAGATTCAGAGTAGTTATTACACGTGGTGTCAGTCCGCTTTTCTTCACTGAACAGTACCTGAGATAAATGAATGCAGAGGAAGGGGTTAGCTCAGGAAGGGTTAGCTTGGCTCACACATCTGTCCAAGGTTACTTGGTCCCATGGTTTTGGGCTTTGGCACAGCAGCATGGGTTGGAAGGGAGCATGACAGAGCAATGATCTGGGTTCCCGAAAGGAACACACACACACACACACACACACACAGCCTTTATATTTTGATATGTCCAAAACAGCTCAATCTTCGGGCCTCTTCCCAACCTTCACGTGGCTAATCTACCTCCCTCCAACATTCCCAAATTATTATTTACTAGATCCTACATTCCATCTTGGCTGCCCTAGACCCAGACGTGCAGCCCTCTTGGGTCTCTGTTCCCTGACTCCTACATGGCAGCTATGCTCTCTGTCCCGCACCTTCTCAGGTGTGGTGTGGTACTTGTCCTTGCCTTCTCCTTCTCCCAGCACCGCAGATCTCCTTCTTCTTTGATCCCTTGCTGGGAATCCTGAAAGACCCGCCTTTATCTGTCCTGTCCAGCCATTGGCTGCCAGCAACTTTTTTTTAACCAATCAGAACCAACTGGGGGCAGGGTCCCTCAGTATCTTACTTGTGGGCATGCTTTCATTTACTTCTTCCTGGCCCCTACCCTGTGGGAGTTCTGCCACCATCAGTGATGTGGAATTGGGAGTAAGCCCCCAGGAGGCATTCCAGCACAAACTGTAGCAAACTACAGGAACAAAACCAGTGCCAACAGTGGTGATGAGAAACTTCCGAATCTCTTGGCTAGATTGGACCAAGAATTACTTAGTTTTAGGTTCATTCTAGAACACTGTCAGTACAAAAGCAGTCATAGATGTGTTTTATAACTGATTGACTTATGTCCAACATTGACACACTTAGCCATAGACCAGGAGTGCTGTTGCGTAACTGAATTTCAGTTTGGGTTTAAACAGCTTCATGTGACGAGTGGTTACATAGTGCTAGAACCACAGAGTACACTTTAGAGATTTAAAGAAAAACAGGCTAATCCCCAAAGCAGAATAGTGTATAATGAAATGAAATGGAATGGAAGGAGATGTAGCGACACACGCTTGTCATCCCTCCACCTGGGAGGTAGAGGCAGGGGGATCAGGAATTAAAGGTTACCATTATCTGCATAGTGAGTGTGAGGCAGTCTCTGCTCCAGGAAACTGTCTCAGAAAGGAAGAATGATCAATACAAGTTCAAGGTTAGCCTGGTCTACGTAGTAAGTTCCAGGCCAGCAAGGCTATGTACAGAAACAAGAACAAAAATAATAGAAATGGAACCAAAAATTTGTATGAATCTGTATCTTATGGTTTTATTACTATGAAGAGACACCATGACCAAGGCAACTCTTATTAAGGACAACATTTAATTGGGGCTGGCTTACAATTTCAGAGGTTCAGCCCATTATCAGCTTGGTGGGAAGCATGGCATTGTGCAGGCAGACTTGGTACTGGGGAAGCCAAGAGTTCTACATCTTGATCCAAAGGCAGCCAGAAGACTCTACCCAAATTGGATGGAGCTTAAGCCTCAAAGCCTACCCCCACAGTGATGCACTTTCTCCAATAAGGCCACACCTACTTCAACAAGGCCACACCTCCTAGTAGTGCCACTCCTTGGGCCAAACGTATTCATACCACCACAATCTGTATTTGTACAAATATGCTCGTGCGTGTGCGCGCACACACACATACACACACACACTTACATGTAAGTTAAAACCTAGAACATTTCCTAAAGCTAATGATGCAGGGTAGTGGGGCGGGATCTAAACGTAAAGGCATCAGGGAGTCTCTCAGGTTTGACGGGAAGTGTTTATGTAATTCGACTTGAACATCTTCACAGGAAGAAGATTTTTTTTTTCCAGTATAAAATCTGTTGCAATAGAGAAAGGAGATTTGTTCTGTAATCTGGTTTCATTTCTGTTTCTGTGATAATATAAAATGACAGAAAACAGCTTAGGGGGAAAAGGGCTTATTGTCTTATAGTTCTAGGTTATAGCCCCTCATGGTAGGAAAGAAAAGGCAGGAACTTAAAGCAGGTAGTTATATCCACAGGCAAGGGCAGAGAGAAGACGAATGCCTGCATGCCTATGCCTGGATTACTTTTTTTTTCCTTTTTTAAGTTAGGACCTAAACCCAGGGAACAATCTGCCAACAATGGGAACATTTTCCTTCATCAGTTGATGTATTAAGATGATTTCCCACAGATATTCTCACAGTCCAGCCTGGTCTAGAAAGCCCCTCATTCAGACTTTCTTCCAGATGATTCTATACTGTGTCAAGTTGACAGTCAAAACTAATTATCACATAGTGTCTTCTAAAAAGTGTCCTCTGTGTGTGTATATGTGTGTGTGTGTACGTGAGACTTTTGTACAAGTCTATGTATGTGTTATATGCACATGTTTTTGTGGGTGCATGAGTGTATACTTGTACATCTTGAGACTAGAGATCTATTCATGTGTCTTCCATGACTGCTCTCACACACATTTTGAGACACGATCTCTCACTGAACCTGGAGCTCATGGTACAGCTAAGTTGGCGAGGTTCTAAGGATCCTCCTCCTAACCCCTACCCCAGTGCTAGAGTCACAGACACATGCCTCTAGCCCCAACTTTTACATGGACACTGGGAATCTGATCCCAGGTTCTTGTGTGTCGAGCACTTGACTGCCTGAGCCATCTCTCGGTCTGCTACAAATGTTTTCAGCTGGGTAGCATTAAGAATGTCCCACCTGAAATCCCCTGGGCTAGCTGACCATAGTGTCTAAGCCTTTTGCCCTAGAGAATGGAATCTCTTCAGGCTTTAGTGATTTTTGCCTTTACCCACAGACTCCAGTACCAGGTGTCTGGGAGACCAGGCATTCCACCAACTACAGAAGCAGGCTGAGCCTACTCACGCCTGGGGAAGAGGTGCCTTCTCCTTGTCCCCTTGCAAATGAAGACTTCAGGCCAACATTGAGTGACATTGGCCCTAGGATTCTTGTGTCACTACCCTCTAAGAACATTAGGTCTTCATAGACTCGGATTATTTAATTAATGACCACATTATTATTATTATTGTTATTGTTATTTTGTTGTTGTTTTAAAGTCAAGCAAGAGAATAATGGCCCTACCTTTTGGAGAAGAAAAATTTCTAGGAGTCTGAATGAATCCTCTCTCAGGTAAGATTATTTTAACTTGCTGATCAAAACTTATTTTATGTTACGGTTTTTAAAAATACATTTATATATATTGTATGTGTGGTGTGCTCGTGCTCACTGCACGAATGCAACAGTGTAACAGTGTGTGCAATAGTGTAACCGTGTGCATGTGGAGTTTAGAGATAACTTGCAAGAGTAGGTTCTTACCTACGGTGTGGGTTCTGGGGATCAAAATCAGGTCATCAGCCTTGGTGGTCAGGACCTATACCTGCTAAGCCATCTCTCTAGCCCTCATTTTTTTTCCTAAATAAACTTTTCCACTACTTGCTTTAGATTTGTTCTGTGCATCTCTCTCTCTCCCCCCCCTCTTTGTTTTTTTGAGACAGGGTTTCTCTGTGTAGCCCTGGCTGTCCTGGAACTCACTCTGTAGACCAGGCTGGCCTCGAACTCAGAAATCTGCCTGCCTCTGCCTCCCAAGTGCTGGGATTAAAGGTGTGTGCCACCACTGCCCAGCACATCTCATATACAACAATGAAAAAAAAAGTATTTTGAAATTTTTTTCCCAAATTAAAATTCAGGTAGCTAAAGTAACACAATGCGATTTATGTTTTCATTTTTATGGAATAATTCAATGTCTCAATGTAAATGAATAGTTGATTAAAATTGAACTAAAATTAATTATTGGCTGAGTGGTGGTGTCATATGCCTTTAATACCAGTACTCCAGAGGCAGAGGTAGTCAGATCTCTGTGAGTTTGGGGCCAGCCTGGTCTACATAAAAAGTTATAGGACAGCCAGGGCTACACAGAGAAACCCTGACTCAAACAAACAAACAAACAAACAAACACTTATTGACATTGAATTCTATGTAGAGCAAAATGTTGGAACTTTTAACATTTTTTTGTTTGTTTGTTTGGTTGGTTGGTTTTTTACTTTTGGGATGGGGTTTCAAACAGTCAAGGCAGGCCTCTAACTCACTATGTAGCTAAAGATGGCCTTCAACTTCTGATCTCCCATCTTTACTCACTAATGTGTGACTTACAGGCCCAAGCCACCACACATTTTTTTTTTTTTTAAATGCCGAGGTGCTGAGAATCAAACTCAGGGTTTTGAGCATTTGAGGCAAGCCCTCCTCCAAATGGACTAGCCCTGAGCCTTATAATGGATTTTAAAGTGAATAAGGCATGATTCGTGTCCTTGAGAAGCCTAATGAGGCTATAACATTTGCCTGGACTTGTGTAGTGGTCAATATGCTGGGTGCCCAAAATGAGCTGAGGCAATTTGTCTAAGAGGTGATTTGTTTTGTTGTTTTTTGTTTTGTTTTGTTTGTTTTTGTTTTTGAGACAGGATTTCTCTTCATAGCCAGCCCTGGCTGTCTGGAACTCGATCTGTAGACCAGCCTGGCCTCGAACTCACAGTACTTTTTTTTTTTTTTTGCCTCTGCCTCCCAGTACTAGGACTAAAGATGTGTGCCACCTCTGCCCAGCTCTGAGAGATTTAAAATGGGGAAAATTAAATTTATTTGTGGGAGAGATCAAGATTCCAGGTGACAGTTGGTAAGAGATAGTTCACAAGGAAATTTGGCCATGAAGGAGACTGGGATGTGAAGACTGAGGCAGGTGATACATGGAACTTATAATGAGGGCCGTGTGGCGGCTCATCTTGCTCATCAACTTGACATACCGAGAGTCTTAGTTAGGGTTTCCAATGCTGTGAAGAGATACCATGACCAAGGCAGCTCTTACAATAGAAAACATTCAGTTAGGGCTGGCTTACAGTTTCATCATGGCGGGAAGCATAGCAGCATCCAGGCAGACATGGTGCTGGAAAAGGAGCTAAGAGTTCTACATCTTGAGGCAGCAGAAAGAGACCGTGTGCCACACTGGGCATAGCTTGAACACAGGAGACCTCAAAGCCCACCCCCACAGTGATGTACTTCTTCCAACAAGGCCACACCTCCTCCAACAAAGTCACACCTCCTAACAGTGCCACTCCCCATGGGCTAAGCATTCAAACACATGAGTCTGTGGAGGCTGTTCTTACTCAAACCATCACAGGCTTGTTACCTTGACTTATGAACCAAATAAGCCCTTTCCATTTCTTCATTTCTTAGTCACTTTTGATCATAATATTTATAACAGCAGCAGAAAAGAAAAGTACTACAGGAAATAAGCAGTCTTGAGTGGCCTCAAAATAGAACAGGAAGATAAAATTGGGCTCATCCTTTGGAAAGCTTTTTTAAAAAGGTTTACTTTATTATTTACTTTGTGTGTGTGTGTGTGTGTGTGTGTGTGTGTGTGTGTGTGTGTGTTCATGAAACCCAGAAGAGGACATCAGAGAAGAAAAGATGGGGTTTGGTATTGGTGGCTCCCTGTGTGGGGGGGCACAGCACTCTGTCTGCTCTGATGTTTGTCTGTCAGCTTCATTTTCTCTCACTGAATTCCGTAGCCTTCACAGGGCAGCAGAGTTGGAAATTCACATTTGACAGCTCCTGAACATGGGACTGTTCATGTCTTCTGTTAAAATTTTAAAAATCCCCAGAGAAGTGGGATTGATGACAATCCCACCGGAACAGACAACTTGCCATTGAAAAATACTCAGCAGCCAGGGGCCAGAGTCTCTGAGAACACTCTAGCTTGTGTGTTCCACAAGTGCCATCGAGGAGGAGTTTCTAAATAAAAGACATGGGGGCAGTATTGAGTCTCCTCTCTGAGAGCATTCTTGAAGTGTCATCTCTATAATTGAACATCAGAAGTCTAAACAAAAGGCAGGCAGGATGGAGGAGGGGATGCATACTAATTAGAGGGCCAAGGCCACTGGATGGGCACAGGCAGATCTTGGCAGAGCCTCTTAGGTGTGAGGCTGAGGCCTAATTATGAAAAGCTTTGGGTCGGAAGAAGTAAGCTGCTGCCTTTGGGACATCGGACACATAAGTGAGATTACTTTTAAGGATAGTAAATCAACAAGTGTAAGCACCGGAGGGATGGAAAACAGACTCATGGTGGTTTTTGATGATGAGATTAGTACTCGGGTTTCCTCTCTCCTTAGGGTGACTTCATTAGTGGACCGTTCCATGTATTCCACAGAGCTTACAGGGAGGCATTTCACTGTTAAAAACTCACTTGTGTGTACGAGTGAGCATGTCTCTATGGTGGGTGTGCCCTGGGATTCGTGGAGCTGGAGGATGCTGTCAGATATTCTGCTCCATCACTTTCCATCTCACTCCTGAGTCAGGGTCTCTCACTTAAGGAACTCAGCTGGTGACCAGCAAGCTTCAGGGATGGTCCTGACTCTGTCCTCTATCTCCTGAGGTTCTGGGGATCATCCTGTCTTTGCCTCCAACCTTCTAACCTTCTGAAGATCTTCATGCCTCTGTCCCTCACATCCTGAAATTCTGGGTGTCCCCTTGTCTCTGCTCCATACCTTGTTAGCATTTTATCTAAGCTCCACCCCACCTAAAGCTGCTTGCCCCCTCCTCTCTCTTGCTCTTGCCTTCTTGCTCCTGCTCTGTCTTCTCCCCCTTCTCTTCCCATTCCCCTAGCCCCTTCTCTCTATGTGCTCATGGCTGGCCTCTACTCCTCTCCTCTCCCTCTCTCCCTCCCTCCCTGCCTCCCCCCTCTATTTCTCTCTCTCTTCCTTTCCCTCTCTGCCTTTCTCTGTCTCTACTATCCTCTCAACTCCCCTCCTCATGCTCTGAATAAACTCTATTCTATACTATACTATGGCTGACCCTCAAGGGGAAGGGATGCCTCAGCATGGGCCCTCAGAGGCACCCCCTTCCCGCACACCTGACTACACACCCACCAAAACATATTCCTTATCTCCTTATCTTTTTATAAACACAGCATACCTCATGACGTTCTGTGGGTTTTAACTCAGGTCGCAGGCTTGTGCATCAAGCATTCTTGCTTCAAACCATCTTCTGACCGAGATAAGAGTTCTGTAAACCTGGGAGTCAGGGGATTGGAAACCAAACTCTCCTGTCGTTTGTTAATGGTTGGTTTAGGACAGTAGCATCTTACTCTCGAACACCCACCCTCCTAGATGCCATTTCTAGAGATGCCACTTGAATGAGTCTGTCATGTCTGCAAGCTGAAGTCACGGGAGTTACAGCATGTGCCTCACATGTTAAAAACCTCCATGTTCTCTCTAAATTTGGAAAGTAGGAAGTGTGACACATGATCTCAGGTGCTGTGAGACTGTAGTGTCGGATGAACGTGGGCCAACTAGAACTTCCAGAGCACAAACCCCGTGAGTGTGGAGATGCTCTGCCTTCCTGCTCCTGTCCACACTTGCTTCTTTCTGGGGCTCCACGGTGAGCAAATCCTCCTTTAACCGAACAAACATTACAAAGCAAGAAAGGAGGAAAATGTCGATAGGACAGAAATCACTGAAATAAGAAATGATAGAGGGGCTGAAGAAATGGCTCTGTGAGTGAGGAGACTTGCTGTTCTTGCGGAGAACCAGAGTTTGGTTCCCAGCATCAGTGCTGGGTGGCCCACAGCTGCCTGTGGCTCCAGCTTCTTTGGTTCTGGTGCCACATTAGGACATGCGTGGGTACCCACACATACACGCACATATACAGGCAAAAAAAAAAATTAGATCTTTTGAAATAGAATAGTGACAGTGGAAAGCATTAGCACCTCATCTCCCTTTCTTCTTGACAAACACAACATCCTTTTTATTTATTCTAAGTGTTTCCAGTAATGGCAGGCATCTTGGAAAAACCATAGGGTTTTTCCCCCTTCAATTTATACTGAATTTCCATAGTATTGCTGTAGTCAACATGCTGACTACCTAAAATCAGAAGACAGAGTTTCAGTGATCATTGGAATCCAGTCACTATGTGAACGCCAAGTCTCCTCTGAGGACAAAGGCAGTGTTTGCTTTCCTCAGAGCATTGTTCTCAGCAGCTGGTTAAACCCTGAAACTCAACTCCTTGTACACAGCTTTGAGTATTTACAGCGGTGCAAAGACCACGGTGGTGCAAGGGAAAGTGCTTTGTGACAGTTTCGTAACTTCCATACAGATGCTACTATTGAGCTAAAATGGCTGCTGCCTAGATTTTAAACAAGTAACATTTCAGTCGTAGCCATTGACTTTAAGGTGTGGAGAAGGAGCTGGCGATTGGAACCCAGAACAGTCAATAGTACTATACTTATAAGAATGCATTCTGTTCATTTAAAATTAACTTCAGAAATGGACTAGAGAGATGGCTCAGCAGTTGAGAGCACTGGCTGCTCTTGCAGAGGACCCAGATTCCATTCCCATCACCCACATGGCAGCTCAGAACTGTCTGGAACTCCAGTTCTAAAGGATCTGATATCTCCTTGTGTCTTATACTAGGCACATATGTGGTGCACAGACAGGCAGACAAACCACCTATGCACATATATATTAAGATATTAAATATTAAAAAAATGAACTATTAGTGCTAGGTAGCACACACCTTTAATCCCAGAATTAAACTCAGGAGACAGAGGCAAGTAAATCTCTGAGTTCAAGGTCAGCCTGGTCTAGAGAATGAGTTCCAGGATAGCTAGGACTACACAGAGAAATGCCATCTTGAAAAGCAGAAACAAACAAGCAAAGTCCTTTCAGTGAAAGTATTGGTACTCCAAGAAGGTGCAAAGTGTCCATCATAAAAAAACATGCCTTTGTAGGGTGTGGTAGTGCAGAGGCTTGTAGATCCCCTTTAAGTTCAAGGTTAGCCTGGCCTACTTAGCAAGATCTAAGCCAACCACTGCTACACAGGGAGACTTCATCACAAAATCTAAAACAATGACAAAACCCCAAATCTAAAAAGGTGATTCTTTGTATGACATTGGTAGGGTTTTATCTCTGAAAGAAGAATATGGCAAGAGACAGCCACGGCCAGCTTCCATGAGTAAGTGGTAATAGTAAGTGTACTAGTTACCCTTTCCATTGCCAGGACAAAATACTTGGCAGAAATGACCTAAGGAAGAAAGGATTTATTATGGCTCATAGCTTTTGGCCAACCTTAGAGGGAAAGGCCCCAAAGCTCAGGCTTTGGTGGTGGTAGTACATTTTGGTGGCTGTTCACACTGTGGTAGACCAGGAAACATGAAAGGAGGCCAGACGAGGGCCAGGTATGGCTTTTAAAGGCCTACCTCTGTGGCCTATGTCTACTATCCATACCCCATGGCCAGAAGACTCTATAGCCTTCAAAATGGTACGTAGCTGGGAACTAAACACTTAAAAAGACACTAGAGATTCAAAGCATAACAGAAAGTGGGATCTGGTCACTCCCTTCTCAGAACTAGCATTCTATTTACATGAAGTTAGCGGCTTTCTGAGTCCTGACTTGCTCAAAACCAGTGGCTAGATTCTCTTGGTTCCTCACTGTTAAGTTCTCAATATCGCATTTTATACTCATTTCTACCCACAGGTCCCAACAGGAGAGCAGCGCTCCATTCAAGGACCCAACTCCCCATCCTTCAGACCCCACGGAACTGTCCCCTGTAGGCCGAAGTGCCTCGCGGCCCTTACCTACCCTCTCTAGCTGTCAGTCTGTGGCAGCTACTGGCATGCCTGCCTGCTCCTTGTCTCTTACACCAAACACAAAAGAACCCCAGGAGCTTCCAGATCCCAGAGACTCCTCAAGAGAAGGTTCTTTCAGGTTTGATGGGAACAAAAGTGAGTTTGGCTTAGGAAGTTCTCTCCCAGCCTCTCCTTTGCACAGCCGCCAGAGCCCAGAGAAGGAGGAGTCGGAACTTCATCTGTACATCATTTCCGCCACCTCATCGATATTTCTGCACCTAAAGAGCTCGTGGAACAACTACATTATAGTAAGTGTCCGAGGAAGCCAGCCTTGACCATGGCGTGTTTGCTCCAGGATTTTTTTTTTTTTTGCTTTGTTTTGTTTTTATTTTTAAGGGCAAACATGCTTTCCTGTTCTCTCGCTCCATTTCGGGGGCTGAGCCTCAGAATTTAGTAATGGTTGTGAGAGACAGGAATGCACCAGTCAAGTAAGGGCATCTTTTATCCAGGTGTTTGCAACAAGGAGAAATGCTTACTAGTGAATAGTGTCTTGGGGACTGGAGAGTTGGCTGAGTGGTGTAGACCACTGCTATCCTTACACAGGACCTGGGTTTGATTCCCAGCACTCACTTGGTGTCTCACAACCATCTGTAGCCTCAGTTCCAGGGCATTTGATGTCCTTTTCTGGCCTCCTTGGGAACTAGGCATGTGTGTGGTATACATACATATATGTAGGCGAGGTGGTCATATACACAAACAAAAGAAAGGAAGAAAGAAAGAGGAAATCTGTGTTAGGGAAAAGAGGAGGAACCTAGGCTTTTTTCTATCTAAGTCTCTATTTCCCTTTTTCTTTCTTCCTTCCTCCCTTCCTCTCTCCCTCCCTCCTCCCTCCCTCCCTCCCTCCCTCCCTTCCTTCCTTCCTTTTTCCCTCTGTTCCTTCATCCCTCCCTCCCTCCCTCCCTTCCTATTTTTCTTTCTTTACTTTCTTCTTCTCCTGTGTGCTCAAGTGTTTTGTGTGCATGTATGTATGTGTATCACGTGTGCATTGCTTTTGAAGTCCAAAATAGGGTGTTAGGTTGTAGCGGGAGGTATTGGAGAAAGCAGCAGTGTGGTCTGGCTAGCTCCCTGGCCGATACCATGCTCCTGCTCCACGTTCCCACACTAACAGCATCAGAGGCGCCAGCCCAGGAGTGCTGGCCCTGGCTCCATGGGACGTTAGTGTGGCTGCTGTCTCTGCCAGGCAGCTCTGTGGAGTCTATGGCTCTAATCATGACTCTTGGGCCAACTCTGCCACCATCATATGCTTGGCTCAACCTCAGACAATATCCACCATGCTTGTGGTACCCGGTAGAATGAAGACTCTTAATGTTTAAAGATTATCCAATGGATTTATATATTAGCAAATGTGCAATACACAAGATGCCCACACAATTAGAATTGTAAACCCAGTTTCCTAACCTTGATATGAATAACTGCTAGAGACACAAGGGTAACATTTCCTGCCATCTTTCCTCTCTTCCTCCTTCTCTTCTTTCTTCCTTTCTCCTTCCCTCCTCTTCTCAACTCCTAGCTCCACCTACATCTACTACTGCCCAATCACAAAGCTCCACTGCAAATACAATGGGCAAGAAAGGTCCTGCAACATTGGGTTCCCTGGAACTGGAGTTACAGATGGCTAAGAGTTGCTGTGTGGGTGGAAGAGCACTGAGCCATCTCTCTGGTTCCAGTACTATCTGTCTTAAGGACTAAGTAGGAGGAGCTCAGTGGATAAGAGCTTTGGTTGGTCTTCCTGAAGACCTAGGTTTTTAATTCCTAGCAGGCCTGTGGTGGCTCACCATTTTCTGTTACTCCAGTTTTAAGGGAACTACCATCTTCTTACGGCCTCACCTGGCACCAGGCACACACACTATGAACAGATACATGTAATAGACAAAACATCCAGACACATTAAAGAACACAATAAGTGGGAAATGTTAATACTAACGATTAAAAGAAAAATTAACCCCATTAATAAGGGAATAATTAACAAAGTATTGTAGAAGGCTGAAGAGATGACTCAGTGGTTAAGTGCACCTACTGCTCTTCCGGAAGTCTGAGTTCAATTCCCTGAAACCACATGGTGGCTCACAACCATCTGTAATGGGATCCAATGCCCTCTTCTGGTGTATCTGAAGATAGTGACAGTATACCCACATACATGAAATATATAAATCTTAAAAAAAAAAAAGAATTAGAAGAGGCACTGGGACTATAAAAATCAGCTTAAAACAAAAACAAAGTATTACATATGCCAGGGATACAGAATAATCCTTGAAAAATTATAGTAAATCTGTATACACAGAAAATCAATTTAGTATATTATAAATAAAAAAGTCAACTTTCAGATTAATATATGTCCTATGATTTAACTAGTATTAAATCCATATTATAATAAATGTCCCAATATATAAACACTATAAGTGTATATGTTATAATTAATTCCTTTATATTATCTAGAAGGAAAAATCCAAAATGGCAATAGACACTATGGATGGTATGTAGACAGGGAAGGGGACACTGAATGTCTGTGTTTCACTTTATGCATTTACTGTCAAACTTGGTAAATCATTTTAAAAATACAGAATTTGGCCAGGCTCTGTAGCATGTGCCTTTAATCCCAGCATTTGGGAGGCCTAGGGCAGGTGGATCCTTTGGAGGTTTGAGTTCGGCCTGGTCTACATAGCAAGTTCCAAGTCAGAGCTACAAAGTGGGACCCTGTCTCAAAACAACAACAGTAATGACAAAAAACAGAATTTGTACGTCATCCTTGAGCAAAGTCCGTGGCAGTTGGTGTGTTGTTCCAATCTGAGTGGGTGTGCAGGAGAATCGAACACGAATACATTTTTTTACAGTGAAAGATTGTTGTATTTAAAACTTATAAAGACCAAATCATGAAAAAATTTCCTTGTGAAGTTATCACATTCTAGACTGACTTTATGAAAGTAAAGCATAAAGGAGACCATAGGGATTCAAGCTTGGACATCTGATACTGAGCAGAAGCAGAGGACTGTCTTTTGTAGACAAAACTTCCGACAATCCCCCTCTTCTCCTCTTTCAGAGAGCTACTCTTTTACAAGATCCTCTGTGTGCTGGTGAGCACAGTCATGTCACCGGGAATCCGAAGCCATACAGGTAAGGCTGGATGTGTGGGATACATGAGATTTCTCTCAGCACTTCAGATCTGTGAGGTGTGTGTGCACGGTTGGGTGCCATATTCATATGCCTATCTCAGCATCTGCCATAAGTTTTGGATGTGCAAGCACAAATATTCATGGAGACAAGTTGAGAGGCAGAGGAAAGAAGGACTAAGTGACAGAAACATGGAGAATGGATGTGTGAGGGTGCCCCTTACTCCTTCCCCACGGAAATAAACATGGTGAACTTTAGAAGGATTTGGGGCACATGCCCTGTCTTAGTTAGGGTTTCATTGCCGTGAACAGACACCATGACCAAGGCAACTTTTATGGAGGACCACATTTAACTGGAGCTGGCTTACAGTTTCAGAGAGTCAGTCCATTATCATCAAGGTGGGAAGCATGACAGCATCCAGGCAGGTAGATATGGAGCTGGAGATGCCAAGAGTGCTACATCTTGATCGGAAGGCAACCAGGACAGACTGTCTTCCAGGCAGCTAGGAGGAGGGTCTCAAAACCCACCTCCACAGTGACACACTTCCTCTAACAAGGCCATACCTCTTAATAGTGCCACCTGAATATGGAACAAGCGTATTCAAGCCACCACAGTGAGTAACAAGTCTCTGAAAAGACCTCCGTTTGGAGCTTGTCACAGCCAGGGAGTGCCCCTTCTAGTACAAATTTCAATTTCTGAGCACAGTGCCAGGTGAGCTCAATCTCTTAAAAGATTTCATTTGTTTTGTGTGCCTGTATGTGTGTGTGTGTGTGTGTGTGTGTGTGTGTGTGTGTGTGCGTGCACCGCATTCACACCCTATTACATGCCCTGCCATGTATGTGAAGGGTAGAGGACAACATTCAAGTCAGTTCTCTCCTTCATAGCATGGAGCCTCAAGACTGAACAGAGGTTTTCTACCTCCACCACAGTCCTTTAACCTGCTGAGTCATCTCCAGGTGCCCTCTGATGAGAACAATTTTTGATTCCCAAAACACACATTGTTTATTATTTTGCTTTCCATGGTGGAAGACCATGTTTTTCTGGAAAGTCTGCTGGCAGCAACAGGAAGCACAAGCTAGCTTGGTGCTCTGCCCTTTGTGTTGTGTGCCCCCAGGGATGAACAGTGAGTAGGGAGTGATTGATAGTTTATTTTGTGGGGTGCAGGGCCTCACTGCTTGTCAGTGGTAAGGCTAGGACTAGGAAGTTCAGTTAAGATCCTACCAGTCACAGCTGGAAGGTGGTGGCACACGCCTTTGATACCAGGATTAAATTCAGGCAGCAGAGGCAAGTGGATTTCTGAGTTTGAGGCCAGACTGGTCTACAGAGTGAGTTCCAGGACAGCTAGAACTACACAGGGAAATCCTGCCTCAAAAAACCAAGGGAAAGGGGCCAGAGAGATGGCTTAGTGGTTAAGAGACTGACTGCTCTTCCAGAGGTCCTGAGTTCAATTCCTAGCAGCCACATGGTGGCTCACAACCATCTGTAATGGGATCCAATGCCCTCTTCTGGTGTGTCTGAAGACAGCTACAATGTACTCATATGAATAAATTACATAAAATCTTTAAAAAAAAATCAACAGAAAAAAAAAGATTTCACCAGTCACAGAATTTTATAGACTCATCAATAATTGTGATATTTGTAAACTGCAGTTTCTTACATTTTACCTAATTTTTGTGTGTGTTTCTGTAGATCCGAGGAGAAAATTAAGCACTTTTGTCAGCTCAAGTCTGAACTTTTTCTTAAAGACAATACTTTGAGGAAGATACTGTGTTTAATTACGGAACTTAGAGTGGCAGCCCAGAGAAACTTCATCCTGAAAAGACTTTTCTGGAAAGTGAGTGTTTTGTTCTTGATCTTTAAAACTTGTTTTGTCTGGTTGTCAAATTTAACCACAAACTGAAAGAGAAATATGTAAACTAATAGAATTAGTTGTATGCTGATGCTGTATTTAAAAATGGTGATTATATTTAATGTAGTCATGTTTTTGTTAAAGTAACTTTTATTTTCCAGATGTAATTGTCATTTGGGAGGCTTACTGCTGAATAAGCTCACCTTTTCTAGCTCTTTTGAACTCTGGCTGGCTGGATCAAGTTAGCTGTACTGGGTCAAACTCCTCTCCAAACTGACTGATTCAAATTCTGGTTCTTTAATCTCGGGCTCCTCCTGTCTTCACCTGTAACCTGTCTGTAAAACTGTCCCTGTAAAATTCCCCCCTCCTCCATCTCTCAGTGCTGTTCTCTTAAGTAGCCTCTCTTTCCTGTCTGTTCTTGTGAGAGTCTGACTCATTCTGTTAAATCTTTCTCTGATTCATCACTTTGTCTGCCCCTCAATTAGATGTCACTTTCAAACATGGCTGCTTCCTTCATCAAACTAACTTCACCTTCCTTGTTTGGAATTAAAGGTGTGTACCAGGGTGTGTCTGTATTACAGCCAGAGGGATTAAAGTCATTCCAGCTGGATCACACAAATCTAGGTCTTTGAATGTGATCATTAGCCAGAGCATTCATGTTGCTGGATGAAATTTTTCCTACATGTTTTAATATTTAAAATTTCATGGGGTAATCAATAATACATATATGTATATGTATGGGGGAAAGATAGAAAGAATTGGGAGCCATGGTATGAAGCAACTGTCACAGGTTAGTTTATGTCGAAGGATTGATGTCAGAGGGAACATTCTTGACCTGTGAAGTGGAGAAAAAGTAGATTTTAAACAAGGTTTTCTATAGAAGTTCAACTTTAGTAAAGATATAAATTAAAAAAAAATACTTTTGAGTACAGGACTGGCATTTTTTCAAAAATATGATCACCAGGTGTCTTAGTCATGGTTTCTATTTTTGCACAAACATCATGACCAAGAAGCAAGATGGGGAGGAAAGGGTTTATTCAGCTTACACTTCCACATTACTGTTCATCACCAAAGGAAATCAGGACTGGAACTCAAGCAGGTCAGGAAGTAGGAGCTGATGCAGAGGCCATGGAGGGATGTTACTTACAGGCTTGCTCAGCTTGCTTTCGTATAGAACCCAAGACTACCAGCCCAGGTATGGAACCACCCACAATGGGCTCTCCCACCCTTGATCACTAATTGAGAAAATGCCTTACAACTTAATCTCATGGAGGCATTTCCTCAAGGGAGGGAGGCTCCTTTCTCTGTGATAAGTCCAGCTTGTGTCAAGTTGACACACAAAACCAGCCAGTACAGCAGGAAGTCCTTCCAGCTTGACTCTCACATGGAGAGTTAAATGGCTGCCTTTGCAGCTTAGTCGGAAGGTATTAAGAAGCCAAGGTGAGAAACGCTGAGCATGTACAGGGCCACATTCATGCTGGGCCACTGGCCCACACGTCTCTGCCATCTTCCCAGTGAGCAGCTTGAAGTACACAGGCATCCGAGCCATCATGAGGTGCTCTGCATGCAGGTGACTAACCATGCTGGTTTCCCCAATGAGAGTGGCCTGCTGTCTTAGTGTGGGTGTCGAGGAAGGTCCCAGGATGTGGGTTAGCTGGGGCAGCTTTGAGCGAATGAAGATGATCAACTATCCTAATTAAATTGATAGAGTGGCTAGAGAGAATAGCAGGTCAGTTTATGACAATGGTGTAAGGCAGTGTGCTTGGGAAGTGGCAGAGCCTATTCAGAACATACCAGACACACTTTAACACAGGACTTCAGAGGGGCATGGATAAACACAGAGAGTCTGGCCCCATCTGCTCCTCTGTTCTTTGCTTTTCGTAGTATGTATCTTCCTTTTTTTTTTTTTCCCCCTCAGTAAAAGCCTACCTGTCCTTCAAGGCTTAGCTCAAATGCCACCAATCTCTCTCTTCTCCGCTGTCCTCAGTGAAGAGCTGTACATCTTGCTCCTTTTGATTTCTGGACCCATTCTGTCTGTATGACTCTGCTATTTATAGTCTGTGGCACTCAGTTCAGTAGACATGTCCTACATGTGACTATTAAGCACTTCGATGTGACCAAGGACGAGGTAGTGGAATTTTAACTGTAATCAGTTTTAAAAGTCCCTGTGCCAGTGACTGCTGTACCAGACAATGTTCTCCAGCTTTACCCATGGCATTCTGACAACTCGGCAAACATTGATTACGTTCCTAATCATTTCGAGGCACGACCACAGGTATCAGACACGGAAGTGTGATTAAGACAGTTTCTACCATCAAGAATCAGTGGGGTTACTCTAACCATTGGCTCAGGCATCTTACTTCCCATGACATACTCAGGCCCAACACAACACATGCACATACCATGTCCTGGTATTTGTTAAATTAAAATCTTATTCTCTTGTGAAGAGTCAAGCTATCCTGAAGTGCAGCTTTCATACTTGAAACCACCAGGCATTTCAGCGTCATGTCATTAGCTGGACTAAATGAGGTGAGGTCTTTGGATTCAGTCTGTGGCACATGAAAGGATGGAGCAAGAGTAGAGGCCACACATGTACATGTGTATGTTAAGTATTTCCATGCCTTCGTGATTCCTCTGTGTTCCTCACCAAATCATGGAGATCTGGGAGTTTGCCTTCACTGTCTTTGTTACAACCCAAGTCTGCTTTCATGTTCGTTTACACAGAGTCAGCAGCTGGGACTAAGGAGGACAACAGTCTCAAATCCTTTTGGGAGGATTAATTTTTCTATTTAAAAGATTACCTCTCTGTAGGAAGAGCTAAGGTGGGAGGACTAAGGAGAGGAAGAGAAGGAATAAGGAGAGGAAGAGGAAAAGGAAAAGGAGGAGCTAGGGAGACCAGAGATGTAGGAGCGATGGAGAGTCATGCAGGTATGGAGAGCAGTCATGGGTAACAACTTTTATTTAGTTAGCTAATTGGGAAACAACTCTCTTTGTATGGGCATGTTGTTATTGAGCATTACTAAATATATAAAGCCTTTGATTAATATTTAAGCATTAGAGTCTTATTTTTGTACTGAGCCCACGTGGATGGCGGGATGGTCTTGGCTATGCCCAGTTTTGTGGAGACAGCATGGAAGATTGGCAGGGCCATATTCCACACTGGTGTCTCATGAGTGGCAGGGCTGGTGTTTCTGGCTGGCCGTTTCTAGCTGCACGTGGCCTCTAGCCACAGAACATGATGGTTGAGCTAGGCAGAGCTGCCTGCAGCTTAGATAGTCGGCTTTACCGGTGGTCGTTTTAAATAATTACTCCTCTCATGGCCCCCAACCCCTGGCTTTTCTAGGGAGCATCATGAGCCTGAGAGCTGAGGAGAAGATAGGGCTCTTGCAGAGGACTGGAGTTCCTATCCCAGTCCTCACAAGGGACAGCTCACAACCTCCTGTATCTTCAGCTTCAGGGGGATTTGATGCCCTTCTCTGACCTCCCAGGGGAACCCCCATACCATATACGCCAACTTATCTGAAAGCACCAGATGTTACTAGACATCACTGGTCCAGGGAAACGGCAACAGAAGGCCAGAAACGAGAAGCGATTGCAAACTTGTATCGAGTTGCCTGATTTTTTGTGGGCGGTGCTTATTTTCAAGTTTAGCTCAGTCAACTTGAACAGGAACACAGAAATGTTAGTTGCTCAAACCGAGTGTCTGTTTAGATAGAAACGACCATCTTTGTTTCAAACCTGCCTTCAAAAGTATCTGTCTGTGTTTACACTGCGTTTCTTGCTATTATTATATAACTATCACGCTGTACATTCGGGTTAGCGTTTATCACGCTGTACATTCGGGTTAGCGTTGGTCAATACTTTTTGTGTCTTTACAACGGCCTTACGTGATTTTCCAGATACTCTTCATCCGTGCCTAAATGGCATCCCTGGCTCTGACATCTCACCTGGATATCAGGGAGTAAAAAGTTTTTTTTTTTTTTTTATTCTCCTAGTTTAAAAGATACTGTTATAAATGGCTTCTTAAGGAAGAGATATTTTCTTTGTTCCTCTATGTGTGGGTGGAGTTTTAACAACTGGTGCTCTCATCTTCTCCTTCTCCGCTTGCCTCACAGACCAGTGAGCTTTTCTACTTCCTAGTGAACAAACTTCATGAGTATTTGCCAGAGTCGAGGGATAAGCGTGCACTTCAAAACAAAAGCCAGAGGGCTGATGAGCTGATGTAAGTACTAACTAGGTAACCAGAGAGTGTAAGTACTAACTAGGTAACCAGAGAGTCCCTCTAAGGCAGTGGTTCTCAACCTGTGGGTAGGGACCCCCTAGGGGTCACATATCAGATAGTTACATTGTGATTCGTCACAGTAGCAGAATTACAGTTATGAAGTAGCAATGAAATAATTTAATGGCTGGAAGTCACCACAATGCGAGGAGCTGCGTTAAAGTGTCGCAGCATTAGGAAGGTTGAGAGCCGCTGGTCTAAGGTTTTAAAGAGAGACGGATGATACTAGACAAGAATACATCCGATATTAATCAATGATCAGTGGAGCTGTAACTTTCGCTTCACATAGCTTTTTAAATTTTAAAAATCATTTCTTTGTTGTTATTTAATCTTTTGAAATAGGTTCTTGTTTTGAAATCTGGAATAGCCTAGAACTCACTATGTAGATCTGGCTGGCCTCAAACCTCTGCTTCCCAAGTGTTATTATAATCATAGGATATGCCACCATGCCATGATCAGTGTCTAAGAGCAGAAATGGCTCTTACAGAGGACCCAAGTTTGGTTCTCAGCTCCCACAACTGCTGACTCACAGCCCTTTGTAACTCCAGCCCCAAGGGGAGCCAATGTCTGTGGCTTTTATGACCTCTGCACGCGCGCGCGCACACACACACACACACACACACATACACACACACACACACACACTTAAAAATAAATCTTAAAAATGAAAATCGTTGCAGATCATTTTAAACTAGTGATCATCCTTAAATTTTTTAGAAAAAAAAAAACTCATTCTAAACTGCTTAAGCTTGTGACTCGATCCTGGTATGCTACTCTCAGTCTGTCAGGAAGCCCATTCTGAGGGCCTTCCATATAGCAGACCAGGTACTCAGCCAGGGTTTGCGATTTGGGACACAGAATTTGATGGACTCTTTGCTAAATGACCACCCGAAAGCCTTTCTCTCAAGGCTTATGGTTTTCTTGGGATTCTGACCTTGTGGAGCCATGTACACATATGTGCATGTGTATGCCATTTTCCATTACTCCCTCTTATTTTCTAGGGCATGTATTGAAATTATACAAACCCTTGGACTGATGTTCAGAGAAACGGAAATTGAATCGTCACGACTGAACACACTGGCAGCGAAGAAGTAAGCTCTTATTCTGTATGAGCATGCGGGTGTGCATATGAGTGTGCGTGTTCATGTGTGTGTGTGTGTGCGTGTGTGTGTGTGCTTTTCTGTTGTTTTGTCTTTCAAGAAGACATCAGACCATGTAGTCTCTGTCTTTGCTCTTGTCCTCTGTCAGCTGCTCTAGTTGGGGACTTGAACCTGGAAGGTGGGGGAGGGGAGCGGGGCTGGAAATGAGGCAGATTAAAGTCTCATGCAATAGCCAACCTTATTCAAAGCAACAGAAAATTTATATTCTGAGGATATTCTCTGGGTTCCGCAAGGTCAAATGAGCAGAACTCACTTGAGTTTAGGCTGCATACAGTCACAAGGACAACCTGTGTCCGGAGGAAATGTAGAATGGTTACCCTTTCTCACACAGCGGGCTAGACTAGGTCAGCAGGCTTTCCCGTGCAAAGTTGCCCAGGTCCTGCTTTCCTTCTCTTTTGTTATTCTTCCCTATTAAGAATATTTTATTTATTCATATACAATTGATCAAATTTATCCTTAGACCCTCCCAACTCCTCTTATCTCCCTACCCCATCTCCCTCACAACTTCATGAATCCTTTTTTTTTTCTGTAAGCACTGAGTCTGGTGCTATTGGTATGTGTACGCACGGGTATAGAGCATATACTGAAGCACAGGCTGCCTGTCATGGCCACATCCTTGGAGAAAACTGAGCCCCCACCCCATCAGCTGCCAAGAAGGCTCTATCTATAGGTGAAGATTTGTGAGCCCTTCATATCCACACTGGACTTGACTTCACAGTCCTGCCCTGCCCCGCCCCTCCCCGCCCCGCCCTGCTCTGCCCTTCCCTTCCCTCTTCTTTTTCAAGACAGGGTTTTTCTGTGTAGTTCTAGGTGTCTCAGAACTCTCTCTATAGACCAGGCTAACCTCCAACTCAGAGATCCCCCTGCCTCTGCCTCCTGAGATTAAAGGCGTGCACCACCATTGCCCACCATATTGGAGTTTTGACTGGCTTCGTCTTACGCAGGTCTTGTGCATACAGCCCCAGTGCTGTGAGTTTGTGTCTGTGATGGGCCTGTCCTGTCTGGCCAAAACAATTTTGAAGCATCTCTTCATGGCATTTGCCTCTTTCTGCCTCCTCTTCTGCAGTGATCCTTGAACCGTGGAGGAGGAGCTATGATGGAGACGGTCCACTTAGGGCTGAGCCCTCCATAGTTGCGGGTCTTGGTATTAACTGGCATCTCTGGTGAAGTTAAGCTTCTCTGATGGGAAGGGGAGAGAACTAACCCGCTGGTTCAGGGAAGTCAGATCACAGAAGAGCTCACTACACATGGATTGTACCTGAGTGGGGCTTTCCTGGCAGAGCCTACTGTGTGTTTCTCTTGCTTTTAAAGAGTTATTTATTATTTTGTATTTATGTATGTAAGCATTGTGCATTTATGTGTACCCTGTGTGTGTAGTAGCCCACTGAGCTAGACAGGGCATCTGATCTGAGGAAGTGGAGTTACAGGCATTTGTGATCTGCTCAGATATGGGTGCTGGGAACCTAACCTAGGTCCTCTACAAGGGCAGTAGGCACTCTTGACTACTGAGCCATCTCTCTAGCTGCCTCCTGCCATTTTTTTTCCCTTCAGTCTTTGTCCCCATGCTTGAAGCAGGATGACTTTCAGGGGAAGGTCTAAAGGGCAAGAAAGTGTTCTTCTTAAGCAAGACATGTAACACTGGTGTCTACGCTTCTCTATCCTAAAAGGAAAACCACCCTCTTATCTGTAAAGTGTGGACTTTAGTTGTTCTAACTTGGTTTGACGCTATCAGCTTCATCAAACCTTTCTTCTGACAAGACTAAGTCTTTTCCTTTGCCTTCAGTCTGTGCATTCACTAGCTAACAATAGAGTCTGGTGTTAATATTAATTTTTGGGGACTTTTGATATACATAGGATTACCAGTATTAATCTGTTGCCATGTAACAAATTACATAAGCTTAGTGAGTTAAACACTTATTATCTCACGTCTCTGTGGATCAATACTCTGGGCAGAGCTGGTTGGGGTCTCTGCTCCTGTCTCAGCCACTTCAGCTGCAGGGTTGGTGGGATTTCTCTTCCCTCCTAAGCTCATGTGATGCTTCAGAGAGCAGCTATAGATTGCATGGCGGCTTAGTTTTTGGCAGGCTCTATCTGTGAGTTCTGGAAGGCCTCCTTTTTACAAAGTTCATCTGATTAGAACACTCCGCCCCAGGATCATTTCCTGTGTGCTAACTAAAGCGGCAATAAGGATGGCCCTTCATATTTCCCACCCAGTATAGCACAATTATGAATGGCTGTCACTTACAGTCATGGGTTCTGCCCACACATAGGAGACGGGGGGTGGGGGAATCACACGGGATCTGTATACCCGTGGAGTAGGAATATTGGAAGCCATATTAGAATATGGATATTGGATGCCACCTTCCACAACATCACAGGCTTTTTGACCTCCAACTTTTGTACTCTAAAATATACTGAAAATATATTTTTAAATTTATACATTACAAATAATACCAATCTGAATAATAAAACCATTCAATTGTTGGGACAATGTTTTTTTTTTTTTTTAAGTCTGGGATGTCAATCCTAGAAGTCTGTATTTTCTGGATGAAACTATAATTTGACTAAAATTGTTGACCCAGAGAGTTTTCAATGAAGTCACGGGGTGGAAGGGGTGGAGTTCAAATTAAACTCCATTTGAGGAAATAAAGAAGCAGTTATTCATTTAGCATTTCCTCTTATTATTTCCCAAAGTGGAAATTTTGCCTCCTTGTTGCATTCTTGCAATATGCCGTGTTCTTTTATATTTTGGTAGTGTTACATTGAATTCCTATATTATCACAGCAAGTGACCCAGAACTTTAGAGTTCCTCCTCTTAGATTTGAAAAGGAATCATTACTGAAAATAAAGGACTATAATTAAATAGAACAGAGAACAGAATGTCAATTCATACTTCATGTCTAGAGAAGCTTCAGAAAGAAGTGTTCTGGGGGCTGAGGAGATGGCTCAGTGGATAAGAGAGCTTGCCGCAAAACTGTGAGAACGTGAGTTCAAATCCCCAGAACTGATATAAAACCTGACATAGTTGTGCTTGCCTCTAACACCAGTACTGAGGAGTGGGGTGGGGTGGGGTTGGGCAGAGAGGAAAATTGCTGTAGCCTGCTGACAGTCAGCCCAGTTCAAATTTAGTGAGAGACCATGTTTGAAGAGAATAAAGACAAAACAGACACAGCCAGCAAAGCTGGCAGGTGGGCTGCACTTACCATGATGGAGGGCACACCTACTATGCACAACAACCCAGGACCTCATAGAGTTTATTATGCATGGCACAGGGGGAGGAGTTAGCTAGTCTCTGTGGGAGTCTCTGTAGTTAGAGCAGTCTCAAGCTGTAAGCATCCTAGAGGAGGAAGCTGTGGCGGCTCAGCTAACACTACCAACATTCCCACTTGGTCCTTGATGAGGCCACGCCCACACCCACAGTACACACGCTCTTGGGACTTTGTGTACTCATTACACATTCGCTCAAAGCTTCCTCAGCTCCTCCCAGCTCAGTGAATGACGTGTTGTCATTTAGGCATGAGGACCCAACTTTGATTCCCAGCAGCTGTCTCTAAAGCCAGGTATGATAGTGTGTGCTCATAACACCAACAGTAGGGGAATGGAGATGGGCTGTGGATTGCTGGTCAGTCACAATAAATAGCCTTTCTGCTGAACCCAGAGCTCAGTGAGACAGACTGCCTCAAAAACTAAAGTGGATGACTTCAGAGGAACACCACCCAGGGGTGACCCCTGGCCTAACAGACATACACATGCACACGCCTGCTATAAATATGGTGAGCGTATGAGGCAGTGCATAGATGAACTATCAAAGCACATCAAAATGTGTACATTTCTATTTTTTTTTTTTTAATTTAAAAAGAACTACCATATACTAGTACTGTTTCCTTGTCCCAGAGATAGATACATGTTACATATTGGCATAGCAACACTTCAGAGAAGTCCTGTGGTAAAGATAGCCAATAGTCGGCACTTTTAAATTATGTGTGTGGTGTGTGTAGGGGGGTGAGTACACATGAGTTCAGGTGCTCTGGGAGGCCAGAAGAGAGCATTAGGGCCCCTGGAACTAGAGTCACAGATGGTTGTGAGCCATCATATGGGTGCCAGGAATCAAACCTGGGACTCTTGCAAGAGCAGTAAGCACTATGTGCTCTTAACTACTGAGCCATCTCCTCTCCCCCCATCTCTGAGAGGCCAAACCTACTCCATCTTGGGACCAGCCCCCATCTTAAGAGAAACTTGACCTATAGCTGAACCCAAGCTGCACCCAAGTACCAGGAAGAACCCCATGGCTTATCCTTGGCCCATACTCCAGAGTTACTCCCTAGCTACTTCCTAGAAACAGTCAATCAAAAATGAGTCTGATTGTTTCAGATGTACTCTCAGATGGTTGTGATTGTTCATGGTCTTGCTTCAGAACACCCACCTGTCAGTAAGCACTATGTGCTCTTACAAAAGTCTTACAAATAGATGCTTGCTTGCCAGGCTGGACTCCCTCGCTTGCTCCCACTCCCTAGAAATGTGAAGGGTGCTTAGGGTTCGGGACTTCTTCACCAAACCATCCTGCTGCGTCAGGGTCAGCAGTGAGTATGACCAAACTTGAGCTTGTAGTAAAGAGACCCTAGTGTGATTGCATCGGAGTCGACTCCTAGGTGGTCTTCTGGGGCACAGTGTCTCCATTTTAATACTTTTTCAGTCTTCCTCTTTATTGCTCGTTGGCTATCTACATTTCTCTGTTTCTATGACACTGTGTTTACTCTTTGTCCTCCCCACAGTGCTCCCAGGTGCTCACTGTCTCACTTCTCCATCCTCTCTTCTTCTGATCCTATGACACTGTCTGTTTACTCTCTGTCCTCCCTCTCCAGTGCTCCCATATGTTTGCAGTCTCACCCTTCCCTCTCTTCTTCCTCTGCTTCTATGACACTGGTTACTCTCCATCCTCCCTCCCCAGTGCTCCCACATGTTTGCTGTCTCACCCTTCCCTGTCTTCTTTCTCTGCTCCTATGACAGTGTTTACTCTCCATCAGCCCCACAGTGTTCCCAGATGCTCACTGTCTCACCTTTCCATACTTTCTTCTTCTGCTGCTCCTATGACACTGTCTGGTTACTCTCCGTCCTCCCTCCCTAGTGCTCCCATGTGCTCACGTTCTCACCTCTCCATCCTCACTTCTTCCTCTTTCTGGTCTGTTCCCATATTTATACTTCGAGTGAGCTTAGCCTGACCACTTACTTCCTCTGACTGTAGAATCTATTTTGACTATCCTGTTGCTTAGAATTAATAATCCGTAAACATACTTTGGAAATATAGCTTTACTTGGAACCATAACCTTCCTTAAATCCCTCCCTGCTGAGCTCTCTGGGGTAGTGAAGTTGGGAACTACACTTTCCCTCAGCTTAAAAAACAAACAAACAACCCAACAATAAACTTACCATTTCAAGGTATTCACCTGCTTGTCTAAGGATCAGTTAAGAAGTGTCTGTAAGTTTGACTCCACTGGTTCCCGTTTAGAAGCTTTTCCCATTAATGGCTTTTTGTATATTTTTTTAGGGGAACACTGTTTAATCTCTTAGTAATTCTAATTAGCAAGCCTAAGGTTCCAACGTCCTGCGCTGTATCTGATGCCCAGCTGATGGCTGATTCAACCTCAGCCGAAGCGTTTTTCGACGGTCAGGTGAGATGAGAACCTAAGGGTGTTGATTGAATGGAACATGTGTGGGCTCTTGTTTCTGTGTTTTAATGTGGAGCTCGATGGCGTAGATCTCAGAAGTATGTACACGTTAAAGAGGACATTTTTTTGTTATTAACCTAACACCTCAGCTATTTCAGAATATTTGAGGAATCTGAGCCGATATTTGATATTAAGATAGTGTGTGGAGCTGGGTGGTGGTAGCGCACGCCTTTAATCCCAACACTTGGGAGGCAGAGGCAGGCAGATTTCTGAGTTCAAGGCCAGCCTGGTCTACAGAGTGAGTTCCAGGACAGCCAAGACTATACAGAGAAACCCTGTCTCGAAAAACAAAACAAAACAAAACAAAACAAAACAAAACAAAAAAAACAAAAAAAAAAAAAAAAAAAAAAAAAAAAAAAAAAAGAAAAGAAAAAGAAAGAGAAAGATAGAACGTGGAGACTAGAATCTTGGCCTAAGAGTCAGATGTGAGCCACGGCAAGAAGACTGGGTTCAAAGGCGGGAAACGCTGAGCTTGCTTTTCGGGTTTGTTAATCTGGATCATTAATAGTATTTCCCCATAAAAAGGTGGGTGTGGGTTTCATGTCTGCAGGACATTTGGATCTTCTGTGCTGGACAGCCAGTTGGCCATCAGGAGACAGTACGGTGTTTGGTTCCAGTCAGGTATCATCTGAGGAAGGGAGAGATTAGCAGAGTGCATCCTGCACACTGTTTGAGAGGAGCAGAGATTAGGCCTGGAGCATGTCCCAAGGTGGTTCTCATGCCCTGAGTGGCTTGTGGGCACTGTCAACCGCCTGGAGACCTCAGGGGCAGTCAGAGGTCCCTGAGCCCCATGTTTACCCAGACCACAGAAGAAGCTAGGCACAAATCTGAAGTTGCCAGAGGACCTCCTGCCTCAATTCTAAGAAGCACATTTACCCCCTTTTGTTTTGTTTTGAGACAGGGTTTCTCTGTGTGGCCCTGGCTGTCCTAGAACCCCCTTTATAGACCAGGCTGGCCTTGAACTCAGAGATCCACTTGCCTCTGGCTCTTGAGTACTAGAATTAAAAGTGTGTACCACCACCCCCACCACCTTCATGTTTCTACCTTCATGAAGTAAGGTTGTTGATCTGACTGCTGATGTGGCCCCAGGGTGCAGACCTTTCATGCTTTTGTCTGGACCATTTGTGTCCACCCCAAATCCACTTTGTGAGTTGTTGCTAAATATGTCACCCCTCTACGAGAGCAGCTTTGATTTGGGTGGTACTGGGGATTGAACACACCCAAGGAAAGCACTCTATCACTAAACTAGGCTCTCTTTTAACTTTTTGTTTTGAGTTGCCCAAACAGGCCTTGAACTTGGGATCTCCCTGCCTTAGGCTCTTAAGTGTCTAGAGTTGTGAGCCTGAGCCAAGGAGCCCAGCACTCAAGCAGCCTTCCCGAGAATGACTGAGCCAAGTGAGTCAGGAAAGTGAACATCACAAATTAAAATCTTAGTCAGAAATCCTTTCACAAGTATCTAAAGGGAAATGGCTTTCTGGCTCAGCCTATGGTAGTGTTGACTTATGGAACCTTCTAGTTACAGAAGCTCACTCTGGAGTACACGGACACTGCCACAGCACTGTTCTACGAGATTCTACTTGTCTTCCAGCAGGTACCAGGCACGTCTTTATTATAATTCTGATTTGGGTATGCTGTGGTTAACTGTGTAGAGCGCTTTTATTGGGGATCTTCAGTGATATTACAGGTTATTATGACTGATCAGGATAAGAACCTATTTGGGATCGAGAAGTCTTTTTAGATACAACTTTAGACTTCATGAATATAACTCGTCTCCTTGAGTTTCTAGGGAAATCTTGGATTGGGATCTGCAAAGTTTGCTATTAGCTGGATGATGTCCTTTCTACAAAGCTGTCCCCCCATCGTGAGTATTGAGAGGAAATGGGCCCGGCTTAACGGATGTTTTGTGCTTAATTAATAAAACAGAGGCATTGTGTTGTGATCGATTCTACAAAGCAGAAGCAAAATATAAACATGATTTTATTATTTAATCAAAATAAAACATTTTTATATTCAAGACCTGAATTAAAGGCATTAAAATTATGGTTTAGGATTAGCTTTATTTTATTAAAAAAAAAAAACAACAACAAAAAAAAAAAAAAACAAAAAAAACCTTTGAACCTTGAAATGTAGCAAACAAAATGTTAAGTTATTGGCTTGTAATTTAAGTAAAATATTAACATTTCCCATCAATAGAAACATGAATAGAACATTTGGAATTGGCTGTGTGCTCTGCCTCTGCAGTCACTACTGTGGGGCTACCACTGTTGTCCCAACTCTGATAATGTTTGAAGATTCCATTCCTTTCCAAATGGCCCATGCCTGCCTGTCATTCCACTAGGTCACAGCCAGAGGGCGCTATTTAAAACAAAAGAATGTGATTGCATTTCTTTGATGTGAGCTCGACGATCTTTCAGCAGCTTTTCTCTTTGTATAGAGGCCCACCTCTGACCTCCATAGGGCTTCAGGGCTGGGCATCTTATAGCTTTGCTGCCCCATCTGGTCCCTCCTTCATCCTGCCATGTACACATCTCTCAGCTCAATGGCAGCCCCCCACCACCCCACCCCCCCCCACCCCCCCCCCCCCCCCGCACCTCTCTCCCCCTGCACTGCCATGACTCTACTGCAGGCCGTCTTCCTCTGTGTTGGTCTTAGTCTGAGTGTCACCGACTAAGGGTAATTTGCAAAGGGCAGAGGCTTATCGAGCTCACACTTCAGAGGCTGGTTGGTCAAGATGGGAGAACTGTATCTTGTAAGAATCTTGCCGTGTCCTTCCGTGAGTGAAGGCATAAGGAGAAGAGAGTTTATATGCCTCAAGTCTGCTTGTGTGTTTTTTTTGTTTTGTTTTGTTTTGTTTTTTAAGATTTATTTATTTTTTTTATTTATATGAGTACACTGTAGCTGTCTTCAGACACACCAGAAGAAGGCCTCAGATCCCATTACAGATGGTTGTGAGCCACCATAAGGTTGCTGGGAATTGATCTCAGGACCTCTGGAAGAGCAGTCAGTGCTCTTAACCACTGAGCCATCTCTCCAGCCTGTCTGAAGTTGTTGTTTGTTGGTGTAGCTGAATTCACTGTTATAACAAACTTGGTTTTGAAATAACAGAGTCTCTCCACAAGATATCCATGAATATAACTATCCTATTATCTTATATTCTTGAGGGCAAGAGCTCATGCTTTAATAATCTCTTATACAGCCTCCTCTGCCAACACCTTTACTTTCGGGATTAAGTTACTGACACATGAAAACGAGCTGTAGCCAGCAGTGTCTGAAGGACTTCTCTCTCCTTGCCAGCCTAGCTAACCTCTGCTCATCTGTGAGGCCATGGTGCTGGTTCCTTGAGAGGAATGCAGAAGATGATTCTCTGGCCTTCTAACTGGGTCACATCCCACCAACAGAGTCACACAGTACCTTATACAGTGCCTTCTTCTTCCTCTCTCTGAGCTTGTCACTGGTGCTGTTTGCATTGGCTTCTGTTGTCATATGGTTCTGTCCTATGGTAGCTGTTAGTGGCCTGTGTCTCCTGGTGTACTTTCTACGAATGTGGTAGAGGTGGACATTTCTCTTCACTCGATTACTTTGGTCTGAGTCATATGCTTCCTAGGCTCACGTATCTTTCTAAAATGCTACTTACAGTGTTTCCCATGGTGACTGCCCTACCTACTGATGTTCCTGAGAGATGATGAATAGGGCCCTCTATCATAAGGGCTGTGTAGTGTGAACAAATGACGGGGGGGGGGGGGGCTTTCTGTTCTGTAGAGGTCGTTTGTCGTTTGAAGTTTGTTACAGATCTAGTTTCTCATGATCCAGATGATGGCTTTCTCTCTGTATCGACTGCAACTGCAAGAAGACAGGAGAGGTCTAGTCTGCTCGGTGTTCACGGTATCTAACGGACTAAGTTTTATGAAGCCTTCGTCCCTCAATTCCTTGCTAACTTCCCTAAGCTTGGTTTCCCTCTAATTCATCTATGCATTCAATTAGTCAACCTATGTTTTACTAGATATCTCTTTAAGAGGTATTGTATGGGGCTGGTGGAAAGGCTGGGTGGGTAAGGTGATTGTTGACAAGCCTACAGACCAGAGTTCGTTCCCTGGACCCAATATGGTGGAAGAAGAGAATAACCCCGTAAGTTGTCTTCTGAATCCACATGTGGATCGTGGCCTGCACACCCGTGTACACATATGTACACACGCATATTCACACACAGACACAGACATACACATAGTAGACAAGACACACACAGAGATAAGGAAGTGAGTGGGGTATCTGACACGAGGCAGTGCACTCTCTTCCCATATGAGAGTATGCCCCGTTGACTATCAGTGGTTCCCAGCTGAGAACATCTTTTCTAGAACGATGATGTGGAGTCTGTCCTGAAGAATCTGTATTCTCTTGTCAGATCCCCTCAACGTCTTCATAGAAAACTGGCCAGGGGCACTTATCAGCGGAATAGCCCACTGCCCAAGAGAGATTAAGCCTCTGATGTTGGCTTCTTCAGCAGTGCACAGAGTCCAGCCAGGCTCAGAGTCACTCTAGGAGTGCCCTAATTTTTAATTATCCATATTTGTCTGTGCAAGCGGAAAGTCTCCTATGTGTTTTATGCAATGGTCTTAGGTTGTATCATCTGGGCGAAAGCCCCAGGTCCTAAGGATCTCAGACAGTGGGGGAGTTTCTTACTCAGTCTTTAAAGGTGATACCTTAAAGCAGTAGCTCTCAAGCTGTGGGCAAGACTCCCTAGGCTCAACTGACCCTTTCACCTAAGACCGTCGGAAAACCGGATACTTACATTACATTTCATAACAGTAGCACGGTTACAGTTATGAAGTAGCAATGAAAATAGTTTTATGGGTTGGGGTCACCACAGCATGAGGAACTCTGTTAAAGGGTCCCAGCATTAGGAAGGTTGAGAACCGTTGCCTTAAAGGAACTGAGTTAAGTATGAGACCAGACTGTGACCGTGAAGTCTGTCAGGACAAAGGCTGTCCTGAGGCAAGAGAATGTTGACACAGACCCAGCTGTAAACAGGAGGGGCAAAAGTAGACCATGTTAGAGAGATTTGCAAAACTGTTGGGGGGATGCGATCATTGAATGTACCTACTTTTCAGCCAGCCCTGATTACTGTACCTAGTAAAAGCATGGTGGTACTGAGAGTCTAGGGGATGGCTCGGCAGGTAATGTGCATTTCCTGCCAAGCCTGACAACCAGTCCTAGGCCCTCATATGTAGGAGAGATCTGACTTAAGCAAGCTGTCCTCTGGCTCCCAGACATATACTGTGGCTTACATGCACAATGTGCCACCCCCAAAAGATTAAAAATATAATCTTAAAAAGAAAACAACAACAAAGAAAATCAAGGTGCTAAAGAAATTAAAATTGGGGGCTGGAGAAATGGCTCAGCGGTTAAGAGCACTGACTGCTCTTCCAGAGGTCCTGAGTTCGATTCCCAGCAACTACAGGGTTGCTCATAATTATCTGTACTGGGATCTAATGCCCTCTTCTGGTGTGGCTGAGGACAGGTTACAGTGTACTCAAATATATAAAAAAAAATAAATAAAATCTTTTAAAGAGAAAAGAAATTAAAATCATAAATACCAGTTGGTTTGTGATCTGGTATTGAGTAGCGTTTCAGAGAGAGAAATAGTCCATAGGTATCAGTTTGGATTTGTGGATGAGGCTAGCGGCTGAATCAGGGTGCATGTTGGTGACACCCCATCTGTATGTAATGACATTTTCCTCGTCTAGATGGCTTTTGTGGCCAGGATCGTGGAAGGACTAGTGAGAGGGCTCTCAGCCTCGCTCCAGCTGCTCACGCCCTGCCAAGCAGTTCTGTTGTACCAGCAGCTTTACATCCTTAGGAGCTGCCTGCAGCACAGTAAAGATCTGGCCGAGTATATCAGGAGCGACCACCGTGAGGAGTTCAGGTAAGGCAGAGCACGTCCAACTGAAGTACCCACTGCTCGTCTTCACAGGACCTGATACTTGGGTTAAACGATCATGGGAAATTCCACGTCCGTTTTTGGTAAATACCTTATTTGATCACAGGTAAGGTGAAATCTGGGGGAATTCTAAGAACCACTGCTATTCCAGCAGTGTTCCCAGCCGAGATGCTACTTGTCTGGAATTGATTGCCTTTCTTGTGCACAGCCTACGTTGTACGGACGTGTAATGATTTATTTTGGAGTAACAAACCCTATTGAAGGGGGTGATGGATCATGAACTGAGTTCAAGTCAGTCATTGCAGGGGTGTTTTGCAGGGATCAGTCAGTAAGAGGGGGGGGGACACACTGGGAGCACAGACACACTGAGGAGTTAGCTGGCTGTCTATTTGTCTCGTTCACCACCTGGTCACTAGCAGAACAGGAAGAGGCAGCAGTAGCCAGGATTGGTTCCCTCAAGTCAGCCTGTTCCCCTGAGCACCTCAGGGGTTGCACTTCTTTCTCAAGGCCAGCAAAGCACTCGGCAGTATAGACTGAACTAACTCGTACTAAAGAAAAGCTAAGGTAGCTTTTTGCCTTGCATGAGAAGGGTTCAGGCAGCGCAGCTCCACCATTGGTTTGGAGAGAGAGACTCCCAAGAGATGTGAAGGCGTACACTACAGCTTTATATTGGCTTCAAAAGGAAGAAATTCAGCCCTCTGTGTGGACTCTGTTTTTCCTGCATGTGGCATTACATCAGAGGGTCCATTCTGGAGACCATAAAAGGGACTTATTTGGCTCCAAGTTGAACCCACAAAACAGCCCCAGCACCCCTCCACTCCTGCTCGCTAACTTCCTTTGAAAATTTCATTAGGAAAAACTGACATAGCGTGAAATTTACCCCTCTGGAGCATATAATTTGGTAGCTCTGAATACATTTCAAAATGTTTTTGTAGCCGTAATTATTGAACCACAGAACACTGTCATTATCTCGAAGAAACCCAGTACCCACTAAGCAGACATCCATTCTTGCTTCTCCTCAGCTCTTGGTTCTAACCTCTTACCGACCCTGTCTTCTGGACAGTCATCTAGCGGACCACCTTTTGTCCCAGGTCTTTCATTTACCATATTCCCAAGGTTTAGCATGTTATAGTGTGCATAGCATGACCCAACCCCAAACACACACACACACACACACACACACACACACACACACACACCTGTTTTTCCAGTTTGAGACAATGTCTCACAGTGTAACTCAGGCTGGTCTGGAACTCACCATGTAGCTTGTCTTTGAACTCACGGCAATTACACGCGTGTACCATCATGCCTAGCCTAATTATAAAAGACCTAGTTATAAACTTTAGAAACCATCAGGACAGCTGGCAAAAATGGTTAACAGTAGCAACCTGGAACTCCCCGCAGACCCTGTCAGGGAGATTGTGTGCCCTTGGGCTACCATCCCTCCTGCCTTCTCCTCCCAGAGGTGTAAACCAATGGTGTTAACTTACTTTGAGTTAGAATCACGTTATTAGTAACACTGACCCAGGGGTAGTCCTTCCGCTTTGGTTTGCCTGGGGCATGATCTGGGAATGGCAGTTTTAAAAGCTACCCCAAGCGATTCTGGTCTGTGCTCAGGGCTGAGAACCATCCTTTGATGCTACCCAAAGAGGTGGTTGAAGACTGCCTTTATCTTTATGGGAGATAAACCCCTATTCTTTCCTCTTGCCTGGTCTGGATGGGTTATCTGAGCTTGGCCCCCTACTCCTTGCTGTGCACTGTCTGAGGGGGCCACCATCAGAATCCTTAGCATAGACTTTGGTGAAGACAATCCCGTCCTGTCTTGGTCACCGCCTAGGTGGCAGATCCATTGTTAATAATTCCTGTCTCAAAGAGAAATGCTGAAATGCATGCATAGTAAAGATTCTCTAAGTCTTTACTAAGAATTAGTAAATTCTTAGTAAATTTAGAGAATTCTCTAAGTCAGGAAGTTGGAAGTCTAGAAATGCTGAGTCTTGTGGCTAAGGGTGGTCCTCCACCCCCACTCTTACCCCACCCCCAACCCTCCAACATTGTGAATGTGAACATACTGGATGAGCCAATGTGAAAATTCTCATTTTTAACAGTGTTTTGTTCCTCTCTGTGATTTGCAGGTACTTTATTCACATGCCAGCCTTGGAGAAGAGGCTCCCGGGATGCTACCCCATTACAGAGCCCACCGCTCGGCTCTGTCATGAAGTTCTGCAGCTGATTGAACAGAAACAGTGTGCAAAATGTTAGAGGAGATAAGAAGTATAAAGTATTCACCGAAGTCACTATGAAAACAGCCTTTGATTTATTTAGTATCTCTTTCAAAAGATTCTAGTCAAATACTTACTAACACCTCTTTTAAGAGGTCTTAATTTTTTTTTTTTTTTTTTTTTTTTGCTTTTTTTGCGACAGAGTTTCTCTGTGTAGCCCTAGCTGTCCTTGAACTCACAGAGATCTGCCTGCCTCTGCCTCTGCCTCCCAAGCACTAGGAGTAAAGGCATGTGTCCCCACATCCAGCTCTGGCGGTCTTAAATTTTTAAGTACCCATGCCTAGGCTGAGAGCATGCAATTCAGAGGTAGAGTGTTAGCATCTGTGAAGATGTGTGTTCAATCTCTACCTCAGGAAACAAACGAACAAACAAAACCAAAAAAAAACCCCACAAACAATAACAACAACAAAAACAAAACAAAACAAAACAAAAAACCCCCCAAAACCCCACAACCCAGTACCAAGCAGCATAGCCTACATCTTTCTTCACGTATAGAAAGTGGTGCACCTCTCCAGAATGAACACTTTCTTAAAGCCATGGAAGGTAGAGACTGAGTATGCAGAATAGATATCGTGGGTTCCCTTGATGTAATGAGGGTAATCGGCCGAAGCCACTGGAACACCCGCAGCAAGATTGTTTGTTTGAAGTACAAACTACACAGCCTAAGAGAAGTGCCGGGTAATGGCGGCACCTTCTCTCCTACCCAGAAATATTCTAATGTCCAAAGTATGCCTGCAGCAGTGGGCAGGAGAGCAGTCACGGCTGCACGGAATGCTGATTGAAAACACGCAGGACTTCCTGTGGGGAAGCTCCATAGTGTGCTGCTTTGCTTCACGCCTGGGTGGGCCAGTCTGAGCCAGCCTGTGGAGCCCCAAAGAAGAGGGACCTCACCTTGAGCTCTCAGTCTCATAGCCATTGACAAAAGGCCACACTGAGTGGCCATACGTTAACTTAGTCCCCAAATGCTCTCTGGAGCTGTTGCGTTTGACTTTTGTTGTTTGTTTCGAGACAGGGTTTCTCTGTGTAGCCCTGGCTGTTCTCGAACTCAGAAATCCTCCTGCCTCTGTCTCCCAAGTGCTGGGATTAAAGGCGTGCGCCACCACTGCCCAGCTTTGCCCAGTTTGACTTCTAAAAAAACCAGAATTGGGCTTTCTGTTCAACTTCCTCCAGCTTTGAGGAAGTAGCAAAGGAAAGTCTGCTTCCAAAGAAAGTGTGCCCTGGGCAACTTCGCCTGTGCTGCTCACTGGAGCCATGGCTAGGGACTTCGTTGAGGAGACTTAGGTTCTTGTCATAAATTTGTCTAGCAATATTTAAATTATTTCACAGTGATCTTTTTAAATATTACATTTATAGGATTTTTTGGCTGATTGTTCAAGATATTTCTTGGATTTAATACTTCTATAGCTTTGTAAATATTCTATGTAAAAATAGACTCGCTCTAGCTGGGTGTGTCACAGAAATGGTGGAGCACTTGCCTAACATGTAGGAGGTTCAATGCCCAGCACCACAAAAATGAAAAATAAAAACTGGCTTCTGAATATGAGTCTTTGTGTTAAAAGGGTACACAGAGAGACACTGTTAGCTTCCGAAATTGCTATTCTGACAGGCTCTTGGTTCCCTCCTTAGCCCTGTCCCCGATGTGTACACCTGCCCTCAGCAGCGGTAGCCTCCTCCTCGCCCTGCTGGGCTTCCACACGCCACCATCCTTACAGCTCCAGCATCCCAGGTTCCCATCATTCACAAGTTCTTATGGGCTGGTTTCATTGTCAATGCAGAGTTTAATAGAGTCATTGTAAGATCTTTCAAAAATACCCCATAAAGATAGTACTGTGTTTTCGACTTGAAAAGTCTGATATACTGTGACGTTCAAAATAATGTTTTGACACATTGATAAAAAATTAGTTTTGTTTGCAGATTATTTATAAATTACTAGTCTTATTTGTTTCCATGAGGTTTTTTTTTTTTCCTTTTAGTATGACTTTTAAAAAGACTTATTGTACTTTTGAAAGAAAAAAAGGTATAGGCAATGAAACCTTCGCTCAGGAATCTTGTTTCTAGTTCTGACTCAGGCATAACTAATTTACATGAAGCCACTCTCTCTAGGCCTTGCCTGTTTCTTCTTGTTCCTCCAGGGTGTAGAAGGATGAGTCTCTCCAAGCTCTCTAGTGTCCTCTGCCTGTAAACAACACTTTTGTTTATTGAAGCGAGGTCTCACAGAACCCAGGCAGGCCTTGACTGCTCAATATGACCAAGACTGACTTTGAACACCCTTTCCCCATGTCTCCATCTCCCCAGGGCTGGTATTCCAAGTGTGAGCCATCACCCCTGGCTCTGCACCCAACGCTCACTCTTTGTTTCCTTTTATTGTTATGTGTGGGTTTGTAGAGGCCAGAAGAGGACAGCATTGGATTCCTTAGAGCTGGAGTCACAGGGTGTTGCGAGCTACCTCATGTAAGTGCTGGAAACTGAGCTCTGGTTCTCTGGGAGAACAGCAAGTACTTCTAACCACTGAGCCACCCCTCCGGCCTCTGTATGTACATGAGACCTCACACTTTGAAGTTGGGTAGTGTGTTCCTCTACTACATTCGTTCCAAGGAAGCCTACACGTTTGTGCCATCAACGTTTGTGCCATCAACACAACCACGTGGTCTTCAAGCCTTCTCTAACAGCACCACATGGTCTCAGAACCTCCCTTCACCACTCTCCAAGATGTCTGTTAAGTCTCTAGTTCCTACTTAGGGGGCAGAGAGGGGACTAGTAAGAGTCCTGGCCTGGTAGATGACGAGTCTTTTCTGAAACAGTGAGTCAGAAGAGTGTGAAGAGACGGTGGAACATGTATCCCTGCTTCAAGCTAGGCTGTCCTAAGCAGTGAATAGTGGAGACCACAGCTTAGGTCATGGCTGGCACCAGGAGAGCAGCTGGGTCAAGCCCAGTGGGTCCCGACGTTCCTAATGCTACAACCTTTCAATACAGTTCCTCATGTTGTGCTGACCCCCAACCATAAACGTATCTTCATTGCTACTTCATGACTGTAATTTTACTACTCTTAAGAATCATAATGTGAATATCTGTATTTTCTGATGTTTTTAGGTGACCCCTGTGATGAGGTTCTCCACATTGCTACCCTACAATCTACCTCACCACTGCACAGGTTGGGGACTGTGTGGAATCTTAATCTAGAGTTCCAACCAGAACCCCTGACCTGAGCCTATTCCAAGACTGAAGTTTTTAAACCCAAAGTGACCTTGTCTTAGTTAGGGTCTCAGGGCTGTGAAGAGACACCATGACCAAGGCAACTCTTATAAAGGACATTTCATTGGGACTGACTCACAGGTTCAGAGATTCAGTCCGTTATTCTCATGGTGGGAAGCATGACAGCGTCCAGGCAGACATGGTGCTGAAGGAACTGAGAGTTCTATATCTTTATCTGAAGGAAGCCAGGAGGAGACTATCTTTTGCAGGCAGCCAGGATAAGGCTCTTTTTCACACTGGGTGTAGCTGGAGCATCAGGAGATCCCAAAGCCCACCTACACAGTGACACACTTCTTCTAACAAGGCCACACCCACTCCAACAAGGCCACACCCACTCCAACAAGGTCATACCTATTTCAACAAGGACACACCTTCTAATACTGCTACTTCCTGTGGGCCAAGCATAGTCAAACCACCACAGACCCCACGACTGAAAACAGAACATTATTATTCTGGTCCACAACCTATCAGATTAGAATAACAGCAATTAAAGAACCATACACACCCATCCAACAAAGAGATCAGATATTCACACCAAGAAACACCACAAACATCATAACTCCAAATGCCTAGATCCTTTAAAAAAAAACCATACAGACATGAGCAACCAAGACAACATGAGTCCTCATACTGTAGAAAAAACAAACTAGCATGCCTATTGTAATATAACCTGAGAAAAGCAAATTATCTGAAGTGCAGGGGGAAAAGAACTTCAAAATACCAATTATTAATATATTCAAGGACTTTAAATATGATATGAATAAATGCCTCAATGGAGTCTAAAACCACAAATTCACAGGAAAATAAAATAGCAAAAACTGCTGAGCAGTGATGGCACACGCAGCATTTGGGAGGCAGAGGCAGATGGATTTCTGAGTTCGAGGCTAGCCTGGTCTATAAAATGAGTTCTAGGACAGCCAAGGCTACACAGATAAGTCCTGTGTCAAAAAACAAACATACAAACAAACAAAAAAAAAACAAAAAAAACCCAAAAACCGCCCAAAAAAGCAAGAACAATTTGAGATGTGAAAGTAGAATTTAAAAAAGAAATGGAATTGCTAAACAAAAGCCAAACTGAACTAGTCCTGGAACTGAAAACCCAGGGAGTCTGACAAAAAGTCCAGAGGTAAGCCTTGCTGACAGATTGGAAGTAGTCAAAGACAGAATTCTTAGGTCTTGGAGACAAGGTAGCAGAAATGGATGTCTCAGTCAAAGAAAAAGTTAAGTCTAAAAAAGCCAGGTATAGAAAAATTAAAACATTCAGGAAATCTGGGACATCATGAAAATACCAAACTTGAGAATAATAAATATAGAGGCAGGAGAAGAAACCTAAGTAAAAGATACAGAAAATGTTCTGTATCAACAACAAATCAGAAAATTTCCTCAATCTAAAGAGATTCCTTTACAGATACAAAGGCATACAGAACACCAAAGAGGGTGGACAAGAAAAACTCCCTGCAGTACGTAATAAAACATGAAACATTTAGAATAAAAAAAAAGAATGTTAAAAGCTGAAAGGGAAAAAGATCAAGTCGTATAGAAAGACCCACTAGAATAGTAGCACTTTTCAATGGCGACTCTGAAATCCAGAAGAGCCCAGATAGTTGTTCTACAAAGTCACATGCCAGGGCTGACTGCAATATCCAACAAAACTATCAATGCAATTGAAGGAGAAAGAAAAATTCATGATTAAAAAAAAATTTAAGTAACTTTTGTCTGTTTCTGGAGATATTTAGAAAACGGTGCCCAGTCCGGCTTGTTCCTGGGCAGCCAGCTTGTTCTCAGGCAGCCGCCATGTTCCCGCTGCTCCTCAGCTCTGACTGGGGCTCTGGCTAGTTAGATGCACAGGCCCTGGCACCCATGAGATGCCAGTGCTCCAGCCAATCCTCCACACTGCATCCACAAAGCTCGGCTGAAGCTCAGACAATATCTGCCATCCCCACAGTACCCAGTAGAATGAAGACTCTTAAAGCTTAATGATTATCTAAAGGATTTATATATTTAGAAATGCTCAATCAACAAGATGTCCACACAATTAGAGTTGTTACCCAATATCTAATCTTTTGATATTAAGTTGCTACCCAGGACAGCTTTTGACCCATCCATGGTTCTCCATGGCTGATAGCCTCCTTCTTCTCCTACCCTTCTTCTCTTTCTCTCCTCCTCTTCCTCTCTTTCTCCCCTCCCCTTCCTCTATTTCTCCCCTCCCCTTCCTCTATTTCTCCCCTCCCCTTCCTCTGTTTCTCCCCTCCCCTTCCTCTATTTCTCCCCTCCCCTTCCTCTGTTTCTCTCCCAGCTCCACCTCTTCTGCGGCCTAATCACGGAGCTCCACTGTGAATACAAGGTAGCAGAATAAGTATCCTGCTACATTTGTCCACTAATCCAGCTCTACAGGAGGCAGTAGAACGGTGGTTCTCAACCTTCCTGATTCTGTGACCCTCTAATACAGTTCCTCACATTGTGGTGATCCCCAATTATAGATTATTTTGTTGCTACTTCATAACTGAAGTTTGTGATTGTTATGACTTGTAAATATCTGATATGCAAACCACTAAGGGGTCATGACTCACAAGCTGAGAACCACGCACTAAAAGGAAAGCTTCAGTCTGAAGAGAAGATTAAATATACCCAAGAGGACATAAGGAATAAATAGTCCCACATCAGCGCATCAAAGGGAGGGGGCACACCACCACACAAAATAGCAGGAATTAATACATACTTTTCAGTAATAATTCAATATTATTGGTCTAAATTCCCCCAGTAAAAAGACACAGACTAACAGATTAGAAAGCAGGATGCACCTTTTTCTTGGCTCAAGGGAACAAAACAACATCAAGGACAGAAAACATCTTAGGGTAAAAAGATGGAGAAGGGTATTCGAAGCCAATGGAACCAGGAAGTAAGCAGGACTAACTGTTTTAATAGCTGACAAGTAGACTTCAGACTAAAACTAATCAAAGGGGAGAAGGAGACGATATGTTCATTAAAGGAAAAGTCCATCAAGAGGATATTCCGGTTCTAAACATATACCAACTAGTGCAATAGTTGCACAAATGTTATGGGTGTAACCCACCCTTTTTTCTTGGATTTAAGGTCCATTCAAGATGGTGACAGCACGTACAAGATCTGTACAAACAAGGCAGACAGAATACCAGCATGGATAAAGGGAAGAGGACACCAAGGTCTACGTATAACTGAGGCTATTGCAGTTGACACTTACTGGGACAGGCAACGCCATGCAGCACACCCCATACAGTGTATTTTTGTGTATTTATCTCCGCTCCCCACAGATGCACTATGCTTCTACAACTGGGTGTTTTCTACAACCCACTGAGTACAATTTGTGCTGCTCATGGACTCACAGGTATGGGACCATCTACACCCTTAAAGAAAATTGAGCCTTCCCTACCAGCCTTAAATTGTCCCTAGCTCCTCAGTTAGGGGTGGGGCTCATAAGCACCTCCCTCTTTCACGCTGGAAGGTTGACAGGCTTGGTCCTGTGCCAAAGACAGCAGCTGCCTGTGGTCATGAGTGTGGCAGGCCTGTCATGTGCAAGAAGACATTGTTTTGCCGCAGCCCTCCGTGACCTCTGACTTGCAATCTGACCACTCTTCTAAGATGGTTACTGAGCCTTAGAGATGTGTATGTATGTTATACAGATTTCCCATTTGTGGCTGAGCACTCCGTAAACACTTATTCTCTATACACCAATCAGTTGTTGGGATCAAATCTTTAAACACATGGACCTTTGTGGGGCATTTAAGATCTGAATGACAGAAAGTCATGTAAAGTACCCTGTAGTGGGTTGACCAGATGCTGCTTGTATTCTAATGCTAATACTGGTTCCTTAAGACCTGATTACCCCAGAGAGGAGAAAGGAGGAGTTTGCCCCATGTAGACCCAAGTAACACTATGTGACCTTGCCCCTGAGTTATTTCCAATTGGTGAATAAAGATGCTGACAGCCAATAGCTGGACAGAAGAGACATAGGCAAAGTTTAGGGTTCCCAGGCTTGGGGGTCCGGGGAAAAGAATGCAGGGAGGAGAAGCTGCCCTGGGTTAGGTGAGTTATGGAAACGTGGCCCTGAGGGCTGGCCAATTAGAGTTAAGAGAAGTCCAGATGAAACATAGTAAGTAATAACTTGGGGTTATCCATAGGAAAGTAGATTCTAATAGCATCGAGGGCAGATGTCTGCCCAGTTCTTGTGCTGTTTAAGGCTTGTTGTAAATAATAAAAGTTGCGTGTCCTTTATCCAGAAACTAAGAGGTCAAAGGCTGGGTAGAAACCCCAGGTTGGAGTTTAAAAATTTGTATAACAGTACTCACCCCAGCCTTTGATTTGAATACCTAATTGACAAGTGAACAATCCAACATTTACAAAGTTTCTAATGGATTGGCCATATAAAGGATATACAAACAGTGTTTCTTGCCTTTACTAAAATCTACACATAATACAGAAAAGTCTCGAATGCCTATAGTTTCCAGTGTATTTTGCATGTCACCATGTTGAAGCTCACCGCCTGGAAGTGCTAGTTTGACTTTGCATAGAGATCCTTGTGAATATACTCATAGATTTACCGGAGCAGAGTTGACAAATCGAAAGCCTGCTGACTGCCATGGAGCTGGAACCGGTGACATTCTGTCTCTTTGAATCTGCAGCTGCTTGTCTTATATTCACTGCATTTGCAGAGTAGACGGGTTCTGAGATGAGTATGGAAAAGAAACTAGAAAATTCCAGAAGAATTTGAGAATTTTGGTTTTCAAACTCTTGGCATCGTCTCTGCCTAACTTCTCTCTGCTGTATTTACTTCCAACCTGTGGTCTGAGCTTGTGACATCAACTTTGGATCAACTATCTGAAGGAGCTGGTCTGTACTTCTTCTTGTTTCGGTATGTTGGAGCCAAAGCTTTCCTTGTGTGGAAGGTAAGTAAGTCCTTGGCTAACAGTCTGGGCAGCATAATCCTGTGATATAGTCAAGATGCTCTGTTTAGAACCCTGCCTACCTACTTACTTGGTGAGCTAAACTTGTCTTGGTGAGCTAAACGCTTCCTCTATATATTCAGTTATAAAATGATAATAAGCTCTTTGAAGAGTTTCTATAATATGAATGCCCGTCCAAGTATCTATCTCTGTGGTTAGTATTATTAAAATGAAACAGATTGCTTTGCCAATTTTGGGCTCCAAAATTGTGGAGAGCTTCTATCCCAGATAATGCTGAGAAGTAGAAAACCATAAGAAATGGGAGCTATTATACTACCAGAAATGCTAACGTGCTTGGGAGTTTTGTGTTTAAATGTATTAATTCATTCCAATTTTCCAGGTTGTGTGGCACTTTGTTGTAGCTGGGACTATTCTCAGACAGCCTCGGGTAAACCATCAAGCCATATAGCTCAGTTACAAATTGTTGGGCAGGCATAGCCTGTTATGGTGAGCAAGCCATTAAGCAGCACCCTCTGTGGCCTCTGCATCAGCTCCTGCCTCTACGTTCCTGCTCTGCATGAGTTCCTGTCCTGACTTCCTTTGGTGATGACCAGTGTTGTGGAAGTGTAAGCTGAGTAAACCCTTTCCTCCCCAACTTGCTTTGGTCATGGCATCTCATCACAGGGTTAGTCATAATAACTCTGACTAAGACACTTGAGTTGCAGGACTTTCTTTCTTTTTTCCACTGGTACTCTCTTTTTCTCTCTCATTGCTTTCTAACCGGAAGTTGTCTTTGATTCTGGAAAGATCAGGGGACAATGGGAAAAAAAAGCAGGTTTGTGGGTTTTGCTAGATAACAGCCCAAGACTCTGGAAAGAGCATAGGGAGTTTTAATAGTTGTTTAGTGAGGCTCCCTTCCTCCTTTCTATGTCTGGGGTCATGAGGATGGATTAGTCTTGGTGGTAGCAGCAATTGCAGATATGGTCATTATTTGCCAGTAAGAGGAACAGTGGAGGAAGAGGGAGGTGCATATTACACACGACATGGTACTGCTGTCAATATGTCACGGGCTGGGAGACATGGCTCAGTAGTTGGGTGCTTGCCTAGCTTGCCCAAGGCCTTGGGTTTTGTCGCCAGCCCTGGAAATAATAACCACAGTTAACATTTGAGTGCTACTTAGTGGATTTTGATAGGCCAGCCCTCAATATCTACCACTGCTTACATTTCTACAGGGAATCTACCTGTCCTCTGCAGTGCTGACCTGAAAACACACTTGGGAAGGATGTGGTTACTGTCATAGGATATCTACCAGAGAAGATTGCTTGACACAGGTTTAAGCCAATAGAAAATCTTCACTAGCCAGCTACTACACTGGGTGTTCCAGATCCAAGAGTAGCCCTCAGCCTTTCTCAGGGTGAGCTTTTAAGCACAAAAACCATATCCTGGGTTGATATACCCCAGTTAGCCAGAACATTAGCCAAAGCAGAACTTCAGAAGCCAAAAAGGCAAGGTTAGTAGGTGTAGGAACTTTCCCAGAACTGTGGACTTTGATGGATTAGGCCTTTGCTTTCATTTTGGCTGGTGGTGCTGTCTGTGTGCTGAGTCTTTACAACCTGAATGGTACTTCCATCATGGAGTCAGTTTTGCTAAGGCCTGGGAGCCTGTTACAATTACAAAAGGAGCGTGGTATTTTGCCTCCATTAGCGATGATAACCAGCAGAGGGCACAGGTGGATTAGGAAAAAAAATAAATGGTCTAACATTGGAGCAAATCTTAAATTGTTAAAAAAAAAAAAAAAAACTCATCATCTTAGGTAAGTTAGTTTGATTCACTGCAGAATTCATTTTATTGTATATGCTTCTTATAATACAATGTATATAACGCAAGCATATACAATAAAATATGTTCTACCACCGTTGGCAAATGCTTAAGGCTTTTTCTATTGTTACCTTGTACACGGCCTCTTTCATCTTTGCATGACTGAACAGCAACTAATGTCCTGCCCTGGCAGCCGTAGTCTACTCTGAATGTTTTGGATACACTGTTAAAGACCACAGGGCTTTTGAAGTTGGATTAGCATTTACATTATGAGATGAACCTTTGGGGACAAGGGTGGGAAGTTATGATTTAAAGAGATGGATTTAGTTGTCAAGGAGTAGAGTTCCGGTGGTTGACCTCAGTTGTTACCTTGATCTATAATTACCCGGAGATGTGCCTCTGGGCATGCCTATGGGGAAGTATGTTGATTGGGTTAACTGAGGTGAGAAGACCAGCCCATCATTCCTGGGTGGGGCTCCTGGTGTTAATAGGAAGAAGAGTGTGAGCTGAGAGCATAAGCTTGTATCTGCTCGTGGACTCCTGACTGTACTGGTGTGGTACGATGAGCAACCTGAAGCTTCTTCTTCCATGACTTCTTTGCCATGACAAACTATTTCCTCAAACTGATATTCTTGTTCCTTTTCAGGTATCTTCTTTTGGCAACAAGACAAGTAGCTAATGTGCATGCAGTCTCTATGTATCTATCTATGTATCTATGTATCTAGCTATGTATCTATCTATGCATCTATGTATCTATGTATCTATGTATCTAGCTATGTATCTATCTATGTATCTATGTATCTAGCTATTCATCCATCATCTATCTGTCTGTTCATCCATCTGTCCGTCTGTCCGTCCGTCCGTCCATCCATCCATCCTCTGGCACTCTCAGTTTCAAAACCATCCTCATTTGGATGATATATACAAGGTTTTATGCCATGGTCGTGAAGGAGTTCTGTGCCAAGGCTTTTTAAGATCAAGAAAGACCTGTGTCATGGTAACAGAAGGGACTTACAGTGTCACGTACACCTTCCTCAGAGAACATAGTTCATATTGAGAGACGCGCTAAGTGCCAAACCAAATCCAAACATGTCATTTGGATTACTTGCACTGTTCTAGACTTCAGTAGCTTCCTCTATTCGCCACATCCCCAAAACACTCCTTTAAACCCAGGCCACGAGAAGGGGAATAAAGTGGAAGAAGTCACTGTAATCAGGCTTTGGATTTATCTGAGAGAATATAAGGTCATCCCAGGGCAGGAGGAGCAAACTTCTGGGAGGATCCACATTTACGGAGAAGATCTGGAAGATGGGGACGGTTTTGTAACCATTTGACACAACTTGGCTGACACTCTGGACGGCGTTGCTACACAGCAACACGAGTCTTTGGTGAATGCCAAGTCTCAGGACTGAGTCCAGCTGCCAAAATGACTCCAGATAGTTCAGTGCGAACAAACAGTAAGTGAAAGATGGTATAAGACAGTGGTTGTTTAAGGAGACTGGGGATGGTTTCTCTTATAAAAAAAAAAAAGAGTGGATAGCAAGTGTGTGTGCATGTGCACATGTGTGTGTGTGTGTATGCAAGCATGTGTGTGTGTGTGTGTGTGTGTGTGTGTGTGTGTGTGTGTAGGTGTGAGAACCAGACCAGATCCAAGAATCAAAGTGGTACCCAGCCTGAAGCAGACTGGGATGAGTTTGTTGGAACAAAACTAATGTGAGTATCCTGGCAACCTCAGGGCCTCATTCCTTCAAAGAATGGCTATTCTTAGCATTACTTTATATTAAGTCCCAACTGGGGCAGCTTCTCATAGTGGATGTGTCAAGAGAGGAGATTCACCATCTGTCCTCAGCACTGGCAAGTGGTGAGAATAGTATTAAGTTGTCTGTCTGAAGCCTCAAAGGTTAATCATGATTTTGAAAGTCCTTACTAAAAAAAACACTTTTTTTTCCTCCCTAGAGAGAAATCACTTCAATAAGCATCAACTGTGAGGTTTTTGGACAGTTATGGGATATACAAATAAGTAAAATCAAGTCTCTCTTGTCAAGGATGAATATGCTTATAAGTTAAGTTTTCTATGGTAAATTAGTCGAGCACAACAGTCAAAATTTTTGCTATATCATCTCAATTGATTACATGGTATTTCTTCTAACCTTATTTACTTCAGTAATTTTCTATTATATCAGCTTACCTTTGTCGTAAAGAATGTTTGAAAGCTCATGGCATTAGTGTTCTAAGAATATGTATATGTATGTGATGTATATTTACCTATGTGTGTACATTTAGAGACACTTAACAATAAATACGTATATTGGACTTTTAACAACTAACACTTTAATCATGTCAACCTTTTCTCCCCTGGATAATCTAAAACTGTCCGGTATCTCTCCCCACAGAAGGAAAACATCATAATAGCAGAGTGAGTCAGCTCATGGTCAGCTCATGATTGGTTGGCACCTTTGCTTTGGGCGTGTGGAGAGGCAGCACACTATGCTGGCAGCATGAAATGAAATCCATCTCATAACCAGAAGCAAAAAAGATGGGAGGGCGGGGTTGCCTGGATCCTACCATGCCTTTCATGAGCACACCTCCCATGACCCAAAGATGTCTCACCAAGCTCTATTCTCCTAAAGGTGTCACCACCTCACAGTACACCATGCTGAAGATAAAGGCTGTGACATAGGGACCCTCGAAGGACCTTTAAGAATCAAACTGTAACAATGAGGTACAACGTCTTATCATACCCTTATAGGGCTAAGTTGAAAAAGACATTAAGTGTTCTCAAAAGTCAGGAAAAAATTACTGGTAAAAATGCAGAGTGTTACTGATGGCCTTAAAAAGAGATTGGCAGATTCCCAAGTGGTGATTCACAGAGTTAGCAAACCTTCTAGCAGTTTCTCTCCTAGGGGTATTAGTGAGAGAACTGAAAATGTATATCTACACAAAAGCTTGCACATGGGTATCCATAGCAACAGGATTATTAGCAACCCCCGATGCAAAGAACCCACCGTTCATCAGTTGATAGCTGGATTAAGGAAATGTGCTGTATTTACATGATGGATCAATATCTGCCGTGCAGAAAGGAATGAAATATTGACTCACTATGTTATGAGTGAATCTTGAAAACAAGCTGAGTGAAAGAAGCCAGCCACAGAAGAGCACAGACTATACAATTACTTTTGTAGAAAACATCCTGAGAAGGCGAATCCATAACGATAAAAAGGAGATTTGCAGCTGCCTAGGGGAGGTGTGGGGCTGTGGGGGATGGGTGGGGAGGGTGGCTTCATGGTTGTGGGGTTCTAGGATGTGTGATACAGTGTTATGAAACTGTGATTGCAAAATCCATAAGGCTGTTACCAAACGGTCCGAGGTGTGAGTCAGTTGGCCTTCTTGCTAGTAGTTTGCCGGCCTTTGTTATAGACGCATACGTAGAACATATCAGATGAACAATTACGAGCTTCCTGGTGAATTTATCTTATGGCTGTAGCTAGAAGGGCTTTCCCCCTTGGGTCTACTGCTGGGGACTTGTATATCTTATTGTTGTGGGATGAAAGCAATAGTGACCTACTATCTTCCTGATGATCAAAGCCAGGAGTTTGGCCTACAAATTCAGACAACCCTGGCACACTGCCATATCCAGTACCGAGTTTACATTGTCACTAGGTTGTGAGGGTTGTAACTTAGTCCCAGACAAGCAGCCATCTTGCCATTCTCTCCTGTTATAAACTCCTTCAACAAAGTCTCACTCTGTTTACAATACTGTGACGAAACACCATCTACCTGGCTTATAAATAACAATTATTTATTTCTCACAGTTCTGAGTGTTGAGAAGTTCAAGGCACAGACAAAGCAGGTGTCTTGTAGGGACCGTATGCCTGGTTTGTATGCAGCCGTACATTCTCTGTATCCCACAAAGTAGAAAGAAGGAGGAAGTTCTCTGGTATGGGTTGAATAGGGTCTGCCTTCTCTGAAACTCTTGTTGTAGTTTAATCTCCATTGTTAGGCACTGAGACTGAAAACCTAATTCAATTAAGACATTTAAAAGTAAGGTGATTAGATTTAGCCACCAGAGGAGAGCCTCCATGACTCTATGGCTGTCTTAGCAGGAAAAGAAAGGTCAACCAATAACCATATGTACACCTTCCCTGTGTCTCCTACAATGTGACAGGTACTTAATGCCACCTTGGAATTCTGCAAGAAGGTCATTACCAGACAGGGTATTGACCTTGAACTAGAACTATGAGCTTTAATAAGTTTTTTTTTTTTTTAAATACCATCCACAAAACAATTTAGGGGGGAAAGAGTTTGGGTTGTTTGGATGAGAATGTCCCCTATAATCTCATATGTTTGAATCCATGGTTGCCAGTTGGTGAGACTGTTTGAGAAGGATTAGGTGGTGTGGTCTTGTTGGATGATTGAGGTTTCAAAAACAACATGCCAGTCTCCCCACCAACCCGTGTGTGTGTGTGTGTGTGTGTGTGTGTGTGTGTGTGTGTGTGACGTGTATATCAGTTGTGAGCCCTCAGCTACTGTATTAGTACCATATGCCTGCTGCCATGCTCCCCACCATGACGGTCATGGACTCTAATCTTCTGGAACATATTAACTGCTTTCTTTTATAAATTGCATTGGTCATGGTGTCTCTTTGTAGCAGTAGAGAGGTAGCTAGGACAGGGTTTCTTTTAGCTCACAATTCTAGGTGACAGTCTATTTTTGAGGGTGGCAAGAACTTGACCCAGCTGAGTACAGTGCATTCACCATGGAGAACAGAGAGAGGAAGGACACATATGTCCACACATGGCTGACTCTCTGCTTGCTGTTCATCAAGGGCCCAGTCCACAAAATGCTTCACTTTACCAGAAGTCAGAGTTGGTATTCCCATCTCACTAAACACAATTAAAAAAAAATCTCTCCCAGGCTCTCCCACAGGCCTACCTCACTGACTCCCTTCCTAGGTAATTCTAAACTGTGTTAATTTGACAATGAAAATGAGCTACTTCTATATCTGAATCTATGTGATTTTTGAGCTCAGCATGCTCAGTAAGAGCTTGGCAGTCCAACAATGGCTCTCTGAATGCTAGAGAGGCTGCGTGCAAACCCTGTAGTCCTGCAGCAGCTCCGTCCATCCGTGAGGCTGGATGCCTCAGCAGGATCAATCTGGTACCGAAGGCCTAATTGATTTCTGGAAAGCCCTTGCTCTTCAGCTCATGTTAGAAGGCCAAAGAGGATGGAGTCTGGTGGCAGCTTGGCGGCAGCAGCACCAGCAAAGCAACAGGATAGATGTGCACATCAGCAAGAAGTGAAAGTAGGCAGGCAAAATATCACTGCTTTCCGCTCTGCCCTCGTGTTACCTGAGCAGTTGGAAGGTCCTGCCTCTGCTGTGGGAGGGCCTTTCACCGCTCAACTCATCCTTCCTGGAAATGATCTTACAGAGATATGTTGCTGTCCTAGTTTGTTCTTTATTGCTGCAATAAATGCCATGATGAAAAGTCACTTGGGGAGAAAATGATTTATTTTATATTTCACCTTGCTGTCCATCAACAAGGGCAGCCAAAGCAGGCCCTCAAGCAGGGACGGTGGAGGAACAGCTGCTTACTGGCTTGCTTTCCTTTAGCTCATGCTTAGCCTGCTTTCTTATACAGCCCAGGTCCACCTACCTAGGGATAGTACCGCCCACAGTGGGCTGGGCCCTTCCACGTCAATCATCAACCAGGAAAATGTCCCACAAACACATCCTCAGGCCATCTAAGGTAGGCAATTCTTCAACTGAAGTTCTGTTTCTATAGCTATGTCCAGTTGACAAGTAAAGTTAGCAGTGAGAGCTGCTTAATTCCAGATCCTGTCAAGTTGTCAGTCAAGATTAGCCATCACTGGACTGGGGATGAGACTCAGTTGGTAGAGAGCTTTCCCAGCAAGAAGACCCAGCTTTGACCCCCAGTACTGCATAAACTCATTGAGGTGGCCTGTGCTCTCAGCATTTAGGAGGTGAGGGTCAGAGGGTCAGAGGTTCAAAATCATCATGAGCAACACAAGAGCAGCCCGGAGTACATGAGACTCTGTTTCAACAACAAGCAAACAAAACGAAGTGTGTTACAGCATGCCAGGCATTTTAATAAATACACAATGTTTCCCCTGCTTTTCAATAACTCAGTCTAGGCTCTGTCCTAGTTAGGGCTTCACTGCTGTGAAGTGACACCATCACCAAGGGAATTTTTATAAAAGAAAACATTTAATTGGGTCTGGCTTAGCTTCAGAGGTTCAGTCTATTATCACCAGGGTGGGAAGCACGGCAGCATTCAGGCAGACATGGTGCTGGAGGGGCCGAGAGTACTACATCTTGATCCAAAGGCATCCAGGAGGAGACTGGCTTTTTTGGGCAGCCAGCAGGAAGGTCTTTTCTGTACTGGGTGGAGCTTGAGCATAGGACCTCAAAACCCACCCCCAGAGTGATGCACCTCAAGGCCACACCCATTCTAACAAGGCCATACTTCCTAATAGAGTCACTCACTGTGAGCCAAGCATCCAAATATGGGATTCTATTCAAACCTATTCAAACCATTATAGCTCTGAATTCTAGGATATTTTGTTTCATCTCTTTGTGTGTGTGTGTGTGTGTGTGTGTGTGTGTGTGTGTGTGTGTATGGCCCAGGTGAGAAAAGGAAAGGAAAAACAAACAAACAAACAAACAAACAAAGAAAAGAAATAAAGCCAAAAGAGACTGGTTTTATCAATGTCAGGAGGAAGGATTTCTATTTTTTTTTTTTTTTTTTTTTTTTTTTTTTTGGTTTTTCCAGACAGGGTTTCTCTGTGTAGTCCTGGCTGTCCTGGAACTCACTCTGTAGACCAGGTTGGCCTCGAACTCAGAAATCCACCTGCCTCTGCCTCCCAACTGCTGGAATTAAAGGCGTGCACCACCACTGCCCGACTTAAGGATTTCTATAGAGAGATGTATCGATGTGCAGAAAACACAGCCCTAAGAGTATGCGCAGAACTTTGGTTCACATGTGAATGGATAAATGCACGGAGACAGCCGTCTTTTAGTAAAGCAGGGAAGATTAACAGGGCTGAACGTTTGGAGGAATTCTAAATTTAATGACTCATCCATACTTAAAAAAAAAAAAAAACAGATTTTCTCCGAGGAGCCCAGGGTAAGAATTATTGAAGCCAGTGATGCTACTGAGAGAAGCAAACCTGAGATCACTTACAGCACAGAGGGAGCATCTTGATGAGCGAGCTCTCCAATCGCCTGCGGAATTAATTGGAAAGAAAATGTTAACAGAGGCTTACTTCCAACCCAACGCTGGAGTTTAAATAACATCTACATATGAAAACAACACTTAAAGTTTTAACAAGAAAAAAATAAAGTGTATTTGCTGGGTGCATCGTACTGAAGCATCAAAATAGACTGTTAGGAACACTCCTGTAGCTAATTATGGAGAGTTAAGTGTTAGGGACTGGAAAGATCAGACCTGTTTCCTATTTCAAGAAGCTCACAGTGAGCCGGGCGGTGGTGGCGCACGCCTTTAATCCCAGCACTTGGAAGGCAGAGGCAGTCGGATTTCTGAGTTCGAGAGTTTGAGGCCAGCCTGGTCTACAGAGTGAGTTCAGTGAGCTGAAGAAGTTAATCACAAAACAACCACACTATAAAGTAGCATGTGAAATATATATGTAATTGTTCTGCAAGGTAGTTGGTGATACATGACCAGACTTTTGCATCTTACATGAAGAAGGAGGTATCTTACATATTATTCAGTCAGAAACCTGTTCACAGGGAGGTCACACTGGAGATGAGGCTTAAAACACTCTTGTCTTAGTCAATGCTCTATTGCCGTGAAGAGACGCCATGACCATGGTAACTCTTACAAAGGAAAAGCATTTAATTGGGGATGTCTGCAGTTTCAGAGGCTCAGTCCATTATCATTGTGGTGGAAAACATGGCGGCATGTGGGCAGACATGGTGCTGGATACATGAGAGTTCTACATCTGGATACCCAGGCAGCAGGAAGAGAGAGTGACGGTGTGTAATGACTATTCCTGGTTGTCAACTTGACTACATCTTGAATGAACTACAATCCAGAAATGAAGGGCACACACAGTGAGCCAGGTCTTGAGGCTGGAAGACAAGTTTCTGACTCGGATCTTGACATGGAGATCTTGAGGCATAGTGGCCATGAAAAGCTTAGGCCCAGCCAAAGTAGTGCATGCCTTTAGTCCCAGGATACTGAGGCAAGCAGATCTCTGAGTTCAAGGCTAGCCTGGGACAGAGGAAGTTATAAAACCCAGAAGTAGTGGCACACACCTTTAATCTGGGCCACACCTTCTTCTGGTGGCCTACATAAGGACAACGGAAGAAGGAAGGCTCACTCTTCTTCGCCTGCTTGCACTTACTTGCCAGCACATCTGTTGGAACCTATTTCTTCAGGATTCCAGCTTCTATGGAAGGCCGGGTGAAACAACTAGCCTAGAGGGACTGAGCAACTACTAGATTCTTGGACTTCTCATTCCCAACAGGTGCCCATTGTTGGGTTAGTTGGACTGCAAACTATAAGTCATCACAATAAATTCTCTTAATCTATAGAGACATTTCAGAAGTTCTATGACTCTAAAGAACCTTGACTAATACACACTGGACCTGGCTTGGGCTTCTGAGACTTCAAAGCCCACCTCCAGTGATGAGCTTCCTCCAACAAGGCCACATCTACTCCAACAAGGCCACACCCCCTAATCCTTCTAAATAGTGCCACTCCCTAATCACTAAACTTTCAAATCCATGAGCCTCTGGGGGCCATTCTGATTCAACCACCATACACACTAGCACATTCACAGTCTAGGCCTTGGGGTGTGAAGAAGGAGTATTCTGGGAAATAAATACCATAATAGCAAAGGCAAAGTGATTTTTAGGAAACACAACTGTTATTTTGCTGGGATATAAATCAAACTCGTTTGGGAAGCAGAGCAGCAGGAACTACGACTGGAAAGGTTGGTGGGACTCAGACTCTGAAGAGCTCTTCATTCCTTCATTCACCCAGCATGTGTAGTCACAGAACATTTGTGCCTGACGCTGTACCTGAAATGCTCAACAGGTGTTTGGGTGCTGTAGCCAGTGTTTATCCTTAGACTTCCACAACCAGAAGCCCAAAAGCCTCTGCGGTGAGACAAACCATACTGTGTATTTGTGTTCCAACCTTCTTGTTGACTGGGTCAGCCTAACCAATGGGGGATGTGTGTGCAGATGAAGAGAAATGTCTTCTCTTTGACTTGTAGGACTTCAGAAGGAATCTTGAGGAAGACAGAAACACATCTTCAAGCAGTTTTGTGTTCAAATTAGAGTCTACTTTCAAGGAACTAGGTCAGATTCCTTAGTGGATTTGTGGGGACCTGACCTGTTCTTTTCTGAAAGGTAAGGCTTCTGCAATTCATCCTGCAAGAGGATGGGCAGGCTCACTTTGTCCCAGAGAGGGTGAAAATGTGGCAAGGGCCCTGTCTTGGTGGCTGATCCACTAGACAGGCCAATGTGGTCTTCAACAACCAAAGCTGTTGCTTCAACATTTCCAAGGCCAAATCCTTACAGTTGCGTTCAACCTTGAATTTGACTAGAATATCAGTCTCCCAGCTGGGTTGTGGCATGCCTTGAGGGGCAGTTGGGACTAGAAGAAGCCAGATTTTAAGAGAAAGGCTGCTTCCCAGGCAGGGTGTTACTCGTGTGTAAGCGAAGGCAGTGGTAGGCTAGGCTAGGCTGAAAGTTTGATGACTTAGTGGAATTCTTTTCTCTGGGACTCAACAGTGAACTCTCTGGATCATAACAGAGCTCACCTTGACAAACCTTCGCAGAGAGCGTCTGGGCCATGCTGAGGAACAAGAATGCGCTGACCACCCTACTTACTGTTCACATGTTAGCTTTCTGATTACACAGTTTCTAGAGCTATCTAGCTGTTCTCACACTCCTGTGGGAACAGGACGATGGGGTTGGGGGCGGGTGGGGGGAGCGTGGTGAGAGGCGATGAAGTCACGACAAATCTTGGGACTCAGTCTCTGGAGACCAGCATCCGGGTGCAGATCTGAGCTTATTGGCAGCACATTCGCTTATATACAGAGCGCCAATCCCAAGTTCCTAAAACCTTGGTTAACCGTATCTCACATTATCGAGCTGCCCCAATGAAAGCTCTGCCTGATGAAGGAGCTCAGAAGGAACGGGTTGGGGGGCTGAGGGCATCGAGTGACCTGTTAGGACTTCTGTAAAGATGGGAGCTGGGGAGAAGGATGCGGGGGTGGGGGGCACATGCGAGAAGCAGCTTCCTTTTCCCTGTCTCAACGGTGTACGAGAGCCATCTTAGATCTAATGCTGGGTGAAGATCACCACTCCTCGAGGAGTGGCAGGACCCTGGGGTGCCCGGCTCTGTTTCCTTCTCAAGCAAGGTTGACCTCCACAACCCCCACACAGCCTCCGAGCCTGAAATCTCCACTGGGCTTGCCTCACTAGGAAAACAGCTTTGGTCTGACCCCTTAGATAAATGTAGGAACCGTTTCTTTTTTTTTTTTTAAATCAAGTATTTTCTCAGATGACTTTCGCTATGGCTTGGAAAGGAAAACACCGGAACCGTATCATTCACTTAACTTGGCCAACAGGTTTTGGGTACTTAATATATCCTAGCACTGTTCTCGGTGATAGGGGTTGTTAGAGAATAGCAGCTAAGGCTATAGGAACAACATGACTAGGTGAAGGTACAAGACAGTTCATGATTGGCTGTTAATTTCTCTCCTTAGTATGTTCTGTGCTATAAAGCTACATTTGTCTTGCTACCATGGTGATAGTTACTAAGAAATACAAAGATGCATGTCTGAAGAGGTTACAGACCTCTCTGTTTAATGGATAGTGTATTTTGGCTTTTGGCTTTTTTTTTTTTTAATTAAATTTAATTTTTTTTAACTTATTCACTTTCCATCCAATCACTGCCTCCCTCCTGGTCCCCTCCCACAATCTTTCCCTCCTCTTTGCCTCTGAGCTGGTGGGAGCTTCCACTGGATATCCCCTCACCCTGGCACTTCAAGTCTCTGCAAGGCTAGACACTTCCTTTCCCACTGAGGCCAGACAAGGCAGCCCAGCTAGAAGAACATATCCCACATACAGGCAACAGCTTTTGTGACAGCCCCTGCTCCAATTGTTCAGGACCCTTGAAAAAAAGCTGATTCCTCCTCTTCCCTCAGAAGCAGTCAGCTGTCAATAGCTAGGGGTGGGGCATGTGCGGCTCGTCCCCCATCTATGCTGGAATGGCGACTGCTTGGGTCTTGTTCAGGCAATCACAGCTTCCGCGAGTTCCTCAGTGCACCAGTCGTGTTATGTCCAGAAGACACTCCTTTGTGGGGGTCCTCCCTGACCTCAGGCTCTGACAATCTTTTTGCCTCTTTTCCAAGATGTTCCTTGAGCCTTGGGGGGTGGGAGAAGGGTGTGTGATTCCGATGGACCGTTGAGGCTGAGCACTCCACGGGATACTTACTCTCTTTGAGCCGTCGTAAGTTTCTTCATTAACTACCACCCACTGCCCAAAGCAGGTTCTGTAAAGAGGACTGAGGGATGAGCTAAAATATGAGCATAAAAATAAGTGTTTGGGGTCAAACAATGGTGACGTAAGTCTTTGATCCCAGTACTGGGAAGCAGAGGCAAATAGATCTCTTTGAGTTTGAGGCCAGCCTGGTCTATAGAGAGAGTTCCAAGATAGCCTGGGCTACACAGAGAAACTCTGTTTCAAAGAAACAATAAATAAATAAATAAGTGTAAATAAAAATAATACAAAAGTATTTAGAAGGCAGTTTGATATTATATCCACTTAGCAAAATTAGAGAAGTACATTCAACCCTAAGACCTATGAGCTCCCTGGCCATAGGTTTTTGACCAGATTAACAGACCCAGGAATGAATTCCCTCCTGTGGATCAGACCTTAAATCCAATCAGAAAGCAGTTAGTTACCGCCATAACATTTATACCCTATTGCACCTGTGGGTGTGACTTGCCAGGCTGATCGTTACTGTAGCTAACAAGGTTCACAGCCGGGTAATACCAGTGATGACTTTTCTCCTGTGAGATACACAGGACCCGGAAGAGGGAGAAGGTAAACTGGAGGGCATTTGCTACAGAGGGTTTGACCTGTTTCTTCTGTGTTAACTGAGCAACTGTCTTCTGTGTCTTCACAACTAACAGCCGTTGGATTTGGGTTACCTTGAGTGAGTTTCCTTCAGAGGGCAGTTTGGGGAAGGAATTGAAATGGGAATCGTTAGCAGCCAACATTCCCGCAGCTGTATCTTGGGATATGGGCAAAGCACCACGGCACCTGCTAGAAATATCCACAGTGATTATCTCTGGGATGGGGAATAAGGGTGGTCTTTTCTCTTCTTTCTATTTGTATTCTTTTGGGTTTGCCTTAATGAGCACAGAGTTGTACTAAGGGTTAAATGAAGTAATTAAGACAAAGCACCTAGCACCTTCATTGAGTCTATTAATTACACAACAAACTGACCTATGATATTTTGCTTGCAGCTCTTTATTTGCTTTTGGTGTGAGGACCGAAGCCACAGCCTCCTGTATATTAGGCAAATCTTCTATGGCTGAGCTGCACTTCTGGCCCTACGTTATGTTTAGGATTATAAATACAAATAGCCACAGGTAAATGTATTGGCTACTTAATAAACTTATGATTTAAAAAGAAAGCCTAAGTGTAGACGTTATCCAGAAGAATGAAAGTGTGAAAGATAATACACCGTCCTTGCTGCTCATTTTGCTGTGAAAGTCTTTCTTCTGATCCTGTTTCTCTCTGGTACTGTTTAACAGGACCGTTGGTGATAGTAACTATCTGTATCCAGGCTGTGTGTCCAGTATGTTAGCCACTGCCCATGGATAGTAATGAATGTCTGAAATGTGGCAGACACAAACATAGGGGATGGGCAAGGGGAATTTCAGTTTCCATTAGTTTTCCCGCTAGACAGTTTGTTAGTTGATACAATGTTGACAAAGTTGATACAATGTTAATACAAGCTAAAGTCATTTAAGAGGAGGGAATCTCAACTAAATAAATGCCTCCTTAAAATTGGGCTGTATGCAAGCCTGTAGGGCATTTTCTTAATTAGTGATTGATAGGGGAAGGCCCAGTCCACTGTGGGTGGTGCTATCCCTAGGCTGGTGGTCCTGGGTTCTAGAAGAAGCCATGTGGAGAAAGCCGGAAACAGCACTCTCCAAGGTCTGCGGATCAACTCCTACCTCCAGCATCCAGCCCTGTTTGAGTTCCCGTCTGACTTCCTTTGATGAATAACTAAGAGGTGGAAGCATAAGCGAATTAAACCCTCTCTTTCCCGTCTTGTCATGGTGTTTCATCACAACAATAGAAACGCCAAGTAAGACACTTTTTCATTTCATTTGTTTCGAATAAAGAAGCTTCCTGACGTAACTGGTTCCTTACCTGGGTCAATGCAGTTTAAAGCAGTATTCAGCCCCAGGTAGACAGCAGAACAAACAAGACTGCCTTTCTTAAATTTGGGTTAGTTCCACAGCCTGTGACTTTGTAATCCCCCAGTCTTGACTCCCAAAGCTCATTATAATTAGATGTGTAGGAAAACAAAATTGGAAGAGCTAATTAAACATAAAAGAGTGTGTATGTGTTGTTAAACAGATGCTAATTTATTTACATATAAAGGTAAAAGGATTTCAGTTGGAAGCTAGGTGCCAAAGAGCTACAGGATTCATTGCCAATTGGGGAGTAATTTTAGTAAATGATCTCAAAGGACAATAGAGGAGGTTGTTGTACTTCAAGTGTGTGCTCCCTGATCCGAAGCCAAGGAAGGTTTCTTGACAAAAATTCGTCTCAGTCACACTCTATAGCAAGAGAGGTACTGAAGAGGCCCCGATACAGTACAGAACACATCTGGACAGCAGACTCTCAGCACAAAGGAGATTTTATTATTTGGAGGAACAAGGGGGGCTGCAGAGACAGTGATGACCATTTTAAGGTTCTAGCCAGAAAATAAAGAAAGGGCGTGTCCCTCCCCTAGAGAAGGTTAAGGTGATGTCTTAGGGTTTTACTGCTGTGATCAGACACCATGACCAAGGCAAGTCTTATAAGGACAACATTTAATTGGGGCTGGCTTACAGGTTCAGAGGTTCCTTCCATTATCATCATGGCAGCATCCTGGCAGGCATGGTGCAGGAGGAGCTGGGAGTTCTATATCTTCATCTGAAGGCTACTACTAATAGTGCCTTTCTCTAGCCCAAGAAGATACAAACTATCACATTCCACTCCCTGGCCCCTATAGACTTGTTCAAACATGAGTCTATGGGGGCCATAACTAAACATAGCAGAATACAAAATACATTTAGCTCAACTTCCAAAGGCCCCATAGTCTAAGTATAGCAGTCTCAACAATGCTAAAAGTAGTAAGTGGTACATCAGCGACAGTCTGTCTATTATCTTCATAAACTGATCAGAAAAGAGGAAGTAAATCTCAGTAATAATTAAATATATAATTGTTACAGTACAAAATTATTATGTTCCTTAAGCCAAAGACTGTCTAACCCCATTTTTAAGAATTTTTTTTTTGTTTTTCTGTTTTGTTTTGTTTTGTTTTGTTTTTCAAGACAGGGTTTCTCTATGTAGCCTTGGCTGTCCTGGAACTCACTCTGTAGACCAGGCTGGCCTCGAACTCAGAAATCCGCCTGCCTCTGCCTCCCAAGTGCTGGGATCAAAGGCATGTGCCACCACCACCACCCCCCCCCCCCCCCCCCCCCCCCGGCCTATTGAAAATTTCATACATTTATACAATGCATCCATCTATTTACCTCCAACTCCCCCAGGTTCCCCGTACTCTATCTCCCTCCTGACTTCATGTCTTTTTTTTTTTAATCTGTAGTTCCCTGAGTCCAGTTAGTGGTTCCCGTACATGCATGGGTGTGTGCCCATCCGCTGGAACATGAACAACCAGCAGACATATTCTGAGAGAAAGAGTGTTCCTTCCTCTGATGGGTGTGGAACCTGGGGCGGAGACTTCCTTATCTGTACCCTCTGGGAATTCTCAAAATCCCCCAAGGAACAATATCAAGTCAGCAGATTTGAGTGGAATTGTTCTTTTGGACGGAATAGGGGAGATTTTGGTAGAAATGCAACAGCAACATTTTTAGTAATAAAACAGCAACGAGCTATTAAAGGCTTCTTTATCCCATCGTATGTTCAAAGGGATTGGTCATTCTGTGTTTAACAGTATTGTCATTTGTGCAAGCCAGTCTCCAGAGTGACCCCACAGACAGTTGCTTCCTACCATTCATGTTCTCTTGCTCAAATTAAATGAAGACTAGCCCTAAGTGTGAAAGACTGATGAACTCCAAGCACAGGCGATAGGAAGCATTGGGCTCCCGCTTGTCTATTGCATTAATCACTAGCTCCAGCAAGAGCCAGCTGTCATGCTGGGTAGGGATTCAAGCAGCCTGTGGAGAGGCCCGTGTGGCAGCAGTCTGCTAACTCACCAGCATGTGGTGGAGTCACCTTGCAAGGAGCATCTGTGTCCCCAGTAGGCTCTCAGCTGACTTGTGCTCTCCAGACTGGAGGCTGAGAGGCTGAGTCACACTTGCCCAACAGAGCCATTTTTAATTTCCCAGGTTCATTAAAATTTTGAGAGGCACTAAATAATTTGTATTCTCTTTGGGGGTTATTTTATACGAAGCAGTAGATATCTGAGGGTTATTTTATATGCACTAGATATTTAACATTTATTTCTGCTACTAGGATATTTGGTTTATAGGCCAAACGTGAATCAATAAAGGTAACATCTTGTCTTACAACTTTAATGTCCATTATGCCATTACTCTGTCATGTCATTAAGTCTTCATATTTTCTTATAACCTTCTCGCAAACCAAGGAGAATTTGCCAACTCCAAATGTAAAGAATATAGATTCAGTCCACAGTATAATTTTTTGAGACTGTCCCTATACATACTGGGGTTCTCCATAGGTGGTAGAGATGAGGGTCATGGTAAGTTAAACACACCCAGTCACCTAACACAAATGCAAGACAAGAAAGGGAAGTGATTTCACCCATGGCCTACAAAATGAATAGCATGGACTGAAGAAGAGAGGGACAGAGTTGTCTTCAGCGTGGGGCCATTCTGATTGGACAACTCGGGATCAGCTTTCAGGTTGGGGTGAAGAGGCAGGCCAAGGGTGTGAGGACACACACTGCTTCTGCATGTGATATACTCAAAGAATAATGAATGCGCGCACACGCACACGCGTGCACGCACACACACACACACACACACACACACACACACACACACACATCAAATAAATAGCCAGGCAGTGGTGGTGCACACCTTTAATTCCAGCACTTGGGAGGCAGAGGCAGGCAGATTTCTGAGTTTGAGCCCAGCCTGGTCTACTGAGTGAGTTCCAGGACAGCCAGGGCTACACAGAGAAACCCTGTCTCGAAAAACAAGTGAACAAACAGACAAAAACAAATAAATAAAAATTTCAAAGAACAAAAGATGGGGCCATATTTTTATTTCAACAAGTTACAGTGCTATATGAACACAGCCCTTTGATTGCATGAAACTGCCATGAAAGCAGACACAGACCACGAGAACATAACCAAGAGCCCAGAAACAATCCTCTGAATGCCTGGTCGTTAATCTTAAAAACAATTCATCCTTTGGTAATTTCGCACATGTTTATAGTCTATTTATATGGTATCAGTGCCTATTCCTCCTTCCAACTCTTTTTTGGACTCTACCCTCCACAATCCCTCGGTAACTTCCTGTCCTTTCATTTATTTATTTTTATAGCCCCCCCTGGGCACAGTGTAGGCCTATCTGCTGGAGCATAAGAAATCTATCATAGGTCACATAGCTGAGGAAAACTGACTTCCCCTTTCCCAGCAGTGACTGACTGCAGGAGCTTCTCGTGAGCCCCTTTCCATCCATGTTGGAACGTGGACTGGCTTGATCTAGTGAAGGTCTCGGGCAGATGACCAGAGCTGTTGTGAGTTCATGACTGCAACAGCCATGCCATGCTCAGAGGACAGTTTTCCAGCAATCCTCCCCATTCTCTGGCTCTTTCTGCTCCCTTGTCGGCAATGGTGTGAAGGAATGGGATACAGATGTCCACTTTTGGCTCAGCACTCCACACAGACACTCATTCTGTCCACCAGTTTCGAATCTTGGCATTAACCATCGTCATCCACTGAATAGAGCGGTAGCTCTTCCCTAAAACCTAAGTCTATTAGTCTTCATAGAACATAAACATGCAGCCAAGTGGCGATGGCTCACACCTTTAATCTCAGCACTCAGGAGGCGGAGTGGATCTTTGAGTTTGAGGCCAGCCTGTTCTTCAGAATGAGCTCCAGAAAAGCCAGGGCTAAACAGAGAAACCTAGCCTCAAAATCCAACCCAAACAAACAAGCAAACAAATAACCCAAACCAAAACTGTAGTGTTTTATAAAACAAGAAATGGAAGCTGAGGGTATGTTTGGTAGGAGTGAGGTATGCTGTGGGGGAGGGGAAGCCTCTGTGGGCCCATGCTGAGACATCCCTTCCCCTTGAGGTGCCAGCCATAGGGTGAATATTGTATAGAATAGAGTTTATTTAGGTCATGGGGAAGGGGCTTGAGGGAGGAGAGAGAGAGAGAGAGAGAGAGAAAGAGAAAGAGAGGAAGAAGAAGAAGAAGAGAAAGGGAGAGGAAGAGGTTGGCCATGAACATGTGAAGAAGGGGGAAAGGGAGATGGGGAAAGAAGGGACAGACAGAGTAAGAGGATAAGAGAGAGGAGGGGCAAACAGTCTCTTATAGTGAGTCAGGCATATTTGATTGTTGCCAGGTAACTGTGGGCGGAGCCTAGAAAAATGCTAACAAAAACAAAAACAAAAAAACCCCAACAAAACAAAACAAAACAAAAACCCAAAGAAACCAAACCAAAACAAACCAAAACAAAAGCACATAAGTATTCAGGTGTGGGTGGGGGCAATGGTTTCTTCATTGGAAAAACTAAATATCCAAACATCAACCATAGCCTTCCCTAATATCATACAAAAAATTAACTTGAAATGGGTTGAAGATATACTTGTGAAACTCCCTGCAGGAAGCAGGGGGAAAGGTCCGTGATGTCGGTCTTTGACATAACTCAGTGACGGTCACTGACAAATCTGCCAGTGACTTTGTTTCAGTGAGGACATCAAAAGTATGGGTAACGACGGCAAAAATAAGCAACAGATTTTGTCGAACTAGAAAGTGTCTGCACAGTCAAGGAAGCAATCAGCAAGACAAAAGAAGTAACCCCCGGAAAACATTTGCAAGCCCTGTATCTGATCTATCTGACAAGGGATTAATAGCCGAAATATATAAATAGCCATGCAATTAACAGCAAAAGGCAATCTGATTTACAAATGGGCAAAGGATCTGAGTGTGATGACCTAGACGTCTGAGCAAACGGGAGAATTTCAGGGAGCTGCCTCCGAAGCTGTAGCCCGAATTACAAGGAAAGAGTCTGTGTCAGAGAGAGAGAAGTGGTTGAGGGTCAGGGAGAGAACGTACTGGACACTCTTCCAAAGACAAACAGACAACACGTACATTTAATGTACTCAACATTGACTGGGCAAAGGCAAATTACAGCCATGAAAGGTGGGTTGGAGAGGTGGCTCAGTGGTTAAGAGTACTTGCTTCTCTTACAGAGGACCCAGGCTTGTTTGTCTCACAACCATCTGTGAGATGGTTTGAATATGCTTGGCCCAGGGAGTGGCACTATTAGAAGGTGTGGCCTTGTTGGAGTAGGTGTGTCACTGTGGGTGTGGGCTTTAAGACCCTCATGCTAGCTGCTTGGAAGTCAGTATTCTGCTAGCAGCCTTCAGGTAAAGATGTAGAAGTCTCTGCTCTTCCTGCACCGTGCCTGCCTGGATGCTGCCATGTTCCCACCTTGGTGATAATGGACTAAACCTCTGAACTTGTGAGCCAGCCCCAATGAGATGTTGAGTTGTAAGACTTGTTTTGGTCATGGTGTCTGTGCATAGCAGTAAAACCCTAACTAAGACAATTTGTAAGCCCCGTTCTGGAGAATCAAATGTCCTTGTCTGGCTTTTGTATACTCAGGCATACATATAAGCAAACACCCATAAAATAAATAATGTGTGGAGTTTCCTAAAACGTTCGCAGTGGAACTACCAGATGATCCAGCCATCCCACTTCTGGGCACACATCCAAAGGAAATTGGCAACCTGAAGGGGACAAGCTATGTAAAATAAGCCAGGAACAGGAAGGGTAAGTACGGTGTCATCTCATTTACACATGGAATCTAAAAACAGATGAACTTTAAGGAACAGTAGAATGGAAATTGCAAGTGGTCAGAGACTGGGAGAAACGGTCATGCTGGATAAAGGGTAGAAACTTTCACTCATAAGACAGTAATGTTCTGCTCGCTCTGATCTAAAACACTGGGTGGTGTCTACAGTCAACACTGTAGTGTATGTACACCTGCTTATCGACAGGTCCTGCCATTTGTTTTCTAGAGACGTCAAGCCAAGTTATATCCACGTCTGCAGTGCAGAATAAGTGACTTTCACAGTATAGTTAGCAGCCCTTGAAAATTTGTTTTTGGGGTGTGGGGGCAGGGATGGGAGGTGGCTCAGGCCATAGAGTGACTACTATGGAAGGACCTAAAATCAGATCACCCAAAAAAACTGGGCTTAGGGCTAATATTTATAATCTAGGCTCTGGGTGGACGAAGACAGGTGGATCCCTGGAGCTCATAGGCTAGCTAGCCTAAATAATCTGTGCCCGCTAGGGTCAATGAGAGAACCTGTATCAAAGAATAAGGGAAGGAAAAATTAAGAAAGATGCCTGCAATAATATCTGGTCTCACATGAAGGCACACATCTACACACACTCATGTGAACATATGTCCCTACTCATAACAATATTTTAGACTTATTCTGGGTCTGGCCATCCAGTCCTCAGACTGTTCACAGCCAGCTCTGTCTACACAGCCCCTTCAGCAAAAAGAAGCAGCACTTCCTAAGGAATGTAGTAACTTAGCCTGCATTTCTTTGAATGGTTCAACTGGGCATAAACATTGCATTTTATACTTCTCTTGAGATTAGTATATACACAGCCTTTTCAAACACTTTTTATGTGTTTTGTGTGAGTATACCTGTGTGCTCATATAGAAGTCAGAGGACAACTTGCAGGATTCAGTACTCTTCATGTAGGTTTCCAGGATCTGACTCAGGGCCTCAGGTCTTAACAGCAAGCAGCCTCCCCTGCATAGCTGTCTCAACAGGTCCATAACCTCTTGTTTTTACAGGTTAGAAAGAGATCTTGGTCCATTAATACTCAAAACATTAGCCCTTTGTCTGGCATAGCCTCTAAACATTTTTCCCAGGTTTGCGTCACGTTCTCTTGATGCATGAGAAGGACTGTTAGGGACTGGGAAGGAAGCCAAAGAGAGGAAATTGGAATGGGGAGTTAAGAGAGATGGGGAGATGTACACAGCCAAAGCATGATATATTCATACATGGAAATGTCCCAGTGAAACTCTCTAATCCGTACAATTTATATGTCAAGTATTTGAAAGTAGTGGGCACACACGTGAGCTGAGGTGGTTTGGTGTTCTTAAATGTCGAACTTGTGAAGAATCTGCATGACAAAATGCACTGATTTCATGTGATGTTATTTCTGATTCTGAGAAGCCTGCAAGGAAGTTTCATGGCGTTGGAGATGGATGGGCAAGCTGAAGATCGTTCTAGCTCCGGAAGCCGACCGACCCACACAGACCTGACTTGGCCAGGTTTGAAAACTAGGCGACCAGCCATTGAACTTCTCAGTTGGTGGTGCAAAGGCTGATATGGCCTCGGGCTCTGATGGCCACGCAAGAGCTGACGTCAAGCCCGCGTGACGTCATCCGCTCTAAGGCGCTGTCTGTCAGGAGCCTCCAAGGGCAGGGAGACGTCACGAGACTTGGAGGTGGTCAGCTTTGGGCTCCTTCAGGTCTCTGGTTCCCAAGGCTCCGGCTCCTAGGCTCTGCAGCCACCCCGATCCTCGCCTTCACCACGCCCTCTGCGAGCCCCTGGAGCTACCCACCGCCAGCCTGCTCGCCCGCCCCATCGCGGGCACGCGCACGCACCCAGCTGCGCACGCGCGTCCCCCCCAGAACCCGGAAGTGCGAGCGGAGCCACGTGGGTGGAGCTGGCGCGCAGGTCGCATGGGGGAGTCTATCCCGCTAGCCGCCCCGGTGCCGGTGGAACAGGCGGTGCTGGAGACGTTCTTCTCTCACCTGGGTATCTTCTCTTACGACAAGGCCAAGGACAATGTGGAGAAGGAACGAGAGGCCAACAAGAGCGCGGGGGGCAGCTGGCTGTCGCTGCTGGCGGCCTTGGCGCACCTGGCCGCGGCCGAGAAGGTCTATCACAGCCTCACCTACCTGGGGCAGAAACTAGGTACCTCCGCCCCGCCCCTACCCCTGAGGAGGAAGGAAAGGGGGTGCGCTCCCCGGTCTGCCTTGGCTTGGGTGCCCTGTCACTCCCAGTGGCGGGCTCCACTGTGCCCAGTTCTCCTACCACCGGTCCCCTTCCTTCCCTAGTCTGCCGCAAGCCCCGCCCACCGGCCTGTGACACTGCTGCCTAGGTGGACTGGGCGGATGCTCTTGGCTGGGCATGCTCCAAACCCCGTGGGTTTACGGTTTTGCACCGTGCATGGATTGGTTTCATAAGTGACAAGTTATGATTAAGTTCTGTGTCCCCGTTCTAACTCACTAGTTAGACCTCACTGCGGTCTGAGGAGCAAAGCCAGGTGATGGAACGAACCTAGGTGTGTTAATAAATACTGTTTCGCCTGGCCTCTTATACAGAGGGGAGTCCTATCCCCTCTTCAGTTCTTCAATGCATATTAAGTGAATGAAGGAATGAGTGGCCGGGCGGTGGTGGCGCACGCCTTTGATCCCAGCACTTGGGAGGCAGAGGCGGGCGGATTTCTGAGTTAGAGGCGAGCCTGGTCTACAGAGTGAGTGCCAGGACAGCCAAGGCTATACAGAGAAACTCTGTCTCGAAAAAAAACCAAAAAAAAAAAAAAAAAAAAAAAAAAGGAATGAGTGGATCCTGGGCAGGAAATGCAGAATTGCAAAGCCTTAACTGGAGAAGAGTTAAGGGACAGGATAGTAAACACTGCTAGCCCTCATGTAAATTTTAACCCTGAAAATAAGACGCAGGAACTCTTCTTAACTGGTAATAACTACAAGAAACAATTGGTTTCAGTCGACAAATAATACAGAAAAGCCAAGGGCTATGCATTCAAAGCATTCCTATTTGTTTGTTTGGTTTTGGTTTTGGTTTTTTGGTTTTTCGAGACAGGGTTTCCCTGTGTAGCCCTGGCTGTCCTGGAACTCACTCTGTAGACCATACTGGCCTCAAACTCAGAAATCCGCCTGCCTCTGCCTCCCAAGTGCTGGGATTAAAGGCGTGCACCACCACTGCCCGGCTTTTCTTTTTTCTTTTTTTTTCAAAGTATTCCTTTTAATAACGATGGCAAATGGTAGCTGACTATCAGAGAATTGGAATAGGCAATTGTAATACTTTGGTTTCTTCTTGACCCTTTAGTTATTAAAAGTTCGAGGGCCTTTCATGACACACATCTTCGGCATAAAAGGAAGCAAGTATAAATTATTTATAGAGTTGATGCCCTTCTGTTGCCAGGTAGCTTACTGAATATGAAACGTTTGCTGAACTCTCCAGGGAAGGGCTTTCAGAGATTATAAATTCTGTAGCTTTTCAAATGATCGTTACTTAGTTATTGGCAAAAAGTGCTCAGAGATTTCACTCTATATTTTTCTCTCTGCAGTGTTACTGTGTGCACACAAGTAATTGCTATTACAGTGTTACAGTCCTGTCGTCTACAGTGTAGCGAATTGGGTATGCATTCATGGGAGGTGGTGGATCTCAAACCCGAACACCTGCCTTGAATAATCAGATTGAGTGTATACATATCCTTTACTCAAAGCATATACAAATATCCTTTATATGATGCCTATTTGTGTATGTGTTTGATATGCATTCTATATGCGCGTGCGCGCACACACACACACACACACACACACACACACATACATATGATAATAGGCTATATTCTAGTAGCAATATTGAAGGTGGAGAATATTCTGGCAGTTTGGAATGTTTTAGACTTCCTGACTATAAAAAGTGGTGATTGACCCAAGTGTCAGATTCTTTTGTTTGTTTTATTGGATATTTTATTTATTTACATTTCAGATGTCATCCCCTTTCCCCCTTCCCCCCCCCCCCCCCCGCCAGAAACCCCCCTATCCCATCCCCTCTCCTCCTTTTTGTTTTTATACCATTTTGATTACATGCAAGTATATTAAAGTCAGTTCTAGGTTGAGGAACTAGCAATACAGTAGATGCAAATAGTCAAGGAATAAGCAAGAGAATAAACACAAATAGTCAAGGAACATTCTTAACTTTCTTGTTGTTTGAGCTCATTCATAGGAATATATATATATCTCCAGATACAGAGAATGAGAAAGAGCAATTGGGTTTCTTAAAGTCAACTGATGGATCCATAAATAAATAAATAAATAAATTTGCACTGAGTTTGAATTGTATGCGCCAGGATTTTGTGTAAAAAGAACTGGCCACCAAGTCTACAAATCTGTAGAAGTCCTTTACTGTCTGACTTGGCTTCTGTGAAGTGGCCCTTATTGTGTAAAATGCCGAGTTCTGCTTGAACCTCAGGTGTCTTGTGTAGGGGAGCCTGTCTCTCATTCATACGGT
>JANHMN010000021.1:40819126-40849885 GCA_030674055.1 Rhabdomys pumilio
GGGCTGCAGGGCTGATCTCCCTTCTGAGTAAATGTTCTAAAAATAACGTGGAAGTCCTTTGTAACTTAAATGGTAATAGTCAGCATAGGTTTTGTATTTGTATAGTGGTGCATACATGATATTATGATTATCAGAGAATGGAAAAACTTGTTATTTAAAGCAATACCAGGTTTTTTGGAAGTCCTATGGTTTACTTTGTGAAGCATAATGAAACAATGATACATAGTCTTTAAATCTTTTGAAGCATTGCTTGGGTGTGGTGGTGCTTGCCTTCAGTCTTCTCACTCAGGAGCCAGAGGCAGGTGTGAGTCTGAGGCCAGTCTGGTCCACATAGCAAGTTCCAAGCCAGCTGGGGTAGCGTGGGTGGTGAGGCCCCGTCTCCAAAGACAAAACAAAAGGAAACGTGGTCTGAGAAGGCTTTGCAATATTTTGAAAGTATGATTGACAAATAGAAATGGTATGTGCTTAGGCTATCCAGTTGATGTTGTGCTCTGCATCATGGATTGATGACTCCCACCGCCCCACTCTTTCTGGTGAGAAAACTTAAGACCTACTGGCTGAGCACATTTCAAGTGAGTCTAAACTGAGTGGTCCAACTTGCTTGTGATCTCCAGTACTCCTGAGGCTGGAGCAGGAGGACAGGGAGGGAAAGGTCAGCCCGGGTTACCAAGTGAGACCTTGTCTCGAAAGAAAAAAAGTCTCTGACCTCTGTCTGAAGCTCTAGCAGCTGGTCCTGATTAAATATGCAAGCATGAGCTTTTAAACAAAGGACAGACAGGAACCGTCCACCCATCAATGTCCTGGCTCTATTCCTGAAAAACTGGGTGTGACTTTTATCTTGGCGCCTTTTCTATGCTTTGAGGACAGAAAAACACTAGTTTAGGGGGAAAGACAGAGGTTAAAACGTGCTGAGTGGGCAGCAGCGGGGATCTCAGACTGTCATGCCTGTCCTCCCTTTGATTGATTACAGGAACACTTCCTCACACTGATTGATAAACCTTGGCACACTCGGAGGCGACTCAAGAATGGATGTTTAAAAGTCATTACAGAGGAGTTGTAGAGTGAAATGCTTACAGTGCTTATTAAGCATTCTTCATGCTTGAAATTTTATGAGGTGATGGTGGAAGCCTTGGAGAAATAACAGTCACTGATAACTAGAACATTCTGGGGAAAAAAAAAAAATCCAAAACATCAGAATTTGTCAATTGAAAATACTGGAAAAGAAAATAAGTTGGGTGTTTCTGATTGCTTCTTCCAGCATGAAGGAAGACCAAAAGGAAGATTAGTCCTCACTGGGGTGGAGAAGGCAGGGTGGTCAGGAGATAGGGTTGTTTTGCTGAAAACTTTGAAAAAAGAGACAGAATTAAAAGTAAGGCATTGGTGATCTCTCTTCCACGTATGAGTTTCACCTACTGGTGATTGGTGTCGATTGATATTTGAATTTACGTTGTATTTCTGTTCCCTTGTGACCTGATGAGTGTAGGTATTACTTGTTCAAAGCAGAGTTCAAGTTTCTGCCCTGGCCACATCCCCTTTTAACAGTGGCAGTGAGTAAACAATTCGGTCACCCATCCATCTTTTGACTGAGGCATTCTGAGCTTCACAGAAAATCTCTGAGCTTTGTGTACATTTGTAGAAATCACCGTTGTAAGCACTCCTGTTTCTTGTCGTTGTGCTAAAGCCTTGCATCTGGCTCTTTGATGGGAGATCTAAGGCTTAAGAAAATATCCATGAAGCTGGCTCTGTGATTAGAGATATAGTTAGTTAGTCGTGTACAACTTTTCGAGTAGGTGACACCCCTGCCGTTTGTTTCTTGTGACTGTCATCAAGAACATAGACGCTCTGATTCTTTTGCAGGGTTTTTTTGTTGTTGTTGTTGTTGTTGTTTGTTTGTTTTGTTTTGCGTTGGAGCAACAGTTATTTATAACCGGTTCTTGGTCTTAATAATTCACCATGTGGTGTGCTTGTATTGTCAGCCCTGTCAAGAGCACTGCACACCTCTCCCCCTCCCCCGAGACCCCAGTGTGTGCTTCATGAAAGGATGTGTGAGTGTGCATTCTCACTTCCTGGCACGGCCTAAAAGATAAGATTTAAGGATGATGCATCTCTGAAGAAGAAACAAAGTGCTCTGGGATACCAGTCCTAACGAAAGTGTTTTATAATCCATGGATGGGTTCTCTGTTTTAAAAGTACATCTGTGAAAAAGGAGTGTTGTTTGTTTGTTTGTTTGTTTATTTGTTTTCTTAAATCTGGGTTTTATGTTATATGTAAATGTAACTTTCATTCACCTGTTGTAATTGTCCTCTCTGAGGCTTACTGCATCTGTCTGCTAACTTAGGCCTAGTCCTGGAAGCTTCTGGCCTTTGTACAATCTAATCTAGGCCCAGAATATTTTTGGCCTCCGAGACTTACTGTTGAATACGCTCACTCTTTCTAGCTCTTTCTTTCTTCTTTTTTTTTTTTTTTCTCTGACTGGCTGATCAACTCAGCTGTTCTGGCTCAAACTCCTTTCCAAGCTGACTGGGTCAATCTGGCTTCCCTCAGCCTCTGATTTTTTGCTCTGATGGTCTCAGTCTAACTCTGGCAGTCTGTTGTGGCTCCTTTTCATTCTCTGGCTCGTTCTTCAGTGTCTAGCTTGTTCTCTCTGCAACCTGTTTCTGTACAACTGTCCCAGTAAGGCTGCCTCCTTCCTCTTTTCTCTGCACTGCTCCATAAAAGTCTTGGTAAAACTGCTTCCTCTCCCTTTTTCTCTTTCTCTGCCTTGCTCTTTCATAGCTCCCCTTTCCTCTCTCTTGTGAGAGTCGAGCATATCCTGTTCTGTCAAATCTTTCTCTGATTCATCACTTTGTCTGCCACTCAATCAGACACCACTTTCAAATATGGCTGCTTCCTTCTAGAAACTAACTTGACCTTCATTGTTTGGGATTAAAGGTGTGTGCTGGGGGTGTGTCTGTATTCCAGCCTAGCTAAGGGCTAAGCCACACGTAACACAATCTTGGGGTTCACAAGTATCCTGCAGCAGTTATATGCTAGGGTAATGATGTTCTAAAGTAACTTTGAGTGTGAGGTCCAGGGAAATTGATAGTGAGGAAGACAACCCCAGGCCCACCACTACACTTATGACTTTGTCGCCAGTGCTCACTTCGACTTGCTCCTAGGAGAACATGGTGGACACAGCTTAGTGAGCCCCACAGGCCCTAGTGGTTTTTCAAGTGGGTGTTGGGAGGTGCCAGGTCCTTGTGGTTTCTCTTCCTTACCCGTCATCTGCTGTTGCCATTTGCTTCCCAGGGGGCCAGTCATTCTTCAGCAGAAAGGACTCCATCCGCACCATCTACACTTCCCTGCATAACGAACTGAAGAAGGTGGTGGCCGGCCGTGGCGCCCCGGGTGGCACGGCTCCTCACGTGGAGGAGCTTCTCCCCCACCTGTCAGAGCAGCTCTGTTTCTTTGTTCAGGCTCGGATGGAGATCACAGACTTCTACGAGAAGATGTACAGCCTCAGCACGCAGAAGTTCATCAACACCGACGAGCTGGTCAGCAGCTTGGATGCCATCCTCAAGAAGTACAGCTCGCGGTGAGTGTGCAGACCGTGACAGCCTGTCAGCCCCACCCAGCTTTCCCTCACCCTTAGGAAGGTTTCTCCGGGATGCTCGCACGCCTTTCTGTATGTGCTCATTAAACAAGAGGTGAACATTCGGCACTTTGGGGTTTAGTTAACAGTGCTGTATGGGTGTGTCTCTAAGTCATCAGGAACAAGAGAACTCTCACAGCAGAACAGCTGCATGGGGTCTGGGAGCTGGCTCAGTGGGTAAGAGCGCCCACTCTGCAAGCAGGGATCCCCGATTTGCAGCCGTGTAGAAGGCTGGGACCACTTATGCACCTGTAGTGCCGGTACCAGATAAAGGTGTTGTAGACAGGAAGATTGCTCATGTTTAGCAAGATCCCGTGCCCAAGGAATAGGGCAGAGAGAGACAGAGAGAGAGAGAGAGAGAGAACAGGAGAGAGAGAGAGAGAGAGAGAGAGAGAGAGAGAGAGAGAGAGAGCGAGCAGGGCGCCCGATGTCATCCCACGGCTCTGCACTGAGGCGCACACAGGTACCTGCCTGCACGCATACAGTTGCAGAGAGAGCAGTGTGACCAGCCAGCCAGTAGTCTAATAAATGCTCCCTTCAGAGAGACAGCCTGGGAGTTACCTCTGCTACTCTCCTGTGGTTGTGAATATGTGTCAGAAATTCTCCTGTTTGTTTTTATTTCCAACTCTTAGCGAAGGCATGTGTTTGCTATTCAGGAGGACAGACTTAAGTGCTTTGGAACACCAAAGGAATTCTTAAGAGGCCAGTGTTAACTTAAACGGTGTTGCTCAACTAGAAAATTGCTGTTATTTGAAAAAACTTACTCCTTGTAAAGAGACAAAGCTCGCTGTGATGTGCCACACGCTGCCTAACCCTGGATCCAGTCCCTAGGGAAATTGTAGGAGCTTACGGACACCTTAGCCAGCTGAGTTTTATGTTGGCTTCCTTGGAGCCTAACACAGCAGGTACTGCTTGGATGAGGAAGATCTCCTTTGAAGTAGATCACATGTTTGGATGTTTTGCCTGCATGTATGTATGTACACCACATGCATGCCTGGTGCCTGTCGAGGCCAGAAGAACTGGAGTTACGGGCAGCTGTGAACCATCATATGAGCACTGGGTATCCAACTTGGATCTTGTTACAGAGAAACCAGTGCTCTTAACCTCTGAGCCACCTCTCTGAAACTAACTGCAGAGGCTGGAGAGATGGCTCAGAGGTTAAAAGTACATACTGCTCTCACAGAGGTCCTGAGCCCAGTTCTCAGCACCCAGTGCTCTGTGCTTATCTTTATCTGAGGCGAGTTACTGTGGTACCAGGTTACGGAATGGGCAGCTCACAACCACTGACATCTTAGTCAGGGTTCCACTGCTGTGAAGAGACACCACTTATAAAAGAAAACATTCCATTGGGGCTGGCTTATAGTTTCAGAGGTTCAGTCCATTATCATCATGGTGGGAAACATGGCAGCATCCAGGCAGACATGGTGCTGGAGAGAGAGCTGAGAGTTCTGCATCTTGGCAGGCAGCACGGCATAGTGGTTCCTGTGCTTATAATCCCAATGCTAATGAGGTGGGGACAGGTAGACCTCTGTGCCTTACTGGCCAGCCGGCTTACTCTGCTTGGCAGCTCTAGGCCATTGAGAAACTTTATCTCTCTTTCTCTAAAAAGGGGAGACCACATTCCTAAAAGATGACACCCAAGCTCGTGCCCTGACTCTACATCCAATGCACACATGTACATATATGCACATAAGCACATGCACACACGTGCAGATATACAAAGTAATGTGTGAGCACTGTGATGAAATTACCCTGTGCCACCCAGTGGGCGGCATGTGTCAAAGTCTGTCCATCCTGAATAAGCTGCCAGATAGACCCCCGGAATAGAGAGATGCTTTCTCTTAGCTTACACTCTGATACATTGTTAGTAATTGTTACATTTTATTCTTAGTTGTTAATCTCGTGCCATGTCTAGTTTATAAGGTAAATGTTAGCTATGAGTAGGAAAAGTCCATGTATGTCAGGTTCATTATTGTCCCTTAGGGAGCTTGGGACATAGGCCATATGAAGCAGGCAGATTAGACTGTCCTCAGTGGGTAGATAGCTAAGAACTAGCAAACTAGTAGCACTAAGTGAGAAAAGGTTGCAGATTTCTTTTATTGTAGTAAAACAGACATAACATCAAACTTCCCATTTTTAAATGTGTATTTCTGACTTCTCTCATAAATTTGATCAGTGTTCTTTTGGAAGGCACTTCTCAGAAAGGGTCTGTGAAGGACAGAAGTAGCATTCTGAAGTTTTGAGTCTCATTACACAAATGTGTGTTCTTCATCTTTCTCCCCTCCCCCATGCTTTCCTCTTTTCTTTCGTGCCATCGCTCTCCACAAGTTGTCAGCAGGGTCCTGTCTCAGAACTGCCAGGCTTACTGGAACCTTGACTTAGTGTATACTCGTGGATCTCCGCCACTGAGCAGATCTGAACACAAGTTGAGCTATGAGGTACCGGTGGAGTGGAAGCCAGGAAATGATGTCATAAAGCTAATGTCCTTGTTGGGCAGCCTGACATGATGGATGCTTATCTTTTCTTGAGGTGAAAAATAGCTTCCTCATTCACAGGCATCTTAATAAGTGTTGACCGTTACTCCTTTATAATGTTACAAAGCGCCTGCTCAGACTTTCTGAAGGTTTGTTTGAGAATTATGTCCTTTGGAGCAGACTGTTGGCTGTAAGTGGTAATCTCCAGTGACCAGGAGTAGGAAAATCAGAGATGGCTCCTACTTGTGATTTTTTTAAAGTGATTTTTTTGATGCTGCAAAAGTGAGGAACATTCAGTGGAAACTGTGCTTGGAATTTAGACTTTGATTGTTTTCCAGGTTTAGCAAAATCCAGTACAGTACTCTCTTGACATTGGGTGACTTGAGCTGTCAGCCAGCCTGCAGTCATGAGGTGACACTGTAGGTGTCATTGTAGGTGACGGTTGGTAGGCTAGTGGACGTTGTGGTGCATGGCAGGTGAGCTATGATGGTTGGTAGACTGGGGCCATGAAGCATGTCTGACTTGTGATATTTTAAAGTTAGGACGGGCTGATGAGGTCACAAGTTCAGCAGCATCTGTAGTAGGGTTTTCTGCCAGCGTTATTCCGTTAGCTTCAGTCAGCTCGCCACAGTCCAGAGTCACTTGAGGGGCTATGAACTGGGGGAGTGTCCAGACCAGTCTACATGTGGGCGTGTCCGTGGTATATTACCATAACTGATGATAGATATGGGAGGCCCATCCTGCTGTGGGCTTGCCTAAGTAAGAGGGCCTTGGCTACATAAAAAAGCTGTCTGAGGAGCTAGAGAGATGGCTCAGTGGTTAAGAGCACGTACTGCTCTTGCAGAGGACCTGGGTCTAGTTCCCACCACTACTCACATGATGTCACACAGCTGTAACTCCAGTTCCAGGGGATCCAGTGCTGTCTTCTGACCTCCACAGATACAGCATGCAAGAGGTGGACATGAATTCAAACAAAACACATGCATAATGTTAAATAAATTAAAAAAAATATGAACAAACAAAAAAAAACAAGAGTGGCTAGTGCTGGGGGCCTGCCCTAGCTTGGGAGCAGGCAGATTTCTTTAAGACAGTGACTCTGCAGAGGAGACCCAACAGTAAAGAGGAGCATTGAGGAGGAAGAGCTGAGCTCTCACCTGCGGTTCTCCTCTGCTGAGAGGCTAAGGGTCCTCCCACATCTTGTTGTTTCCCTCGCCCCAACTCCTGAGGTTGGTTATTTTGAAGTGAAACAGTGCTTACAGATGGCAGTTGGTTCCTGAAAAGAAATGTGAAAAAAAATATATATATATTAATTACAAAATATCAAGATACATTGTATATAGTAAGGGGTAAATTTACATATGCATGTAGTACTTGCTCTCAGTAAAGAGTGTCACTATAGCACAAGGTCAGAGGTTTAAAACACCTTTTGTAAGGCAAGTGAAAGTAAAATTGTAGTACTATCTTGACGTTGAAATAGTATATTTACTTTTAATTACGTGTGTAGGGAAGGGATGTGCATGTGAGTGCAGTAACCCACGGAGGCCAGAAGAGGGCATCAGATGTGCTGGAGCTGGGGAACGGGGTTGTGCGGCAGCTGACGTGAATGCTAGGAACTGAACTCATCATTTCACAGGGGCTAGAAACAGAGTGGGGGAGGGAGGGCGGAGGACAAAACCCAGAAAGGAATGAATGCCACTCAGTTTGATTACTCAAGGTCGTAAATACCTTCTTGCGGATTTGTGAAAGTGATTTTTAAAAAGTGTTAGATATTTTGTGGCAAATGAATTTATGAATTTAGACTATCGACTGCCAATTTTTTTTTAAATTAATTTTTAAAGTTTCACTACAAAATAATGGGTTTCATCTTGACATCTTCTTACATAGGAGTCACTTTTCTTTACCCTCCCACTGCCCTCTCCTGGCCCGTGCCTGTGCTCCTGCTAGGTGGCACCTTCATTGCATGTATCCACTGTGCTGTGCCCTGCTTCCCCTTGGCCACCATTTTGTTTTTAACCATGGTTAACTATGAAGGGGATTTGAGAGTGGAATTGTTAGTAGTTGTCTGTTAAACGCTGTATCCCTTTATTTAATGCCTTTATCTCTTGAGCTTTGGGGTTATAGTGTTTATATTCGTCTGTAAAATGGGCCATTGAACACTAAAATAATTTATCTGAGGCTATCAGAAGTCTCAGAATTGTTATTTAGTTGCACACCCTGAGAAGAGGATTCCCTGTTCTGAGGATAGCCATACAGTTCTCAGGATGAATAAATGAAGAATTACAGTCAGTGTAATTTCTCCTTAATTTTGGATAGAAGTTAGTTACTTTCGATAAAAGAAAACCCACAAAATTTAGGTTATTTTCCTAGGAGAATACAATGAAATGCTCAAGATATATCAGAGTTCTAAAAATGAACCAGCCTAGACTCCGCCTCTTTCTGCCCCTCCACCCCCAGCACACCGAGGCGGCCCTGTAGCACTTGGTTGGCAGTGTGTTTGGCAGTATGCTGTTGCTGTTTTGATATTTTGAAGGGTTTCTCAGTGTGAAGTGGCATTTCCATTGATTTCTGCCCACCCCCTCCCCCTAGATTTCACCACCCCATCCTCAGCCCTCTAGAGAGCAGTTTCCAGCTGGAAGTGGGCGTGCTGAGTCATCTCCTCAAGGCGCAGGCGCAGATCTCGGAGTGGAAGTTCCTCCCTTCCCTGGTTACCTTGCACAACGCTCACACGAAGCTTCAGAGCTGGGGCCAGACCTTTGAGAAGCAGCGGGAGACCAAGAAGCATCTGTTTGGAGGGCAGTCCCAGAAGGCCGTGCAGCCCCCACACCTCTTCCTCTGGCTCATGAAACTCAAGACCATGCTCTTGGCCAAGTTTAGCTTTTACTTCCACGAGGCGCTGAGCCGACAGACGACCACTTCAGAAATGAAAGCGCTGACTGCCAAGGCGAACCCGGACCTCTTTGGAAAGATCTCCAGTTTTATCAGGAAATATGACGCTGCCAACGTGTCCTTAATTTTCGACAACCGGGGCTCCGAGAGCTTTCAGGGTCATGGCTACCACCACCCACATTCCTACCGAGAGGCCCCTAAGGGAGTGGACCAGTACCCCGCCGTGGTGTCTCTGCCCAGCGACAGGCCGGTCATGCACTGGCCCAATGTTATCATGATCATGACAGACCGAGCATCCGACCTGAACAGCTTGGAGAAAGTGGTCCATTTCTATGATGACAAAGTCCAGAGCACCTACTTCCTGACCCGCCCGGAACCCCACTTCACCATCGTCATCATTTTTGAGTCAAAGAAATCTGAGAGAGACTCCCATTTTATTTCCTTCCTCAACGAGCTCTCGCTTGCCCTTAAGAACCCCAAAGTATTTGCAAGTCTGAAGCCCGGATCCAAAGGTTAGCAGGAGCTTGCCCAAGGATTCCCAAGACTGGACACGTTGTTCTTAGTTGAGTAGTTTGTGATTTGAATTTATGTTAGCTCATGCTTCTTTCAGAGCGGAGCTAAAGACGGAACCTCCCTAATCATGTCGCACAGTTCATAAGCTATTCAGACCAAGGACGGAGTCTCCAAAGAGTAGTCTAGAAGAACCATGGTGACTGAAAAAATCACCATGGTCCAGTGAAGGAGTATCAACGTTTTCTGATTTCCCTGTGTTTCATGTTGATTGAGTATTTATTGGTCTTTCATTTCTCTTTCCAGATTTTTGTTGTTACTATTCTGACCATTGTGCCCGGAAGCACTTGCTAACATCCGCTCTCTCTGTCCCTGAGGAGCAGCGGGGAGAAGACACCGGATGGGGTTCTTTTCAGTTTCACAGACACTAGTACCAACCAGGTTTACTAATTATCTAATTAGCATTATACTTCGATTAGAATCTCGGTGAGCAATCTCTATCAGGTTGTGAAGTGGGAGATGACAGATTGGTACTGGTCCTTACAGGAGTTTAACAGTCACAGGTCCTTTGCAGGTGACCTCCAGCTCCATCCGCATCAGTTTTTACCTTTAAAGGGTTTGGAAGTCGACTGTCCAGGCCAACCCAAGCCATCTTTCGGGGTCTTATTGTTGCCGGCCGGATGTTACTTCTCTGCTGACCTGGGTTTGCATCTGACTCCACGGCCCGTATTCTCAGGTTCAGAAAGCACACAGCCATGTGTTTGTAACCGTGTCTTAGTTTTCCTCACAGCACAGTCTATGAAATCAAAATGACAGACTCAGTACTTTGTGCTTGCTACACAAACGAGTTCTGCTCCATAGTCAGGTCATCAGGTGAGTCCCACAGCGCCTCTGGGCGTGGCTTCTTGCCTTCTGGAGATTATGTTCAGAAGCAGCACCGAGCTTCTCCGCACAGCTCACTCTGTCCTTCTCCTTCTGCGTGCTCACAGGAAAGCGGATGGAAAGGAACCACCAGGAAGAATTGAGCTGTTCGTGCTGCTGGGTTCATCCCTTGGAGCTCGTGTAAACATTCTGGTCAGATCCAGGCTTTCCTTGTGATTGTATGGGTCTGTCTGATGGATGTCCACGGAGGCTCCACGAGGCTCAGGCAGGGCCGTGGAGCCCTCCCAGGCCTCCCGGCCAAGTGTGGTCTACCTGTACAAGAGTCCACTTGCCAATCATCTGCTTCTCCCCACTTTCATATAATCTTAAACTAGTTGTCTTTAAACAGAGAGTAGTGATTTACTCTGCATTTTCTCCCGTTTCTATTCAAATATGAACAAATTTTATAATATCTACCTTACATTAAAAACATTGAAAGCATTAGGAATTAAAAAACAAACCATTTTTCTTCTTTTTGTGTTTTGCTGAGAAACTGAAAAATAATCCTTGGTATGTATTTTTGTTTTTTTCCTGACTAAAACCACCATTAGCCTTAATGATGTGGCTCCCCAGGTACCTAAAAGAATATATAGGCTTCAGTAGACTATGGAGGGATGTATAGAAAACATATATAAATATATATTACTTAAAATGGTCAAATATATCATATTTGAATTGTATATTTATTTTTAAACATATTTTGAGTAATCTAAGAGGTATTTACAAAGAACAGGAAGCAGATTGAATATTAAGAAAATCTATGGCAACATAAACTCTTAAGTCCCTATGCACTGTCAGTATTGGCGGAACCTCGAAGATTAGTACTGACTCTTTAATCATTTCTCAAGCTCCTCAATAAAGTTTTATATATATATTACGTATATATAATTTTCTTCTGATGAAGCAAATTGTATTGTATATGAATGTTTGTGGGGTGGTTCTTCTCCGAGAGCCTCCTGAAACTGGAGGGCTGGGTTGTGGGGCTGGACAACTATATCACAGCACAGAGGGTAGGCACCCTCCCGTGGGTATGGGAGATGCCAAGCTGAGTTCCTCATTTCTTGGACACAGACTTCTTAGGTTTGACAGGGCTCTGGTCCTGAGGGTCACTGACTCCTCCTCCTCTGCTTTTTCTAGTGTATTTTTTCTTCTTGGCCAGGCTTGTCTGCTTCTGCGGAGCCAGCCTTTTGCCTTGTTTGACAGCTGTCTTCTCTAGGTTTACATCTCCCCCCCCTCCTCTCTTCCTCCTCTTCCTCTCCAGGCAGGTCTGAAGTCTGAACATTCCTGACCACTGAGGAGCACAGGTCCGGATCCAGAAAGCAATTAGAAAATCATCGGAGGTAAAAACTCCACTTAGGTCATGGTGACCATAGGCAGGATACAGGCCTTCAGGGAGGCAGTGGTGACTTAAACGCACAAATATAAGACGACCATATTTTGATTCAAGTCAAGAAAAGTGACTTTCGTTAGGATTTGCTCCCTGGATGCGAGGCTGAGCGATGCATTGCCTGCTTTGCTGGTCGGAGTGGAAATGTGTACATTTCCCGTGCCGCCTGATTCGGCATTTATTTCTAAACCACAACCTGTTGAGTTCTGGGAAGCTGGAAGTGCGGCCAACTCCCTTAAAAGCGGTGTGTTTTTAAGGTGCTGCTTGCATAGTGGCTGTTGCATAATGTTTGATCAGGTTGTGAACCCCTAGACTGTGAACTGGAAAAGTCTTGGGGTGCACCTCAGCCCTCACACACACCTCTAGCTCAAGAGCTTTCAGTAAACTAGATTAAATAAAGTCAACGCTAAGTCAAGAGGCAGAGAAGCGGCCAGCTGACAGGGAGTGAACATAAGAAAACCTAGGAAAGAGAAAGGGGGTCTTTGACTTGAAGGGTAAGAGTCTGGAGAAGGAGCTTTTTCTTTCTGGGATGTCGGTGGAGTAGGAAGGTCAGCTTGGTCTCCCTGCCTCCTGAGTCTGCCTCCTGAATCTTCATTTGGTAACTGGAATGTCAAGGATTTTTTTGTTTGTTAAAAGAACGAGTGGATGAGTCCTTAACAGCTCTGTCCTCTGTGAGGCCCAGCCTGGTATCTGACAATGTCATTCTAAGGAATGTGTTAAAATAAAGCTAGACTCTTAACTGAGCAACCAAGCCCCTTTGGACACTGGAAAATTTTCCTTTCAAGAAGGAAATGGGACTTCCCCGCCCTCCCTCCCTTAGGTGATCTTTAACATACATCTGTCTTCAAATCTCTCGGGCAGCTTGGAGGGTCCATCACTTTGGCTCGGCAGCTTTGTAAAGTGGGGCCGAGCACACATGGGCTGCCTTTCTCACGGCTTAGTGTGGGGCTGAGAAGGCCGTGTGGGTGACACTGTGTTGGAAATGGCCTGGAGAGTATGAATAAAAGGTTAGCCACACTTCGCTGACTTCCGTACAAGTCTCCTGTTCTCTTCCTTCTCACCAAGTCAGAGGAACCCCTGTGCTTACGGTGGGCAGGGAAATTCCTAAGGACACACACACCATTCAAATTTCCGTGCCTCTTTGTTCCTAGCTTTTATAGTTGATAGTGTCATTTCTGATCTGTGCCACTGGGCTCTTATTGGGCCACCCTGTCAATAAGACAGGTGTGTTCGAACTGTCACCTGTGGCCGTGTCTGCGTCTGTCTTTCTACACAGGTTTTGTATGGCAGAGGTTACAAAGCGTTGATGTTCTAATTACAAACCCTGCCCTTATTAGCTGTATGTATCTACGAAGAGGCCATCTTCAATTACTGGCTCACCTTGGAGTGTAGGCAGTTTGATTTTGGACTGTTTTACCCCACTCCGCTTTCGGCTCTGCTGGGGATTAGACTCAAGACCTTATGGTGCCTGGCAAATGCTGCATCTCAATGGTATGTCCCCAGCCCTGTTTCACCTTTAACAAACAAACAAGTTTCCTCCCAACTGGTGCTGGAGACTGAGCTCAGCTTCCCATATGGTCAGAGGCCTAGGTTACTGACACTCTAGTCCCTGTCCTAAAACAGCTTTAAAAATAGTTCTTAGCATGTTTGAAGACACCTGTGTGGTTTTTTTGTTTTGTTTTGTTTTGTTTTTATCTTTAAGAAATGGATCTTAATAAAAAATTTTTTTTCAGTTTTCATTTCTTGGCATTATAAGTAAAAATTTTTTCTTTTCTTTTTTTTTTTTTTTTTGTTCAACACATTTCATGAACCTTTGTCCTCTCTCAAATTCATGGCCTCTTTTTCTTTAGTTGTATGCTCGCATACGTGTGCGTACACACACACACACTCACTCCTACATATATAAATACATCCTGCTTGGTCCATTCAGCATTACCTAAGTGCATATGATTTCAGGGCTGAGCACTTAGTATTGGAAACCACCAGGCTCTTCTCTGAGGAAGACTGTTTCCCCCACTCTCAGCATTCCTTTAGGATTTTTTTCCTCGAACGCCTTTAATCCCAGCACTTGGGAGGCAGAGGCAGGTGGATCTCTGAGTTCGAGGCCAGCCTGGTCTACAGAGTGAGTGCCAGGACAGCCAAGGCTATACAGAGAAACCCTGTCTCGAAAAAAACAAAGAAAAAAAAAAAGGAAATTTTTTCCCTCTTAAGTTTAAGATTTGAAACAACAGGGCCATTTCCCTCTTGACACAGGATAGACTATGTAAATATTATGGGTTTCCCTTCTTGCTTCTGCCTAATTTTCTCTCCTTTGTTGGTGCCAGCTTCCCCAGTATCTCCCCTGCATTTCTCCTCTGTGCCTTACTTCCTGCTCTCTTCCACTTATCTACTTTTGATCCATTCTTCTCCCCCGACCCCTGACTTTCAGGAAGCTTGATCATGCCCCAGTGATTTGACCCAGTCTGAAGAAAGTCACATCTGACAGTAACCATTTTGAGATTTATTTATTTATTTATTTATTTATTTATTTATTTACAACTACTTGGTCATTTTCAGGAAGACAGAAAAATAGAGGCATGTTCATGCTCATGTTCACACTAACGGCACAAGTATAATTAGGCCTTGCCCCTTCATGAACTCACACCCTTTAGCTACAACAAAGCAAGATTGTATCTAGCAGATAATTTGTCAGAAAAATAGATAATTTTGGCAGAAAAAGTTAACTAAAACAAAAATCTTTCCAAGCTGTGATTGCAAATTTTGGTTGTCAACTTGACACACCGGGGAAGAGGAAGCTCAGCTGAGGAATTGCCCTCGTCAGATTGGCTTGTGGGCATTATCTGTGGGGTATTTTGATTGCTAATTGACATAGGAGGGCCCAGCTCACTGTGGGAAGTACCATCCCCTAGGGCTCAGCCCACGGTGGGCGGTAACAACCCCTAGGGCCCAGCCCACTGTGGGCAGTACCATTCCCTAGGCAGGTGGGTCTTGGCTGTAGCTGAATGGGAGCCTGAAAACAAGCAAGTAAGCAACATGGTCTCTCCACTTAAAACTCTTACCTTGAGCTCCTGCCCTGGCTTCACTCAATGATGCGCGGAAACCTGTAAGTTAAACACTTTCCAAGTTGCTTTTGGCCATGCTGTCGATCACAGGAAACTACTGTTCTAGCAAACTAGAACACGGGTATTTTGAGATATATTTTTAAAAATTTAAAATTACACACATAGTATTTTTTTCCCTAATTGGTGTATAAAAGCATTGAATTAGCCTCTGATATTTTTCTTCAAGAAAATGTTTGAGAAACTGGGCTTTCTTCCTTTCCGAATGAGAAATTAGAAGCTTTCCCAGGTGACCCATCTGCTGCGGAAGCCCTGGAGCACAGTGATTTAGTGGTTTCTCTTCTATTCTTCCACTGGGTTCCCGTCGACAGTGTAATTATTTTGTGGCCCTTTGACTGATTTCTTCTAAGTAACTTCTCCAGAGGAAGTGAGTCAGAAGAAATGGGCTGGACAGATGTGCTCTTTTGTTCCTGGAGACATCTCTGGTTCTGTGTAAATCTGTACGGTTTCGTTAATGGTCGCACTGTGGCTTGTCTGCCTAGTTTTTCAGTCTGCTTTGGACAACAAGGACTGTTTATGGGGTGCTTGAAATCGAAAACAATATACTATTTGTACGATAGCTATGCTGGATAATGGGAGGAGGCAAATGGCTGCCCTTTTTGGTAACCCTCTACCTGACACTGGGGGTGGGACTCTGAATGCTCGTTCAGGGAGGGTCCTGAGAGCAACTACATTGGAGCGTACTCTAAAGGGCTTCTCGGCATTGCAGCTGTGACTGCAGGTGGAGAAATGAACGGTGGGACCTGACAGCGGCTGGAAGATCGTCTTTCGGACTTTTGCTAATTTGTCCCTAGGGATAATTTCGCTTTTTCCTGGTCTTGAAATTGCTGAGTGGTTCTGGAATGCAGTTATATTTGATCCGAGATTGCAGCGTTGCAGTTGGTTGACTTACTGTCAGTGAGAGACACTCCAATTCCTCTGGGCTCTTCCTGGCCTCTGTGGCCCCAGGCTAGGCCAGTGTTAGGGCTGCCCCAGAGCAGAAGCAGATAGTGTGTGAACGGCTCCTTTCCAGTACTCATCCATCTCTTCACTCTTCATTCATCCAGTCACTCATTCACTCACTTGCTTGCTCGCTCACTCACTCACTCACTTGCTCACTCACTCACTCACTCACTCACGCAGTAACTACTGAAGATAACTATGCTAAGTTTGGGAATATAAGGACAGCACACGCCAAGCTTCAAGTACGCAGGCAGCCTGAAGCTGGGAGAGCCTGTAACCCGTCCAGTAACAAATCGCTCTCAAACTTGTTACACTTGCAGATTCCCTTCACATTTTGCCAGAAACTATTCCTCTCTGTTAGTAGAGAAACTTCCCTCGAGACCAGTGGTTCTCAGCCTTCCTAATGCTGCAACCTTTCAACACAGTTCCTCCTGTTGTGGTGACCCCCCCCCCCACCAGAAAAATAGTAATTTTGTTACTGTTATAAATCATAATTTAACACCTGTGTTTTCTGATGGCCTTAGGTGACCCCTGTGAAGAGGTCTTTCTACCCTCAGGTTGGGAAACGCTGCTCTAGATAATTCAGCATCTAACAGAATCGCTGGTGTGAACAGAACAGTGTGAGAGCAGTGTGGGAGGTCGTAGGAGGTCCCTAGAATGTGCACTTCTGGGAAGTTTTCAGTTACTACTGATGTTTCAGGTCAAGGACTGGACTTCATCATCACCTTGCCATCTTTGCCTATAAAATAAAAGGTTCCCAGTGTACAATGTGTGCTATAGTTTGCCGATAACACCACGGGCATGTCTGTGTTTTATTTTTATTTTGGAATTTGTAGGTTTCTCCCTCCTTCCCTCCCTCCCTCCTTCCCTCTCTCCCTTCCTTCCCTCTCTCCCTTCCTTCCTTTCTTCATCCTTTCTTGGGTGGGGAACCTCTTTGAAAATCCAAACTCTTTAAAGCAACAACAACAAAGACATTTTTAAAAAACAAAATTAAAAAGCAACATTTAAAAAAAAAAGTATAGCCTGGCAGTGGTGGGGCACACCTTTAATCCCAGCACTTGGGAGGCAGAGGCAGGCGGATTTCTGAGTTCGAGGCCAGCCTGGTCTACAGAGTGAGTTCCAGGACAGCCAGAACTACACAGAGAAACCCTGTCTCGAAAAACCAAAAAAAAAAAAAAAGTATAATTGCAAAATGTATTTTGCAAGTTCAAGAATGAGAGTGTGTTGGGATTATCGAGTAGAGGGGACAATGAAAGCAGCTGAGCTCCCCAGCTGTGCCTTCTTTCTATCTAGGCACACTTAGCTTCTCAGGACAGCAGGAACCTGAGCTGTCATGCACGTACTGTAAAATGGCTGTTTGTAGTGTTTTCAGTGGAGGATTTGTCGACCACTCTTGTAGAAACAGATACTCAGGCTCCAGACATGAATAAGAAACAAGACGGTCATTTCCACTGAACCTTAAAATGTTTATGTGAGTGAGTGTTTCACTTACATGGCTGCATGTGCACCTCATTTGTTCCGGTGCCCTCAGGTCTCCTGGACCTGGAGTTACAGATAGGCTGAAAACCACCATGTGGATCCTAGGAACCAAACTCAGGTCCTCTGAAAGAGTAACACGTGTTCTTAATTGCTGATCCATCTCTCCTGAGTTAACACCTTATCCACTGTTCTCTGTTGACTGGTTTTGCAGAGTCTTACTGTGTCTCTTTAGCTGGGCTGGAGCTTGGTTTGTAGACCAGACTTGCCTGGATCCACTTTCCTTTGCCTCACGTGTGCTAGGGTTAAAGGCATGGGCCACCACACCCAGAATTTTAACCAAGATGTTCTGTTTCCTGAGCTGGTGACAATGCTGTCAACCTCTGCTGATTGAATCACCTCTGACAGTATCATCGCACAAATACATCCCATAGACTTTTCGGTTTATTTTGAGATGCATGTTGCTTCCTTGAGTTTTCAGACAAGAGGGCTTACTTTCTGTTGTTTGGGTCTTCTGAAGTTAGATGCTTGGCCATCAGCCTATGGTGGAAACATGAGGAAGAGAAAAGAAGTTACGTCATAGTGCAAACTCATGCAGGGGATATTGGAACCTTTCTTCCTTTCCGCTTTGTATGGCCATGAACTGAGAAACATAGCTTTAATTTTCTGGCCTCAAAGCAATGGAACCAGCTGACCGTGGACTGAAACCTCTGAAATTGTGGTGAACCCTGTTAGTATTCTGTCTAAACTCCACCTCCATAGTTACCTGGCAACCGCCAGGTAGGCCTGGCCCACTATAAAAGAGGCTGCTTGCCCCTTCCTCTCTCTCTTACCCCCTTACTCTCTTACCCTCTCTAAATCTCTTACCTCTCTGTCCCCTCCCCCCTTCCTCTCTCTCCAGGTGGTCATGGCCGGCCTCTACTACTTCTCTTCTCTCTTATCCTTCCACCTTCTTCTCCCCACCTTCGCCCTATCTCCTGAATAAACCTCCTCCCTCTCGGAACCGTGTGGTCTGGAGTGGTCTGTTCTGAGCTGCGGTCGGACTTCTTAGAACAACTAACAAACCCAAATAAGTTATTTCTTCCTTCCTAGTTGATTTCAGGTATTTTCACACAGTCAGTAGCGTGACCAGGACACCTTGCTAGCGCCACCTAGAAGGATAAACAGGGAAAGTGAGAGGGTGGGGACCCATGTACTTCTTGAGTTTATATTGAAAATGTTTATCTCTTCTCCATTATCTGCCAGCACAGTGTTTTCTGTTGTAATTGCAGGGTTCATTGAAACCACTCAAGGGGCCTCTGGGATAAATCCTACTCCTTGTTGTGGGAGAAGCTGTAGTGGGCGCTGGTGAGGCACTACAATAAATACACCTTAACCTTGGTCTTTGTCGTGGCCACACTGGGTTGGGGGTTGACCTCAGTGCTCCCTTCCTAAATGCATTTGGCTGCCCTCCTTCATGCTCACCCCCTGGGACTCCTGGATCCTTCCTTCTCTGTGTTAGGTCCTGAACATGTCCTCTTTAACCTTTTCACTTTAAAAATGATGTGTATAAGTGAGTGGGTCCATGCACCTGAGCGCAGGCGCTTGTGGATACGAGAGCAGGTGCAGATCCTGACGCCCTGGAGCTGGAGTTCCGGACCCCAGGTGTCCAGTCACCTGCCATGGGAGCTGGGCACTGAACTCAGCTCTTCTGCAAGAGTAGACCATCTCACCCTTCACCTCTGAGCCATCTGGTATTATTATTATTATTATTATTATTATTATTATTATTATTTTAGTTGTGTTAGAAATGCTGCCTTCTCTTTGCTCTCTTACTTGAGTTTCAGCCACGTTTCTTACCTTGACCAATCCATACAAATATCTCTATAATACTAAAAATTTGGCTATAATATTCATATATTACAAAATAAAACACCAAGATACAGCTCTGACAAGATTCATCCTCAGGGATGCTAAAATGACCTGCTGTTCTAGCTCCTTCCCTCCTAAAGCTGTTTCCAGAGACTTATTCCCAAAATAACTTGAAGAACAGCTGCTGATTCCTGATGACCTTAGTTCATCCAGCCTTTCAGACAGATCCAGTCAGAACTTCAGTCAAGCCCTAAACTTTCTAAACATACAGAGACTGGATAACAAATGCCAAAGCTAGCTTTCTTAATTCTAACCAATTTTTCCAAATTTCCTACCCCTCCCCAACCTTAAAAAATTTAATCACCCCTATTCAGCAGAAAGAAGCCATGGAGATTTGTAATTCCTATTCCTTGGTTTTGAGTGTCTGGTTAAGTTATTTTATAAATTATAGATAGGTTGTCATTTTAAGGGATAATTTGGAAATGGTCGTAATTTTGAACAGTGAGGAAACTAAATAGCTTAGATTGGGTATTTCTGTCTTTCCTCTTCTCTATTCTTTCTCTCTTAGATAAAGAGAAGCAGGTTGAAATAAAAGGGAGGATAGAGTGATGCTATAAGAAATTAGATGTATAGCCGGGCAGTGGTGGCGCACGCCTTTGATCCCAGCACTTGGGAGGCAGAGGCAGGAGGATTTCTGAGTTCGAGGCCAGCCTAGTCTACAGAGTGAGTTCCAGGACAGCCAGGGCTACACAGAGAAACCTTGTCTTGAAACCCCGCCCCCCCCCCCCCCAAAAAAAAAGAAAAAGAAAGAAAAAAATTAGATGTATGGGGATAGATTACAAAATTTATTCTTAAGCAAAACCTTTTTATCCATAATCTTACATTGGTAGAAATCTCTACATTTTGATACAGAATTGAGTTATATTTTCTTACATTGGTACAGAATTTGTATATTGATACAGCTTTAAGGTTTTCATTGGTATAAATTTTTATATATTGACGCCATTTAAAATTAATATTGTTCCTCTTAGATAGACATAGTACCTATGCAATTCATTTAAGAACACAAGGCTTAGACCCAATCCTTCTATAGCTGCTATTACAAACTGTTTCGGATGATTAAGGAACACAAGTTAAGGGCCGGATAGTAAGGGCCAGATAGTAAACTCGTAGTAATATTAGATTCTGATTTAATTATAATAAAGTGTTTTCAATATTATTCAAATAAAAATAACTCAGAGTAGTCAACCTTTAACAGTTCAGATATACTATGTATAGATAGTTTTCAAAGACATCAGAGATCCACAGAATATGACACTTAAAATCATTTCATTATTAATAGATCTTTTGACTAGGAGACATGTCTGCTCATGACAGTGCCCCCATCTCACGTCAGAGAAGATACTGAGTATCACTACCTCCATATGGAGTTACTCTCATTGTGACAAGCTAGCCACTGGGCAAGAAACACCACAATTTATCTGTAAACAAAAACTACTGTGGTAAACAAGGCCTTTCAGGCCTGCTCAAGCCTGGGGAAAGGGCACATGCCTGGTTCCGATGGAGGCCAGAAGAGACTATCTGCTCCACTGGAATTGGAGTCACAGACAGTTGTGGGCTGTCACGTGGCTGTGGGGGATGGTCCTCTGGAAGAGCAGCTTTAAGAGCCAAGCCATCTCTCTCTAGCACCACGGCTGTAGGTTTTCCTCACTGAAGTTCATTAGGCTCTGGCTGAGAACCTTAAATCTGGGGAACTGACTCTCAAAGTTGAGATTGTAACTTAAGCATCCTGATGTTGAAGACCTCCAAATTAAGGAGACCCTCACTCACTCAAGTCTCGGGAAGACGCGACCCCCCATACACTCCAAGACACCATACCTGGATGCAAGCAGCAGAGGCTTTATTAGGGAAATTGGCCGGCGGTCAAACCACGAGCTCTCTCTCAAGAGCAGGGTTTGGCCCAGAGTGATGGGTAAGGGGTCTTTTAAAGCAGAAAACCACAAACCAGGGGAGGGAGGAGGGGGTGAGGGGTTACCAAGGATACATAACATAAGAATAGTGAAACATTCCAGAGAAACCCACCCTAAATGGTTTATAGTTGTGAAGAATTACTTTGTACACCCATTCTTCTCAAAAATGTGGTTTTTCCATCACTGTGTCCTACCTGTCATTTACCAGCTATTTATTAACTATTTCTCATTTGCTCAGCCACAGAGCCACAGCCCGGTCATTGTGTTTCTCCACCTGGATGATTTTCATTCTTTACAGACAGTTCCTGAAACTGGCCTGGCTTGTTTCAAAGAAAATTCCCTTGTCCCTAAAAGAACTTAAGAAGAATCTATATACTTATATTCTATAAAAAATAATTTTCATAATTTTTCACTCTACAATGTTACATGCTACAAGTGATTTCTTTTTGTCAGTAGCTCACCAGCTTTTTTGGACATTACCCCAAAAACTGTAGTTTGAAAACCACTAGTCTTCAAAGCTAACCCCTTAAACACCTTTACGTATTAAAGCCTCTGCCTCCTTAGACTCTAGAACAGCCCCTTTTCTTATCGCTTGAAAAACTGTATCTCATCATCAGCTTCATACCAATACCATGGCATTCATCGTAGTACTTTCCGCTGGGGTCACTGGGGTAAAATGAGTCTGCATCCACAGTGGACTTCAGCCTTCTAAGATATTCATGGTCCCAAGGTGCTCTTTTGAGCGCTTCTAATACATGACTTATGACTCACAAGAAAGGAAGACGAGGGAGGGGACATAGAGACTAGAGTGGAGAATCTGTCAGGGAAGTTGACCCAGTGGCATAGATGTTAGCCATGCAAAGGAGTACTTGGGTTATACTCTTAGTGCCCTTCCTTTATTCTGATTCAAAAACTTCCACAGAAGGGAAGTAGGCTATTATTCAGGCCCCGCTGTGAAGATTCAGGGTGACAACCTTGTGGCATATGGCAGTTCCATGATGTAAGCGATTCGGTCACTGGTTCTTACAATGGTGGGAATCCCAGAGTACTTCTGGATTTCCCAACAACGGCTGATGGTGGGTGTTACCCTGGGGTTATGATAAAGACAGGATAGATACCTGTGGACTTTAGTACACCTCAGCCTATTTACACCTGACCAGACCCTCTGCATATTGAAGTCCCCTAATGTGAAGTCACTGTAGAACACTGGTTCTCAACCTGTGGGTTGTGACACCCCTGGGGGGGGGGTGTCACATATCAGTTATCCTGAATGTCATGTATTTACATTACGCTTCACTATAGTAGCAAAATTACCCTTAAGGAGTAGCGACAAAGTAATTTTATGGTTGAGGGGACACCACCTCATGAGGAGCTGTACTGAAGGGTCACGACATCAGGAAGGTTGACCACTGTCCTAGGAGGAGACTCAACTAGGTAAGTGTTGAGCTGCAGGAATCTAGTTTCACACCTAAGGCCTTTTAACCCTGCAGATGCCTCCTACTCCTTCTCCTGTAGAGTGAAAAATTATAAAGACCATTTTATGAAATATATATAGGCTTTTCCTTTACCCTGAGCAAAAGAATGCAGGCTCCAGAAGGCAGAACTGAATGTAAGATTTCAGGCCTTCATTGCCCCGAGATATTCTGGGTGGAGGGCATTATCCCTGAATCAGAGGACACTTGCTGGATTACATTCCTCAAGCCTGGGGAAAAGAACTCACCTGTGGGTGTGAAAAGCCCAAAGCAGGAAGACACATTCCTGACCACAAAAAGATGCAAGTCACCTAGGTGGGACTGCGACCGGAGCAAGTGAGAAATAGTTTAACCTGAAATAGTCGGTAATAACATGGTAAGACTACATTCTTGAGAAGAATGAGTGTGCAGAGTGATTTATCATTTAGGTTTGGGCTCCTCTGGAATGTTTTGCTATTCTTATGTTATGTATCCTTGACAACCCCTCACCCCCCTTCCCACTCCCCTGGGTTGTGGTTTACCCCTTTAAAAACCCTCCTCAGACTGACTGGCTTTGTCAAACTGTACTCCTGAACGAGTGTGCAGTTTGAACGCTGGCTGCCAGCTCTCTTCCCTAATAAACCTCTGCTGATTGTATCCAGGTATGACGTCTTGGAGTCTGTGGGTGTTCTCGACTTCCTGAGACTTGTGTAAGGGTCTCCCGAATTTGGGGGTCTTCACTCCCTTCTCTGTCCTTCCCCTCTCCTTCACTCCCCAAGGACTAGGATTTTAATAATATAGAATCTGATCTACAGGGCATTATAAGGTTCCTTCTAAATCAAGAACCCTGAGCCTCTAGCAAACAGACCCACAGTAGACTATCTCCCTAACACATGGAAACTATGTCTGTGCCTTTGTGGGTCCTGTGCTTTGAATCCCCTTTATTGGTAGAGATGTCACCTCTGTGAGGCAGTGACATGCTCTGAGGTTTCAGTTCAGGCTTGTCCTGGCCTTTCTGTGATCATATACGTCATTTTCTGAATTGAGAAAATGACTCTGACAATAACGTGGTCATTATCATCATGACGGTGGATATTTGTGTAGTCTTTCTTTTTCTAAGTGGCTGGGAAGAGAGCACCTGGGTCGGTTCATATTCATCTCTCTGCCTGTGGGATTCCTCTTCTGGGTCAAAGAGTCCCTTTGAGTGATCTATTTCAGTAGCTCCTGTGCGCTATCTGACACTATAAAAAGTCCTGGATCCTTACATGTTCTGAGTTACATCTGTTCTCTCTGTACTATCTGTGCCCCAATTTCATTCCTGTGACAGTTTAAACAGAATTGGTGCTGCTCCTGCAGCTAGATGAGGGACAACTATTACAAAATGCATTCTAAAAAGGGAGAACTGAATTTTCTTTGGAGACTTAAAACCAACGTGTGAATAAAACCCATCTTCAGAGCAGCACATAGCTAGGTGATCCAGAAGGCCTGGTGAGTTAGCCGGCTTTATCCCTCCAGGCGAACCTCTCTTGTGTCCTGTGGGTGTTTCACATAGAGCTTGCTCCATAACTCACCTTCTCCCCAGTGTTCTGGGTGATTGGCCCACATTTCTGAGTGTATCACTAGACCATCAGGAACTGGGTCTTACTCTTTTTTCCTTACTCCCTGACATGGTACCCGGGCACCATTAATGGAGTTTGAAATCTTTTTGAATCTCATATACAGTCAAATTTCCTTTACTGTTAACCCAACCCCAAGTTATTCCCATGTATATATTGAGACTAAAATCATATAAAACTCATTTGGGAGCAAAGGAAACAGTACATGGTATGTTGGTGCATGGCTCAATGACTGAAGGTTGTGTTTTGTCATGAATACTACAGTGTATGGTCAGGGGTATGCAATCTCGTCACTCCCAGTCCAACCCCAGACTCCTTTTATGCTTCCTCTCTGGCTCTCTCTGGGTCATGAGCATAGTTCATGCTGGCTCCTGTGTCTCAAATGGCTTCCCTTCCCTCTGTCTTCCAACTTAAACCACACTCCTTTTCCCCTGCTCACCTAACCCCAGCCATCCTTTGTCAGGAGTCCCCAGCCTGTCCCCTGCCAGCATTGCCCAGTCTCCTTAGACAAGGACTTGATGGCTTTGCCCTGGAGCCTTGATGGTGAGTGTAGATGGATGGACTTTTGTCCCCGAGTTACTTCCTTCCTGTCCATCATGTAAGCTTCCAGTGTCTCTGCCTGTTTTCGTTAACATTGGCATCTCCAGCCCTTTGTGCAGAATCTGGCCCATCTGGCACACGGCAGCGGCAGTGCCGTGGACTGTTTGAGGCTTGTGGCCCCTACTGTTTCCATCGTTCGACAGAGCAGTTCCATTCTTGCATCTAGGTGTGTGGCATCTCCTCAGCCTTGTATAAACTGTGAAGGGCAGGATTGTCATCTGTCTCCTTATGTGCATTTATAGCAGGTGCCATGGAGTATTTGCTGAGTTCATAGAGGCATTGTGGAAACTTAATGGTCTATTGTACATGATCTGAAAACCGGCGTCAATAAAAGTCCCCTTCCCATCCACAAATCCCCACCTTCTGCCAGGCAGAATTATCATATTCATTGCTTAAGAGTTGGGTGCTGCCTCACCAGTAGCTTCTCCATTCATATTTCCTGAGGGCCCACAGCTGGGCATTTTAAAATATCTTTCCTAGTGGTCCATTCTGATTAAAACTGTGACTAACTAGATCAGAGGCCTTCAACCAGTGGTTCATGGCCCGTTTGGAGACCCCTCTGTCTCCAAAAATATTTACGTTATGATTCATCACAGTAGCAAAATTACAGTTATGAAGTAGCAATGAGAACGATTTTATGGTTGAAGTCACCACAACATGAGGGATACATGGTCAGTGTTAGGAAGGTGGAGGACCACTGCCCTAAGGGAAGGGTTCAGGGTGGGGGTGGGACATTCAAGGCATCTCTGCTTTTAAGAGCATCCTAGGAATGTCTGTGAATACACAGATTCCTTTGGGCAAGTACCAAGGAAGACTATAAGGTGAGGAAAAAACATCTTTCTTTAAAAAGCTCAACAGCTTCAAGCAAGAACAGGTTTTAAATAAGACAGTGGGGCCAGGTATGATGGCACACACCTCTTAGTCCCAGCACCCAGGAAGCAGAGTGTACTGGCTGGTTTTGTGTGGCAACTTGACACAAGCTGTCATTATCACAGAGAAAGGAGCTTCAGTTGAGAAAAATGCTTCCATGAGATCCAACTGGAAGGCATTTGCTCAATTAGTGATCAAGGAGGGTCACTTGTGGGTGGTGCTATCCCTGGGCTGGTGTTCCTGGGTTCTATAAAAAAAGCAAGCCGAGCAAGCCAGGGGAAGCAAGCCAGTAAGTAACATCCCTCCATGGCCTCTGCATCAGCTCCTGCTTCCTGACCTGTGTGAGTTCCAGTCCTGACTTCCTTTGGTGATGAGCAGCAATGTGGAAGTGTAAGCTGAATAAACCTCCCCAGCTTGCCTGTTGGTCATGATGTTTTTTTTGCAGGAATAGAAACCCTGACTAAGACACGGAGACAGGCAGATCTCCAAGTTTGAGACAAGCCTGGTCTACCTAACAAGCTCCAGGCCAGCCACAGCTCCAGAATGAGATCCTGTTTCACAAAACCGAAAATAAAAATAAAAAATAAACATAGGACATTGGGGTGGAAAGGATGGCTCAGTGGTTAAGGGCACTGGTGCTCATGCAGAGGACCTGGTTTGGTGGCCAGAAAACACTTGACTGCAGTTCCGGGGTCTTATGACCTCTTCTGGCCTCCGAGGGCATGAGGCATGCCTTTGGTGCATAGTACACACATGCAAGCAGACCACTCAAGGCTCATAAATTAATGCGTCTGAAAGCAAGACATTTTAATGCTGAAAATACCAGCTTGTCTTTAGATATTGAAAAGTCCTACCGTGCGTGAGTCTGCCACATGCCGCTGTTTTTACTGTAATATCATTTACTGTACTGTCTTGCTGTGTTTCCTACCTTCAAAACTTTCCCTTCCATTCAGCTTGCCAGTACCTCATCTGACAAAGACAGCGGCTTGCCAGCAGTGACCAACGCTTGCCCTTAGCCGTGCCTAGTACGTCTTGATGCTGTAATAGAATAGTAGGATAAAATGGCAAGGGTGTGGCTCGTTTCTGTACTTGGACTGCGCATCTCGCATCTTGGGCACTAGACAATGATAATCTTGAGTTTATTGGAGTGTGATTATTAGACATGCGTTAAAATTAGTTCTCCCTCCCTGATATTTGGTTCTAAGGGAAACACACTAGAAAGCTGAAACACACTAAGAAGCTCGAAACAGGTCAGCCTGATAGAGCAGTTCCCTTCGCCTTGTGTGGCTTGTGATGGCTTCCTATGGCCACCCAATCAGAAAGCTTGTCCTTAGATTAATGCTTTTCAGCTGGTTACTATGGCAACGATGGAGTACAGGTTGTCATGGCAACGAAATGGAAATTTGAGGGACCATTTTCTTTAGATGAGGTAGATTCATTAATCCCTGTCTTTCTTTCTTCTCTTAAAACTTGACCATACTGCACAATACTTGGTGGTGGGTCCATTTTTTTTTTATCATCTTTGCATACGTCTTGGGCTTTAACGGGGTCTTTTCTTTTTCTTGGCTCTCCTGGTTTGAATCCTTTCAACTCTGTGAGTAGACAGGGCCCTCCCTGCTCCTGTCTTTTATGGCTTATATTAAAGAAAGAACGATATGGCAACAGCTGGGTTTCTTTTTATTACCCAGAAAATATTTCTGTCAAACTCTATTAGATTCACACCAGAATAACTCTGGAGCAAACAGAGTGGGTCAGAATAAACATAACGGGCTACAGATAATAGAGACATCCAGCAAGGCAGTGCCTGCCACTGCTCAAGTGCTGATTGGGACCATTCTTGGAGGAGACTTGGAGAAGTGGGAGCTGGGCTCCCTCCCCTCCTCAGGCTGGTTTGAAGCTCTTCACTGAGCCCTCCCTGTGTGGGTCTGTCAGGGGCAGACACTCACTGTGCACATGTACATGGTCTTGGTTGTTCCCAAGGAATCAATTCAAGAATCATTTTTAGGTATTGACTAGAATGGCAGTCATGGAGTTTGGTTAAATCTGAGGCTCACTAGAAAATTTAGGGGTTTGAGAGATAGCCTATTTGACTGCTAGTTGCTTTTTCAGAGGACCTAAGTATGATCCCCAATATACAATTTGGAGGGCTCATAACCACCTGTAACTCTGGCTCTATAGGATCCAATGTCCTCCCTTTCCTGTCCTCATTCAAACACATGTGGCAGATATATATATATATATGTGTGTGTGTATGTGTGTGTGTATGTGTATGTATGTATGTGTATATATATATATATATATACACATACATACATATGAAAATAAAGCAAATCTTTTCTTTCTTTCTTTCTTTCTTTCTTTCTTTCTTTCTTTCTTTCTTTTTTCGAGACAGGGTTTCTCTGTGTAGCCCTGGCTATCCTGGAACTCACTCTGTAGACCAGGCTGGCCTCGAACTCAGAAATCTGCCTGCCTCTGCCTCCCAAGTGCTGGGATTAAAGGCGTGCACAACTACTGCCTGGCTTCAAACCTTTCTTTAAAAGGGAAATTAAAAAAAAATTGTGTGTGTGTGTGTGTGTGTGTGTGTGTGTGTGTGTATTGGAAAAAATACTTCTGAACTTATGAACCTCAAGTTTTCTTACTAATTTGTTCATTAAAATGAGGTTTCACTCCATAGTCCACTGATCTGGAACTGACCTCCTACTCACAACCATCCTTCTGCCTCAGCCTCCGAAGTGCAAGGATTACAGGCCTTAATCATCTGACTGTTTTTTTCTGGGTTACCTTCATTGTGCTGAGGAGCTCTGGGAGAAAGGATACTGGAGCAGTCAGTTGGAGGTGTGAGGCCATTTCTTTTAAAGAGCTATGTTTATTTTTAATTATGCGTATGTGTGTATGCCACATGTGTGCTGGTGCCCAGTGTGGCCAGAAGAGGGCGCCAGATCCCCTGGAGCTGGAGTTGAAGCTGTTGCAAGCCACTCAACATGAGTTCTGGGACTTGTACTTCAAGAACAAGTGGTCAGCTGACGAGCCATCTCCCAGCTCCTAAGACTGTGAGTCTCCACCTTTCTGATGCTGCCACCTTTTAATACAGTTCCTCATGTCTTTTTAAAAGATTTATTTATTTTATGTCTATGAATACACTGCCGCTGACTTCAGACACACCAGAAGAGGCCATCGGATCCCATGACAGATGGTTGTGAGCCACCATGTGGTTGCTGGGAATTGAACTGACTCTGGAAGAGGAGTCAGTGCTCTTAACCGCGGAGCCATCTCTCCAGCCCAGTTCCTCGAGTCTTGATCCCCTCCAATCATAAAAGTATTTTCGTTGTTACTTCATAACTGTAATTTTGCTACTGTTATGAATCATAATGTATCTATTTTTGGAGATAAGAGGTTTGCCAAAGGGGTCATGACCCCTTTGAGAACAGTTTCCTTAAGGCATTTCTCAATGGACTTAAAAGTTTGGTTGGGTTTCCTTTGGCCGAGTTGGATGGACTTTGGAGGGATCTGTGAAAAACAGAGTATTATTAAATGTAGGTAGTAAGAAAAGATGGGAGCAAAGGTTTGCTTTAAAGTAGCCTCTTACTGGAAGGTATGTTCCCCTCTAAGGACGTGGTTCTCAGCCTGTGGGTTGCGACCCGTTTGGGAGTTGCGTATCATTCATCCTGTGTATCAGATATTTACATCATGATTCAAAACAGTAGCAAACTTACAGCTATGAATAGTTTTATGGCTGGAGGTCACCACAACGTGAGGAGCTGTATTAAAGGGTCACAGCATTAGGAAGGTTGAGAGCCACTGCTCTAAGAGTTAAAACCTTAAGAGCAATGGCTGATAAGGAACAACTGCAGATCTCTATAAAAGCCTAGATTCCTAGTGTCACTGACAACATCAGACAACGAAGCAGACATTCCTGAGCAAAAGCAACTTCTTGCTAATCCGTTTAAGCTTAATTACTTTTCTTTTTTGTCAACTAAGAAGCCAAGGTAGATAGATGGTTTTCAGCCAAAGGCAGCGGTCAGTCATGGACCCCTGTAAGACTCCATATCAGGAGCCTTGAAGGAGGGAAGGTAGGACAGGAGAGATGAAGATGTTTATCTGGTTGAAGTGGACCTGGTGTGTCTATCCACCTAGAAACCACAGATCCATCTGTTACGCCGCAGCCACCACCCATTTGCAGGTGGGCCCGTCTAAGGTGCTTTCTCCCCGGCTTGCCGTATCATACCTCTCTTCTTACTTTCTTCTAAGGGCAGTGCTGGGTGGCAGATGTGTGCTATCTCTAAGCAGGTGTGCCTGAGCTGTGTAAGACAAGTGTGATACAACTGAGAAGAGGGACCGTCGACTGGGGAGTTGTCATCATCCACTTGGCCCATGTGTATATTTGTGGGGGCATTTTCTCCATGGCTGATTGATGTAGCATGGACCAGCCCATAGGGGGCAGTGCTGTACCTAAACTGTACTGAAAGGTAATTGAGTAAGCCGGAGGGAGTGAGCCAGTAAGTAGCATTCTTCCATGGGCTCTGCTTCAGTTTCTGCCTCCAAATTCCCAATTGAGTTCTTGCCCTGGTTTCCTTCAGTGCCGGACCGTGAAATGGAGGTATAAAGATGAACCACTTTTTCCTCATATTAGTTTTGTTCTGTTGCTGGGATGCAGGAGGAGTTTGTTTTGGTTTGCCGTTCTAGGAGAGCCTATCATGGTGGCAGGTGTGGAGGACAGAGCAGGAATCAGAGCGATTCCACCCTCAACCAAGCACAAAGCAGAGAGAGCAAACTGCGCGGCCTTCCTTCTGCAAAGCCAGTCTTCCTGAGCCACCAAAAACTGTGCCATCAAGTAGGGACAAGCGTTCAAACAAACATCTGAGCCTGTAGCAGGATTTCTCATTCAAACCAGCACATCCTCAAGCTGGTTTTGGCCAATGGGTTTTCTTTTCTTTTTCTCTTCTCTTCTCTTCTCTTCTCTTCTCTTCTCTTCTCTTCTCTTCTCTTCTCTTCTCTTCTCTTCTCTTCTCTTCTCTTCTCCCCTCCCCTCCCCTCCCCTCCCCTCCCCTCCCCTCC
>JANHMN010000021.1:40870446-40929892 GCA_030674055.1 Rhabdomys pumilio
GAGAGAGAGAGAGAGAGAGAGAGAGAGAGAGAGAGAGAGAGAGAGAGAAAGAGAAAAAGAGAGAGGGGTTCAGCTTGATGGAAACAAAACTAAGAAATGTTTTTTTTTTTCTTCCAAGACAGGGTTTCTCTGTGTAGCCTTGGCTGTCCTGGAACTCACTCTGAAGACCAAACTGGCCCTGAACTCAGAAATCCATCTGCCTCTGCTTCCCAAGTGCTGGGATTAAAGTTGTGAACCACCACTGCCCAGCTAGGGATGGTATTTATATAAGACTTTTATTCACGTGGCTGTCCTTGATTTGTGGGTTTGTTAACTGTGTGTGTCTGCATGGGGGTGTGTGCACATGAGTGCAGATGCTATCTATGGAGGCCAGGAGAGAGCATCCTACCCCTTGGAGCTGAGTGTACACGTGCCTGTGAGCCACAAACCTGGATGCTGGGAACCGAACTCAAGTCTGCAAGAGCAGCAAGTGCTCTTAACCCCGAGTCTCTCTCCAGCACCCTAGAGTAGATTTTCATTCTAAACATAATGTAATTTTGTTGCCAGAAAGTTGAAATTTTCAGGCATACGGAAGAGTAAAATCACCATCATCTACACCGTAGATACATACTACACCAGCCAGGTGGTGGCACACGCCTTTAATCCCAGCACTCAGGAGGCAGAGGCAGGTGGGTTTCTGTGAGTTTGAGGCCAGCCTGGTCTAGAGAGTGAGTTCCAGGACAGATGAAGCTCACAGCGAAACCCTGTTTTGAAAACAAGGAAACCCCCCACTAAACCAAGAGGCAACTGTGATTAGGTCAATATTTTCCTTCTTTGTCTAGAATGCATACGAATGTGTGTCTGCATATAAAGTTCTTACATTATGGATAACAGGGCTCTCTGTTCAGTGGTTTACCTATGCATACCTTCATATCTACATATATACACATTTCCTCAGTTGTCATAGACACACTTAATAATTTCTACAGGTGTGTAAAAATACTTCTCCTCACTTTATATGGTGTATTTCTCTTTTTGCCCTTGGAAAGCTACTTGAAGTTGGCAATGAGTTGTGAAATAGTATTCTCAGGAGTCAGGGACTCTGCTGTGTCCCTGTTTCCGAAAGCTATGCCTTACACTTACGACACCATTGTCTCAAGTCCTTAAGTAGTTCTGAACCATTTAGAGATTTCTCATTTGGGAAACGGAGTCAATATCAACAAAAGCCTCGAGGGGATTCTCTTCGACTGTGGCTCTGTATTCTCCCTCTTGGGAGCTGGGGATTGAAACAACTGGCCACCGAGAGACGAACTGGCTACTCTGGGAATCACCATGGCTGTACTAACACTCAAAAGTCATTTTCTGCAGAGGTTACTATTCTGAGACACCATCAAAAGATATATGTCTCCCATTAACTCTTCTCGCTCCAGATTGCAAAATGAATACTTGCTGGTTCTGAACTGTCAGCAACCATCCTGCATAAGATCCTGAACTTCTGCCTCCTTTTTAAAAATGAGACAGGGTCTCATTTATCCCAGGCAGATCTTGTATTTGCTATGTAGCCAAGGATGGCCTTGAACTCCTAAGCCTCAAGCCTCTACCTCCCGAATGCTAGGATTACAGGCAGGCACCGCCTCTCCCTGAGCTGTGTGGTGCGAGCTGTAGATGGAATCCATTACTTTCTTTATGAATGGCAGGCAAGCAGCTAACCAATCCCATCTTGATTTCTCTGGGTACATTTCCTAATGCATCGCCCATTGAATAGTAGACTTTCAAGGACAAGAGAAATCTTCCATATAAAGTAAATACAGTGATTTAATTATTCAGCATTAAAGTCACTAGGAAGGTAGAAAATTCTCAGTGCTCAGTGCACTTTGGTCTGTTATTTTATCTGGGGTCTAGTGGGCTGTAACTCAGCAGCGGAACACATGCTTAGCATATACAAGACCCAGGGGTTAAAATCCTTCTCCTCCCTCTTCCTGCAAAAACCTCCACCGGACCCTCCAATAGCTGGACTTCTCAGGCAGCCGAGACGTTGGACCCACTCACATATCTTGCACGACTATGTACTGATGAGGCACAAGCCCGTCGATCCCGTTGTGTCTGCCTTCCCACCAGTCCTCAGAGGCTCGGTGATACAGCAGCAGGGATGCACCCTTCTTGAAGGACAGCTCTCTGGCTGACCGCCCGACATAGTCAAACTTGGCTATGGCTTCGATGGGCTCACACTCTACAGGGAAACGACAGGAAATGCAGAGGGACACGCATGTCAGGAGGTTCTCTGGAAGTCAACATCAGGCTTTAGAAACAGGTTGAAATACGACAATGAGTGAGCCATCCCACAGGAGGCAATAAGAGGCAGTCGGGTGGGGTGGGGTGGGAGAGAGAAAGAGAGAGAGAGAGAGAGAGAGGTGGCAGGGGGGATACTTCTAGCCATCATCAGTTTTCTAGGTAAAAGAAAAATTGAGCATTAGATCTTAATTTCCTCAGCCTCTTATTGGAGATGCAATGACAGTAAAATAAAAAGATTTTGACTTTGCAATATGACATATAAAACCTCTCCTTGGCTGTAATATCCGCCACAGTTGTTTTAATCTTCTTTTGACATTGACGGAGTGCGGCTGCAACGTGTTAGTGGTGTTTATAACAGAAAAAAAAAAAAAACCCACAATTCCGGCAAGCATGCTTTATTAGCTTTAAAAAAATAACATCAAACCATCCTGATAGATGCCATTTGATACATTTATTCTTCTCATGGGCTTTTTTTTTTTGTTGTTGATTTTTTTTTTTTACATGAAATCTCAACATCATTAAAATTCAGGAAAACTTTCGCTTCATAAAAAGTTTAGATTTAATTATGAAACACTCATAGGTTAGACCACCCTGTACTTCAGAGTAAAATATTAGATTCAAAAACTAATTCTGGGGATCAAGAGATAATTGACGGGAGAGACTGTGATGGAGTAAACACAACGTCAGAACTCAAAAGATTGTGGACTGCAATCCTGTTTGTTGAGAGAGCATCGTAGGTGCTGTGTGATTTAACCTACTGCACAAGTGTCCCCCATTCCAGGTCTTTCTCCGCCTCCCCTATCAGCCCCTTACACTTGTCCCTGCTGTCCAGAGGTGGGTGGACATCTAATGAAAAACGTCAGGAGTACGTGCTTATAGAAACATCTGCACAGAAAATGATGCTTCATTTGCTTATAGAAACATCTGCACAGCGAATGACATACCTCATTTGCTCCAACCTGGGTATGTAAAAATATTCTAGAATATGCAGGCAACGTGGCGGAGGAAAGCCTGCCCATCTCTCAGCAGCTCAGGAAATTGCTTTCTGTTTCCCTTGATAACCAATCCACTCATTTGAAAGAGTTCATTCTTCCCAGAGTTCACTACAACGCCTGTTATACTTACGGATAATAACGAGGTGAGAGGTTTGGGGTAAAGAAAGCTAGGCTTCTTTCTCACTTGGTAAATTAGAAATTCTCTGAGACATGTAAAGTAGAAGCAAGAAAACGAACAAACATTGGGAACCTTTCTGTGAAGGGCTTGTGCAAATTTCAGCAAATCATTATGAGACAAAGAAAAAGACGCATCTGTTCGTAGTGTTTGAGGAAGTACTGTGTAACAGTACCCAGCCAGGCCACTAGGCAGTGTTTGAGAAAAAACTTTGTAACAATGCCCAGCCATGCCACTAGGCAGTGTTTGAGGAAGTACTGTGTAACAGTACTCACTCATGCTACTAGGCAGTTTGAGGAAGTGCTGTGTAACAGTACCCAGTCATGCCACTAGGCAGTGTTTGAGGAAGTACTGTGTAACAGTACCTAGTCATGCCACTAGGCAGTATTTGAGGAAGTACTGTGTAACAGTACCTAGTCATGCCACTAGGCAGTGTTTGAGGAAGTGCTGTGTAACAGTACCCAGTCATGCCACCAGAACCTGCATGTTTTTTAGCAACTAGGTAAAACTTTTAGATCATATATAAGCGTTGGTTGTGAAATGTTCCCACATGGCTCATGAGTTTAATGGATGATCTGTAGCTGGGTGGCACTGTCTTGGGACATTACAGAACTTTCTGGCTATGAGGCCTTCCTGGCAGTTTAGACCTGAGGGGGCAGGGCTAGGGAGTTATAGGTAGGCCAGGTTCCAGCCAAATTCTCTGTTCCCTGAGGACCAGGGTGTCCAGCCAGCTGTCCCTTGTGCTGTCACATTGCCTGCCGCCATGTCGTTCCCACCATGACGGACTTTCGTTCCCTGAACTATGAGTTAAAAGTCAAGCTGTTGCTTCGTCAGTTCTGTCAGAGGGATGAGCAAAGCAAATAGCAGACAACCCAGCTCACAGTTTATCACAAGGTGAGCACAGTGACTCCTGTGGAAGACTGGATAGAATTTTCACTTAAATAGAATGGCCCTTTGTTCTACGTTTCCAGAGAAAGAATCTATCCTGCTTGACCTGAGATGACGAGATACCGAGAACTGTACTTCAGTTTCCCCCAGAGGATAGAAACAAACGCGCTCACAGAGTGAAGACCTGCTAATCTATTAAAAGCAACTTTATGACGTAGGATTTATGAACCCTTGTGTCAACACACCCTTATATTTTTAATTTTTAATTTAAAAGTGAAAAGCTAGCATAGAGGGCGTGATATATAATCTACACGCAATGTGGGAAGGAGAAAGAAACAGGCTTGTTGCTGCTCTCAGTGCCCGCCATGTTATGTTAAGACTATCCAGAACAACATATATATTACATATTCAAATCATTGCAGAATCATGACCTCTGTGACTGTTACATGTTTTTATCACTGCCTTTGTGCATAACAAACACCATGGTTATCAAATTCACCAGATCTACTGAACTGAGGGGCAGGCTATACAAAGACGGGCGAGCACATGCATCAGAAGCCCATTTTAGTGGTAACACTAGTTTATCAACAAGTAATTTTCATCAATTCCATTATTTTGACCTCTCTGTACTCTTCTGGGAGCCATTTCACCATCAAGGGTCAATCAATAAGATATTCACAGACATCTTGGTCTGGGCAGTGCATTGTAAATCAATCTCAGGGCATGGGGCGCCATGGCTCTTTCATACCGAGAGTCTTATGGTCCTTGGGGTCCTGCAGAGACTTTGTAGAATGTTGCTACTGCTGACATCAATACCAGTCATCACAAGGGTGTAACATGACTACTTAGTGCATGACTCTGGTAATTGGGCAAAGGGGGCGTGGCCTCAGCAGAGTAGCTGCCTGGTGCTGTCAATTCCTAAGCTCACAGTCTCATACTTTTAGTATGATGTAATAATGGTGTGCCTTCTCTTGGGCACCTTATCATCCCTAACACGCTTCCTTTAGATTTGTCATTGCCCTTGTAGAGGTTAGTTTTGTTCTCTGACTGCCTGTCCTGACAACAGGATTTGGCCTCTGTGGTGTTACCATGATGGAGCAAAGAAAGTAACAACATCTGTTAGTCAAAAAGGCAACTGGCACTCCAGCGGGCCAAGATACAGCACTTTGAAGGATGGCTGTGGTAAGAGCATGTCCGGAGAGAGCAACACCTTTCTTTCCAGCAAAAAGTGGTGGCCCTGATCGAATCAAAATGAGATCTACCGCGTTGAGTGCTCAACCAAGATTCTCTCTTGTAGTCGAAAGGTAGATATCTGACAGATGGCAGGATCATTGTAACTGGTATTTGGGGAGATTGCTGGTTGGCTTTTACCTAACTTGGAGAAAGTAAAGGAATACTCAGAAGTCAGCAGAGTGAGGTGGGGTAGGGAGAATGGGCCGGGGAGAGAAATTGACCCAAGACAAAGGAAAGGATGGTGTCAGAGGAGACTAGGGTCTGTTTGGTCTGAGCATCCTCCTCCCCACCAAAAAACTGCACTCTTAGTGTTCAAAGGACTTCAGAGTAGCATCCTCAGATCCCACTGTCTTCTGTATCCTTTCACAGACTGTTTCCATCTCCCTCACTGTGTAGCTCTGCCCCACCATCCTAAGGAAATATCTGTCCTAAGACTTCCGTACACATCCTCTCTGAGAACGCTGAGTGTGCTGTTGTTCTCAGGCTGGTCTCAGAGTCTGCACCCAAAATGCACAATGCCAGGCTACGTAGAAACCTTTAAGTTCAAAGACTGCACGCTGTCCTACAGGCTGCTGCGCCCCAGGGAGAAATAAACGAGAAGACTCTTTGCAAGAGGCTAGAGTTCTAAGACACACATCAAAAATTTATATGCATGCTGGAGGAAGAGACCCAGTGAGTGAGAGATTTGGAGAACGCGTTAGAGTTATCAGACACATAGCACGAAAGGTTGGATATCTGAGTAAAGATCAAAGAACTTAAAAAAAAAAAAAAAAAGACCAAGCAGCAGATGTGTTAAATATACCAGGTAAAAAAATTCAGTGGGTCGAAGGAGAATGTGCACACAGCTAGAGAGGTCCTAAGAGAAAACTTAAGAGTATATATTAAAGAAAAGAGGCTGGTGTGTGGCAATAATCCCAACACCCTGGGCACAGTGCAGGCAGGGTGAGCTTATAGTTAGCTTGCACTATACAGCAAGACTTTGTCTGAACAAATCAAACACCAGGCGGTAGGTAGAGCATCTTTCTCATCTGCAGAAGGTCATGGGCTCAATTCTCAGCATGACAGGAAAAGTGCTGACAACTGGTGCTAAGCACTGAACTTTGAAAGCTAGAAAAAGCCAGGCAGTGGTGGCACAAGCCTTTAATCCCAGCACTGGTGAGGCTGAGGCGGGTGGGTTTCTGAATTTGAGACCAGCCTGGTCTATGGAGTGAATTTGAGGATGGCCAGGGCTGCACAGAGAAACCCCACCTTGAAAAAAAAAAAGAGAGAGAGACAGAAATGGTCTCTTAAGAGAAAGTATCAAAGAGAATTTGGAGACGGTAAACAGTTGGGGATCTGCTCACGGGCTGAGATATAAATAGAGCAGCAGTTCTTCCCATACCAACGTGTGTGAAACAGGTATAACTGTAGCTCATCTCTCAGCAGGCTTTAAAGACTAAAAAAAATCAAGTGCTTGAAAAACAGTGTTCGAAATGTAAGGAGGATGGAAAAGGACCAGAGGCGGCACAGAAGGCAAAGTGTGAGTTTGTCTCATGTGAAGACAGCGTTATAGGTCGGTGACAAGGACAGGACATGGGAGGAGACTTTCCACACAGAAAGCAGGCACCTGGCTCATAACTCTGAAAGGACAGCGGATGCCGGGTCAGGTGTGACATGTGACTTCCGCATGGAAGAAAGCAAATGACCCCTCCCTCATGCCATAACCTCCATGAGAATAAGAGGCAAGAAAAGGGTTAAAAAGGGAACATAGAACCACAGCGCACACGGCAAATGGCTAGTGTCACGATCACCAAGGACATGACAATCCAAACCACAGTGAGATTCCTGCCCTGTGCTGTCAGGACGGCTCCCTGATGGACAATAAATGTCTGGGGTCTGGAGAATCGGGAACTCTGTGCACATCACGTCGGTGATACCTGCAGCGGTACGGGTGCTGTGTGGACCAGGAAGGGGAGGAGTCTTAAAAATGAAAATAGATGGTGTGGTCTAGAGTTCAGATGCTGATCCAAAAGAACTGAAGTTGGAGTCACAAGGAGAGACCCTCCTAGGGATGGTCCCTGCAGCACCAGCCTCAAGGGAAGATGTGGAAGTGGGTCCCAGAGGAAGTCAGATAGGCCCAGAAAGTGGGACACACACATGCAAGGGAGAGCTGTCTGGCCTGAGGTAAGCTATAGATTGTATAGCTCTGCTTTCATCAAGAGTCTAAAATAGTCAATTTCTTAAGAGTCAAACGGATGGAGGTTGCCAAGGGCTGGAAGGCTTGGGGAGTTACCAGTCGGTAGGAATACGGTTTCAGTCAGGCAAGGTGGACATGCTCTAGAGACCTGGTGTGCAGAGCCAGACCTGTGGGCATAACACCATATCAGGTGTCTAAAAATAGTTGAGAAGGGAAGTCTGTTAAGCGTTGAGAGGTAGGTAGGGTGAGGAGAGGACACAGGAGGACTACCTTCCTTCTCTTGGGGTTTAGCAGGGTTTCTTAAAATTGACCAAGAGAGAAAAAAACACGACAGAAAGATGGATAAACCCAGCTGCTTTAAAACAAGCACAGGAAGAGCCTTGGAGCAGAGGGGAATTTTTAAAGCATGTATGCCCAGTTCTCAGATATAACACAAGAAAAGATGGACAGCAAGCTGAAACACAAGGAACCAAATAAAAGAAGCCTGGGAACTCTATTATTAACAAAACAAAACAAAACAAAACAAAACAAAACAAAACAAAACAAAAACAAAACAAAAGCAATGGACAGTAGTAGCACCAGCCCGGGACTTAGCCCGGGACTTACCGTCTTCACTGGTGTGGGGCTCTGTGCCGGCGTCTTGGTCCACCTCCTCCAACGTACCATGCTCACTGTATGGGCTGTCACTGTTGGGTGGAAACAGAAAAGTATAGGAAACCAAAGAGTCTTGTTTTCTAAGGGAGTAATTCCCGTAGCAAGGAGACCCTCAAGACTTCTAAAAAAAAAAAAAAAAACCAATTCTGGGTATCTGACCACAAAATGCCTTTGGCCCCACTAATTATCTGGGTCTATGGCTGTGCATACACGTATGTGTATGATGGTTGCTATAACAACAGCATCAATTTTGGGGAGCTCTAGCATAACCCAAGGGACCAGCCTCTGGCATGCCTGCAAGGGATACCCCATTGGGTTAGTTCAAGTGGGAAAACCCACCCTGATGGTAAGGTCCTGGACCCCACAAAAGGAGAAAGCTAGCGGAACACAACATCCACAGAGATAGATCCCCGTGCTTCCCAGATGTCTGACCAGCTGCCTTGGGCCATGCTTCTGCTGTGATGGACTCTACTCTGAAACTGTGAAGGAGGCAGAAGAAACAGCTTCTACCCACAAGTTGCTTTTGTTGGGATGTTTTACCTCAGCAACAGGAAAAGTAAAATTTGTGTGTGTGTGTGTGTGTGTGTGTGTGTACCCATGATGCACATGTATATGTGTATATACGTGTGTGTACGTATATGTCTGTACATGTGTATGTATGCACTCATCTTTTACAATCTTCTGACAAGTTTACTTACAAGGAAACCAAAAGTATTACAGTTAATTCTTATCTAAGTACATGCAAATTAGTTGACTTCAGGTAGAGAATGTTTAATTATTGCTCTACAGGCGGAAATCTTTGTGAATTCCATTCACCATTTTTATTACATACACGTTGAGAATTCTCTGACTTCTGTGAGGTGGCTGTAGCATCTTCTCTATCCTCTCTTGACATGCACTCATTTCTAGATGAGAATCATGTCTTTTTTTTTCTTTTTTTTAATTATCCTGGTTTTTGCAACTTTAACATCACCCACCACTATCTGTCTTCAGGTGTTTGCTAGTAGAAGGTTTTGACCATAAATACCAACCTGTTACTACTCTAAAACCCTATTTATAGAGTCGGGGCACAAGGGTGACTGCTGTATTACTGACTCTGTGATGCAGGGCTAAGGAGATGGATCAGTGAACAAACATGAGGCCTGGAGTGTAAATTCCTAGCACCCACCTAACAAACCAGGCCATGGCTCTGTGTTCCTGTACCCCAGTGACAGGAAGATAGATTGGGCTTGCTGCTTGCCAGTCTAGTCCCAGAGTCAGTTACACACAGACACAGCACACACACATGCACATACACGCATGCACAACACACATGCACATAGACACACACACACAATGCACACATACACAGCATGCACACACACACACAGACACATAGACACACACAACACATCACACATACACATGCATACAGACACACACACAGCACACACACACAGCATGCACACACACATCCCCCCACACCCCATACACATACACACACAACACAGACACATAACATAGCACATACACACAGCACAGACACACACATGCATACAGACGCACACACACACACACACACACACACACACACACACACACACACATTCTCATAGAAACACTATAAACAGAACATTCTCCAGTCCATGCTACTAGCTACAAGCTATTACCACACAGGCCATTTTGGAAAAGCAGCAACAACACAGAGCTCTGGAATCAAATGCACACACGCACTACATACCTACATACTTTGTCTTTGTTGTTGTGATTGTTTGTTTTCCAGACAGTGTTTCAAGACAGGGTATAGCCCTGGCTGTCCTAGAACTCATTCTGTAGACCAGGCTAACCACGAACCTAGAGATCAACCTGCCTCTGCCTCCCATGTGTTGGTATTAGAGGCGTGCCCCACCACTGTCTAACTTTCTTTGTTGTATCAAAGAGGACAGCAGATTTTACTCACACGGCCCTACATTTGGGAGTGCTGAGTATAGCTCCGACACTGGCCTCAAAGTAAATATGACTGTGACATGACGCTATTTAAAGTAAGTATGTCTGTGAACTGAAGTTATGTATCTCAGCATGATGGAGTTTACTCACTTACTCTCCCAGAGGAAGAATTTACTTGGTACCTGTCATGTACATACTCAAGTCACTACTACTGAGTTGAATTTCACATGTAACATTGCCACTGTAACCCAGAACTGCAAGAGAGCATGCCTGGCTCCGAATTCTGAAAGCAGGACATGTGGGAATAGCAACACCCAGTTTTCTTAACTACCACACTGTGTACAAACGACTTAAGTGGGGAAACAGGGTTTTCAAAAAAAAAAAAATCTCCTAGGTACTTCTTCTACATCGACTTGGCCTATGGATGGTCTCAGTGGTCTCCTGAGAAGGGTGCAGACTAAGAGGTCCGTCAGTCCCTGCCCCTGTAAGACCAAGCCTGGGAAGGCTCACACGCTCTGGAATCAGGTGGATCTGGTGTTACGGTTTCACTAGGTTTCCAAAAATTCCTGTGTTGGAATTAGGATTCCCAAATTCCCATGTGGATGATATTAGCAGGTGGCACCTAGTGAGGAAGTTAGGGAGATTGCAGCCATAGGAGGACCACAGAGATCTGGGTGTACGCACCTGTGTCTTGTTCTTGCCATCTGATCCCTGACCTTGTTAGGGAGCAGGGAGGTCCTCACCAGAGGCCTTCACAGGAGACCTTCCGGCCTCTGTAACTATGAGTTCTCTTCTTGCTAAATTACCCAGTCAGTGGTATTCTGTCAGAGCAACTGAAAGTAGACTCAGGTGTCTGGGCTGCTCCCAGTTACTATTAAATAATATTAATATTAAATGCTAACCTTTGAGTGTACTTACTGACCTCTGTAAAGTTATTTTGAAGAATATTCATGATAAATAAATTACTGACACAATAGAGGGCCTCAAGGATTTGAGACTTCTTTTGTTATTTATGATTTACAGAGAAATGGCTGAAGCATACATATCAAATACCAAATAATGAGCACAGACACTTTATGATTTCTGCCTTTAGGGTTACTTGATTGACTCTCACTTGTGTTACTTGGCTATGAAGTGATACTATGTTAAAATTTTTTAGTCTCAAAACATATTACTATAAATTTGCTCATAATGACCTAGACTACTTTCATATTTACTTGTAAGAGAGAAAATGGAAAAAAAATGTATTTGATTGACAAGGCTCTTTCGAAAAGAGAATGTTAAGAAACTTGTCTAATTATAATCAGAAATAAGGCTATCTGATTAGGCCGGGGATACACAGATCAGTGGCAGACTATTCGCCAAGTGCACAAGGCGTTTGATCTCCAGCATTGGATAAACCAAAACCCAGACCGAAATAAAACCCAAGAATGGAAATGAAGTTGTTAATTGGTTAGTCATCTTTTCTTGATTTAGAATAGTGGTAAAAATTAATCTCTCCCTGTCTGTCTGTCTGTCTGTCTGTCTGTCTGTCTGTCTGTCTCTCTCTGTGTGTGCACGTGTGTGTGTGTGTGTGTGTGTGTGTGTGTGTGTTTCTGTCTGTCTCTGTCTCTCTGGCAGCAAAACCCTTATTCTCTCTTCCTCCCTCTCCCCCTGCCCCCTCTCTCAGACAGATCTCTCCGGGTAGCCCTGGAACCCACCATATGGACCAGCTGGCCAGTGTATGATACACACCCTGATATAAACAAACCCTTAAAAGGCAAAACTCTTATTGTTATGGAGGCCCAGAGGGGTCAGAATTATCTAGAAAAAAGGAGATGAGCAGTGTGCCTTCACAATAAAGCCCTCATTGCCATGAATGTCACTGTCCCAAACTTACCTCAAAGGTTACTTTTCCTTCTTTTGTCTGTTTTTCCTTTTTAAAAATTAAAAGCTTTTGTAGTTTGTGGGCAGTTAATTTTATTTATTTATGTGTGTGTGTATGTGTATGTGGTGTGTGGTGTATGTATGCATGTGTATGCTAGTGTGTGTGATGTATGCATATGTATGCTGGTGTGTGTGTGTGTATGTGGTATATGCAGGTATGTGTATATGTGTGGTGTATGCATGTGTATGCTTGTGTGTGTGTTGTATGCATGTGTATGCTGGTGTGTGTGTTGTATGCATGTATATGCTTGTGTGTGTGTGTGGTGTGTGGTATATGCTGGTGTGTGTGTATGTCATGCATGCAGGTATTTGTGTGTATGTGGTGTATGCATGTGTGTGTCTGTGTGTGGCGTATGCATGTGTATGCTTGTGTGTGTTGTATGCATGTGTATGCTGGTGTGTGTGTGTGTGTGTGTGTGTGTGTGTGTGGTGTATGCTGGTGTACTGGCTCACGTCTGTGCATGTAGAAGCTAGAGCCTGAGACCAATGTCTTACTGGATTGTTCCTCCCTTATTTCTTGAAGCAGTCTCTCTTGAACTGACCCTGGAAGTCACTGTTTGCAGAGGCTGGATGTCCAGCGAGCTGCTGGCATCCTCTTACCTCTGTACTGGGGTTACAGGCACACACTGTTTTAGGCAGAGGCAGTTGTACCTAACATTTACCGGGTGCTGGTATCTGAACTCAGGTCCGCCTGGTCCAGCAGTATGCACTTTAAACTCCCTGGTCCTCGGTAACTCACTTCTGTAATTCAGTCAGGAACTCTGTGTCCCTGAGAGGGAGGGCTCTGTCCTTGAACTCACCAGTAGTCACCTCCGGCCATACACTTCTCATACACGGGACCGTCCAGTTCTTTAGCATCTGGGAAAATAGTCTCATGATGGATGATGATGGTCTTCACAATTTCGTTCACATGTGCCTGGCAAGACACTTGGTCCTGTATTTCCGGAACCGGCATCAGTGTTGGGCCGAAGCAGATGGCCAGGTTGTAAGGATCCATCATATTCTCGTCACTGTACTGGGAGAGGCTGCAAAAGGAAGGGGGAGAGCTCAGACGGATGGTTTGAGTAAACAATGTAACAGCTAGTTTAGGTAAACAATGTAACAGCTGGTTTGGAGAAACAATGTAACAGCTGGTTTGGAGAAACAATGTAACAACTGGTTTGGGGGAAACAAAACCCTTAAGCAGATACTAAGTATTCTGATTTTTTTTTTTTTTGAGACTCCGTTTCTCTATGTACCCCTGGCTGTCCTAGAACTGGCTCTGTAGGCCAGGCTGACCTCCAAATCACAGAAATCCACCTGCATCTACAGTGCTGGGATTCAAGGTGAGCGCCACCATCAACTGGCTATGTTTTGAATTTCTTTTGCTAAAAACTGTGTATGTGTGTGTGTTTGTATGTACGTCCACATGAGAGTGCAGGTGCCCTGTGGAAGACAGAAGGGGTGTCAGGTCCCCTGGAGCTGGAGATATAGGTGATTGTGAGCCACCCGAGGTAGGCATGAGATCTGCATTCATTCTTCAGAAGGCGAGTGCACACTCTTGACCGCCAGCTGCCTCTCCAGTGCCATGACCTCACGTTTTGAAAATATGGATTAAACAATTTTGTTTGGCTTTTATCATTAGAGAAAACCATGATACCCATCCCATTTTGAACTGACCCCTCGAACCCCAGAGTAAGAGGACTATGCTCAGACAGCTAGGAAATGAGGGGAACATGCATCCTCTTTGGGTGAGTGAGAGGTGTTTCCTAAAGTCGTGAGTTTAAAAACAGCATCAACTGTGATAGAGATAAGGGTCAAGGAGCAGATGAGTTTCACTTGTAAATTGAGGGGCGGCTCATAAATGCAGTGAACCTGTGCATCTCTGCAGTACAACCCCCATAAAGCCTTGGGGTTGTATCTTTAAATTTGCCCTACCATTCAATACTATCTTACTTTTTATTCCCTACCCCCTCCCCCCAAAAAAAATCATGAAAAAAAGAAACTAGAATAAAAGCAAAACATCCTTTCTCTGAGGAGGCAAAGCACAGCTTACTGTGTGTTTATCACCACTAGGTGCCAACCCTTGCCACAAAAGACGCCCGAAGCACGAGACAAAGGAGGAAACCCTTAATTCTTTTATTATTGCATTTAAGATGGGAAAGCTCTGGGGGGGCGGGGCACCCCTGGCTGTCTGCTACTAATTTCTAAACTCGATTTTACAGATATTTATGAAAACGTGTCACAGGCCACTCTAAGCGAGCCTGCTCTTTATTGCCTGGTCTCTAACATGCAGGGAGTCTGCGATTCTTCAGAGAGTTCTGAGGCATCCTCTCTCAGTGTGTAGACTGTCAGCCACAAAAGGCAATGGAAATGGCAGATGAGCAGACAAGTGGAAGGAAAAAAAATCCTTAGCTGCTTTTGTGAGACTGTGACAGACGCAGAGCAGCTAAGACACAACCTGAAGTGGCCCTTGAGCTCCCGAGTGGAGATAAAATAGTCAAGAGTGTAGAAAATATAAACGGCACTCTCCACAGCTACCATATGTCCCTCCCTCCCTCCCTTCTGACATTTCTCAACTATATAATCCCCCTCCCCCACCAAAAGCTTCACATAATCCCACCAGGTGATTGAGGGGAGAAGTGAGATTCAGAATAAAACCCATCCAAGTTTCAAAATCCACACCTGGCCCCAGTGGGAAGCATCAAGTTCAGTCCTTTCAGGTCTTTATTTTCTCCTGGCTTGAAGAACATAAACTTGATTTTTTTTTCAAAAAATGATTTCTAAGTTTTGATTTTACAGCAGAAAAGAACAGCTAATCTCTCTTTTCAGGATTCCTGTGTCCAGCATCTTTGGCTGAGATAGGGCCATCATCTTTCCCTGCAGGTTAGTATAGGTATCTCTGGGCAGAACCCCTAAAGGCAGCAGCCGCTGCCTGGCTTATGAGGTGTTTGCCATTCGCTCAAGTGTCACGAAGTGTTACGTTCAGGCTTCGATGCCATTTTGGGTCGGACACTGCTTTAGGCCATTGTGGGTTGCTGGCTCACAGTGAGAACAGCACTGTTGGGCTGTGGTGTCCACATCAGTTGGGGGAGGGAGAGCGTGCATTCCAAGGTAAAGATGAAGCTCCTCCTCCTTGGCTCCGACAACTGCCTCAGTGATCAGGCTTAGTCAAAAACAGCGATGGACAGCATCTGTTTAATGTAGTTACAACGCATACTCTTTTAAGGTAGCACTTTTGTCCAAATGGCTGAAATCGTGAACTAGCTGCTTAACTGAAAGCAGAAGACTTTTAGATAGGATATGGGGAGATGTGTCAACAACGGAATCCATGCATCAGTGAGCAAACTGGAAACCAAGTTCCCCTCTCAAAAGTTAAAGCTTCTTTGAAAACCATGTAGTGACTTTAAAAAATTCCTGTTGTGTTGTAGTAGAGATTGTATCATGTCTATTTTCTTTTTGACAAGGTCTCATTACAGCGAATTTGTAAAAAAATCTACTTTTGGATTTGATGTCTAAGTCATCTACAATTCTCCTCCATTCACTACAACGTTTAAAAAAATTGACAGATTTTTTTTTTCTTTTGCTAGGAGAAGGTTGGTTTACATCATTTTGACAAAAACTGCTTATGACATGCGCCCTGGATGGAAGTTGGAAAAACACATATTTCACTAGAAAGTGTTATTTATAGTTGTATTTTGGATACTTTACATTTATGGCTAGCCACGGTTTCTCTCTCTGGGGTAGACTATTCATGCATCATAGAAAGACCTTGATCTCTGGAGGAAAAAAAATGTTCCCTCGGTCTACACTCAATCACTTTCCCTTCTTCGACTCTGCTGATGAATGGAACCCAGTACACGTTTTATAGGATCCAAGAACACAGACAGAATACAGATGGGCATTTTGGCAGAACCCGGAGGTGTACTTACTGATTGAGGAAGGCGAACAGATATCTCATCACTATAAGGACCGACCTAGGCAAGGTCAGGAGGAGTTTTCGGATGTGGAGCGCCCTCTCGTAGAGGCTCTCTATTCCTGAAGACAGAAGATGACATGGTCAGAGTCTCCTCGGGTCACACAGCAGTTCCGTACACGGGGACACACCCCAGCATCAGCAGCAACACCTTGATCATCGCAGGAAGTGGTCACTCGTGTGCCCCACCTTTCTCAGAGGCAGTGGTATTTCCTCTGACCCATCCCTGTTCACGGTTGCCCCTGAGTTTAGCTGAATGCTTCCCCTTAACTCCCTTCCTCCTCTCGACCTAGTTTAGAGATAGGGTCTCCTTATGTAACCCCGTGACCTCAAACTGACAATACTCTCGTCTTTGCTTCACAAGTGTTGGGGTAACGGGTATGTACCACACTGTTTTATTTTATGTGATGTACACAGTCTTGACTTTGAGTAATTTAGACTTCTTGTAAATTTACAAACTACTCCTCTCCCTTGTTTTGAGCACTACATTTTGTTGCTTATATGGTCCCAATGCCTTCTTGCTGTGTGTGAACTAAGCCAGATTTCTGGGATATATCTATATCTGTATTGTCTACACACACACACACACACACACACACACACACACACACACAGACACACGTACAGATCTATCCATCTATGTATCTATGTATCTATCTATGTATCTATGTATCTATCTATGTATCTATGTATCTATCTATTTATGTATGTATGTATGCATGCATGCATGTATGTATGTATCTATCTATCTATCTATCTATCTATCTATCTATCTATCTATCTATCTATCTATGTATCTATCTATCCATCCATCTAGATATCAATGATTCCATCCATCCATCCATCCACCCACCCATCCATCCATCTACATCAATGTTTTTCGATAACTTTGAAGCTTCCCTGTGATTTTGTATTATGGTCTGTTGTCCTTAACTCCTTTAGAGATACTGCTGGATTCTACTCTATCCTGAGCTGCTGATGCCACACCACAGGCTTCCCTCAGGCCTGCTTCCTACTTGTCAGTGGCAGCCTCATCCAGTCTCAAGGTAATAACTGTCACTTCCAACATGGTGACCCCACGCTTCGCTTTCTCTCTGGTGTTTTCATGGCAGATTATTGCACTGCTAATTTCCCAAGTAAGTTTCACCATTTCTCACTGGGGTGAGTATAATCCCACCCTGTTTCTCTTTGGAATTAACTTGTGGTGTTTAACCTTGACTTGGGTTCACATGGGGAAGGTTTTCAAAATGGCTGGTATTCCTTTATGCAGGCCAGGTTGGACACTATGACTCTGATTACTCAAACCAAGCTTGTTTTCCTGGGATTTGGAGTGCTGATGCAAGCTGCTGTCTATTTATTACCAACGTGGGCATTTTGTTTTGCCCACCATTAGGCTGAAAAGGTATGAGAAATATACAAATATTTTTTTGCTCAGCTACAGAGGAGTCTGCAGAACAGCACCTAATTTATCACCATTAAGTATGCCTCAGCTGGAAACAAAGCCAGCTCATCTCCCAGAAAACAGTCCAGAAACCTTCCACCTGGGATGTTGAAAGTATCATCATGTGATCAACATTCCTGTAACATTTTTATTCTTTTAGCCCAAATCAGTAACTAATAATATGAGTGTAGTTATTGTGAATTGGAGATGGTATATGTCACTGTTTTATTTGTAATGTAATTTAAAATAGAAAAAAACCCCACCATGAATATGTGGGGAGTAATATCTACCGAATATAAATTTAATGTATTTTCTAAACTCTGGTCTCCATTATTTATTTCTTCAGGGGGAAAAAAATGTAACATACTTATTATTTTTTGGTGTTAAACGGGTACGTAAATTCAGGTCACAAGAATGCAGTAATGAAGCTGTCAGTATTGTCACCTGTGTAGTCCCTGTAGGATCAAAACAGAAGCCAGGAGTAGGCAGTTTACCTCCTACAACAACCTGGGAGCCACTGTGTGGAGAAGGGAAAGGAAATACTTAAAACGAGGAGCTCTGAGGAGATCTGCAAGTCACTGAGAACCTAAGTTACAGAGTTTACTCCTGCCATAGTGGCAATGCATTATAAAGATAAACTGGCTCACTACAGTGTCCTGGCTGGCAGTGACCTCTTCTCTCTGTGGGCTACATATAAAGGTCCCCGCAGGTTCTGATGAAAACCCATATGCCACTTTTTATTTGAGGATCTTGGGGATTACAAGACTTAAATCCTTTGAGTTTCTAAGCTAATTCTCTCCCCGCCCTGCCCCCCGCCCAAGGTTTAATATATGGGACAGAAATTTAGCAACTTAAAGCAAGTTTTGGGATCCTAGATTAGAGCTGAAAACAAACGGGGAAAGAAGGAAACAATACAAAGGCTGTCACTGTGTAATCATCTGAATGTCTGTGGGGTCTCCTGAAGGGAGGAGAATCACTCCAGTGGCGAGGCGAGGGGAGGGGGGGAGCCACAGCTGCTTTTGGGGACTTCAGTCTGATGTTAAGAACCTCTTGCTTTTAATCTCTCTGTTCTAAACTTGGTCTCTGCTTGAAGGCAGTTTCAAGATTTGCATGGGATTCACAGTGATGTTTATTCATATTAGTCAAAGAGTGGGAGCAGCCCAGATGTGGACAGACAGATGAATGGAGAAGCACAATGTGACATGGACAGGCAAAGGAATACTATTCAGCCATAAAGAGGAAGGTCATTCCATGGATGAGCCCTGCAGACACTACTCTAAGCAAAGCAAGCCATACACCTTATGCCATTTGGATGAGACATCTATAGTAGACCACTTCACAGAGGAGAGCGGCAAGGGCCTCAGGGAAGCAGCTGCTGTCTGATGGCTGGCTACAAAGTTTCTGTTTGGGAACAAGGGAATGTTCTAGAAATCAACAGCAAGGATGTGCAGTGCTGTGGATACATTTAACTTTTACCCCACACCCAAAGGTGGTGAATTTCATGTCTGTATTTCACCAGAAAATAAAAATAACTGAGGATGGAGAGATGGCTCAGTTGGTAAGAACGCTGGCTGCTCTTCCAGAGGACCTGGGTTCAATTCCCAGCATCCACATGGCAGCTCTCAACTTTCTGTTAACCCCAGTTCCAGGGAATCCGACACCTCACACAGGCATACAGGACGCTAATGCCCATAAAATAAAAATATAATAAGTCATTTAAAAGCTTTAAAAAAAGAAGAAAGAAAGTAATCAGAGAGCCCATGAGGTGCAAACGGCAAGGTTTTAGAAGTGAGCAGCAACTGGGATAAAAGAGACTCCAAAAAAGGTGACAAATTAGATTATGCAATGCAAATGTATGACGCCACAGTACACACAGATCAGAATGAAAGAGTCACTGTTGGCGTTCCACGGTAGCTGCAAATTCATCCGCACCAAGGCCTCAGCCCTACAATGGACGCCTAGATGTCTCCTGGTGGGCTGCACAGAAGGCTTGTGTGCGGGAGCTCAGCTCCACTACGAACAGCCCACCTACTCTCCCAAGTGCAGTTAGCATGGCTGAATCTGTGGCTGCCGCCAACACACTGATTAGCGTGTGCTCCTAGTTTGGCAATTCACAGTCCTTCAGCCGTGCTGGACATAAAGATGGACCTTTTATTCTCTGCACGGGAAGTGTCAGGGAAATCAGCTCGTCCTTTGGATTTCTTCCAAGCGGGGTTTTGTTCCCATAATCGGAGACTTCTTGCAGTTAGGTAAAAGCGGCTCACGTCCAATCTTGGTCATGTGTGCAAAGCTCCCAAGGTCAGCTTATGTCTTCTTCCTAGCACTTCAGGGCTCTTGAATTAGCCTCTCAGCATCACAGTACCACAGGGTGACAGATAGCTCTACGGACATGCGTGCAAATGATGCCACAAAGCTTTGAGGTACTTGAGAAAAAGCCCAGATGGCCACTGTCCCCTCATACTGGTTCTTTGTGGGCACACTTTGCTAAAGTGGCCATTTGCCAGGATACAAATAAGAAATCACAAGACAGAAATTTCTCCTTAGGCATGGAGGCATGGAAAGGAAACTTCTGGTGGCCACACACCACACCCAGGAAGGAACTCTAGAAGCAGCATGCATGTATGTCTGTGTTCCAGAATCTATTACTAGTCTCAAGGCACCGTTGGGGGATGTTTTTGTGTACTATGAATTCAAATGCTGATTTCTGGACCCAGACAGCTGGTTGCAGTCCAGACCTTATTGCGACTCAGTATTTTGTGAAACATTGTTCTTCATCACCTCCTCATTGGTCAAACAAAGAACTGATTAGCCTACAGTTGGGCAGGAGAGCAAAAGGTGGGACTTTCATGCCAGAGAGATAGGGGCTCAAGTGGGATCCAGAGAGATGATAATGAAGGAAGTGCCGAGAGCAAGACAAAGATGGCGGGTAATGGGCCATGAGCCTGGGAAGTGGTCTAAGGCCAGGACTGTTGGGTTAAAATAGCTCAGAATCTGTCCAGCTATGCTTCTAGAAGCTTATTGATAAATATAAAGGTCTTCGTGTCATTATTGGGGGGCAAGGGGTAGACATAGAAAAGCTTATACTTTTATATGGTATGCTTAGGTTCCTACTACCCAAAACAAGGCATGGATCAGTTGTGTGTGTGAGTGAAAGGGAAAGAGAAAGTAGAGGTGTATGCTAATACAGTTAGGAAGATCTCCCCCTTACCCCCATCCAAGTTACTCAGGTAACTTTCCCAGGTAAGAGCTAAACACACCATGTGGCAACCTCTGTGACCAGCTGTGAATTCCCGTGAGCAAAACCCCTGCTTTCTCCTCGTTAAACAACAGCACTTAAAATAAACTAGCATTTCTTATAAACTACAAGTAATACATAATTCCTGATCTGCTGCCCTATCTGAGTACAGGAAAGAAACCGAGTCTTCATTAATGGACTGAAGTCGGGGACCTCTGTGGTTGAATTAGGGAAAGGCTGGAAGAAGCTGAGGAGGAGGGTGACCCCAAGGAAGACCATCAGTCTCAACTAACCTGGACCCCAGAGATCTTTCAGACACTGAGCCACCAACCAGGCAGCGAACACCAGCTGGTCCAAGGCCATTGACAAATAAATACACTGCAGAGGTCTGCCTGGTCTGGGCTCAATGAGAGAAGATGTACCTAACCCTTGAGAGACTTGAGGCCCCAGAGAGTGGGGAGGCCTGGCAGGGTTTGGGAGAGTGGGGACATCCTCTTGGAGATAGGGGAGAAGGTATGGGATGAAGAACAGTCAGAGGTCAGACTGGGAGGGGGATAAATGACTGGACTGTAAAATAAGATTAAAGAATAATAATAAAAGAAAGAGAAAGTGTTAGAAAGCTTTAGTATCAAATACTCAGCATTTTCAGAGATCAAGGAAATCCTAAGAACACAATTCTATGACATCAAATAGAGAGGTGGAATCAGAGAGCAAGCTACAGTGTATGTCAGAAAAGGCAGACAATTTATGAGAGCCATAACAGTGTCCGGGAGAGTTCAAAGCTATGGGGCTGGAAGAATGGCTCAGTGGGTAAGAGGACTTAGTGCTCTTACAGAGACTCTGTGTTCAGGTCTCAGGTGGCTTGCTCTGGCTTCTGTGGCATCTGTACTCACATACACAGAACCACAGACACAGATGAAACAGAGGCGTGCGCACACACGCACACACACACACACACACACACACACACACACACACACACACACATATACACACACTCAAAGGCATTTTTTTCCCTCATGAAACAACCAAGAGCTTATAATACATACACACATAAAGAAACACAACAGTATATGTTGTATGCTCCTAACTTTCCAGAGTCAATACAAAAGTGTAAAAGTAGGATTTGTTACATAAAACAGAAACTAGCATGTGGCCAGTAAAAACCATATTAAAAGTATAAACTCATGAAAGTAGCATGCCATGATATAATCTAGCTTACACTATTCTTAAGCTAAATCTACATATATAACTTATCCATTAAATGATAAATTTAATGAACTTAACATGCCAGTGCTACCTACCACCTCCATCAGTTTAAAATGTCTCCATCATTTCAAAAAGAAACTTCATATTGATGAGCTGCCATGTGGGAATGCTCTAACCATACAGCAGGTTATTATTGTTTTCCAATAAGATAGGATGAATGCCTGATCATGATACATGCTAAGTGAAAGATCCAGTTACAAGCATCACAGGTTATATGAGTCCATTTATGTGAAATGTGCAGGAAAGGCAAATCTAGAGAGACAGACAGCACATTAGTGGTTGTCAGGGCTGTGGGGTGGTCATGGCTACCGTTGAATAGAAAGTTATTGCTAGAGTTTGCTAATTTTTTCCCCTGGGATAACAAAAATGTCCTAAAATCAATCATGATGATGGTTGTGCAATCCTGTGAGTAGACTAAAACCTTGTGCCCCGTGCTCTTCAGTAGATGACCCGTGTACTGTGAGAACTGCTACCTAATGCTGCGATTGGGAGTCTGTACTAGATACATCACCAGTGTCATGTATAGAAGCGGAGAAGGCCCCGAAAGAGTTACCATACTTCTGTGTGGAGGACTGACGGATGTTCTTGGTTTGTTTATAATTTCCAACAGTGACCACAGATTAATCACCTAATAAAAGCTAGCTATAAAAAGCATGGGCTTCCTACTTGATGGTTCTGAGTTTAGGGTATAACAGTGGTGTCAGGGTTATCTTATATGTTAACATACGATCATGTTAATCACACATGGAACGTTTCTCAGTGGTGTCCATGACACTCTGGACAGTGGGATTATGAGGGATATACTTCTAAGCATTTTCCACCACTTTGAAATGATCCGCCTACTGTGTAGTGGTAAGAACTTTGAGAGGAAAAAGTCAATTCCTAAGCGCCCACTGCCAGGGACACACAGACACATGACATTATGTCACACGGAGAACAGCTGGGGCCAGTGGAGCTGGCCCAACCGAGCAATGGGAATTGTTAAAGCTGGGTCATTAATTATAGGGAGGGCCCTGGGTTACTGTCTCCTGTAGATATGATAAGGGACACCACAAACCGTCAGGACAGAATAGCTCCTCACAGGTTTCAAAGCACTGTGCGCACATAAATGCACAAACACCCAGAAGGAACAAACTGCTGCTTCTCTTGGGTGGTAGCTTACGGAAGACAGTATGTTGTCCTGTGTGCCTTTTGTGTACTTTCAGTTATTTCTGTGATGAAAAAAAATTTGCTATAAAATCGTTTTTTCATGTCCAAGAAGTCACCTAAATAAAAATAATATGTTATATTAAATGAAGTGCAAACATTTTATATGGGCCCACGACTAGACCAGGAAAAATTTATGTCTTACTTGAATAATTGCTAACCTGTCTACTCCAGGAATCCAGAGCCATGATGCATGGCTCTGCTGTAAGCTGCCCACACTGCGGGTGTGACCTGGAACACTCACAGTGTCATTCAGAAAGTAGCCAGAGTTTAAAAAAAAAAAAAGCAAAAACAGAAAACAACGCTTGCGTGAGAAACTGAGAAAGTATGAAGTTCACTGTTTCCAGTGTACAGTTAACTTGGTTTCATCAGGTGTTCATCTGGGTAAATCATTTTCTTAAAAGAGATTTCTGGTGAGTTGTGGGGTAGACTGTGGACATCAACCATGGAGAAAGCGGTTACAATTCCCACTTTACTACATAGATCTAAAGCTTCCCAAGAATGAGGCTCCTCAGAGGCACAGGGGCAGGATAGAAACTTATATACACACAGGCAAGACTCCTTCTGCTCCAACACAATCCAAAAAATAAGTAAGCAGAAAGTGGTGGGTGTTTCAGGAACTTACATAAGCTCCCAGGGACGAGGAAAGGGAGACCTTCCCACGTGAACTGTCACATGAAATGGCCTTAATAGAAAAACCAAATCCAACACTACAATGCTTAAGATGTCACAGGTAAATAAAGACTCCCCTGAGATGACGTCCTGCTAGAACTTTTAGTCTTAGTGTTCCCAGCAATACTGATGGACACTGCACTCATTCATAACTGAATTCTCTCTTGCTAGCTTTTGAGTTTCTTGAATGCAAGAATCAAGCCTCTGAGTCACAAGAAGACTTAGCATATTGAAGACAAGTCATCGGTTTGATTCAAAGGTCAAACATTTATAGTATCGGGTAAAAGGGTGCAAGCCCGAGGACCTGAGTTCAATCCCTGATCTGAGTTAAAAGTCTCAAAGTCTGCATCCAGTGGTGAGGATGTGCAATCCCATCATGCTATGGGGAGATGGGAGACTGAGACAGGAGGATTGTCCGAAAGCTTGCAGAAGAGTGGTCCTGGGATATAGATCAAAGAAGATCTATATATAGAGAGATCCTGCTTGGACAGAGTAGAAGGAGAAAGCCAACTCCTGAAAACAGTCCTCCATCTATGCTCCATACATAGCATTCTCTCTCTGCCTGTGTCTCTCACATGCGTAGCATAACTACAACAACAGAAAGGTTGTAGATTAGTGACTGACATCCTACCCTCAAAGCATCTATTGGAAATTAGGAGAAAATACAGATATACGACAGTCATGTTGGTTGGAAACAACCACGGACCTGGAGATCAATCAGTAATCGCCAGGAATCTCCTCCTTTTAAAGAGGTTAGAGATCAGAAGCAAAGGGCTTGTCATATAAAGGGGATTCTATGTAAGGAGAGATCCAATATGTGTTCCTGAAAATCCTACCATTCTGAAAAACTGTGCACTAAAAGTGATCAGACTTACTAGGAAAGACATGATCGAAGCGGATTGCTCGGTACATGCAGCATTTGTAAGCACAGCACGCACCAAAAACCATTCATTCCCTGCTTACAACACTAGCTCAGCTAAACCTCAGGCTGCAGCAATGCACCCAGCCATCTTGATAACTCTGTGTCTTCTGTAAGATGTGCGTCCTGGAGTGGGGGTGTAGGTCAGTGGTAGCTGGTCCTGGGCTTGAACCTTAGCACTGGAACACACAAAGAACCCACCAAGACCAGGGAGCTGGGTAGAAAGCAAACCAGAAGACCTGGAGTGGATCTCTGGATCCTGGAATCCACAGCGGAGGAGATAACTGACTCTGGAAGGCTGTCCTCTGAGCTCTACATGCACATCATGACATGTATGCCCCACATTACACACACACACACACACACACACACAGACACAGAAATGCATATACACACGCATACAGAAACACATATGGGCACACACACAAAGACATATGCAGAAACACAGAAACACAAACACACAAACACACAGGTACATAAAGACACACAGACACACAGGCACACACACAAAGATATACACACAGATACAGATACATAAACACATACAGACACACATAAAGACATATGCACAGACACACATAGATACATATATAAATATATAGAAACACACACACACACAAACATACACACATAGAAACAGAGACACACTCACCACAAACACACAGATATACATATAGGCACACAAAGACACACACAGAGACACAGATGTAGACACAGACATACACACAAACACACACATAGACACATAAAACTACACAGACACAGACACACACAGTCACATAAAGACACACACAGAGGCACACAAAGATACACACAGATGCACACATAGCCCCACATAATACAGACACACAAACACACACACAGACACACAAAAACACAGACAAAAACAGACACTGATGCATTCATACACAGAGAGTAAACAAAAACATTTCTATGCATTTTTTTCTCCTTCATAGTCTAGTTTGCTAATTCCGATTTTGTGAAAGACCTTGGCTGATTGTCTCGGGAAAGTCACACTGGAACCAATATAGTGTTGTAGAGACAGCAACTTGATTTGTAAATGCATCTGAAGCAATTATGCCAGAGAAACACATTTGGCGAGCAGCTAGATGGGAAAATGGTTGCACTGGGTCCTGACATGTGGGACCTGAGTTTTCCTTAGGCACAGCTGTCTCAGAAGCAACTAGAGCTAGTGACATTGACAGAGCCTTACTTTGTCCAAGTATGATGCCAATTCATCACACATACCCTATGGAGGTCAAGAAACTATTTAAGTTACTACTTTCTGCCCAAGTTTACAAAGCTTGCAAAGGCAGGGTTTGTTCCTAAATCTCGCTGACCCAGTGTCCTCTGTTACTAATACCAATCATGGAATGCTGTTTCTCACCCATGAGTGTGTAAAGTGGCTCAGTAAGGCTAGTCTCTAACGCCGCTCCATGGTCTTGGCCCAATGGTTGCATTTCAGCTGATATGATATATATCCTCAGGAAACCACAGAAGGACTTAGGGCTCCAGACTAAACCTCTCTGTCATTCGGGAAGAGAACACTTCACCTGAGAAAATGTCCACACTAGACTGGCCTTTAGGAAGGCCTGTGGGTCACTTTATTGATTACTAATTGACATGTGAGGGCCCCAGCTCACTGGGGGTGGGGCTACCCCTGAGCAGCTGGTCCCTGATGGAGTAAGAAAGCAGGCTGAGCAAGCCAGAGAGACAAGCCAGTAAGCGCTGTTCCTCAAAGGCCTAATCTTGAGTCCTGTCTTCAGGTTTCTACCCTGCTTGTGCTCCTTCCCTGACTTGCCTGGCACCTGGAAGTATTAAGATGAAATTAACTCTTCTCTCTCCACGTAGCTCATGGTCACAGTGTTTTATCACAGCCATAAACACCCTTACACAGATACATACAGTAGCCTATCAGTAAAGGAGAGGTGACCAATTCCACATGAGGTGGTAGGGAAGAAGGCAGGAATTCTTGGAAAAAATGCCAGGTCGGTGGTGCCCTCAGAGCAGATGACAATGGTTATCAAGGATAGCAGGGGAAATGGCCTGGGTTAAGGCGTGGAGGTGGGAACAGGCCTGGTACATGTGCTGTTTGGCGTGTTAGCCTGCAAATTCAAACAGCTGCAGGTAGGCAGGTGGGTGGGGCACAGCAGTAGGAGTAATTCAGCTCCCAGAAGGTAGGATAGGGGATGAGTTCCCGAGTATGGATTGGCCTTATCAGGAAGTACACTTTTATGTGGGACATACTGGAATAGGGTTTCAGCATGGAAGAGAGCTGGGGGACTGGATTCACCTGTTTGAATCTGCGTACAGGACGGGATGCTGCCAGGGAGGGATGGGAAGGCCAAGCCTGGAACTGGGAGCTCACTTAGCAGCAAAACCCCACAAAAAGGAAGCAGGCATTAGAACAGAGGTCAAGTCAGGACTGGTTAATCTGGCTAGTGGTGGGGACTTGGGGGCGGGCTAGGGGAGGTGTCATCATTGAGTGAAATGTGACTCTTATAAAAACCTGTATGGTTGAGGTCAGCCGGTTTCCTACCTGGGAAAACGAACTTAAGATAATTACTGCACTTATAGACTCATGAAATCTGACTGTGCTTAGTAACTAATGCACGCTGTCCTGATTTTCAACATCCTCTGTGAAGTGTCCAAATCCCTGCTGAAGTAAAAAAACAATACCAGTGCTTTGCTGATGACCGTCAGCTCTGTAATGTACCGCACACAGTCCGCCTATGGGACTGTGGTTTGGGATCCCTGCTGACAGGTAAGTACCACTTGGCATTCTTGTGCCACAAAAATGGTCTTTTATCTCATGTTACCTTATTCCTTGAAGGAATATTCAAAGATAATCTCAATTGTGAAAATGAAGAATGGAAAAAGGCTTACATTTCCAAGCTTCATGGTTTTTCATTTATTTTCCTCCCATAGTCAGCTCCCAGATCCATGAAAGCTGAGGGTGTTCAGAAGCAATGTCTGCTCAGCCCAGGGTGAGGCCACAGTAAGGGAGGGTGACTCACGTTGGACTCAGAATATAAACAAATGGCCTCAGACCGTGGTGGTGCCAGAGTAAATGCAGGGTTGGTGACCCAGGACAACTAACTTTCCAGGAGGTTGGTTAAGAAAAGAATCCTGTTGAGGAAAGACTTAGGAGAAAAGGAAGAGGAAAGCCCACTCACGGATGCAGGAAATCAGGTCATTAAACCTTTCCTTAGGAAAGAGGGGGTTTTCCAGCCCGCGGAAGTATAGCTTCAGAACGCCGGCCACAGAGTTAATATCGTGGTTGCTCTGGTCATCGGCTAGAGGGTTCTCACCTGAAAAAGAAAAGTTGTTATATGCACAGTATTGTTATTTTTCTCTCAACACATGCACAAGCACACACACACACACAGTCACACACTTACACACACACACACACACACAGAGGAACAAACATACACCCACCTACCCACATGGGAACACACACACACTCTCACATACACACACATACTCACACATACACATTCTCTCTCTCTCTCTCTCTCTCTCTCTCTCACACACACACACACACACAGAGAGAGAGAGAGAGAGAGAGAGAGAGAGAGAGAGAGAGAAACACAAGAGTCTTTTAATTATGTTCTCCAAAAGATTATATAGTACTAAAATGGAAATAATTGGTTTAGATATCTTACCCCGTGATTAACCTAAAAATAGTTGGTAAAATAAAGCTTAAAAAATTCGTATGCTACCAAATTCTCCCTTACGACTTGCCCAAATCCCAAAATAAAACATTGTGGGGTTTATAACTTTATCCAGCCTTTTATTTTTAAAGCTAAAATCAGTAAGCTTAGGTTGACACGAACTCAAAAGACTACATTCAGGGTTTCTTATTCATCTGGCGGAAAGATGCTGTTCTGGTTGGTTTGGCTATACAACCCGGTCAGCAAAATTTACCAGAAATCCACAACAGTAATTGTGAACACCTGCACTAAGTAAGCAGGTGTTTTCCATGGTGGCATGGTGGCGTCACAGTGTATGTGGAAGCCACTTTCAACAGTGGGTGACTCTGGGATCAGGGCAGGGGATTTGAAACTGTATAGTTTGTGTGAAAAGTGAATATTTAAAAAAAAATTGGTCACAAGCAGAATTAGCGTCTCCTTTACGGCAACTGGATGTACGATACGAGTTGTCTGGCTGCTTACCACACCTTCTTGGGAATGAATGTGAACTGGGCTCCTCCTGGAGCGCAGCATGGCACAGAGGCCTACAGCAAATACCACTGTGCACCTGCAGACTCAGTCTTCCCACAGTTCATAGAGTAGCCATGATCCTTTAGCTAAAGTCTGCCTGTGGGGAAGTTATTCTCAGGGGGCCATGTTTCTTTCCCTGTTTTCTAGGTCAGGGACTTGCTGAACCTGAGCTCAGAGACTCAACTGTGTTGTCGTCGTCGTCATCATCATCATAATCACCATTATTTATTCGTTTTTTCCCTTTGAAATATTCAACCTTACCCTTCGAACTTCAAAGGGCTCTATGGCAACTCCAGTCCAGGGAAATAGGACGGGATGGGGATGGGGGAAAGGGGAGGGAGGGATCGAGAGAGGGAGAGAAAGAGAGAGCGAGAGCATGAGCAGTCTCGATGCATTTTTGCGCTGGCTGTCAAGCAGAAGGAAGGCACAGATGGGTTCCAACGTGGATGCAATGCAAACCACGATAACCCAGGAGCACTAATAACCAATGGCATCATGGAAGGGTCAGATATTTTCACAGATCACATCTGAATGGCTTAACAACCCTGCAGTTTGGCAGATGAGGACACCTGTCAAATTATGACTTAGGGTCCCTTGGCTGAGTCCCATCATTGATAATAAAAGAGACCAATTCCACTCTGGGTCTTCCTGACCCTAGATTGGTGTGGTGTGTGGTTTTGCTCATTAGAGTGTACTCCGTAGCAGTTTAGTAGAACTTGCAACTCCCCCAATAATGGACACAAGGGAAGTACCGACCTCATCCCAAGAAGGGAGGGTGATATGGAAATAGGAGAGCCGTTATAGGCTGAGGCCAGTCCACCCCTTTCTAGAAACCTGTCAGGTGCCTTGATGTACATGTGAGTCCTAAACTAGAGGATGAAACTTCATAGGCCTCTTTGTACTTAGCATAGAATTTGACACAACTCATGCCCTGACTCCCATGAGACCTGTGCAAGACAGAGGTTTGGGGGCTGGGTGGAGTACACCGGGTGGAAGACAGAAGAAGGTGATTTTTCAACATGTTTTGCCTGTGGGGAGAGACATACAGTTAGTTACCTCTCTCAAAAGAATTCTTGATATCGTTCACTTCCACCTGGGAACCAGACACTCTGAAAATCCCCTGATGCTGAAGACCTATGAGCAACAGAACACAGAGAGTGAGCAGCCCGCCTTGCATTCTACAGATCCTTTTTTTTTCTCCCAAGCAAAAAGACACCCCCAAAACCCACTGCTTGCGTTTAAATAAGGATTCTACCGTGATGAGTACTTACCATAGAGATTAATGAATCGGATGCAGCTTTCCACAATGAGAGGGATAACCTGGCCGGATTCCTGGGGAGAGAGATGGAAACCAGAGAAGGCTGGGTCACAAGGCGAAAACTCCACAGAGAATTAACAGCATCAAAATGAGTGGGAAAAGTTATACACCTAAACAAAGGTGTATTTCAGTTCTGAAGCAAGCTAAATTAAATACATTTACCACAAGAAGGCTCCAGGCTGTCTTTCAAAGCCTAGAGACGTTAAGAGGCTAACTCCTATTGGGACTGGTGGCTGTAATTCCTGCAGCCAGGAGGCTGAGTTGGAGGCTAGTAGAATGGATACATTGTAGCACTTCTGCCTCAGACGAGAGTAACAAAAACAAAACCTAACTTACATGTTTTCCTTTAACTTCTGCACTGAAATGAGTAACTCACTTTCAGAGGCTATCTCTCAAGGTGATGGGTATTTCAGTAGCGTCTTCTATCTGGTTAGCTATTGATTCTTTAGTACGTTCTTCACCACGTCCCTGAGACTCTGCCACCTAGATGGTGGTAGTCACAAAGTGTCTTGTGGGTAATAAAAGCGCATTATGTATTTACTTAGTCTGCATCAGAACTTACTTCTCCTTATAAAACTTAGCCCGTCTTTAAGATGAAGACGAGGAAGACTGCTTTGGCCTTCTTGGTCTACACCTTGCAAAACGCTTACCACCCTTTACTAAAAAAAAAAAAAAAAAAAATGCTTGAGGTGCTTTGGAAACCACGGGTGTAAAATGACTCATGAGATGGAGGGGCCTCGGAGGCCAGTTAAACATGTACTGATGGCATGCACCATGAGTTAAACAGAATTACTGGGGATGATGTTGATTGACGTGTACTTTTAAGACTGATCTTTTAGGAATTAGATCTTTCCAGGAAACACGGAACTTGAAAGGAGATTAGCTGGCATCGGGCACACACCCTTGAGGAGTTTTATCCCAAAATGTTAAGAACTTGATCTTAACATGGGAGGACAATTAGGGATCCATTAGCTTTTCCAGTCCAGGTGGGAAGGAAGGAGTGGGAATGATGTATCTCCACAGATGCCTTCACTGTCTCCAGAGCGGGCAGTGGACTTCTTAAGACATACTTTTATTTGCAAACTTTACGGCAATTGGTATATAAACTGCTTAATGTTTCAATTACTTCTGGAGGTCGTATTAAGTTTCTCTAATTAGTTAATTTGTTTTAGGGGCATATGTTATATTAATTCCTTAAAGAGGAGCCTTAAAAAAAAAAAAACAACCTAAAATGTATTTTAGTGAAGGCTAGTTGGCTCATGACCAGTGGTATAATTACACCAAAAATTTACTGAACACTCGAAGGGATCACTTTCTGTAAGACACAAGTATGATTTAATGGAAATAACGTTTTATAAACAATTCATGTCACAGTGTAATTTAAAAGAGCAACAAACAGTTGAGTGTGAGCGATGAAAGGGGAGAGTTAGTTTACATCTCTGCTGGACTTAGCACAAAGATAGAGGATGAGAGAGCAGAAAACTGTTTGCATTCAGAAAGTTCTGAACAGAGCATTACATTTTCATGGTAGTAAATTAAATATTCTCCTCTTGACATGCCCTTAGATGGCTGCTAATCTATTAAAAAGATTAGCACTCCATTTAGATACAGTACATTTTGTAGTAAAAATGTAACGAGCATTTTAATTTAAATTCATGGATACCAGATGTTGGGGTAGAAAGTATCTTATAAGGAGTGAAATTATGGGCTGTCTTCCAGCCACCACCATTCTAACATCTTTCTGTGTCTCTGTTTCCCTATGGGAAGGTGGTTTTGCTCTTTCTATTTTGTGGTGCAATTTGCAAGAGCTCAGAAGCACATCTCAGAGATGCAGATGGAGATGTCTGTATCCCTGGGTTCCAGACTACCAAAGACTCTTCAGTGTTCCATTTGCATGGCTCACAGAATAGAGTTTTCACAATAACTACCTTAGTATTCCCTTAGGTAGTCAATTTTCTTGCCTTTCACTGTTAGCTTTTAGTGAAGAATTTTCAAAATCTCTCATAGGTGCATCGTCTTAGGCAGCTGTCCCCACACCACACCAGCAAAGGGAACGAGATGGTCCATCTGCCTCTGGCTTTCCTGCCTTCTCCCTCTCTGCCAGGCCCTCAGTGGCCCATCTCGCTGCCTTCATTATGTCCCTCATTCTGTCTAACTAGCTCCGGACTTGATATGGGATGGGAAACTAGACAGTCAAGTCAAATTTGACAATAATGTTATATTACATTAGAGTCAGCAGGAGCTTAAGGCTCGAGGCAATGGCTTTGTGATTGCTGGCTAGGTTGTCCAGTGGCTTTTCATTTTAACTGGAGGTCAGGGCCTCTTTTAAGCCTCCTGGAGGCTTCTAATTTCTCTTCTGTATGCACATATACATTAATGTATTCAAGGGTCGTGTATGTGGCACACACATGCACACACACAGTAATGTGAGCCTTTTAACCATTAGTTCATAGGTTTAACGGATAGATCTATCTTTAAAGAAGGTAATATATCTATAATGTACAATTCATGGACCTCATAAAATATTTAAAATGTGTCTTTTCTACTAGAGCCAGTCTTCAGAGCCACTGTAGGCCATCTCATGAAATGTTATCTCTAATGGGAAAGTCTCTTTTTCATGTGATTTACATCAGAATCCATAATTGCATATTAAATATGCATTTGGCATTTAACACGGACTTTCCCTAACTCAGATCGGATACATTTGCCGAATGCAGCAGGTTAAACACCTGATCTATCCCCTTTCATTGGTTAGAATCATTATCCCTTCAATCAGTGTGTAATTCCCACAGTTTTTTTCCCCCCTAAGGAAAGCCTATTTATAAGCTGTCTAATTTCCAACTGCAAACATTTTTCTTTTCAAGAGATTCAAAACTCTAGTTAAAGCCAAGCATGGGAGAGGCTTGCGAGTGATGGCAGCGTGGAGAGACCCTCACTTCCATTCTGCACGATACCTGGTGTCTGGCGTGGGAGTTCCTTCGTCCCCGGCTAGAGGCATTATCAGAAATATAGGATGAGAAAGAAGACAGAGAGTAAACACAGCAGAGATACAAGATACAGACTTCAGGGCTGTACAAAATTTATCCAATATAATGAATTCCTTAAGTCATGAGAGTGTGCCTCAACACGGGTTTACACCGTGCATCTCATCTTGTTTATCTTTTCCTTTTCCTACAATTTTTGGTTTGGAAAAAGAAAAGAGTATTCTTTCTTTTGCCATACGATAACATCCACATTCATTTATTTTCTTCAGAAGGTTCTCAATCCCAATATTCTTCCCCCTCTGACTTCAGGAAATATTATATTGATTTTTCTGGGGGAAGCGAAGAAGCCCCAGGACAGCCTCGGACATAATGACCTGCCTCCTTCACAGGAGGCTGAGGCCATTACAGTGAGAAGCATGGAGATCAGCCACCAGGCGGGGGCTGGTGCAGTACCTTGACGAATGTCTCCAAATCCCCATTAAACAATTTAGCATTATACTGGGAGCGGGGTCTGGACTTCCTGTGTTTCTGGGGCTTAGGGGGGACGTTTGGAGGCCTAAGGGAAGGGAACATAATTACTGAGCATGGTAGAAATCAGACAATGGATGAAACATCCTTAGGTAATACCAAAATAACAAAGCCAGGGGATTCTGGGTCCCCCCCCCAGGAGCAAACACTCCTACCCTCCTCCAATCCACTCTGTTTGTTCATCAAGAGCACAGGAGTTATTCCTTTAGACCACGGTGTTTCTATGTACTAGAGCTGGCATTTCTATTTTTCATACCTTCTTTAAAAAACATGGTAAGCATTATGAATGGCTATTTTGAGCTATCTAGCCAAATGTGGTAAAGCCAGGTCTGTTTGGTTTAGGAATTATGCACCAAGACACAAATGTAAAAGGGCACCGAGAGATTTCTAGATTAGAAGTTAAAAATATTTTCAGTTCGATCATAATTCCTCGATGCAGGTAGCATCACACCTGCTCAGTATTCCTTATGTAGTCATGGGATTTTATTTTGTGTACATATTCTTATTAACAGATCACCTCTGAGAAAATTAGGGGTTGGTGTCAATATGGTTTCTTGCTATGGGACCCAGGACATACATGAGTTACTGTTTCTGTTGAATGTATGATGCCCTTGTCCACACATCTCTGGGACAGCAGGCCACACCCTTTGTGTTGTTCTGGGCTCTCCTGCCTGTTTGCTCTAGTGAATAAGCTGGGCTTTCAGGCATATACATAACCAGTGTGCCATGTCTGGAAAACCCTGAACCAATATTATCAGAACGAGGTAGCGGCCTCTTCTCTTTTCCCTTAGAGAAGAGGAAGGACCAAGGCGACCAGACTCAATTTCTGTATCTGTGCTGGTTAACCTCTGCTAAACAGACGGAAGGACTACCTTGCCTAGAGACTGTTTAAGCCCTTCGTGAAGCTGGATTCCTTAGATGAATGACCTCTGAAGTTCAACGGCCTCAAATTCACAAAGTCCAGTTTAAAAACAAAATCCCAAGAATTTATGTGAAACCCTGAAGGGCTCATTAGATATTAGCGCTGCAATCAGCAAGTCTATGAGAGAACAAACCCGCGGATACAGCCTTTCATGACTACATTCTCAGAATCTCCCAGCGGGTGGGCTGTGACTAATGGGGTATAGAGCCAGCGGCACCCGAAGTCCTGTGGTGCCTGGGACTTAAAAGGAGCCTTTACAAATACACAGAAATGTGTGGAGACCTCTCCTAGGCAGTACGCCTTGTCCTTCCCCAGTTAACGTTTCTGAACTATTTTTATGCCCTAAATTCCACGCTGCGCATGAAGGAAGGGATGCGGCAGGTGTGAAGGACTCGGGCAACGAGCTGCCAAAAGTTTCGTCGGATTTACTTGATACCGTCAAGTTTTCATTATCTTATCAATGTTTTCTATCGCAGATTTTAATATCAAGGGGTGACTGCCCGAGAAGAGACAGTGCTTCGCTATAGCACTCAAAGGCGCAGGCGTGCTCTGGCACGGAGTGGGTGGGAACTGTGGGCAGCTCAAAGGCTGGTCAGGAGATGAGGAGGGAGGAGAAGGTGAAAAAAACGCTCTTTACTGTGGCTTTCGTGGGAAGGAACGCGAAGAGCGTGGAGAGCAGCAACCGAATTGGACAGTTTGGCTGACCTGGGTAGCTTCTGCAGCAAGGAAGAGGTTCTGGTTGTCTGGTACCTGGCGGTGTCCAGGCACGTGGACATGTAGCTCCCCCTCCTCGAGTGAAAGAGCCAATCAGAGCAGGCTCCGGATTAGCTAATCTGCATGTTGAAAGTTCTACTTGAAAGGCCGGTCTGGCTAACTCCCATAGATGGTCCCTCCAGAATGAACAAAGCCCCAGTGCGTGAAAGCATCCCATACAGAAACCAGAAGGTTTCTCAAAATCTTGCTATCATCAGCTCCTATAGTGTCTGGCCGGTGTGCAAATAACACCATAGAGAAACAAAAGTCGTCACGAACGTTCTCCAACTCAAATTAGAGTCTGCTTCCAAATATTCCAGCAAGAAGCTTTGCAGTCCTTCATGGGTGGGTACAGGGGCGATGGGAAGGAGGATTTGCCATAGGTGGTTTGTGTTAGAAGTTACATTTTAGAATCCGATGCGAAAGTGGGTAGAGATCTAAAGTCTCCCAAATTTCAATGTATCTAATTTTCAGATAGCGTAAAATGTAGCAGGGGCTGGAAGTAGGCAATTGTTAACTACTTTCTAAGGCAGTTGGTGCACACATCTATCTTGCTAACTAAGTTATCATGTCCAAAGTGGTGTCAATCTATTAAAGAATTAATGAATTTGGGATTAGATAAATTAAGCCTGCTCTCTAGGGTTCAACTGCTTTATGACTCCATTGAAGACCACCTCAGTTATGTCAGGGCACTTGTCTGAGGACCCCAAGCATTTCAAGGTGCTAAGCTTCGTCATGCCCAGACTATCTGCTATAGCCGTTAACTGCTCTCGTTAGAGAGAAGAGAGTGAGACAGACCACAGATTATGATGAAGCATCTTCCTACCTTGTAGTCATATATTCAGCTCTATGACCTGTCAAAAAAAAAAAAAAAAAGAATAAACAAAATAAGTAAACCAGGCGGATTCAGTGGTTGGAGTTGGTCATCTGTGGTCATCTGTTATCTCAGGGTGGCGAGTTAATAAAGTGTTACATATCTTGTGGTAGAGAAGACGTGGCTAGTCTAGGATAATGAAATAATTCAAAGTTATTATTGTCCCAAAATCTCAGTCCGAACTATAACAAATCCTATAGGGTAGAGAATTTCACATTTCATTTGACAATTTGAGGCAGTTTCTTTTTAAAAACATAAGATAGCTGCTTGACCATTAAGCTCAAACATAAAATACACGCAAAGCCTATCTAAAAGGTTCCTGCTAGTTATTTGCCGTTTTGATTGACAGAAAAGAAAATAGGGTGGGGCAGACTCAGTTTCCCTCTGACTAAGTTGATATTCTTTCTGTGGTATGAAATCAGGGCACTGGGAAAGAAGTGTGTTCCCTAATCTAAACCGACACAGACAGTAACATACAAGTACATTAAATGAGACTACATTTTTACCACCTTGTAAGCTAAGAGCCTTTCAGGGTTCTGTCATCGAAGCCACCAGCTGCTTCTCATGCACACACATGGCCTTCTTCTTGTAAATAACAGGACTGAATTGTTCTAGAATGCTCGTGGTCTGCATTCATTTCATGTTTGCAAGCATTCACGGTGGCTGTCCGCTCTTCATGCATTCAGGGGCAGTGGGGTAAGGGGTGGGCGGGTGGAAGCATTCAGCTGGTTTGTTTACAAAATGAGGACGCACTCCTGAAGGAATCTGAAGCTACAGCTGGCAGAGAATGGCCACTTGGTAGCACAAACAGGTGAAACCCGTCCATCACACGACACAGTGATTCAGACCCATATACCAAGGCCGAGTGGACAACTAGCTGGAACCAGTTTTGCATACTGCTAGACCACAGCTGATGTCCCCACTCTAATATCTGCTCTTGAATAAGAAGTAACACGAGATACCTGATATGTGTTGATTAAACAGGGGACATTAGATTTGTATCAGGGGACATCATTCTTCACAAAGACCTGAGCAAGTGCTGGTAAGATCAGTTCCTAGCCCGAGCTGGAGTGAGCTGAGTGTAGTAGGTGGTACCTTATGAGTATCCCAGTGGAGATGTCTGTGGGAAGGTGGGCTAGACTCAATTCGGTCAGAGGGAAGACAAGGCTCAGAGTCTCTATCACTTTGGTTGTGCTGAGGTTGAGCCATAGGAGCTGGCTGAGCCCACCCCGAGTGAATCAATGGGACAGGATTGAAGGTACAGACACTGTCTGGCTTGTCTATATCGGTCACTGTATCTGCTTTATTAAGACACCAGTATGATATATTAGTCAGAACAGATCAGACTCTATTTGAATTAATATCCGTAAGCATGAAGTAAGCAATAAGTTTTTTCCAGTAAAAAAACATTGTATACTTACTAACTTTGACAAAGACTGGCACTTAGTAACCTGGGTATGCAGACTGGCCTAGAACTCCTGAACTTCCTGCTTCTGCCCCCTTGGGGGCAGTATTTGTATGGTACCACCACACCTGACCTAAGTCCTTTATATTAAATATGATAACTCACAATTTTCATAACAACTTTTTAAAAAGTACTTACACACACACACACACACACACACACACACACAAGTACACTGTCACTGTCTTCAGACACACCAGAAGAGGGCATCAGATCCCATTACAAATGATTGTGAGCCACCATGTGGTTGCTGGGAATTGAACTCAGGGCCTCTGGAAGAGCAGTCAGTGCTCTTCTGAGCCAAATCTCCAGTCCCTCATAACAACCTTTATGAGGTAGCTTCTATTATTATTACTTGTTTTCAAAAGAGACTGAGCACATGAGAACATGACCTGTCGTGTTAGTGTAGTGTAGGCCTGACAGTAGGGTTGAGGTTCATTTAGCGACAGATCTGAAACCCCAAGTATTGTACTACACTACCTTAAAAAATGGCGGTTGGGGTGGGGGTGTGGCTCATTGGTAGAACACTTGTTGAGTGGTCAAGAGGCTGAGAGTTCAATCCTCATCTCACACACACACACACACACACACACACACACACACACACACACACAAACTAAACGCTAAGTTTCTGGGTAGGGAAGGCAGTTTAGTTAATAAAGAATCTGCCATGGAAGCATTGGAGCTTGAGTTCAGATCCCAACACATGTGTAAAAAGTGAGCATCACATGTCTCTAACCCCGGGGACTTGGTAGGGTAGAGACAAGTAGCTCTCTGACAGTCCCTGGCTGGTTAGCCTAGTGACTTGGTAATCCCCTTACTTCAGTGTCTCAAAAACATAGTTCGGTGTGATCCAGGAATGATATTGTGTGCTGACCCTCTGAGGCCTCCACAGGCATGTGGGCAGGCATGCGTGATCACTTGCCCACACATGTGCACACATGCACATGAAAGCATGTGTATTACATGCACGTTCACACTCGAACCCTTATGAACAATCTTAGAAGAGAGGAATGGATTCCAGTGTATACTTTTATTGGCCTAATAAGGCTAAAATAAAATACAAAATAATGAAAGATGTGATTGAAAACCAAAATTACACATGTATGTGAATATGCAAATTAATACACATTTAAGTGGGAGGGCATGGCCTAATCACTTTTATGTGGTTCAATGCTAAGGAAACGGATGATTAGTTAAAGTATAATACCTTACGACCTGGAAATTTTGCTGTTTTTGCTCAGATATCCCAACTAACCATTTCGTAAATTGAGAACAAGGTAAGCTGATTTCTATCACTTTGCTTTCATTGATGGTTAATAGTATGAGATTAAAAAAATGGACAAACCAACCTATACAAGATACATTTTGAATAATGAGCTAGAATAACTGTCAGCTTACAATCCTCAGTGCATCTCGATTGATGAATGAGGTTTTATTTTTTTAATCAGTATCGTCATTAATAGATCTCAATAACACACAAACAAGAAAGACTCATCATGCACAAGAAATGTGGATGTGTCCAGTGGTCTGAGGATTAGGTTTCAATCACTTCCTCTGAAAGCTTATTTAATTATTAAAAAGTAAGGAACCCCCACCTCATATAAGCCACTTGGAGAGGAAAAAAAAATCCAGGATTATTATTATTATTTTTTTGTAAAAACAACTGTTTGGACTATTTTTGGGGGGGAGCATCACGGGTTGTTGCTGAGATAGGATCGGCCTTGCTCAGTATCTCAAGGCTCATTGTCCATCCTCCTGCCTCTGCCTTCCAAGTGCCGTGACTACAATTTGGGATAAGTGGCTCCTTTGGTTTCTCTTCCATTTGACTTCAGAATTGTGAAGTGATTTGCTTTTCGAATTTAAATGCAGGTTATTTAAAAATGAAGGCTGCAGACAACTTGAGGTAAGGGGGAAAAAGGTAGAGAATAATATTTAAAATACATCTAGCTTGAACTGGACAGAGATGCCTTTGATTGTCCCCCAATGAGGATCGATAAAGGGCTGGTGGCAATACTTTCCAGCCCCTTTTCTTTTTGTACACCATAGACTACTGTGGTGCTTTTGTAAGAAAGGACATAATTATCCACAATCCGATTATCTTTTGAAAGAATATTTGTACCCCTTCTCAAAGACAGACAATGGATTATTCCAAGATAACCTACTTAATTCCTTTGTCAAAAAAAAAAAAAAAAAAAAAAGAGTTATGCCTAGGACAAGAAACAATGTAACAGAGATCTTGGCTCCCACTGTCACATTTTTTTGTGTAGGGAAATTGTACAGATATTTCCACCCTCTTACTTCTAAATACCTTACACAAAGAACCTGATATGAACAGGAAGGCTCATTATTAGATTTAAATAAAGAAAAAAAAACACCGGTGTCCCAGTTTTATCACCATATTTCTCATTTATTATGGCCGATTTAACTTCCATTAAAAAAGAAATGATATCCCTAAAGACCGAGCAGCCTTGTTGGGAAGAGAAAGAAGAGGGTGACTTTCAGAGCCCATGTGCCTCTTTCTATTTCGGTACCTTTTAAAGCCTCGGGATTCTGAGTTGAGAGGATGCCGCTTTAAGAGTCTGATCCAGTTGCTTCGCTGAGTTGTAAATCAGAGAACTGACGGCGCCCACTGGTAGCCTGCCAAGAATGGGCGGCAAGGCGGGCCAAACACATGTCTGTAGTTAGAGTTTCATCTGTGGACGATCAACTGCTAAATCCCTGGGCTAGGCTTTATTTGTTTTATTCTGAAGGCAGCTTTTGCAGCATTAGGTCTGGGAGAATTCAGAGGTATTCCTATCTGAAATGTCAAGCCTGTCCCAAAACCACCACTTACCCCTGGACTGCTAACCTTATTTAACCAGATGGGACTTGGATCCCTTCCTAAGAGCTCATCATTGGACTTTTAACTTGGTTAAAAGTCTCCTCTGTTGTAAGCCCTACTAACACTGAACAGGGCTTGCGTGGAGAGCCAGCACGCTTACAAGGGGTGGATGCTTTTAAAAGTGGGGTGTGTCTCTCATGCTCAGCTTTTCTTGGAGGGTTAAACCCAGCAACAGTGAGTGACCAGCAGCTGATGGACTGTCAAGCTGCCAGAAGTTACTGCATTAAGACCAGCAGAGGTTGGTACCCAAGTCTATGCCTGCTATTCTGATAAACCACGCAGGTCCTTTCCACAGACTTAACTGAGTGTAACGAAGCTATGTCATGGGGACACTGGAGCTCACTGAAAGAAATTCCAAGACAAAGGAATCCTGGCTTGCTGTTGACAAGGTGTGATGACTTTACACAGTGTGGCTAAGGACAGCCTTTGGCAAATGGTCTCAGCCTAGAGGCCAAAATGTAGCCCGATCCAAGAATGACATGGAGAATAACATTAACCAGTGTGGCTTTTCTCTCTAGGAGACATAAAAGAATGTATGCTGAATGACTACCACAAAAGTTTCAGAATGTGGTGGCTCTAAGCCACATTAACGCTTGCCTGCTGACAGTGCCAAGGGTGAACACACCCCATGGCTCAGAGCCCCCGGTCTCACCATGTCCACAGTGGCTCTCAGTCTCGGAGGGAGAACTTTTGTGTCTGAAAGCATTTAAAGCATTTCGCCACACTGAGGAGAAGTTATGCTCTGGGGGCAGCAAGGGACCTTGAGGGCATTGTTCCAAATATCAGGCACTTGCAAAAAAAAAAAAAAAAAAAAGAAGAAGAAGAAGAAAGGGAATTTATTATGAGAAAAACGGGGGTGGTGGGGAGGGAGGCTAGGACATGATTATTTAAGAAAACCATTCAAAGATAAAAAGCCTTAAAAATAAAGTTTAAATCTATAGAAGAGAACAAAGAATACTACATGAAATATCCTGATCATCTTTACTGAGATTTCATAATTGTCTGTCTGTCTGTCTGTCTGTCTATCCTTTTGAAAATCCTGAGCCATGCCACTGGGAAGTAAGTTCTAGACACTGTAGCACTCCAGCAAGCTTTTTTTTTCTTTATTTAAGACTAAGGACATTCTTCTTTATAACCATGGTATCATAGTATCATTATAACACAGAGGAAAATTAAGTCAATAATAGTTAACCTATAGATTATATCCATTTTCTATTATGCTTGAAATGGCCTTGATAAGTTCTGCCTTTTAATTCAGATTTTAGTTAAAGTTGACACACTACATTTTTTCCCCTGGATGCTTTTTAACATTTAAACTTCTCCCCTTTTTTCCTTAGGCACAGCTGTCTTTCAGCTTGGAGCCCGGGGAACCTGAGGTCACGCATGACAACTTCCTGTCTTGCAGACCTTGTCTAGGGATGAGGGGTTCTTTGGAAAAAAAACCATAAGGTAAGGTAGTGGGTATACTGCTTTATGGGGTCTAGAATGGTGGGTGGCAAGAATTTAGGCATAAGATGGACCTCTCTCTCTCTCTTTTTTTTTTTTAAGGATTTATTTATTTTTATTTTATGTGCATGAGTATGCTGCCTCCATGTATGTGAGTCTGTCTGTCTGTCTGTCTGTCTGTCTGTCTCCCTCCCTCTCTCTCTTCCCCCCACCCCCGTGTGTGTGTGTGTGTGTGTGTGTGTGTGTGTGTGTGTGTGTATGTGTATTTCCTAAAAAGGCCAGAAGAGGGCATCGGATTTCCAGGAATCCAACTCAGATCCCAACAAGTATTCATAATGGCTGAGCTACCTTACCAGCTCTGGGAGTCTCTTTTGAATTCAATCATTCACACACCTCCACCCTGTCTTCCCATTCCCACCCCATTCTACAGTGTTCTCTTTCATTTCTTACAATGCCCAGCAGGATCTAGTGTGAACTGAAAACCCAAGTTTTCCACCCCGAGACCCTAAAGGCCAGGGTTTTGCCTACGTGTATTCATTTTTCCTTTTATATTTCTATGAAGACAGAGAAGAGAAGCAAAGATGTTTGTGTAGCCCCTTCTGTTTGCAGTGCCCCCGTTCCTCTCTCCTCACTTGGGAAGATGAGAAGACTAGCAGGATCCAGTTGAGAATCCAGTTCAGAACAACACACGGCTCTGAGAATGCTTTGTTAGTATTTGGCGCCATTGTTTCTGTTATATCATACATATTCTATCAGATCATATCTCAACTATCAACAATATTTAATGAAAAAAAGAAGATTGCTCAGACTGGACAAACTGGTTTCTAGAATCCTAAAAATTAACAGATGGGACAGGTAGCAGTCCATTCAGTGGACAGGGTGAGATTGGAGCACCAAGAAGCCCCAGGCAGAGGCAGCAAAGACTGTGGTGAGTATTTGTGTCCCTCCCCAAAGGAACCTCCTCTCCCGAGCCTCCCCTCTTCCTTGGCTTTACCTCTCAGATTAAAAAGGCTTCAGTGCAAACACAATCATCGGGGAACTCTGATCAACTGAGATCTTAACATAGGACAGCATCGTTGACTTTCAGGGCCATACACTCATGAAGACAGGCTTCACGCTCTTCATAGAACACCCATGATAGCACACACAGGCCAAACCGTTTCCCGTTTGCCCCTGGTACTTCACCTTCTCCAAGGGTCCTCTGCAGCAAGTCATGCTTAGCCTGAAGCTTTGTGATGAGATTACTGCCTTCCAAGAACTCTCGAAGTTTCTGCAAAGAGGCAAGGTAGAAACTTAAAACCTCCCAGTGTCAAGGAACTTCCCAGAGGGGACGTTAGACACTCTGCTTTATCTTTCCGTCTCCTAGAATCCTGTACTCAAAGACTCTCCAATCTAACAGACTCAGCCTTCTCTTGAGAGCCTGTTGGAAATGCAGGCTCAGGACTCCTCCTCCCCAGTCCTGTTGAAACAGGCTGCATTTTAGCAAACTCCCCTGTGGTGTGCACCCATGTCAAAGCAGACAGAGCCTGGACTTGGGGGGTGGGTAGGAATTGGCGTAAGCAGCTTCAAGGGCTGACTTCAGGGTGTGCCAGTAACCCTAGCACTAGGGTGGGGTTGGAAACAGGAAGATGCTGGGTGCTCACTGTTTCAGAGAGAAATCTTTCTTAAAAACTAAGATGGAGGACTAACCCAATAAGATATCTTCACTGTGTGCTCTCCTTCCCCCAGCCTGTTTTAGAGAGGTCCTAACTCCTAACCTCTACCTAGACTGGCTGAATTGGGAACTTTGAGGATGCTCAGGTGACCGTATTTTAAAATCCAGGCCTCCAGAAAGACTCTGGAATCATTAACTATATAGAAATGCCCGGGCAAGCATGGTCCCAGGCTCTGTCAAGAGAGGCTGGGGAGCAGGGAGTGGACGCACCATGAAGTAGAACTGCTCAGTTTCTTGCTGGTTAGCTCGTCTCTTGGCGATGCTGGGTTTACTCAGGTAGGTTTCCGACACAGTGGACTTCACAGACTCTGTGGATCGGCTGTGTTGGAAGCACTCAGACACGTCGTAGTCCTCAATAGTCACCATGTCTTGGATCGTCTGGAGGGTGGCTTCTGTTGTTTTCTTGACCTGGGAAAAGAAATACATTTCTCTTATTAGCATATTGTTCTGTGAAGCCTATCCTACTCCATGAGAGTCGGTCTGCTAGGGAGAGATTACTTTGGAGCATGGTAGGTAGAAGAGAGCTAAGCCAACTAGACTTCAGATCACCCATTTGTGCTCCTGTACATCTCAATGGAGACTGTCAATTTCATTTCTACTTACTCTAACCTTTTAAATAAAGGTAAAACTATAAACAGAATAAAGTACACAGACCATAAGTGTTGGAGATTGGTTCTAATGCTTTGATCCAATCAGAATCTGCATGTCCAAATACTAAAGGTCCTTGTCTCAAATTGGTTTTTGATCCATCAATAAAGATGCCAGTGGCCAATGGCCGGGCAAAGGGAGATGGGGCGGGACCCTTAGAGTTGTGCAGGCTAGGATGCAGTGGGGAGGATAAAGGAATCACCATGGCTGGGGGGAGAGATATGGAGGGACACAGGAGCTGCAGGGGATAAAGCCCAGGAGCCATGTAAGAATTTGGTAAGTGGCTGTTTCCCTGATTGGGCCTAGGACAGCAGGGGAAGGTTTAGGAGTGTCCAGTCTTTGAACCAGTCAAAGCATTGAAAAATATGCGTGTGTGTGTGTGTGTGTGTGTGTGTGTGTGTGTGTGTGTGTGTGTATCTTTCATTTGAGGATCCAAAGATAGCTCCTGGGTGGGTGACTGGAAGCCACTACCGCAGGGAGCACAAAGCTGTGTAGCCCAGACTCAATGCTACACCTGAGTGTACAGCCCGATGAATATTCTCCATGTGAACATGCCTAGGTAAACACCTCTCCGACCCAAGGTGGACATTATCCATAGTCTCACCATCCTTCCAATAACCGCCATGCTTTTCTTTCCTCTCAGTATATCCACTGACCTCCCCCCTCACTTTTTTTTCATTTTTCCTTATTTGGTACCAAAGCTAGGAACTTAGACATGCTAAGAGCGAACATTCCAGTACGAAGCTACACACCCATCTCTCCTCACCGCCTTGCTTTCTAACATGTTAGCGGTATTCTATAGACATAGCACAGAATATATTTTAAATCCGATCCCTTCCTCTTGCTCAGGGTCAGGGAGACTCATTTCTTCTGAATGTCAGTATTTCATTGCTTGGTATTTATTGCAAGGACAAATCATGATTCACTCTGTGATTGATAGATGAGTATTTTCTAGTTTTGCCTTTTATGAATTTTATGAATTACAGTGCAATGAACACAATTGTTTTGGTGGAAGGAGGAAGGGCACACATACATGGAAACAATTGCTGTATATGGAAAATGCCAGACTGTTCTCCAAAACGGTGCTATTTACGTTCCCAGCAGCATGGTGGAGAATTCCCATTACTCCACATTCTTCCCGACGGTTGGCACTGTCCCTCCTTTCAATTTAAGGCACCGTGCTGGTGTGCAGTGCTCTCACGTGGTTTCTGTAGGGTTTCTCCCACTGTATGAGCCTGAGGTGAAAGGCAGCCTGGATCCCTCCTTTGGGAATACTTTGTTGCAACCTGTCAATCAATGTTCTACCGGGCTATGAGCATTGTGATTCATGTTAGTAATTATTTTCCCACTCTTGGCTTCAGCTTTTCACTGATTCATTGCCAGATAGATGAATGCACCTTCTGCTTTTATTTTTATATTTTAGTGTGTGTGTGTGTGTGTGTGTGTGTGTGTGTGTGTGTGTGCTCGCATGCAACAACATTCGACTGGAGGTCAGAGAATCACTTTGTGCAGTCAATTTCTCCTTCCATTTTTATATCTCAGGTCGCCAGGGTTCCGTGGGAAGCATTTTTATTACATGTTCAATATTCATTGTGGTCTGTCTATGTAGTTATTAGATTCTTTGATCTCCGTTCTTTATTTTTTAAAAGTTACCACTGGGATTTCTTTTTTGTTGAGTCTATTTCATCCACCTGAGAATCTTTAATCTGACCTCATGAAAGATTCTTTCCCGCTTGACAGTTATTCTTTACTATATGGATGGATTCCTGCATTTTCCTGTGGCTTCCATATTCCTGTTGAGTAAAAATTTTACTTTGAGTGAAATCTTTTTTCTCCATCTTCTTTTAAAGCTTTCTATTCATCTTTGGGTTCTACAGTTTCACAATATGTCTAAGCACACATACATACATACATACATACATACATACATACATACATACATACACACATACATACATGTTTCACGTATGTGCCTGTGAATACGCATATGTTACAGTGAGAGTGTGGAGCTCAGAACACAACTTGGGAGACTGTGTTCTCTCCCCACCATGCAGGTCCCAGGGATCAGGCTCCAGGCTTCCGTAGCACATAGCACAGGTTATAAGCACAGACTGCTTGGGGATTGCTTCTGAGCCTGAGAGATTGGTTCAAGTTCTTCTCCTTACCTCTTAAGCTACTACTGCCTCTGTTTCTGAAATTTTCTTTCCAGGAGCCTTATTACAACAGCACACATCTCTGCGCTCTTTTGTCTCTTAATTCCTCTCTTCTCTTCTGCATTTTCTATTCTTTTGCTTCTATGTTGATGATTTTTCTACCTCCATCCCCCCGGCCCCCATTTATCCCTTTTGGCCACGCACTCCTCAGGCTAATCTAATCTGCAAACCGCCCGATGTTGGAATTGTTTTTCTATTTTTGTTTGTTTTTTTTTTTTTGTTTGTTTGTTTTCTGTCATTCTTAGTTCTCCAGTTGCCTGTGGTTATTTACCAATCTTTTTATGTCATTGCTCATTTTCTTTGCTGAAATCTAAGCTTGTTTTCCATCTCCTTGAATTCAGTGAGCAGTTCCTCTGCCACGGGTTTCTGATAATCCCACTACTCGTAGCTTCTGTAGGACCTTTTCTGATATTTATTATTTTTTCTAGCTATCACTAATAGCTTTTTCAAATCACTTCATGTACCTAATTATCCTTCTTATACATGTGAAAATTTCTAATGTTTTAATGTTCCTTACATGTCTGTCTATCAATATACCTACCTATCATGTATGTATGTATGTATGTATGTATGAATGTATCTATCGTCTATCTATGTATCTACCTATCTTATCTATTATCTTTCCATCATCTACCTACCTATCATCTATGATCTATCTATCTATCTATCTATCTATCTATCTATCTATCTATCTATCATCTATCTACCTACCTATCATGTATGTATCATCTATCTGTCTGTCTGTCTATCTATCTATCTATCTATCTATCTATCTATCTATCTATCTATCTATCATCCATTCACCCATCCATCTGTTGTGTGTATGTGTGTGAGAATACCCATGCCACAATGTGCATGTAGATGTCAGAGGATAACCTTTAGGAGTCAGTTCTTTCTCTCCACTGTGTGCCCAAGAGCTTGAGCTCTGGTCTCTAGACTTGGTAGCAAGTGTCCCTACTAGCTGAGCCATCTTCTTGACCCTTGTTAGACATCTGTGCAGTGTTAACTGAGGTCTAAAGTAATCTTAGCAGCCTCCCCAAACAAAATTTGTTTCCCCAAGCTTTCAGGGAACCAGAGGCTTAGGATTACTGGACTTTTATTGCTGCTCAGAGTACTGGATACTCTTCCTTTGGGGAGGCGATGGCTTTTGTGTCATAGGCTTCACACTCAGCCACATACTTTGTCCTGGGCAATGAAACAGGAAGGCAAGAATCAACTAAGTGATCCATACCATCCCTGTAAGAAGTACAATTTTTGTAGTTACTCAAAATAACACTAAATTAAGTAGTTTAGTTAAAACTTACACAGGGTCATTGACAATCAGCGGGTGAATGTGCCTGCCATCATTCCTGAGGACACAATGCATGGAACCTACGTGGCTGAGGAGATCAGGTAGTGTCAGTTGTCCTCTGACCTCCACATGTGTGTCATGGCACATGTGCTTGCACACACACACACACACACACACACACACACACACACACAGTGGGATAAAAGGATTATATTGTGTGGTTAAAGAATAAGAGTGGTCAATGCTAGTCTAGATTCTACAAACAAGCGTACCGTGGGATCAGTTAAAGAGACGCAGAGACTGTAATAGATTCCGTTATTCCTGTAGTATGTACAATGTGAAGAATGGGTATTTCTGTGAAAAAGCGTATTCTAACATTGGTTTAAAAAACCCATTACCACAAGCACCAGCTTCAAAGGTCACGACTTTCTACCTATACCCTGGGTTAGAAGGCTCACTATGTCAGGTCAGCCCAATGTGTGCTTGTGGAAGAATTTCTAAAGAGGATATGTATTTTGAACATTTTGCACTTGGGGACTCAACACTCTGATAGTGACATATGCGACAGCTAGACCTGTGAGGGACTTCCATAAAACTGGGAGCATGAGAAATAAATTATATTTCTAAATTAAAACATACCCTTCACGATTTAAGATTTCTATGCATAATTAAAGCAACAATTACTGAAGGATGGTATATTTTTACAGCTCCCTGAGTTTTCTATTCACAGTAGGAAATGGAAAGCCTGTTACATATACTGAAACAATATTAAATGAACAGGACCTCCCCCCCTTTATTCACTGAGACTCTTGATATTGAACCAATATGTGTGAGTATCTGTGCTGTTCTCTAGGGAGTCAGGGGAGGCACCATAAGAGACAGGACTCTGAGCTATGTTGGGGGCCAGTGAGTAGGTTCTAGAATAAAGGAATTCAAGGCAGAGAATGGAAGAGAACAGCCCCTGGGGTCATAACAAGCAGCTCTATATGAACAGGGAGAGAATATAGCTTACAGAACATCAGGCCAATCAACCCCCAGCATAGCATGCCCAATGGAGGGGCCATATGGACCTGCTGAGAGTCCTAAGAACAGGAGTGATGGCTCAGACTCGTGCTTTTGAAAGATCTTGGGGGCTGACATATAATAAAAGAAAAAGAACGAGAGGAAGAAAATGAACCAGGAGCCCTGAGCTTAGTGGAGAGGTTATGATTATCCATTTGGGAAGAAATACCTAGTAAGAAATAGCTAGAACACACGTTCAAGCACAGAAGTGGAGGGTTCGTTTTCTTAGGAACTTTCTTAAGTAGAAAAAAAAGTATTATCAGGAATAGTAATGTAATGTCAAGCCCAATGTTAAAAACTACACACGAATTAGTGAAGGGTGAAAGAGAGTTTGTACAAGGAACTCTTGATCTGTTTCTGCTTGAAACAGAAGGACAATTACATTAAGGAAATGACCAGAAAGCAAGTTCCAAAGGCCAACAATGGAAAACAAGAAGACAGCAAGCCCCCCACCCTCCCAAGGAGATATGATTCAAAACTAAACAGGTAAACATTACCATGGATGAAAATGAAAATCCATGCCTGTATCCATGATAAAACCCATGACTGAGGGCTGGAGAAATGTCTCAGTGGTTAAGAGCACTGACTACTCTTCCAGAGGTCCTGAGTTCAAGTCCCAGCGACCACATGGTGACCCACAACCATCTGTAATCAGATCTGATGCCCTCCTCTGATGTGTCTGAAGATGGCTTACAGTCTACTCATAAACAAAATAAATAAATCTTAAAAAAAAAACAACAACAAAAACCCAGCATTGAACCGATCATGAAGTTCCCAGTGGAGGAGTGAGAGAGAAGGCTGAAGAAGCTGAAAGGGTTTGTGGCCCCATGAGGAGAGCAACAATACCAACCAACCAGAGCTCTCAGGGTCTAAACCACCAGCCTGGGAGCACATAGGGAGGGACCCATAACTCCAGCTGTATATGTAAGGGAGGATGGCATTGTCAAGCATAGGTGGGTGAGGAAGTCCTTGGTCCAGTGAAGGCTGGATGCCCCAGTGTGGGGGAAATTGTGGGTAGGGAGGTGGGAGTGGGAGGGTGGGTGGGGGCATATCCTCATAGAAGCAGGAGGAGGGGGGATGGGATAAGGGGTTCCTGGGTATGGCTGCGGGGGGGGGGATGGGAAAAGGGGATTATATCTGAAATGTAAATAAAATATCCAATAAAAAAATCCAAAAAAAAAAAAAAAACCCACAACTGATCTATGGGTTGGGATTTGTTAACTAGAGTATGCTCACTGATACTTATAAAACAACATTTCACTCAAACCATGTGACTAAGGGTGAGATAACCAGAGGCAGCAGAGTTATCAAAAGCAAAACCAGATACCTGCACAAAGAACCCAAATTGGCCATTTTTCCCCTCTGCATTTCAATCCCTTCTCAAAGACAATCCACGGTGTCACGGTTACATTTGGAGTTGCCAGGAAGAGTAAGAGAATGACAGAAGCCACCAGCACTACGGCTGGGACTTGTCTCATCCCATGGGATGTTCTCTGAGAAGAGTAACACCAGCTTCTGACACACAAGCCGTGATAATAAGGCGCAGAGGGGATTCGCCGAGATAAAAATACTACAGCTGACAGTGCTCATACCAACTCCTCATTGGCTGCGGGGAAACACGGGTGGGTTTGGCAGAAGCAAATGCCAAAGAGTTGTCAAGGAACACGGGAGAAACACAAATCTGTTTTTATTCTCAAGCTTGTGGATCAAAATGAGTGATGGGTGATAGGTAATTCTATGGGATTAGAAGAATAATTAATTACTATTATTAGTGTTTGTGTATGTTGCTGCGGTGTGTGTATAAATATGTGAATATGTGTAGCCAAGAGGTGGACATTGGCTGTCTTCCTTACTGTCTTGGAACAGGGTCTCTTGCTGAATGGGAAGCTCACCCTTTTGGCTAGGCTGGCTGGCCAGTGAACTCCTAGGCTCTACCAGCCCAGTGCTGGCATTAGAGGCGTGTGCTACTGTGCTCTGCTTTCATAATGTGGGTGCTGGAGACTGGAATTCAGGTCTTCATCCTTGCACAGTGAACATTCACACCTACTGACTTCTGAGGGTTTTATGCACACCGGCTCTTGGTTGTTTGGTCCTCAGGACAGTCTTTGAAGAAAGTCCAAAAGTCACTTTGCTGGTGTCATTCTCAAGTCCACTGTATCAGCATGTACACTGTCATCCCATCATAACCAACAGAAACCCGTCACCTCCCAGTGCTGGAGGATAGATGTTCAAAGTCCAATGTGGGTCCCTCCTCTTAAGGCTTTTGAGGAAAGCATCTGTTTTAGGCCATTCTTGCTGGTGTATAAAAAGCCACCTTCTCTTTGTGTCTCTGAGTTCCAATTCTACCTTTTTAATGGGACATCAGTCACACTGGATTAGGGCCCACACCAAGGACCTCCCTTTAATTTGTTAGTATCTTCAAAAATCTTTTCTTTAAACAAGGTCATATCCTGAACCCCTGAACATGAAAGTTTAGACTTCAACATATGAATTTGGAGGGGGGAAAGAACATAACCCACGCTGGGACACACCCTGTGCCATCCATGCTAGGACACACCCTGTGCCATCCATGCTGGAACACACCCTGTGCCATCCATGCTGGGACACACCCTGTGCCATCTGAGAGCTTGATGCCTTGAACCACGTTTTGGATGATGACCTACACATCCATCTGGGTTGACTCATCTCTTTGTGAAGGTGACTTCTCCATCCACGTACCTTACTGATTGAGTCTGTATTTCTATTACACAACCGTATCATTTCAGATGGATTCGCGACCAGGAGAAAGGGACCATGCACCCATGCACACATACAGATTGGGTTTGTGTCTAGGCTATAGAAACTATGTCAGTGCAGGCTATAGATGGCAGGAGCAGAGACAACATCTTGCCTTGGCCTTCCCTTTCTCCTCATCCCTTACCAGTGCTGCAGACACCAGTGACCCTGTCTGGGTATCACGGAGCTGAAACTCAGCCCACCTTTGATGGCCTATATGGTTTTTGTTGAGTGTTGTTGCTCCAGCATCGCCATAGAGTCATGCTCATGCTCTGCCAGCATATGAGGGTGTGTTTAACACACACTGAGATCGCTCGATGGTGATGATGATGATGATGATGATGGTGATGGGTTACAAAATTCATTCTCAGCAGTGATGTAACTTAACCCAAGGATGGCAACAGTATCATTGCTCTTAGAACACAGTCTCTGCCTTCATCTGTCTCTCAGAGAAACCTGTTTTCCTGAAGTCTACCCACCCCGACTCTGATTTAAAAGTCTCGTGGATGGAGCCAACTCTCAAGAGGGAGATCTCAAGTCCATTGCTCACATGCATCTGGGATGGAATTTAGAGGCTTAGAGTTCTACCAATTATGGGGTAACATGAAGCCAGGAATGATTTCTTCATCTTCATGGCACCTGTGAGTTGGGCAGGGGACCACAGGGTACCCCTGAGAGGAAGTCTGCTGGGTGATGTTGAAGCTGAATCCTTCTCAGGGATGCCAAAGGATTCTTAGCACAAGGCAGCTTCGGTGGTTGCTCTGCTCGGCCGTTCTGAGCTCTGCCTTATCTGCCAGGGACCACATGCCTGTATTCATTCTTTAGAGATTCTCCTCATTCCTGGAGATGTTCTTGTGGATTAAAGTCCTCCCTTATGAGAACTAAAGCTTATTCAAAACAAACACAATGTATGTGTGTGCTTGCTGTAGAAGATAGTAGACTGTTCTTAGCTTTGTCTCGGTGACACATCACTGAAGGGCCAGGTGGCATCTGCCATTTACCTAGGTTGTCACTGTCATCTCATCATGGAAAAGCTGTGGGACAGCTGGAGATGTTTGAGGTGACAAGAGGACAGAGAAGGTCCAAGACAACAATCAGAACTGAGTTACGTGCCCCATGTCTTACACCAAGTTTTAAGAGACCCTGAAGAGGAGGGTTCACTCATGGGTTTATACAATTTGGGGTTCTGGTGCAGTCATTGATACCATGAAGAAAACAAAACTGTTTTGGTGTGTGTGTGTGTGTGTGTGTGTGATTTTACTAAGAATGATTTGTAACTGAAACATCTCCCATTTCCCTTAATTATACATGCCATGAAGGTTGTTTCAATTGCCCAAAAGATCATGCTGGTTATTGTTGAGCATATCTTGAAATAAGGAAAATGATTTGTAAGTTCGTGACATACTTCTTAGCAAGCCATTGGTGGAAGGTTTTAAGCGGTTTCATGAATTTTATACAGGGCCACTTGTTCAGTAAGCCCCACTGAGGACTGACCGAGGCGCCACATCCTGCTTTCCTCCCCTCCCCCCAAGGCTGGTGAAGCCTTGTAATAACTGGAGACAGTCTAGTTGCTTCTTCTATAAGGATGATTTACTGGCATGATAGCACAGATGTGAAGACTCCATTTTCCAGACCAAATACTGGGGCACAAGGTTTGAAAATAACAAGCAGAGTACTTAAAACCAGCACTGTCTGAAAGATTATGAAGGCCATGGTTATTTACTGCATATAAGCTCATTCCCCACTCTTTAAAAATATGTGCGAGTGTGGATGTGAGTGTGTGTGTGAGCGTGTGAGTGCCTGTGTGTGAGTAGGCATATTTGTGTGAATATGTGTGTGTGTCTATGTGTATGTGTGTGTGAGTGTGTGTGTGTGAATGTGTTTGTGTGAATGTGTATGTGCATATGTGTGTGAGTATGTGTGTGTCTATGTATATGTGTGAGTATGTGCAAGTGTGTGTATGTATGTGGGTGTGTGTATGAGTGCGAACATGCATGCCTTTATGTCTGTGAATGCGTGCATGTACCACATCACACGTGTCGAGGTCAGATAACCGTCTCAGCTATCCGTTTGCATTTTCTGCCTTGTTTGAGATGTCTTGTTTGCTACTACATATACCAGGTCGTTGGCCCCTGAGTTTCCATAGATTCTCCCGTCTCTGCCTCCCATCTTTGAGTAGGAACACTGTGCTATTGGGTCTGCTTTTAGTGGGTTCTGGGGATCCGAACCCAGGTCTTCACACCTGTGCAACAAAATGCCTTACCCGTTCAGGTATTTCCCCAACCCATTACTCCTTTTCTCTTCAGCTGTGCACAGTAAAAGGGTTGCTAAGGAAGCAACAGGGACTACACCACAGGAGGAATTACACCAGAGGCTAGCTTTGGAAATGAGCCAGCAGCAGGAGTGAGTCCAGCCAGGTGTCCCTAAGACGGAAATGAAACAAAAGAGGCCACCACTGGTGGGACGTCAGATGGGAAAGAGTTCTGAAAATATCCATAGTCCTCCGTTCTCAACCTGTGGTCATGACATCAGATATTCTGCATATCAGATATTTTCATTTCTAATTTGTAACAGCTGCAAAATTAGTTATGGAGTAGCAATGAAAATGATTTTATGGTTGGGGGTCACTACAACGTGGGGAACTGTATTAGAGGGCAGAGCATTAGGAAGGCTGAGAACCACTGTTACAGAAGGAGAAAGACTACAGGCGATGCGGTCAGGGGCCCGAGGTCTTCGGATGAAGATGTGCCCCACTATGAAGCACAGGCTCACTTAAAAATCCTAACGGGTACGCAGTAGAGCAGTGGAGTGACATCATCACAAGACACTTGGCGTGTTGTCACACCCGAATTTAACTAAGTACATTCTAAACCTTTGCTTTCAGCTGAGGACACTTTTACAAACATTCCTTGCTCTCCTGTCATTAGGGCAGATGCAGTAAAAACTTAATACTGAGAATGAGGGAAGTGAGCCTCAGGGAGAACTTAGAAGTCCCTGAGTGTAGAGGCGGAGCCCAGGGACATATGGAAGCCGCTCTGTCACTGTCCTGCAGTGATGTGCACCTACTGTGACCAGGTCTTCAAGGTTTTAAGAGCAGGATATTGATAATTCTGTGCAAAACTTCCAGTTTTATCTTATTTATATATATATATTTTTTGCCGTTGTATCTCATATGGTCTTGAATTCACAGTAAAACCCCTGCCTCCCAAGTTCTGGGTCACATCATCACCATGTTTAGCAGGACTTCTATTTCTTAAAGGAGAGCCACTGAGCTTTTAAAATGAAGCAGTGTACAAGAAAGACAATTTCTCCACAGGCCAAGAGGCAGCAGACAGACAGATAACACAGAACTGGCCGACGTGCAGAAACTGGGGGGTCTAATGAGATGGGAGAGCAGAGATGACGTGTCTAGCTTCTCTTGGTACCAGATTTTCTGATTTTTTTTTTTTTTTTGTTCAAGTCAAAACTTTGAAGTCAAATCAAGCAAGTCTGTGGCCTGCCAGCTTTGACCTTGTGTATGAAAAAAGAATAAAGCAAAACAAACAAACAAACAACAACAACAACAAAAACCCTCTTCGGGTCCCATATAAACCATGGATCCTCCAGGAGCCAGTACCTAGCAGTGGGTGAATATTTCCTGGTACCCAGCCACAGCTGGAGCTCTAAGTCATGGCTGCAATGGAGCAATGGGTCCTTCGGAAAGTTTATCTGTGGACTGACTTCACACCAGTGGTTCTCAACCTTTCTAATGCTGCCGCCTTTTAATACAGTTCTGTGTGCTGTGGTGACACTCGCCATAGAATTATTTTCCTTGCTACTTCCTAACTGTAATTTTGCTGCTATTATGAATTATAATGTAAATGTCTGTGATTTCTGATGGTCTTAGGCGACCCCTGTGAAAGAGTCCTTTGATTCTCCCCCCACCCCTAGTCCCCCATAAAGGACTCACAACCCACAGGTCGAGAACCACTATTTTACACAGAAATAACTCATGTTGCGTCTTGAGTAAAGGCTGGTTTGGCTCCCTTGGTAAGAATGGGAGAAAAATCAAACAAACAAACAAACAAACAAACCCCCCAAAATCCAAAAACCAAAACCCTTAACAGTAGATTTTGCTAAGATTACAACGGGGTAAGAAACACATCATTCTTTAATTCCTTTTTGTTTTTATGTATGTGTGTATCTGAGTACGAGTACATGTGTGTGCATTGTGTATGTATATATGTATGTATGTGAGTGTGTGTACGTGTGTGTATATGTGTGTATGTGTAGGAGTGTGAATATGTGTGTATGTGTGTCTGAATGTGTGTGTGTGTGTATGTGTCTGTGTATATATGTGTGTGTGTGAGTACTTGTGTCACATATGTGCACCTGTGACACCCACAAGAGGCCAGTAGAGTCCCTTGAGTCCCAGGAAGTGACAAGCTGTCCAGCATGGGTTCCAGGAATGGAACTGGGATTCTCTGGAAGAACAATGAATGCTCCCGGCAGCTCAGCCGTCTCTCTAGACCCATGTCCGGCTGTCTTTACTCGTGGGGTAAAACACCCCAGTATACTAAAAACAGAACGGGGCACATAAGTCAATTCTGAAAATGTGTTCTGTTATTTATTTCTCAAATCTTAACTATTATTTATTTACTTATTTATTATTTATTTTTGTGAGTGTATGTGCAGTTGTGTGTGCAGGTGCCCTTGGAGGTGCCAGAAGAAGGTACTGGACTCTGCAGCTGGCTCTACTGGCATTGTGAGCCCTTCATGTGGGTGCTGGGATCTGAACCCTGGTTTTTTCTCATCCATGGTGCCATGAGCATTCTATAAGCACTCAGCCAACTGTCCAGTCTCTTATTCTTTAATTCTTTACTTTTTTTTTTTTTTTTAAATGCAGGTTCTAACGCATCCCAGGCTGGTCCTGAACTCAATATGTAGCCTCGGGATGACTCTGAACTTCTGATCCTCTGGCCTCTACCCTGAGCACTGGGATTATAGGCTAAGTTACCACACATCATCTGTGTGGCACTGGGGATCGATGCAGAAGCCAACCCACTATCACTGAGTCACATCCCCAGGGCCAGCGCCTGCTTTGTTGGTCTGAGTTTGTTCTTTAGATTCTGCATCCTGCCTCTCTGGAAGCAATCTGTCTCTCCGTTGCTTCTTTTGAGGCTGTCAATCACAGGACAGCGTCTGTCTGGCCCGTTAGAGAATTCCATTTCCTGGATGTAATGGCTCGTCCAGGATCCTTGAGCCCAGACAATGAAGAGATTATCTTCTGTTGGGTAAGGCCGCTGGCAGGGGATGGGATGGCACGCAGTAGGACCACGGAGGGACGGATCTATAACTTAAACCCTACCTACACCCACGTAGCACAAAGCAAACAATGCAGAGGCAGTTGCAAACACTGACCAGTTCTGGGTTCCTGTAAATTACATCTGAGAGTCTTGACTGACAGAAGAACCTGTGCTTCCTGTTTTTATATTAGGGAAGCGTGAGTCAGATGCAGTCGATGGCGGAAGCAAGCATCTGAATCGTACAATTGTTTTCCAGCCTTAATATATAAACATATATTTATAATTCACATTTTATAGTCCATGCTTTTAAATATGTCAGCAAATAATCATGTTTCTTTCCCAATTCAAGCACTATTTAAAAGGTAGTTAGTTTTTTTTTTTTTGTACTAATCTTATAACCAATACCACATTCAGTACCAAAATTTTAGACACTATAGAAAGACAAATTGGGTGTGTGGGGGGGTGGGATTTCTAATTTTAGAAGGAAATTGGATCAAACTAATTTTCAGGCAAATGTTACTACATTCTACATATACCAATGTTTCTGGACTAAGGCACTGAAATAATCTAGGGAGCTATTATTAACGTGAACTATTGTTTAAGAAGACAAAGTATGTTTACATGTACATGTAGTCAACTCCGGGAAAGTACTCATTAAGAAAAGCATGCAGAAATATCACGTTTATACTTTATGAAGAGTCTTGTAGGAACCCTGATTCAAGGGAAGGGTGTGGTGAGGAGATTGTTTTCAGAATGCCAATGGCGTTGAAGTCTTGTGAGAGTGTCTTCCAGCTTAGGCCTGCGTTCAGATCCCTGCCTGTGAGCATGCTCGCCTCCTCCCATGGACCACACTCACCCCCTCCCCTGGACCATGCTCACCCTCTCCCCTGGACCACTCTCACCTCTTCCCAGAGTCCACATTCACCTTCTCCCAGGGACCACACTCACCTCCTCCCAGGGATCATGCTCACCTCCTCCCAGGGATCATGCTCACCTCCTCCCAGGGATCATGCTTACCTCCTCCCAGGGATCATGCTCACCTCCTCCCAGGGACCACACTCACCTCCTCCCCTGGACCACTTTCACCTCTTCCTGGAGTCCACATTCACTTCCTCCCAGGGACCACACTCATCTCCCCCCAGGGACCATTCTCACCACCCCCCAGGGACCTCTCTCACCTCCCCCCAAGGACCATGCTTACCTCCTCACTCTCGATCTTGAGTGTGGCCAGTCGGGACTGCAGCTGTTGGTTCCTGAGCATGAGCTCCGCCTGGACAGGCTGCTGGGCGCTGACCTGACACACCTGACACAGAAGGAGACTACAGTTATAACAGGTTACCACCCACCAGCCTCAACACACGAGTCTTTTTAATTGGTTTTGGGTGTGAGCATGTGTCTATGTTTGCATGTGTCTTCCTGGTTGTGTGCACGCAGGGTCCGGCAGTCTACTTGGGGTGTCTATTGCTTTCCAGATTGTTTTGAGATGGTTTCTCACTGAACCCAGAGCTTATGTCAGCTAGACTGACTGACTAGCTGGCTGGCTTGCTGGCAAGCCCCTGGGACTGCCTGTCTTTGTCCACCCACTGGGTTCCCACCCTTGGCCATGGGGCTACAGGTGTGCCAGGCCTGGCTTTCTACATGGGTTCTGGGGATCATTGCCCATCAAGCCCTTCTGTGTCATACTTATTTAAGAGTGGATATGATATACAGGAGCCATGTCACTCTCTTGATCCCACTGTTCCAGTTATAACTATACTTTTTTATTAGTTTTTTTCAGACAGGATCTTATGTAGCCCAGGCTGACTATAAACTCAAACTCTTCCCATTTCTGCTTCCCGAGTGGTGGGGCAGACATATGCCACAGTGCCTGGCTACGTCTTTACTTTTAACAGCCACCTTGAGACTTGACCTTTAAATAGACTTGGACAACAGCAGCGAGCATGGAATGCAGCTATGGCCTGGCGCTCTTGGGGAAGGCAGCGGCTACAGGAAGTTCTGCTCTGAGGGCAGTGGGGCCTGAGACTGAGAGCTGATGCTGACACCTTACTTTTGGAATCCTGATGACTACCAGGCAGAGGGCAGAGGGCAGAGGGCAGAGGGCAGAGGGCAGAGGGCAG